>CM060906.1:125655556-126855556 GCA_030737815.1 Allium fistulosum
TTTACTGATGGTGGCTTCGAATATTCAACAGCATCTTTAGTGGCGATGAAAATATTCTCCGGTGTATCAGTTAGAGGGGTAAAATCTGAGGGCTTGAGAAAGCGGGGTTTTTTGAGATCCTTCTGCTTCTTTCCACCACTACTCTCCCTCTTCTGATTTGCAGATTCTTTTTTGTTCTGAGCAGTAGCATTATTTTCCACCATTGTTGTCACAACTTTAGCTGATGCGGAGAGATTTTCTAGGCGCATGAACTCATCATCCTTTTTGTAGAACTTTTTGAGCGAATTTGGTTCCTTCATTTTTAACCATTTTCCAAATTCGCTTGACTTGTCAATAGCCCGCATTAAGTAGGTTAAGACCATTCGCGGTTCCGCGTTATCAACTTCAGCTAGGGCTATATTAAAGCGATTCAGGAAGGATTTGATGGGTTCTTCAGGATTTTGTTCGAGACTTGAAAGAGACATTATATCCTTTGCTCTCGAAGTGTATAGTCTGAATTGTTCCTTGAATTTCCAAGTTAGATTGGAAAATTGATCAACAGATCGCACGGGAAGTTTGGTAAACCACAGTAGCGCCACTCCTTCCAAGTATACCGGGAAATATCGGCATTTAATCTCATCAGTTGCTCTGGCGCCAGTCATGTGCCAATCATATTTGTACAAGAATTGATTCAGGTCACTTGTTCCTCGATAAGTAGGAATGGTAGGACGAACTAATTTTCTGGGAAAATCAGCTTTTACAATCCTCTCAGTAAATGGAGTTTTACTCGGAGCAAATCCCCAATCATTTTCATCTTTGTTTCTTTGCATGCTTTCCTTCATTATTTGCCGAATCATGCCAGAGAGATATTCCTCATTGTTTAGTGACTTTGCGGAGTAGACTTCGGCCATTTTCTCGGAGGTTTGCCCGGGTAAATTCTCATAGAGAACTGGTGATGGCCTGGATCCTTCAGCCTGGAGGGGTGCCCCTTCAGCAGCACCTAATCCCCCTTGAGGAATATTTCTCCCTTCGGAGTTGTGAACAGCATCAGCAAAGTTTTCTTCATTATTTACTAGCCTTTGACTAGCCCCAAGTAAAGCATTTAACTTCTCCATCATTAGAGTATTCCGAGTTTCAATTTGCTGATACAGTCCAGACACGGCAGCATCTAACTCTTCTCGCGTCACTTCGATGCTCGGAGCCGCTTGACTTGGAGAAGGAGAAGTGGTTGTATTATCGTGAGCATCTTCAGATCTGACAGATTTGTGTTTTCTCCCAGGAGCCATTATATCCAACAGACTTCTGGTCTTGAAAGAAACTTTTTCAACGAACTTTCGCGAAGCAATGGCGGCAATAGTCCTGAGTTCACCTTCTCAGTGAAAGCACCAAAATGTTAACGCTAAAAATTGAACGTTAGCACCCGGTGTGTGTTGTGAAGTTGTGAAAGCACCACCCATGATAAGGGAACAAAATATAAGCAGTAAAATAGCTGAAAGCGGTAAAAGACAACAGATTTATAGTGGTTCGGCCCGTAACTGAGCCTACGTCCACTTTATGCTCTTTTATTGCTGATTCTGGTTACAGAATGATACAATGCTCTTCAAAATACAATATATTTAGATTCCTAAATACTTTAGACTATTAGCTCAAGCTTCGATGTTGAAGATCTCCTCGAATTCATGTTGAATGCGGTAGATTTCTCTCAAAGCTTGTTGTAATGTCTTGAGTGATTAGAGTTCTTCAAGTCTTGGATCAGTTAAGAATTCGGCAGAGTAACGACGCTTCAGAAAATGATTAGCCAAAAGTCCTTTTCTAGTTGGAGTTGGGGATCTATTTATAGGAGTGGTTCAGGGTGAAATTTTAACCCCCAAGTCTTAGGTCGTGTACGACCTAAGTTAGGTCGTAGGTCGCGAGCGACCTAAGATAGGTCGTGGTCCGTTCGCGACTTAGGAAGTGAAGCCTGATGGAGTTGCTCTCGGTCTTATCTGAATAAGGTGGCAAGTAGTAGGTCGTAAGCGACCTAGAGAAATGCAGCATAGGGAACTATGTTGGCTTGTTTAAACTGTTATAGGTCGTGAGCGACCTAAGGTGGGTTGTAGGTTGCACTGCCATTTGAACCAGGTAGGTCGCTAAGACCATCATGCTGTTAGGTCGTTGAGACTATTAGGTCGCAGATACCTTTAGGTCGCAGACTTTTAGGTCGTTGGAGAAGTTAAGTCGTAGATACCTCTTAGGTCGCTAAGCATGTTAGGTCGTGAAGTCCCTTCAGTACTTAGGTCGTGAAGTCCCTTCAGTAGTTAGGTCGTGAAGTCCCTTCAGTAGTTAGGTCGTGGAGAATTTTAGGTCGTTAGGAACTTTAGGTCGCAGAATTTTAGGTCGGTATAAAAATGGGAGTTAACACCATGCATCAAAACTGTTTGTTTGTATATAAATACGCATTCGCGTTGCCCGATAGTTGTAATTCATGCCATTGAATAGTGGAGGTCATGTAGTAGATTGACCTTTAATAAAACAAGTGTTAGTGACAGTGCTTGTGCTGGTGTAGTTTTCCATATTAGCAAAATATCAAATAACTGTGTAACGGTTATAAGATGCCTTGCTCCGATACCAAATAAAAGAGTGCTGTGGATCGTGTAATATGGATATACGATAACACAGAATATAGTGATGATAGCTATACAGTAAATAGTGCAGAATATAAGTGCAGTAAAATAAAAATAACACCGGAGATTTTTATACTGGTTCGGAGCACCGTCCTACGTTCAGTCCCAAACTCCTTTTGGAATTTCACTAAAACATCAATCCTCACTTAACCCGGAGGAACAGGTCTATACAACCCCTGAGCAGCCGAACAGGGACCTGAGCAATAGAAAAATTTTTTGCCTCAGCAGCCGAAGAGGACTTCACAATGCCAGAGCAGCAGAACAGGACTTCAACTAGTGTATAAAATTGTCTGACTAATGTGTTCTTGATAACACAGATATGTCAATGTGTGTACACCCTTCCTATAATCAAATCCTCAAGTATATGAGTGTGTGTGAAGATATGAAAGGAAGATTATCGCTATGAATCAAAGAATATGAATATGAATTCAAGAGTTCAAGCAATGAAGATGGTTTGATTACTTTTGAATGCAGAGAATCTAGAGAGTAAGTAAGATCAGTAAATTATTCAAGAATCGGTTGTTTGGAAAATAATTTTGATGTGATTATATAGTGCGTAGATAGATACAAGCTTTTTCTAAGAGATTCAATCAATAGATGCAGCCATTACTCTTCGAATTGGATTGAAATTCTTCGCGAGAGGAAGCATCCGTTCAAAAAATATAGCCGTTATACGCAGGTCAGTCGACTGAGCTCAGAAGCTCAGTTGACTGAAATTCAAATTTGTATATATATTCTCTGTTTACTGTGCAATTTGCACCAGGTCATTCGATTTGTCGACTGTAATCAGTCGACTGACTTGTGCAATTTTGCACAGTGAATTTAAATGCATATAAAAACGAAAATAATTTGTTTTGTGTGCAAGTGCAACTACTTGAAGAATGATTTTAACAGTATCTAAACATATCTAAGACTCAAAAACATAATAAATAATCATACGGAAACTAGTTTTGAAGTCTCTTCTCTTTGTAGTTTATACCATGTATATGTTACTCTCTTTTTGTTGCTATCACCATATAGTCTTTGTTAATGCTCCTTATCATGAATCAAAACTCATGATTCAATAGGTAAATTATAAGGTGTCATGATAATGGGTCAAGATGAATATTTAGCACAAAATTGAGAAAATGGTGAAAACCATTTTTATATAATCCAAGTGTAACATTACGACTCTCCGTAGCAAAACTGGGATAAGTTTTGTCGAAATGCTTCCATGCTTCTCCATCGGCTGGATATGTCAACGTACCTTCGTCCTCTGTGCTCACACTATGCCATCTCATATGAGATGCAGTTATAGAAGATGCGAATAATCTTTGAAGCCTAGAACTTATGGGCAAATAATTCATACATTTATATGGAACTTCCTTTCCCTTCTTTTTTCTTGGTTTGTACCTTTCCTCGTTACATATTCTACACTTCCTAAGAGTGATGTCCTCTTTCCAAACAACATGCAGCTATTTAAACATTTATTTTCTGATAGGGTAAACCAAAAGGCGACATGAGTTTTTTAACTTCACAGTGAATTTTGCACATTAAATTATCGTGCGACATATGTCTTTTTGCAGCTTGTACAATAGCTGTAAATCCGGCTTCGGTGACGTTGTATTTTGACTTCATCACAATGTATTATGCAGTTACAAATAGCTTGGTGCCGCTTTTACAACCATCACAAAGAGGTTTCTTAGCAGCATCTAGTAAATCATAATTATTTTTGCTTTGATATTTGGTTCTTCAATATTTTCAACATCGTCGTCAACTTCAACCGTAAGGAACATTGATTGTGCTGCATCTTCAACTATATTTTCTAAACGGTTCGTCATACCAATTTCATTACCAGCAATGTCTAATTCAGACTCTGTAGAAGTATTTGCTTCAACTTCTCCACGACGATCCCAAACATAACACTCTGGCATGGAATCGTTTTTGCACAAATGGACTTTCACACTATTGGATAAAAAATACTTCAAATGTTTACACCTACTACACGGACAATGAATTTCTACATCGTTTCTGTTATTGCTTAAAGCAAATTCAACAAATACGTTTATACCATTATAAAAATCTTCTTTTATTGAGCCTATCAACCTCCTTCTTTGATACACCATCTTCTCCGATCAACAAAATAATCGATCATTTTTATTATTTGAAAAAATATGTCACAAATTCAAAAATAAATATTGGTCATATTACGAATTCACATTTTACTTTTCAATGTATCGATACAAAAACTTATACGCGTCAATTTTACCCCACTTAAGACTACAATATAGAAATGTTGGTTTATGGTTATCTTTTTTGTGGTCGGTCATTCTACTTCCCATTGCAAACACAGTAAACATTTACATTTCATACATTATTTCGTTTTAAACGATTCAACAAAATTTCAACAGCACTTCCCTTTTGTTTCCTGCATTATACACAAATGCGTGTACGCAGAAAACAAAAAGAAAAACGATAGTGAAATTTTGTGAACCGTTTGAAACAAAATAATGTGCGGAATGTAATTGTTTACTATATTTATAACTTATCGAATACAGGGACAAATCCAACAAGTATTATACCAGATGAATATAAATGGTCGTTTTGTGAAAAAACGACTATTTATATAACGATCATGTACAACACCCGTCGGATGGGGCAAAAACTCTCTAAGGGACGTAAAAAAAAGAAGTTTATAAAAAAAATTTACTAATTTTATACATTTCAAAAATTATTAATTTACCACATTTGTTCCGCGTATTTTATCGATTAAGGTTGTTTTTAATATTGTTGTCATTTTCCAATACAATCAAAAAAAAATTAGACTCGTGCATTCATTATTGTTATACAAGTCAAGATATTATACAACTCATGTCTTATTCCAATTAACACAATATAATGGTAGAAACAACACATATACAATGGTTTACATAAACACACAAAATCACAAATTATACATACTCTTTAACATTTCACGATAACATATGAAACAGGTATACCATGGAATGTTATAAACCATTATTACGCTATTTGTAACGACCCGCTATTTTGGACTATTCGCATCCGCACATGTCGAACTTGAATAATTCAAAATACCGAATTGTTAATTTAAATTTGGCAAAACTGAACATATATAGTAAATAAATAATCACAGATCACAGACACAGAGTGAAAAATATGCAGCGGAAGCAAAAGATAGTAGTTCATGAAGCTACTATATAAATATCAGAGTTAAATAAAGTACAACAGAAGTCTCGAATACAATAGTCAAGTACAATATCAGAATACATCACTGGAATCAACTAAATATCTGAAAGCTGGATAGATAGCCGGATCTCCAAGCGAAGCTCCAACTTCAAAGTTGAGTCTCAAAAGCTGAACCACTCAGTCTGACCCGAGCATAAAGCAAAACACAAAACACTCGAGTCAGGATTAACATTCTTATATCAATAAATCCAACTCAAGTGAATAACAATTGAAATACAATAACTCAAAGGATGTTGGAATCACCATCTTCTAAGGATCCGTTAAACTGTCTACTATGTAGTAGTGTACGCTAAGTAGATAATGTCTAACAGTAATATAAAATATCAAAATAGTGTTAAGGCATTACCATTCTCCGCCTTAACACATTTTATACAAATGTTATAGTCTATACAGCACTGTAAACTCCACCGTAAACTAGTGGGATATTAGGGAGTACTCCATAGGTATAACACAAATCAAATTCGTAGTGGTCTCGTATATAGGATACAAATATGACAAGGCACATGAGGCAATACCCAAGGTAGTGAAACTACCGTTTGCCTGATCCGGACTGGTGAAAATGCATCACCGCAACGATCGCAACACCGCGAAACAACACTCCCAAAAGTACGAGGGTGCACCAATCGATAACAAGTAATGAGTAGTTTTCGAAGAAGTGTGTTCGCTCGAGGAAGCTAACCCCATTTGGCCCGGCACGGCTCCTGTTTTAGTCATTTCCAATTTGACACAAGTGTCGAGGCTATCCATTATCGTTCTCTTTCTTCAGTCATCACGTACATCATTCCAACCACTTCATTCTGGATCACAACTCCGTGTATAGTTATCAAAGTAGTTTTCGGTTTAGACAGAGAGTATGTCCATAACCGATTCCGGTCTCTTTAATAACTTCCATAGTTATTACACCGATTGGTCATTTAATAAATTTCAAAACCAAATCAATTTCAATTTAAATTTGTAAACCAACATGTCATTTGTCTTTCTAAATCAATTTCCAAAATTTACGTTTCAAACTTCCAAATTACCATCTCAAAATCTCATAATTCGATTTCAACTTTTATTTAGACAATTCAAATATTAATTCAGATTCGTGTACAAATTTCAATCCGAAATCATTTAAATTAATTTAATTTAACATTCAAATCAATTTAAATTAATTTATCGATTCCATTCAATATTCGTTAAGTAAATTTCCATTCAAAACAATTTCTATTTGATTTCCAATTCATTAAGTCAATTACTTAAGTTCAATTTCATTATCTCAAAACTTATAAACCGAATTAAATCAAATTTTCAATTCAAATTTATTAAATTACAAGTCTTACATTAATTTCAATAAATCACATATTTACTTCTTGTTAAAGAAATTTACTTTCACTTATTCATTTGCTTAGTTACAAATTTCGAAACTCGATTAATAAAGAAACTAAATTTCACATATTCAAGAAGTTCAATTTCACTTATTTACTTACTTAAATAAATTTTTCCAAAACTTAATAAATAAAGAAACCCAATTTCATTTATTAACGAAGTTCAAATTCACTTATTCAAAAGTTCAATTTCTCTTATCAAAGAATTCCAATTTTAATTTAATTATCAAATAATCGAATCTTATTTAATTGTTAAATATTTTCAAACTTAATTATTAACAAATTTCAAAACTTAATCCAATGAATAATTTCGAATTTAATTGTCAATAATTAATTTCAAAACAACGTTCTTTCAACAACTACTTTGCCAATATTTGTTTCGGATTTTAAATATTAACATGTTCCTTTCACTAAAATTCAAATTTCAACTTTATTTCAAAACCATATTATTTATTCAAATAAAATCTTTATTTTATTTCTAAATCAAATTATTGACCAATCGGGATTTATTTAATTCTCCATCCAAGGTCAAGTTCATTTGGGTATTTATCATTTCAACCCGATTCCAATTCAATTTAAAAATCAAAGCATAACAAAGGGAACTTGCAGTGTGATAACTGGGATGGTGTCAAAGTAAATGAATAAGCAATAACAACAATCAATAACAACAATCCAATAATTTATTCAAATAATCCCGAAATAATCGTATTAATTCACATTGTTATTTGTGCAAATTAATATAATTATTTCTAGAATCTACACTATCATTTCATGTAGATTAAAGATTATTACATCACGGTTCTTCACTTGTCATCTATTTACAATTTCATACATCATCATTTTAAACAACATACAATTGATGGTTCAAGGTGTAGTTAACACTATTTTTCTACGTGTCAAATGATTAAACATTTAAGGGGACATATTAAACAAATTTAACTAACCGAATTCAACACATATGTCGATTCAAATTTTTAACTATCCTATGTCAAATTCAATTGCATAATATTTATCACTTTATACAATACAATTTATCATCCAATATAAACAACAATCAATCAATCAATTATCAACCAAACTGTATTATCATCGCATAAATACTTAACAGATAATGGTGTCAGATGTCATAGGTGAACAGATACAGGTAATAGCATATATACAGTGTATATAACTAACAGCAGCATATCTCAAGTGTCGTTCCAATTGAAATCAGATTTAATAAATAAAAGAACATTAATCGTGAGTGATTGCTCAACTTTTGGGGCTAGGGAGCGAGGATAGACAACGAAGTTGAGTAACGAATAGCAAGCACGACTTCCGAAATAAACTAGATTGGCACAAATCGACGAGCAAAGCTGTTAAATAGGAATTGCCGAAATCAAATCAAAACATTCAACATAGCAACAAATAAAAACATGTCCTGCGTCAAAGTTTAACAATATAATTCTATGTGCTACCGAGATCGAAATGGTCTGAAATTTGGTATGAATAAAGATCAAAACTTGTATTTGAAACTGCAAAAGAATCACTTGATTTGGACAAGAGACCAGAAAACTTACGATGTCACGAACATAGACTCAGGTCATGTTGCGACTGTCAAATGTTCAGGTCTGAAAACCCCTCTGGGTCTGACTTTCAGGTAAGAAACAGAGGACTGAACCACCTCGTATGAAGCTAAAATTTCATTACAGAAAGTAGAAAACTTTATCTTTTAAACAAAAAGGGAAACACTGTATTTCGACGTAAGACGGAGGAGATACGATGCGTCAAACATGAACTCAGGTCGTGTTTGCAGCAGTGTAAAATAATTTCAAGTACAAAAGAACAGCTGCCTGGGTCTAACTTCCAGATCCTTGACCACTAATCAAACGATGTCGGATTTATTGGAATTTGACATGTATAAACTAGGTAACTTCGACTCTTTTTTAAAAATAGAATCAACCCATTCCGATAAAACATGAGTGAGATATAATATCGTGAACATGAAGTCTAACTGCTGTTCAAAAAAAAATAAACATGCAAACAAGTGCAAATCAGTTTGGTTGCAACTTTCACGTATAAAACAGAGGACCAAACGGCCTTGAATTGGGATAAAATTTTACATGCATAAACTAGAGAATCTCATCTTTCAATCAAAAAAAGAATCGTTGAATTTCAATAGGAAATGAAAGAGACACTGTAAAACTGTATGTGATATTTCCTTTCCTTAAAACAAAATTTTTACTTTATACGAAGACTTACATGAATCAAAAATGATGGTATAACTTATATAAATTTATATAATTTAACAAATCGAATATATGTATAACTCATTTGTTTTATAAGCAACAGATCATATTATAAATATAACCTATGTTTCACATACTCTGACAGGTATATTTTTATATATCCATTCAAAAATATATGTAGACCAGACATGCTTTATATATTTACTCAAAACGTATACACGAAACTGTGTACTACTAAAATTCCATATATGCTCTTTACTAAAATAAAATAATATATTTTACAGTAACCTATACATACCTGCTTATATATAGTACTGGTATACTATTGTAAAAATTTATATAGATATAAATATAAAACTGTCAAATATACTTATATAACTCAAGGGAGTATAATACATAAATTACAACTTAGTAATATATTAGATTAACAGATGGTAATATAAAGTAAACAGGATAATATATACTCATATATAAACTAGCAGATCATACATAACTTATATACTTACATATGCAAACGGATTTTATATAACAAAATGTAAACTTCCCACATTCCACATTACAAGCCAACTGGTCCACTATATAAACTAATATATTATATAAAATGAAATGTTTGATTGTAAAACAGAACAGAAATGAAAATATAAACTTCGAGCAAAATATTAATGCTTAAAATCCCATATGTATAGCTAGAATCGAATACTCATATATGAAAACTGTAAAATATAAACTAAAGTAACAAACAGTTTAAAACCCATTTTACATGTATAAGACTTATTACGAAATAAAAATAATAAAATGAAATAAAAATTGCCATACATTGAATAACTATTTAGAACATATAGTATATGATATACGTGTAAACACATAAGCTAGAATATACATGCAGACCTCTTCATAAGGTAGGCACAGCCAGGTGGTGAAGAGAGGCAGGCGGACTTATGGTGGCGGGAGGTAGATGATGATGTCCGGCTGAAAGTGAGGTTCAGGGTCGGATGTTAGTTGGAGGGTAGAGCGGGATGGGCTGAGACTTCGGCAGGAGAAGGCGGAGAGGTCGAGTAGAAGCGGCGGATCTAATGGCAAGCGGAGAATAGGCGCTGCTTACCGACGAGGTACCGCGGTGGCCAATCGGCATAGCACTGACCGGAGACGCGGGCTATAACACGGCCATTGGTGGAACAAATGGAGGGGTTTGACGAGAGGCCGTGCGTTTGGAAGTGGGGAGAGTCGGATGTGGAGGCTGGTGGTTCACTCGCGGTCAAGGTCGACGAATGCATGGTGGCCTTTGGTGCGGTGAGGCGTTGAAGTGGAGAATGGTGCGGTAATGTGGTGGCTTGATGTTTTGTTCATTTATTTTTTTCTGTAGACAAGAATGGAAGAGGAAGAAAAAAAAAGAAAAGAAAAATAGAAAGAGCGGAAGAGAAAGCGGCTGGTGGAATAGATAGAAGAGAGAAGGTGGATAGGCAACAGGCGGTTTTCACAAAGCAAATAAATTTAACGTTGGGAATAGAAAAAGCAAAACGATGGAAATAAAGGCTAATTAATACCGATGACCGTTGATTATTAACTAGCGCAAAATTTGAATAGTCACGGAACATAAATAGACTCAAACGGCACCGATAAGGTTGACCGTTTCACAGTTTCCGCTGCGTATCGGACTTCAAAATATAGAAATAAATATACCGCTGAGATCGATACGACGAGATGATCAAAATGGTATACAGATATCAGTGGTTCGATTGAATTATAAAAATTTGAATTTTCGACCAGTGGAAAATGCAGCAAAAACGCAGAAAAATAAGATCGACGGAGCTAAAGAAGTCCGAATTCGGAAAAACAAAAAATGACGTCTTGCTCAAAATATGATTTAGAATTTTTCTATGTAAAAATATTTAAGTTCCGAAAACATTTTATTTTCATCGCTTTTTAACTGATTAGATTGAAGTAAATTTACGCGCAAAATAAACTTTCATATTTTCGGACGAAAATTTACCAGTTGCTATGTTTAACTAGACGCATTTCAAATATTAAATTTTTATTTTAAAATTTTATTATTTATTTAAAATTCCACAAAATTTCAATTAGTAACGTTATTAAAACCAGTTAAATTTAGGGGTTGTTACACTCTCCCCCACTCAAAACTTTTCGTCCCCGAAAAAGAAGGAGGTAGGAGAATAGAAACAACCAGAAAGAAAATAGATTGGAATACAAGTAAAACAATTAATTTAAACCATATAAATTTCAATTTAAATTAATTAATATTTAACAATTGGTTTAAATTTAAGGTATTTCCATAAGTTGATCTAATTTCAATTTGTTAATTCTTTCAAAACAAAATTTATTATATTCATCTCATTCAGTTAACTTATTATTCTATCATCTTTATTAGCATTTTTTTTATAACTAAAATCTAAGTGTATAACATTTATTATAAACACTCAAATTTTATTTATAAAATCATTTTATATTGTATACTATCCAATTACATAGTTAACTTTTTGAGTAATTTTGGTAAGTTATATTGAATGCAATTGAGTATTATACAAGTAAATTTCTAATTCAATTCTCTCGAGTTTAAATATTAATTCAAAATTTTGGTTTCATTTACAATTGAAATTATCTTTTACCCAAATTTTAAGAATTAAATTTCCGATAAACTTCAACAATTTAGAGACAATTATGTATAATCTATATATATCAAATCAAATTAAATTTAAAATAATATACCCATATATATATAAATCAAATCATACTTAAGAAATTTAAATCGATTTAATTTCCAAAACAAAACTGTAGCAAAGCTATGAATTGGTCTCTTCTTTTCGAAACTCGAAAATGAATGTCAATGATGCGGCCGCCATCACCGAAATTATTTTCCAACGACAAGGAGAAGAGCACTTGATTTAACATCTAAAATTTCTATGAAATGATTTCTATTCGAAAATACTTTAGATAATATATTTTAAAACCATTAAAACCAAGGTTTGAAATTTTTCAGAAATTAATTCTCAAATTCTAATTTAAATTCATTTAAATTCCTAATCAAAATTTAAACCATGTTATTAATTTCAATTTTTTATATATATGAGACAAAAGCCAATGGTTTACAAAAAAATAAATGTTAATCAAATATTATCATTTCAACAATCTATTTATTTACAGTTTAGTTACAGAAAATCCATACTTATATATATAAAATAGTCATACAAACTTTATTAAATTTTCCCATTTGAAAACATATTGTGTCAGTTTGCTCTGTTCAAGTGTTTTGGAAATCCTATCGATAGCGTTGATCAGACGAATCGATTGAAAACCAAAATCAACATCAATAACTCAGACAACACAATATATATTAAAACATTTTAAATTTTAAATTTACAAATACACTTCCTCGCTCGACGATACAAGAATGGATTTCAAAACAAGTATAGAGATTTAAATTTTGATTGACTCGAATCAAAGAAAATTTTGATTCGAAGATAGGTTCGAAACAAAGATAAAATAACAAAATAACAAGATAGAAAGATGTATAAGTTTATATAAATCACGGGCAACCTTAACCGGGTCGACCGTGACTTCAAGAATAAGATCAATGCAGAATTCCGAGAATTCCAAGACAAATCGACATTTGATCTCAAGAAATAGAATTCAGGCATAGCAGGAGATAGATAGCATCGTAAACCGAGGATATATAAATATCCGGTGAATCAATGCCTATTGTAAAGGAGTTTCACCCCTTTACAAATCATTTGAAGTTTGGCGAGACCGCCGATTCATTATAAGGGCCATTCGAAATGGAGTTATGAGATGCTCCAGAATTGAAAGGAGACGAATAGTGAGGGACACAAATGAATTTTGGAACCGTAGGGAATGTTCCAAAAATTCAAAGGAACGAATCAAAATGAAGAGATTGAAACTCGAATGAGAGTGATTCTGTAAATACATTTACCATATATGCTAAGTTTTGCCTAGAGCTACCAAAGCTCTGATACCAACTGTAACGACCCGCTATTTTGGACTATTCGCATCCGCACATGTCGAACTTGAATAATTCAAAATACCGAATTGTTAATTTAAATTTGGCAAAACTGAACATATATAGTAAATAAATAATCACAGATCACAGACACAGAGTAATAAATATGCAGCGGAAGCAAAAGATAGTAGTTCATGAAGCTACTATATAAATATCAGAGTTAAATAAAGTACAACAGAAGTCTCGAATACAATAGTCAAGTACAATATCAGAATACATCACTGGAATCAACTAAATATCTGAAAGCTGGATAGATAGCCGGATCTCCAAGCGAAGCTCCAACTTCAAAGGCGAGTCTCAAAAGCTGAACCACTCAGTCTGTCCCGAGCGTAAAGCAAAACACAAAACACTTGAGTCAGGATTAACATTCTTATATCAATAAATCCAACTCAAGTGAATAACAATTGAAATACAATAACTCAAAGGATGTTGGAATCACCATCCTCTAAGGATCCGTTAAACTATCTACTATGTAGTAGTGTACGCTAAGTAGATAATGTCTAACAGTAATATAAAATATCAAAATAGTGTTAAGGCGTTACCATTATCCGCCTTAACACATTTTATACAAATGTTATAGTCTATACAGCACTGTAAACTCCACCGTAAACTAGTGGGATATCTGGGAGTACTCCATAGGTATAACACAAATCAAATTCGTAGTGGTCGCGTATATAGGGATACAAGTATGACAAGGCACATGAGGCAATACCCAAAGTAGTGAAACTACCGTTTGCCTGATCCGGACTGGTGAAAACGCATCGCCGCAACGATCGCAACACCGCGAAACAACACTCCCAAAAGTACGAGGGTGCACCAATCGATAACAAGTAATGAGTAGTTTTCGAAGAAGTGTGTTCGCTCGAGGTAGCTAACCCCATTTGGCCCGGCACGGCTCCTATTTTAGTCATTTCCAATTTGACACAAGTGTCGAGTCTATCCACTATCGTTCTCTTTCTTCAGTCATCACGTACATCATTCCAACCACTTCATTCTCGATCACAACTCCGCGTATAGTTATTAAAGTGGTTTTCGGTTTAGACAGAGAGTATGTCCATAACCGATTCCGGTCTCTTTAATAACTTCCGTAATTATTACATCGATTGCTCATTTAATAAATTTCAAAACCAAATCAATTTCAATTTCAATTTAAATTCGTAAACCAACATGTCATTTGTCTTTCTAAATCAATTTCCAAAATTTACGTTTCAAACTTCCAAATTACCATCTCAAAATCTCATAATTCGATTTCAACTTTTATTTAGACAATTCAAATATTGATTCAGATTCGTGTACAAATTTCATTCCGAAATCATTTAAATTAATTTAATTTAACATTCAAATCAATTTAAATTCATTTATCGATTCCATTCAATATTCGTTAAGTAAATTATCATTCAAAACAATTTCTATTTGATTTCCAATTCATTAAGTCAATTACTTAAGTTCAATTTCATTATCTCAAAACTTATAAATCGAATTAAATCAAATTTTCAATTCAAATTTATTAAATTACAAGTCTTACATTAATTTCAATAAATCACATATTTACGTCTTGTTAAAGAAATTTACTTTCACTTATTCATTTGCTTAGTTACAAATTTCGAAACTCAATTAATAAAGAAACTAAATTTCACATATTCAAGAAGTTCAATTTCACTTATTTACTTGCTTAAATAAATTTTTCCAAAACTTTATAAATAAAGAAACCCAATTTCATTTATTAACGAAGTTCAAATTCACTTATTCAAAAGTTCAATTTCTTTTATCAAAGAATTCCAATTTTAATTTAATTATCAAGTAATCCAATCTTATTTAATTGTTAAATATTTTCAAACTTAATTATTAACAAATTTCAAAACTTAATCCAATGAATAATTTCGAATTTAATTGTCAATAATTAATTTCAAAACAACGTTCTTTCAACAATTACTTTGCCAATATTTGTTCCAGATTTTAAATATTAACATTTTCCTTTCACTAAAATTCAAATTTCAACTTTATTTCAAAACCATATTATTCATTCAAATAAAATATTTATTTTATTTCTAAATCAAATTATTGACCAATCGGGTTTTATTTAATTCTCCATCCTAGGTCAGGTTCATTTGGGTATTTATCATTTCAACCCGATTCCAATTCAATTTAAAAATCAAAGCATAACAAAGGTAACTTGCAGTGTGATAACTGGGATGGTGTCAAAGTAAATGAACAAGCAATAACAACAATCAATAACAACAATCCAATAATTTATTCAAATAATCCCGAAATAATCGTATTAATTCACATTGTTATTTGTGCAAATTAATATAATTATTTATAGAATCTACACTATCATTTCATGTAGATTAAATATTATTACATTACGGTTCTTCACTTGTCATCTATTTACAATTTCATACATCATCAGTTTAAACAACATACAATTGATGGTTCAAGGTGTAGTTAACACTATTTTTCTACGTGTCAAATGATTAAACATTTAAGGGGACATATTAAACAAATTTAACTAACCGAATTCAACACATATGTCGATTCAAATTTTTAACTATCCTATGTCAAATTCAATTGCATAATATTTATCACTTTATACATTACAATTTATCATCCAATATAAACAACAATCAATCAATCAATTATCAACCAAACTGTATTATCATTGCATAAATACTTAACAGATAATGGTGTCAGATGTCATAGGTGAACAGATACAGGTAATAGCATATATACAGTGTATATAACTAACAGCAGCATATCTCAAGTGTCGTTCAATTGAAATCGGATTTAATAAATAAAAGAACATTAATCGTGAGTGATTGCTCACCTTTTGGGGCTTGGGAGCGAGGATGGACAATGAAGTTGAGTTACGAATAGCAAGCACGACTTCCGAAATAAACTATATTGGCACAAATCGACGAGCAAAGCTGTTAAATAGGAATTGCCGAAATCAAATCAAAACATTCGACATAGCAACAAATAAAAACATGTCCTGCGTCAAAGTTTAACAATATAATTCTTTGTGCTACCGAGATCGAAATGGTCTGAAATTTGGTATGAATAAAGATCAAAACTTGTATTTCAAACTGCAAAAGAATTACTTGATTTGGACAAGAGAGCAGAAAAGTTACGATGTCACGAACATAGACTCAGGCCATGTTGCGACTGTCAAATGTTCAGGTCTGAAAACCCCTCTGGGTCTGACTTTCAGGTAAGAAATAGAGGACAGAACCACCTCGTATGAAGCTAAAATTTCATTACAGAAAGTAGAAAACTTTATTTTTTAAACAAAAAGGGAATCACTGTATTCCGACGTAAGACGGAGGAGATACGATGCGTCAAACATGAACTCAGGTCGTGTTTGCAGCAGTGAAAAATAATTTCAAGTACAAAAGAACAACTGCCTGGGTCTAACTTCCAGATCCTCGACCACTAATCAAACGATGTCGGATTTTGCTGGAATTTGACATGTACAAACTAGGTAACTTCGAATCTTTTTTAAAAATAGAATCAACCCATTCCGATAAAACATGGGTGAGATATGATATCATGAACATGAAGTCTAACTGCTGTTCAGAAAAAAAATAAACATGCAAACAAGTGCAAATCAGTTTAGTTGCAAATTTCACGTATAAAACAGAGGACCAAACGGCCTTGAATTGGGCTGAAATTTTACATGCATAAACTAGAGAATATCATCTTTCAATCAAAAAAAGAATCATTGAATTTCGATAGGAAATGAAAGAGATACACTGTAAAACTGTATGTGATATTTCCTTTCCTTAAAACAAAATTTTTACTTTATACGAAGACTTACATGAATCAAAAATGATGGTATAACTTATATAAATTTATATAATTTAACAAATCGAATATATGTATAACTCATTTGTTTTATAAGCAACATATCATATTATAAATATAACCTATGTTTCACATACTCTGACAGGTATATTTTTATATATCCATTCAAAAATATATGTAGACCAGACATGCTTTATATATGTACTCAAAACGTATACATAAAACTGTGTACTACTAAAATTCCATATATGCTCTTTACTAAAATAAAATAATATATTTTACAGTAACCTATACATACCTGTTTCCTGGAGATTTGACCAGGCAATTAAGTACTCGACATCTATGAGCGCTCGGCATCCTGAAGCACTCGGCATCTATGAGCGCTCGGCATCCTGAAGTACTCGGCATCCAGGAGTACTCGGCATACAGCAGAACTCGGCATCTAGGAGTATTCCGCATCCAGGAGTATTCGGCGTGTACAATTGCTCGGCATGGCTGTATTGTTCATCACAAGCTATCGTTCGGCCAGAACCATCGTTCGGCCAGAGACATCGTTCGGTTAAAGGCATCGTTCGGCCAGAAGCATCGTTCGGCCAGAAGCATCGTTCGGCTAAAGGCAACGTTCGGCCAGTGCCATCGTTCGGCCAGGGACATCGTTCGGCCAAAAGCATTGTTCGGCTAAAGTCCTCGTTCGACCAGAGACATTGTTCGGCCAGAAGCATCGTTCGGCTAAAACTATCATTCGGCCAGTGCCATCGTTCGGCCAGAGACAACGTTCGGTTAGAAGCTTTATTCGACCAAAGGTATCGTTCGGCCAGACGCTTCGTTCGGCCAGAGGCACGTTCGGCTTCGACTGATATTCGTTCTACTCTTCCCACGCAGCAAGCGCCTCGTTCGGCATGGAGAGTGTGGTTCGGCATCCAACCGTTCGGCCTATCTGGTTCGGCATACGGCGACCACTCTATTTGGGCCAAGGTGTTCGGCTGCCGGCCTACCTGGGAAGTACAACCCATCTTTGTCTATAAATAGAGGGGCAGGGGCACAGTGAAAAAGGACCTTTGTTCGGGAACACTAGGGAGACTCTGCCATTTTCAGACTCATCTTCTTTACTTAGCAATTCCATTTAAGTATTTGATCTACGAATTGTATTTGTAATCAATCATTAAGAGGATCAATAAAGTTTAACCTCAAAGTGGACGTAGGCAATTACGCTGAACCACTATAAATCCGGTGTTCTTACTTTCTGCATTTGAATTAGCATATTTTCCTTTGTTTAATTTATCTTCATCACTTATATCTCTTTACAATCTTTCTCAACGAGGTTAGTGACCAATTTTGGTGCTAACACTTTGGTGCTTTCACTGAGAATTGAATTCTCAGACCTCAAGGATCTGCTTTGAAGCTACTGGATTGAACAAATCCCCCAAGGAAGATCCGACTCATTGATAGGACGTCCGTTGATTCTACTCAGAGTTCATACTAATAACTCTACAATGGCAAGACCACGTACCAGGTCAGCTTCTCATAATGCGGACGCCCATGAGACTGCTAGCGTGCAACAAGCAGGACCTAGCAATCAGCCAGCGAATCCAGGCATAGGGACTACCGCCTAGGACCAAATGCCAGTTGTCACCAGGATAGAGTTCAATAACTTGATGAGAGAACTTAGGGAAAGCAGGAGACAACTAGGAGAGCAGATGCAAGCTAATGCCAACCTGATGGCACAACTCACTCAACAGCAGCAACAGAATGCTGGGGGCAATCCTGCTCCTTATTCCTCATCCGACAGCTCAACTTCCTCTGATGAACCTCCCAGGCATAGACGCAATGAAAGTTGATTCTGTGTTGGAAACAGGAATCGAGAGGGAATCGTGGATAACCCCATTCAAACTATACCTAACAACCGGGGTTCTACCAAAAAAAGGAGTGAAAGACGGCAGGTAATTTGAAAGGCCGCGCGATATGTGATGCAGGATGGACTAATGTATCGAAAGGGGTTCTCGGTCCCCTTATTACGATGCATCGCACATGATGAGACGAAACGGGTCTTGAAGGAGGTACACGAAGGAGAATGCGGTGACCATACTGGGGGGCAAACGCTAGCAAAAAAGATCCTCCGCTATGGATATTACTGGCCGACCGTAAATCGGGACGCTGCAGACTACGCAAGGAAATGTGACAAGTGTCAAAGATATGCGAAAATCCCGAGGACTCCATCAACAGAACTCACACAAATGGTTAGTCCCTGGCCATTTGCAATCTAGGGAATCGACATAATCGGCTCTCTGCCTATATCCAAAGGTGGTGCGAAATACGCGATAGTTGCAGTCGACTATTTCACAAAATGGGCTGAGAAGGTCATTAACTTCGTTGTACGAAACATTATATGCCGCTTTGGTTTCCCTCGCACCATCATTATGGACAACGGGACGCAGTTTGAAACCAGAGAGTTCAAAGAGTTCTGCTTAAAGTATGGCATCGAGAAGAAGTTCGCCGCCGTTGCACACCCAAAAGCTAACGGACAAGTCGAGGTCGTTAACAAAATAATCAAGTCCATACTGAAGAAGCGTTTGGAGAAGGTCGGAGGCAAGTGGGTAGATGAACTCCCAACAGCATTATGGGCTTATAGAACTACTCACAAGTCCACGAGCGGCCACACTCCATTCGCCTTGGCATACGTCTCGGAAGTCGTTATACCCGTGGAACTTGAAGTTCCATCGCATCGACTGACATATTATGATCCCAAGACGAATCAGGACCTCTTGTTGGAATCACTGGATTGCATCGATGAAAAATGTGAAGAGGCCGAATTAAGGGCGGCAGCGCATAGACACCGAGTCAAACGTTACTACGACGGCTGAGTCCGCCCAAGGATTTTTGATGTGGGTGATCTCGTTTTGAAACGAGTTTTCCCGATACCATCGCGTATGAATCCCAACCGGGATGGTCCATACATCATTGAACGGAAGCTTGGAGAAGGAACATTCAAGATAGCGACCGTTGATGGCATGACACTCCCCCGAGCATGGAACAGTGAACATTTGCGACATTATTACATTTAGCATTTTTCTTCCCTGTTTTAGGCACAGTTATTTCATGTATGTTTTCGTTCAGTCGTAACTTAGTTTCCTTTCAGCTATGTAATCAGGCATTTTAGTTGTTTTTCATTAATAAAGGCTTGAAGTCGTATTTTTCATGAATTACTGACGTTTCTATATCTCATAGTCGGGTGGTGAATTACTAGAGCTACATTATTCTGTATGATGTGCAAACTCGTATAAGCAATTTCAATCTCCGAGTCCCCAGAGCGCGGACCGGAGTACTCTAAGTCCCCAGAGCGCGGACTAGAGTATAAACGATTTCAATCTCCGAGTCCCCAGAGCGCGGACCGTAGTACTCTAAGTCCCCAAAGTGCGGACCAGTGTATAAACGATTTCAATCTCCGAGTCCCCAGAGTGCGGACCGAAGTACTCTAAGTCCCCGAAGCGCAGACTAGAGTATAAACGATTTCAATCTCCGAGTCCCCGGAGTGCGGACCGGAGTACTCTAAGTCCCCGGAGTGCGGACCGGAGTATAAACGATTTCAATCTCCGAGTCCCCAGAGTGCGGACCGTAGTACTCTAAGTCCCCGGAGCGTGGACTAGAGTATAAACGATTTCAATCTCCGAGTCCCCAGAGTGCGGACCGAAGTACTCTAAGTTCCCGGAGTGCGGACCAGAGTATAAACGATTTCAATCTCCGAGTCTCCAAAGTGCGGACCGGGGTACTCTAAGTCCCCAGAGCGCGGACAAGAGTATAAACGATTTCAATCTCCGAGTCCCCAGAGTGCGGACCAGAGTACTCTAAGTCCCCGGAGTGCGGACCAGAGTATAAACGATTTCAATCTCCGAGTCCCCAGAGTGCGGACCGGGGTACTCTAAGTCCCCAGAGCGCGGAGTAGAGTATAAACGATTTCAATCTCCGAGTCCCCAGAGTGCGGACCGGAGTACTCTAAGTCCTCGGAGTGCGGACCAGAGTATAAACGATTTCAATCTCCGAGTCCCCAGAGTGCGGACCGAGGTACTCTAAGTCCCCAGAGTGCGGACTAGAGTATAAACGATTTCAATCTCCGAGTCCCCAGAGTGCGGACCGGAGTACTCTAAGTCCTCGGAGTGCGGACCAGAGTATAAACGATTTCAATCTCTGAGTCCCCAAAGTGCGGACCGGGGTACTCTATGTCCCCAGAGCATGGACTAGAGTATAAACGATTTCAATCTCCGAGTCCCCTGAGCGCGGACCGGGGTACTCTAAGTCACCAGGGCACGGACTAGGGTATAAACGATCTCAATCTCCGAGTCCCCAGAGTGTGAACCGGAGTAATCTAAGTCCCCAGAGCACGGATTAGAGTATTAACAATCTTAATCGCCGAATCCCCTGAATACGGGTCAACTTACTATAAGTCCCTGGAACGCTAATTTAGAAAAAATTCTAAGTACTCAAGAAATGTAGAACAAGAAGTATGCCACTCCGAAGAATGTTCGAACAACGCGAGAATGGACTGGGAAATATACAACTCATAAGTGCTTGAGTTTTGACCGCAGTTATTCAGAAAGCTAAAAAGTAAAAGAATCGTTCAAATGACTAGGGAACTAAACTTTATTTAATAGTCCAAAATGAGGTTACACAGTTATCCCTCTAAAACTTGGAGTCAAGAACCTATCTATACAAATTATGGAGACAAAAGATAAAAGTAGTTACAAGACTTGAGCAAAAAACTCGTTGAACGAGTATAGCAATTATTTCTTCGTTTTCTTCTTCTTATCTTCTTTTGTTTTTTCCGATGACTCCTCTCCCTCACGCTTCTTCTTCGATTTCTTGCTTGCTAAAGAAGCAGAGTCAGGGGTAGGAGAAGGAACATCCAGTGGTTTGGACCTGCCCGGGAGAATGATCTTCAAAGGTCTGTTCCGCGGGTCGGTGAGTTCCAGTATTTCAGGCTCAACTTTGACCTCGACTTTTTTCTTCTCCTCTTCGGCGAGACGCTCTTTCATGCTCATCTTCGAGGTACGTTCATAGACGCCAGTGATTTCGATTTCATCACTCTTTTCGGCGGGAGATGAGGTGTCAAGCTTATCATCGTCTAGCACCCCGATCACTTGAGCGTCAGGGCCAGGGGTTACTCCCGCATGAGCAACATCGCTTGTTTTCTCTGCCTCCTCCTTGGCATCATTGCTCTTCGGAGTTGGCTCGGGGTCAGAGCAGCCTGCATGAAAACATAAAGAATGAACATTAGAACGAATAACCACTGCTGTAAAGTGACAGATCTTTTAACTTATAAAAAAGAAGAGTTTCCTACTGGGTTCTGGCTGGCTATCAGTTGCGCGTGGAGTTTCACCCTCCAGAATAGCAGATAGAACATGAACGCCGAGCCCGAGATCTTCAGGATCGTAGCCGGCATGCTGCTCGAATGGGTCAAGTGTCGGCCGACCGGCCAGTTGAGCAGTGGGAGGAGCAGCAATATGAGGAGCCATAGTCTTAGCCCCAGATGGGCCAGCTTCATCACTTTTCTCTTCTGGAAGGGGAGAGCCTTTGCTATAAAGCGCCAAAGCTGCGGATAAATCCGCTGGCTCGTTCCCTCTAAGAAACTCCTTCACCAGGGCATCCTCATCGACTTCTTCAGAGCCCTACTCGATTTTCCTAATCGTCACTAAAGTTTCCCAGGCCTCAGCTAGGGATTCGAGATAGCCCTTGCCCAAGAATGTCAAGTCGCGATGCATAAGGACGCGGGCGCCATACTTAGCAATCAACGGGCCAGACATGCACTTGACCTCTTCCCTACCGGCCTCTGCGGCCACCTCGAGGCGAGAGTCAATCTCCTCCGTAGCTTTTCTTTTGCCCTCCTCACGGGCTTCGTCTTTCATTTTTTCAACCCCAGCAAGTTCGTCATCGAGCTTCGTTTTTAAGAGCCGAGTAGCAACGATTTCATCACAATATCGTTGTGACTCTTCTTGAGCAGCTACTTTATCCTCTTTCTCCTTGGAAAGTAATTCTTTCAACTCTTTGACTTGTATGGAAAGCGCGTCCCTTTCTTTTTGGATAGAATCTTTTTCTAAGGCAAGGGCACCGCTGCGCTGGACTGCTTCATCGAGTTCCTTCTTGTGGGCCATCTCTAAATGAGTGACTGCCTCAGCGGTATCTTTTGCACTTTGCTTAGCAGCTTCAAGCTTCGACTTATACGAAGCGAGCTCTTCGTCTTGATGCTTGATGATGTTCTTGTCACAGCCAGCCTCCAGTTTCAAATGATCAATTTCATATTGTCGCTCAACAGACACCTCCGAGATCTTTTCAACCAAGTGCACAAACGCGTCATGTTGAACATAGACGTCGTTGTTACAGGCAATGGCACTCTGCTTCACGTGCCCAGGGATATGATGAATAGCTGGGAGGAATTTTAGACCGTCAAAGCAGTTTTTGGGAATTTGGCCTTAAGATCGACCATCTTCTCTGCTACAGTCGGGTCAACCGTGGGAGTAGGGGGTGGAGGCTTTGAAAGTTCCGCTCTTTTTCGATGCTCCTGAGTTTGCTTTGTGCTCGACGAACCAGAGTGTTGTTCTCGGGAGACATTGTGTTGGGACCCCTTCTATGAAAGCTTCTCTCTATCTGTCTCAGTTTGAGGAAGAGGATCACGAGAATGTGAAGATTGAGAGTATGTTTTCTTTCGGTAGGACGATTCGCGAGGACGGTTGTCTCGATCCTCGTAATCATCTCTATCTCTACGTCTACCCGAACCTGAATCTCGTCCGGGATGGTGAAATATAGAAGAGCTATGGAGACGGTCTAGTCCGTGGGAGCGCCCCATGTCACCTGCAAAGGATAAAATGACGACGAGTTAAGAAAAATCGCGGTACTGCAAAAACTTGAAGTGTAGGATGGAGTGCGTGAGTGCGTGTGTGTCCTAGTGTTCTCCCCGACGGACCGGTTCCTTTGTCTTTACTGATCGGAGTGTTGTCTCCCTGGACTGGGGGTTGAACTCCCACGTTGCCTCCAATGGGCAAAGAAAGCTTGAAGGCTTCAAAATCGTCAAAGCCATCATTAAGTATGTCGTCGGGGATGGAAAGATTCGACATACCCCTTAGAGAACTTTCCATATGCTGTGAGGAAGCCTCTTTCTCTGACGGGATGAGTGTAACTTTTGAAGTTCCGCCAACTTTCTCCTTCCATATCTTGTATTTCAGCTTCTTCTTTCCCTGAAGGGGAGGATGACGTTTCAATGTCGTGTACTTCGACCGCCGAATGCCAAGCGGGACCCGCATTCTCGCCTTGAGTCTCAGGAGCTTCATCCTCCTTGTGCTCACCCTCTTCGTGCGCATCGGGAGTATGGAGTGACGACAATCCAGCTTGTTTTTTCCCTTTACCGGATGCTGGCTTGGGAATGGAAACGCCCTCCGGAAGGCTATTCTGGCGACCTGGGGCTAGCAAGCCGAACCTTGACAATGATTCATTTGAAATGATGGTTCAGATGTCCCGATCCTCGACGGGAAGAGCCCTAATGGCCTCGACGGCCTCAGAATATCCTCGGCCCTCAGGACGCGGGTTAATACCTGAAAATATGGAACAAGGAGTTAGAAAAAGTATAGCTCTGATCGAGCGCAAAGGATGACTCAGGGAAGGGACTTACTGCCTTCGACCCATCTCCTCGCAAAACCAGGAGGGCAACGCACGTAGAACCATTCCTGTTTGTATAGGGCGAATTTGCTACATGCCCCGGTTAAGATCTGGCATTTGTGGTACGGCTCGAGAAACATGAAGGAGGGGCTATCTTTCTGCTTCTTGATCATGTAAATATATATGATGTCGCCAGAAGTAGGAGGCCTAGAGAAGACGGCCATGAAGAGTAGGTAGGTCCCGTATATAAACGCGTGACCGTTTGGATGCAGCTGCGATGTGGCAATGTCTATATACTGCAACACGTCCCGAAGAAATAAATTGAATGGAGGCACGCTGCCCATCCAGCACATGAACTTGTTGCAGGCGGTGTATCCGACTGGGGCAGGTGAGGACGATCATGTCGCGACGGGACCAACACGTCGGCGAAGGGGATCCCATGGATGGAGCATATTCGTCGAAGTGCGACTTCATTAATCTTCGAAGCCTATGAGTCGACCGGATTGTCTAAGAGAATTGTCGCCTCCAGGGCATCAGGAGCTAAGTTATGGGTAGGAGAAGTCGACGGATTTGAACTATCAACGATTTATTGCCTTGATGATGGCCTAGGCTTATCAGATATAGTGGCGGAGCTAGATTTTTTAGACATCCCCAATAAATGATGGATCTGTCTAAGCGCCTGTGAAAATTATACTTGAAAAACATTGAATGTTAGAATTAACAGTGCGGGTATTCCCCCCACGTGGTGTGTAAACTAGTGCAAGCAGTCGTGTGTAAGCATTGAGAATCTAAAGGTAACAAAGACACGAAAGTGAGCTTCGAATCGTCGCCTTCAAAGACCGTCATCGCTGACCGTCTCAAAAAGCCTGCCTTGTGGTGACTACAGTTCCAGATTCAGAAAATGTATAATTAATAAGTGTTCGGCTAAAGTTTTGTCCGGCCAAAATAGGTTTCAGCATTCACAATTGTTCGGCCTAAGTGTTGTTCGGCGCTTATGATTGTTCAGCGTTTGTATTGTTCGGCCTAGGTTTGGTTCGGCATTTGAATTGTTCGGCCTAAGTGTAGTTCGGCATTTATGTTGTTCGGCACTTACAATTGTTCGGCATTTGTATTGTTCGACTTAAGTGTGGTTCGGCATTTTTGTTCGTTCGGCCTAAGTGTAATACGGCATTTGTGACTGTTCGGCGAAGCATCGTTCGGCCAAAATCTTGTTCGACCGAGACAACGCTCGACACACCTCCCTTAACAGCGACTTCGTTCCCATCTTCTTTCTTCATCCACGCCAAACTACGAGGGCGAATCGTTCGGCAAGTCATGCTAGACTTTACCATTCGACGCCCCTAACCATCTCCTACTTCTCTTATGCTCTTTCCTCCTCCAATCTCGTTCGGCACAAGAGATTTATGCCGAACCACAATACGTCTACCAAACAGCTTCCTAGAAAGCTCATCTTTGCCCACTCTTCCTTCCACCCTCATCGCGTGACTCTGGCAACTTTTTAAGATACTTTAGTCAAGGCTCGACTTACCCCATCAATTAGGGAGTTCGAGCGTAAAGACCATGTTTAGGTGGAAGAGTCGGTACCTAGTTGATAGGATGAAGATTTGGAAGGAATCGACGAATAGTTGGAGTATGTTAACTGGGAGCTTCGGCAGGTGCAAGGCAGAGATGTTGGAAGTGTAAAAAGGGAAGAAGGAAGGAGGTGTCGGCTTTTATAGGGAAAAAGAAGAAGTCGAAAAGGCTACATCCGGTGGAACCGGTCAAAGTCACAGCGTTCGGCCTCGGCATACAATGACGTTCGGCAATTGAAGAGCGCTCGGTTTCCAGTGCATCGTTCGGCATTTATACCACACTCGGCACACGCCTCAACTGCTGATATTCTCAAAAAGGCATCTCCATTCGAAGTTAGTCAAGGATTTGAAACGGAACATGAAGGTTACACGAATCAAAGCGTATCAAGATTTAGTCACGTAATACACTTTGGGGGCAAGTGTTTCCTGGAGATTTGACCAGGAAATTAAGTACTCGACATCTATGAGCGCTCGGCATCCTGAAGCGCTCGGCATCCATGAGCGCTCGGCATCCTGAAGTACTCGGCATCCAGGAGTACTCGGCATACAGTAGAACTCGGCATCCAGGAGTACTCAGCATCCAGGAGTACTCAACATCCAGGAGCATTCGGCATGTACAATTGCCCGGCATGGTTCTATTGTTCGTCACAAGCTATCGTTTGGCCAGAACCATCGTTCGGCCAGAGACATCGTTCGGCTAAATGCATCGTTCGGCCAGAAGCATCGTTCGGCCAGAGACATCGTTCGGCTAAAGGCAACATTCGGCAGGTGCCATCGTTCGGCCAGGGACATCGTTCGGCCAGAAGCATTGTTCGGCTAAAGCCCTCGTTCGACCAGAGACATCGTTCGGCCAGAAGCATCGTTCGGCTAAAGCTATTATTCGGTCAGTGCCATCGTTCGGCCAGAGACAACGTTCAGTTAGAAGCTTCATTCGACCAAAGGTATCGTTCGGCCAGACGCTTCGTTCGGCCAGAGGCACGTTCGGCTTCGACTGATATTCGTTCTACTCTTCCCACGCAGCAAGCGCCTCGTTCGGCATGGAGAGTGTGGTTCGGCATCCAACCGTTCGGCCTATCTGCTTCGCCATACGGCGACCACTCTATTTGGACCAAGGTGTTCGGCTGCCGAGCCCACTTGGGAAGTCCAACCCATCTTTGTCTATAAATAGAGGGGCAGAGGCACAGTGAAAAAGGACCTTTTTTCGGGAACACTAGGGAGACTCTGCCATTTTTCAGACTCATCTTCTTTACTTGGCAATTCCATTCAAACATTTGATCTACGAATTGTATTTGTAATCAATCATTAAGAGGATCAATAAAGTTTAACCTCAAAGTGGACGTAGGCAATTACGCTGAACCACTATAATTCCGGTGTTCTTACTTTCTGCGTTTGAATTAGCATATTTTCCTTTGTTTAATTTATCTTCATCACTTATATCTCTTCACAATCTTTCTCAACGAGGTTAATGACCAATTTTGGTGCTAACACCTATACATACCTGCTTATATATAGTACTGGTATACTATTGAAAAAATTTATATAGATATAAATATAAAACTGTCAAATATACTTATATAACTCAAGGGAGTATAATATATAAATTACAACTTAGTAATATATTAGATAAACAGATGGTAATATAAAGTAAACATGATAATATATACTCATATATAAACTAGCAGATCATACATAACTTATATACTTACATATGCAAACAGATTTTATATAACAAAATGTAAACTTCCCATATTCCACATTACAAGCCAACTGGTCCACTATATAAACTAATATATTATATAAAATGAAATGTTTGATTGTAAAACAGAACAGAAATGAAAATATAAACTTAGAGCAAAATATTAATGCTTAAAATCCCATATGTATAGCTAGAATCGAATACTCATATATGAAAACTGTAAAATATAAACTAAAGTAACAAACCGTTTAAAACCCATTTTACATGTATAAGACTTATTACGAAATAAAAATAATAAAATGAAATAAAAATTGCCATACATTGAATAACTATTTAGAACATATAGTATATGATATACGTGTAAACACATAAGCTAGAATATACATGCAGACCTCTTCATAAGGTAGGCACAGCCAGGTGGTGAAGAGAGGCAGGCGGACTTATGGTGGCGGGAGGTAGATGATGATGTCCGGCTGAAAGTGAGGTTCAGGGTCGGATGTTAGTTGGAGGGTAGAGCGGGATGGGCTGAGACTTCGGCAGGAGAAGGCGGAGAGGTCGAGTAGAAGCGGCGGATCTAATGGCAAGCGGAGAATAGGCGCTGCTTACCGACGAGGTACCGCGGTGGCCAATCGGCATAGCACTGACCGGAGACGCGGGCTATAACACGGCCATTGGTGGAACAAATGGAGGGGTTTGACGAGAGGCCGTGCGTTTGGAAGTGGGGAGAGTCGGATGTGGAGGCTGGTGGTTCACTCGCGGTCAAGGTCGACGAATGCATGGTGGCCTTTGGTGCGGTGAGGCGTTGAAGTGGAGAATGGTGCGGTAATGTGGTGGCTTGATGTTTTGTTCATTTATTTTTTTCTGTAGACAAGAATGGAAGAGGAAGAAAAAAAAAGAAAAGAAAAATAGAAAGAGCGGAAGAGAAAGCGGCTGGTGGAATAGATAGAAGAGAGAAGGTGGATAGGCAACAGGCGGTTTTCACAAAGCAAATAAATTTAACGTTGGGAATAGAAAAAGCAAAACGATGGAAATAAAGGCTAATTAATACCGATGACCGTTGATTATTAACTAGCGCAAAATTTGAATAGTCACGGAACATAAATAGACTCAAACGGCACCGATAAGGTTGACCGTTTCACAGTTTCCGCTGCGTATCGGACTTCAAAATATAGAAATAAATATACCGCTGAGATCGATACGACGAGATGATCAAAATGGTATACAGATATCAGTGGTTCGATTGAATTATAAAAATTTGAATTTTCGACCAGTGGAAAATGCAGCAAAAACGCAGAAAAATAAGATCGACGGAGCTAAAGAAGTCCGAATTCGGAAAAACAAAAAATGACGTCTTGCTCAAAATATGATTTAGAATTTTTCTATGTAAAAATATTTAAGTTCCGAAAACATTTTATTTTCATCGCTTTTTAACTGATTAGATTGAAGTAAATTTACGCGCAAAATAAACTTTCATATTTTCGGACGAAAATTTACCAATTGCTATGTTTAACTAGACGCATTTCAAATATTAAATTTTTATTTTAAAATTTTATTATTTATTTAAAATTCCACAAAATTTCAATTAGTAACGTTATTAAAACCAGTTAAATTTAGGGGTTGTTACACTCTCCCCCACTCAAAACTTTTCGTCCCCGAAAAAGAAGGAGGTAGGAGAATAGAAACAACCAGAAAGAAAATAGATTGGAATACAAGTAAAACAATTAATTTAAACCATATAAATTTCAATTTAAATTAATTAATATTTAACAATTAGTTTAAATTTAAGGTATTTCCATAAGTTGATCTAATTTCAATTTGTTAATTCTTTCAAAACAAAATTTATTATATTCATCTCATTCAGTTAACTTATTATTCTATCATCTTTATTAGCATTTTTTTTATAACTAAAATCTAAGTGTATAACATTTATTATAAACACTCAAATTTTATTTATAAAATCATTTTATATTGTATACTATCCAATTACATAGTTAACTTTTTGAGTAATTTTGGTAAGTTATATTGAATGCAATTGAGTATTATACAAGTAAATTTCTAATTCAATTCTCTCGAGTTTAAATATTAATTCAAAATTTTGGTTTCATTTACAATTGAAATTATCTTTTACCCAAATTTTAAGAATTAAATTTCCGATAAACTTCAACAATTTAGAGACAATTATGTATAATCTATATATATCAAATCAAATTAAATTTAAAATAATATACCCATATATATATAAATCAAATCATACTTAAGAAATTTAAATCGATTTAATTTCCAAAACAAAACTGTAGCAAAGCTATGAATTGGTCTCTTCTTTTCGAAACTCGAAAATGAATGTCAATGATGCGGCCGCCATCACCGAAATTATTTTCCAACGACAAGGAGAAGAGCACTTGATTTAACATCTAAAATTTCTATGAAATGATTTCTATTCGAAAGTACTTTAGATAATATATTTTAAAACCATTAAAACCAAGGTTTGAAATTTTTCAGAAATTAATTCTCAAATTCTAATTTAAATTCATTTAAATTCCTAATCAAAATTTAAACCATGTTATTAATTTCAATTTTTTATATATATGAGACAAAAGCCAATGGTTTACAAAAAAATAAATGTTAATCAAATATTATCATTTCAACAATCTATTTATTTACAGTTTAGTTACAGAAAATCCATACTTATATATATAAAATAGTCATACAAACTTTATTAAATTTTCCCATTTGAAAACATATTGTGTCAGTTTTCTCTGTTCAAGTGTTTTGGAAATCCTATCGATAGCGTTGATCAGACGAATCGATTGAAAACCAAAATCAACATCAATAACTCAGACAACACAATATATATTAAAACATTTTAAATTTTAAATTTACAAATACACTTCCTCGCTCGACGATACAAGAATGGATTTCAAAACAAGTATAGAGATTTAAATTTTGATTGACTCGAATCAAAGAAAATTTTGATTCGAAGATAGGTTCGAAACAAAGATAAAATAACAAAATAACAAGATAGAAAGATGTATAAGTTTATATAAATCACGGGCAACCTTAACCAGGTCGACCGTGACTTCAAGAATAAGATCAATGCAGAATTCCGAGAATTCCAAGACAAATCGACATTTGATCTCAAGAAATAGAATTCAGGCATAGCAGGAGATAGATAGCATCGTAAACCGAGGATATATAAATATCCGGTGAATCAATGCCTATTGTAAAGGAGTTTCACCCCTTTACAAATCATTTGAAGTTTGGCGAGACCGCCGATTCATTATAAGGGCCATTCGAAATGGAGTTATGAGATGCTCCAGAATTGAAAGGAGACGAATAGTGAGGGACACAAATGAATTTTGGAACCGTAGGGAATGTTCCAAAAATTCAAAGGAACGAATCAAAATGAAGAGATTGAAACTCGAATGAGAGTGATTCTGTAAATACATTTACCATATATGCTAAGTTTTGCCTAGAGCTACCAAAGCTCTGATACCAACTGTAACGACCCGCTATTTTGGACTATTCGCATCCGCACATGTCGAACTTGAATAATTCAAAATACCGAATTGTTAATTTAAATTTGGCAAAACTGAACATATATAGTAAATAAATAATCACAGATCACAGACACAGAGTAATAAATATGCAGCGGAAGCAAAAGATAGTAGTTCATGAAGCTACTATATAAATATCAGAGTTAAATAAAGTACAACAGAAGTCTCGAATACAATAGTCAAGTACAATATCAGAATACATCACTGGAATCAACTAAATATCTGAAAGCTGGATAGATAGCCGGATCTCCAAGCGAAGCTCCAACTTCAAAGGCGAGTCTCAAAAGCTGAACCACTCAGTCTGTCCCGAGCGTAAAGCAAAACACAAAACACTTGAGTCAGGATTAACATTCTTATATCAATAAATCCAACTCAAGTGAATAACAATTGAAATACAATAACTCAAAGGATGTTGGAATCACCATCCTCTAAGGATCCGTTAAACTATCTACTATGTAGTAGTGTACGCTAAGTAGATAATGTCTAACAGTAATATAAAATATCAAAATAGTGTTAAGGCGTTACCATTATCCGCCTTAACACATTTTATACAAATTTTATAGTCTATACAGCACTGTAAACTCCACCGTAAACTAGTGGGATATCTGGGAGTACTCCATAGGTATAACACAAATCAAATTCGTAGTGGTCGCGTATATAGGGATACAAGTATGACAAGGCACATGAGGCAATACCCAAAGTAGTGAAACTACCGTTTGCCTGATCCGGACTGGTGAAAACGCATCGCCGCAACGATCGCAACACCACGAAACAACACTCCCAAAAGTACGAGGGTGCACCAATCGATAACAAGTAATGAGTAGTTTTCGAAGAAGTGTGTTCGCTCGAGGTAGCTAACCCCATTTGGCCCGGCACGGCTCCTATTTTAGTCATTTCCAATTTGACACAAGTGTCGAGTCTATCCACTATCGTTCTCTTTCTTCAGTCATCACGTACATCATTCCAACCACTTCATTCTCGATCACAACTCCGCGTATAGTTATTAAAGTGGTTTTCGGTTTAGACAGAGAGTATGTCCATAACCGATTCCGGTCTCTTTAATAACTTCCATAATTATTACATCGATTGCTCATTTAATAAATTTCAAAACCAAATCAATTTCAATTTCAATTTCAATTTAAATTCGTAAACCAACATGTCATTTGTCTTTCTAAATCAATTTCCAAAATTTACGTTTCAAACTTCCAAATTACCATCTCAAAATCTCATAATTCGATTTCAACTTTTATTTAGACAATTCAAATATTGATTCAGATTCGTGTACAAATTTCATTCCGAAATCATTTAAATTAATTTAATTTAACATTCAAATCAATTTAAATTCATTTATCGATTCCATTCAATATTCGTTAAGTAAATTATCATTCAAAACAATTTCTATTTGATTTCCAATTCATTAAGTCAATTACTTAAGTTCAATTTCATTATCTCAAAACTTATAAATCGAATTAAATCAAATTTTCAATTCAAATTTATTAAATTACAAGTCTTACATTAATTTCAATAAATCACATATTTACGTCTTGTTAAAGAAATTTACTTTCACTTATTCATTTGCTTAGTTACAAATTTCGAAACTCAATTAATAAAGAAACTAAATTTCACATATTCAAGAAGTTCAATTTCACTTATTTACTTGCTTAAATAAATTTTTCCAAAACTTTATAAATAAAGAAACCCAATTTCATTTATTAACGAAGTTCAAATTCACTTATTCAAAAGTTCAATTTCTTTTATCAAAGAATTCCAATTTTAATTTAATTATCAAGTAATCCAATCTTATTTAATTGTTAAATATTTTCAAACTTAATTATTAACAAATTTCAAAACTTAATCCAATGAATAATTTCGAATTTAATTGTCAATAATTAATTTCAAAACAACGTTCTTTCAACAATTACTTTGCCAATATTTGTTCCAGATTTTAAATATTAACATTTTCCTTTCACTAAAATTCAAATTTCAACTTTATTTCAAAACCATATTATTCATTCAAATAAAATATTTATTTTATTTCTAAATCAAATTATTGACCAATCGGGTTTTATTTAATTCTCCATCCTAGGTCAGGTTCATTTGGGTATTTATCATTTCAACCCGATTCCAATTCAATTTAAAAATCAAAGCATAACAAAGGTAACTTGCAGTGTGATAACTGGGATGGTGTCAAAGTAAATGAACAAGCAATAACAACAATCAATAACAACAATCCAATAATTTATTCAAATAATCCCGAAATAATCGTATTAATTCACATTGTTATTTGTGCAAATTAATATAATTATTTATAGAATCTACACTATCATTTCATGTAGATTAAATATTATTACATTACGGTTCTTCACTTGTCATCTATTTACAATTTCATACATCATCAGTTTAAACAACATACAATTGATGGTTCAAGGTGTAGTTAACACTATTTTTCTACGTGTCAAATGATTAAACATTTAAGGGGACATATTAAACAAATTTAACTAACCGAATTCAACACATATGTCGATTCAAATTTTTAACTATCCTATGTCAAATTCAATTGCATAATATTTATCACTTTATACATTACAATTTATCATCCAATATAAACAACAATCAATCAATCAATTATCAACCAAACTGTATTATCATTGCATAAATACTTAACAGATAATGGTGTCAGATGTCATAGGTGAACAGATACAGGTAATAGCATATATACAGTGTATATAACTAACAGCAGCATATCTCAAGTGTCGTTCAATTGAAATCGGATTTAATAAATAAAAGAACATTAATCGTGAGTGATTGCTCACCTTTTGGGGCTAGGGAGCGAGGATGGACAATGAAGTTGAGTTACGAATAGCAAGCACGACTTCCGAAATAAACTATATTGGCACAAATCGACGAGCAAAGCTGTTAAATAGGAATTGCCGAAATCAAATCAAAACATTCGACATAGCAACAAATAAAAACATGTCCTGCGTCAAAGTTTAACAATATAATTCTATGTGCTACCGAGATCGAAATGGTCTGAAATTTGGTATGAATAAAGATCAAAACTTGTATTTCAAACTGCAAAAGAATTACTTGATTTGGACAAGAGAGCAGAAAAGTTACGATGTCACGAACATAGACTCAGGCCATGTTGCGACTGTCAAATGTTCAGGTCTGAAAACCCCTCTGGGTCTGACTTTCAGGTAAGAAATAGAGGACAGAACCACCTCGTATGAAGCTAAAATTTCATTACAGAAAGTAGAAAACTTTATTTTTTAAACAAAAAGGGAATCACTGTATTCCGACGTAAGACGGAGGAGATACGATGCGTCAAACATGAACTCAGGTCGTGTTTGCAGCAGTGAAAAATAATTTCAAGTACAAAAGAACAACTGCCTGGGTCTAACTTCCAGATCCTCGACCACTAATCAAACGATGTCGGATTTTGCTGGAATTTGACATGTACAAACTAGGTAACTTCGAATCTTTTTTAAAAATAGAATCAACCCATTCCGATAAAACATGGGTGAGATATGATATCATGAACATGAAGTCTAACTGCTGTTCAGAAAAAAAATAAACATGCAAACAAGTGCAAATCAGTTTAGTTGCAAATTTCACGTATAAAACAGAGGACCAAACGGCCTTGAATTGGGCTGAAATTTTACATGCATAAACTAGAGAATATCATCTTTCAATCAAAAAAAGAATCATTGAATTTCGATAGGAAATGAAAGAGATACACTGTAAAACTGTATGTGATATTTCCTTTCCTTAAAACAAAATTTTTACTTTATACGAAGACTTACATGAATCAAAAATGATGGTATAACTTATATAAATTTATATAATTTAACAAATCGAATATATGTATAACTCATTTGTTTTATAAGCAACATATCATATTATAAATATAACCTATGTTTCACATACTCTGACAGGTATATTTTTATATATCCATTCAAAAATATATGTAGACCAGACATGCTTTATATATGTACTCAAAACGTATACATAAAACTGTGTACTACTAAAATTCCATATATGCTCTTTACTAAAATAAAATAATATATTTTACAGTAACCTATACATACCTGTTTCCTGGAGATTTGACCAGGCAATTAAGTACTCGACATCTATGAGCGCTCGGCATCCTGAAGCACTCGGCATCTATGAGCGCTCGGCATCCTGAAGTACTCGGCATCCAGGAGTACTCGGCATACAGCAGAACTCGGCATCTAGGAGTATTCCGCATCCAGGAGTATTCGGCGTGTACAATTGCTCGGCATGGCTGTATTGTTCATCACAAGCTATCGTTCGGCCAGAACCATCGTTCGGCCAGAGACATCGTTCGGTTAAAGGCATCGTTCGGCCAGAAGCATCGTTCGGCCAGAAGCATCGTTCGGCTAAAGGCAACGTTCGGCCAGTGCCATCGTTCGGCCAGGGACATCGTTCGGCCAAAAGCATTGTTCGGCTAAAGTCCTCGTTCGACCAGAGACATTGTTCGGCCAGAAGCATCGTTCGGCTAAAACTATCATTCGGCCAGTGCCATCGTTCGGCCAGAGACAACGTTCGGTTAGAAGCTTTATTCGACCAAAGGTATCGTTCGGCCAGACGCTTCGTTCGGCCAGAGGCACGTTCGGCTTCGACTGATATTCGTTCTACTCTTCCCACGCAGCAAGCGCCTCGTTCGGCATGGAGAGTGTGGTTCGGCATCCAACCGTTCGGCCTATCTGGTTCGGCATACGGCGACCACTCTATTTGGGCCAAGGTGTTCGGCTGCCGGCCTACCTGGGAAGTACAACCCATCTTTGTCTATAAATAGAGGGGCAGGGGCACAGTGAAAAAGGACCTTTGTTCGGGAACACTAGGGAGACTCTGCCATTTTCAGACTCATCTTCTTTACTTAGCAATTCCATTTAAGTATTTGATCTACGAATTGTATTTGTAATCAATCATTAAGAGGATCAATAAAGTTTAACCTCAAAGTGGACGTAGGCAATTACGCTGAACCACTATAAATCCGGTGTTCTTACTTTCTGCATTTGAATTAGCATATTTTCCTTTGTTTAATTTATCTTCATCACTTATATCTCTTTACAATCTTTCTCAACGAGGTTAGTGACCAATTTTGGTGCTAACACTTTGGTGCTTTCACTGAGAATTGAATTCTCAGACCTCAAGGATCTGCTTTGAAGCTACTGGATTGAACAAATCCCCCAAGGAAGATCCGACTCATTGATAGGACGTCCGTTGATTCTACTCAGAGTTCATACTAATAACTCTACAATGGCAAGACCACGTACCAGGTCAGCTTCTCATAATGCGGACGCCCATGAGACTGCTAGCGTGCAACAAGCAGGACCTAGCAATCAGCCAGCGAATCCAGGCATAGGGACTACCGCCTAGGACCAAATGCCAGTTGTCACCAGGATAGAGTTCAATAACTTGATGAGAGAACTTAGGGAAAGCAGGAGACAACTAGGAGAGCAGATGCAAGCTAATGCCAACCTGATGGCACAACTCACTCAACAGCAGCAACAGAATGCTGGGGGCAATCCTGCTCCTTATTCCTCATCCGACAGCTCAACTTCCTCTGATGAACCTCCCAGGCATAGACGCAATGAAAGTTGATTCTGTGTTGGAAACAGGAATCGAGAGGGAATCGTGGATAACCCCATTCAAACTATACCTAACAACCGGGGTTCTACCAAAAAAAGGAGTGAAAGACGGCAGGTAATTTGAAAGGCCGCGCGATATGTGATGCAGGATGGACTAATGTATCGAAAGGGGTTCTCGGTCCCCTTATTACGATGCATCGCACATGATGAGACGAAACGGGTCTTGAAGGAGGTACACGAAGGAGAATGCGGTGACCATACTGGGGGGCAAACGCTAGCAAAAAAGATCCTCCGCTATGGATATTACTGGCCGACCGTAAATCGGGACGCTGCAGACTACGCAAGGAAATGTGACAAGTGTCAAAGATATGCGAAAATCCCGAGGACTCCATCAACAGAACTCACACAAATGGTTAGTCCCTGGCCATTTGCAATCTAGGGAATCGACATAATCGGCTCTCTGCCTATATCCAAAGGTGGTGCGAAATACGCGATAGTTGCAGTCGACTATTTCACAAAATGGGCTGAGAAGGTCATTAACTTCGTTGTACGAAACATTATATGCCGCTTTGGTTTCCCTCGCACCATCATTATGGACAACGGGACGCAGTTTGAAACCAGAGAGTTCAAAGAGTTCTGCTTAAAGTATGGCATCGAGAAGAAGTTCGCCGCCGTTGCACACCCAAAAGCTAACGGACAAGTCGAGGTCGTTAACAAAATAATCAAGTCCATACTGAAGAAGCGTTTGGAGAAGGTCGGAGGCAAGTGGGTAGATGAACTCCCAACAGCATTATGGGCTTATAGAACTACTCACAAGTCCACGAGCGGCCACACTCCATTCGCCTTGGCATACGTCTCGGAAGTCGTTATACCCGTGGAACTTGAAGTTCCATCGCATCGACTGACATATTATGATCCCAAGACGAATCAGGACCTCTTGTTGGAATCACTGGATTGCATCGATGAAAAATGTGAAGAGGCCGAATTAAGGGCGGCAGCGCATAGACACCGAGTCAAACGTTACTACGACGGCTGAGTCCGCCCAAGGATTTTTGATGTGGGTGATCTCGTTTTGAAACGAGTTTTCCCGATACCATCGCGTATGAATCCCAACCGGGATGGTCCATACATCATTGAACGGAAGCTTGGAGAAGGAACATTCAAGATAGCGACCGTTGATGGCATGACACTCCCCCGAGCATGGAACAGTGAACATTTGCGACATTATTACATTTAGCATTTTTCTTCCCTGTTTTAGGCACAGTTATTTCATGTATGTTTTCGTTCAGTCGTAACTTAGTTTCCTTTCAGCCATGTAATCAGGCATTTTAGTTGTTTTTCATTAATAAAGGCTTGAAGTCGTATTTTTCATGAATTACTGACGTTTCTATATCTCATAGTCGGGTGGTGAATTACTAGAGCTACATTATTCTGTATGATGTGCAAACTCGTATAAGCAATTTCAATCTCCGAGTCCCCAGAGCGCGGACCGGAGTACTCTAAGTCCCCAGAGCGCGGACTAGAGTATAAACGATTTCAATCTCCGAGTCCCCAGAGCGCGGACCGTAGTACTCTAAGTCCCCAAAGTGCGGACCAGTGTATAAACGATTTCAATCTCCGAGTCCCCAGAGTGCGGACCGAAGTACTCTAAGTCCCCGAAGCGCAGACTAGAGTATAAACGATTTCAATCTCCGAGTCCCCGGAGTGCGGACCGGAGTACTCTAAGTCCCCGGAGTGCGGACCGGAGTATAAACGATTTCAATCTCCGAGTCCCCAGAGTGCGGACCGTAGTACTCTAAGTCCCCGGAGCGCGGACTAGAGTATAAACGATTTCAATCTCCGAGTCCCCAGAGTGCGGACCGAAGTACTCTAAGTTCCCGGAGTGCGGACCAGAGTATAAACGATTTCAATCTCCGAGTCTCCAGAGTGCGGACCGGGGTACTCTAAGTCCCCAGAGCGCGGACAAGAGTATAAACGATTTCAATCTCCGAGTCCCCAGAGTGCGGACCAGAGTACTCTAAGTCCCCGGAGTGCGGACCAGAGTATAAACGATTTCAATCTCCGAGTCCCCAGAGTGCGGACCGGGGTACTCTAAGTCCCCAGAGCGCGGAGTAGAGTATAAACGATTTCAATCTCCGAGTCCCCAGAGTGCGGACCGGAGTACTCTAAGTCCTCGGAGTGCGGACCAGAGTATAAACGATTTCAATCTCCGAGTCCCCAGAGTGCGGACCGAGGTACTCTAAGTCCCCAGAGTGCGGACTAGAGTATAAACGATTTCAATCTCCGAGTCCCCAGAGTGCGGACCGGAGTACTCTAAGTCCTCGGAGTGCGGACCAGAGTATAAACGATTTCAATCTCTGAGTCCCCAAAGTGCGGACCGGGGTACTCTAAGTCCCCAGAGCATGGACTAGAGTATAAACGATTTCAATCTCCGAGTCCCCTGAGCGCGGACCGGGGTACTCTAAGTCACCAGGGCACGGACTAGGGTATAAACGATCTCAATCTCCGAGTCCCCAGAGTGTGAACCGGAGTAATCTAAGTCCCCAGAGCACGGATTAGAGTATTAACAATCTTAATCGCCGAATCCCCTGAATACGGGTCAACTTACTATAAGTCCCTGGAACGCTAATTTAGAAAAAATTCTAAGTACTCAAGAAATGTAGAACAAGAAGTATGCCACTCCGAAGAATGTTCGAACAACGCGAGAATGGACTGGGAAATATACAACTCATAAGTGCTTGAGTTTTGACCGCAGTTATTCAGAAAGCTAAAAAGTAAAAGAATCGTTCAAATGACTAGGGAACTAAACTTTATTTAATAGTCCAAAATGAGGTTACACAGTTATCCCTCTAAAACTTGGAGTCAAGAACCTATCTATACAAATTATGGAGACAAAAGATAAAAGTAGTTACAAGACTTGAGCAAAAAACTCGTTGAACGAGTATAGCAATTATTTCTTCGTTTTCTTCTTCTTATCTTCTTTTGTTTTTTCCGATGACTCCTCTCCCTCACGCTTCTTCTTCGATTTCTTGCTTGCTAAAGAAGCAGAGTCAGGGGTAGGAGAAGGAACATCCAGTGGTTTGGACCTGCCCGGGAGAATGATCTTCAAAGGTCTGTTCCGCGGGTCGGTGAGTTCCAGTATTTCAGGCTCAACTTTGACCTCGACTTTTTTCTTCTCCTCTTCGGCGAGACGCTCTTTCATGCTCATCTTCGAGGTACGTTCATAGACGCCAGTGATTTCGATTTCATCACTCTTTTCGGCGGGAGATGAGGTGTCAAGCTTATCATCGTCTAGCACCCCGATCACTTGAGCGTCAGGGCCAGGGGTTACTCCCGCATGAGCAACATCGCTTGTTTTCTCTGCCTCCTCCTTGGCATCATTGCTCTTCGGAGTTGGCTCGGGGTCAGAGCAGCCTGCATGAAAACATAAAGAATGAACATTAGAACGAATAACCACTGCTGTAAAGTGACAGATCTTTTAACTTATAAAAAAGAAGAGTTTCCTACTGGGTTCTGGCTGGCTATCAGTTGCGCGTGGAGTTTCACCCTCCAGAATAGCAGATAGAACATGAACGCCGAGCCCGAGATCTTCAGGATCGTAGCCGGCATGCTACTCGAATGGGTCAAGTGTCGGCCGACCGGCCAGTTGAGCAGTGGGAGGAGCAGCAATATGAGGAGCCATAGTCTTAGCCCCAGATGGGCCAGCTTCATCACTTTTCTCTTCTGGAAGGGGAGAGCCTTTGCTATAAAGCGCCAAAGCTGCGGATAAATCCGCTGGCTCGTTCCCTCTAAGAAACTCCTTCACCAGGGCATCCTCATCGACTTCTTCAGAGTCCTACTCGATTTTCCTAATCTTCACTAAAGTTTCCCAGGCCTCAGCTAGGGATTCGAGATAGCCCTTGCCCAAGAATGTCAAGTCGCGATGCATAAGGACGCGGGCGCCATACTTAGCAATCAACGGGCCAGACATGCACTTGACCTCTTCCCTACCGGCCTCTGCGGCCACCTCGAGGCGAGAGTCAATCTCCTCCGTAGCTTTTCTTTTGCCCTCCTCACGGGCTTCGTCTTTCATTTTTTCAACCCCAGCAAGTTCGTCATCGAGCTTCGTTTTTAAGAGCCGAGTAGCAACGATTTCATCACAATATCGTTGTGACTCTTCTTGAGCAGCTACTTTATCCTCTTTCTCCTTGGAAAGTAATTCTTTCAACTCTTTGACTTGTATGGCAAGCGCGTCCCTTTCTTTTTGGATAGAATCTTTTTCTAAGGCAAGGGCACCGCTGCGCTGGACTGCTTCATCGAGTTCCTTCTTGTGGGCCATCTCTAAATGAGTGACTGCCTCAGCGGTATCTTTTGCACTTTGCTTAGCAGCTTCAAGCTTCGACTTATACGAAGCGAGCTCTTCGTCTTGATGCTTGATGATGTTTTTGTCACAGCCAGCCTCCAGTTTCAAATGATCAATTTCATATTGTCGCTCAACAGACACCTCCGAGATCTTTTCAACCAAGTGCACAAACGCGTCATGTTGAACATAGACGTCGTTGTTACAGGCAATGGCACTCTGCTTCACGTGCCCAGGGATATGATGAATAGCTGGGAGGAATTTTAGACCGTCAAAGCAGTTTTTGGGAATTTGGCCTTAAGATCGACCATCTTCTCTGCTACAGTCGGGTCAACCGTGGGAGTAGGGGGTGGAGGCTTTGAAAGTTCCGCTCTTTTTCGATGCTCCTGAGTTTGCTTTGTGCTCGACGAACCAGAGTGTTGTTCTCGGGAGACATTGTGTTGGGACCCCTTCTATGAAAGCTTCTCTCTATCTGTCTCAGTTTGAGGAAGAGGATCACGAGAATGTGAAGATTGAGAGTATGTTTTCTTTCGGTAGGATGATTCGCAAGGACGGTTGTCTCGATCCTCGTAATCATCTCTATCTCTACGTCTACCCGAACCTGAATCTCGTCCGGGATGGTGAAATATAGAAGAGCTATGGAGACGGTCTAGTCCGTGGGAGCGCCCCATGTCACCTGCAAAGGATAAAATGACGACGAGTTAAGAAAAATCGCGGTACTGCAAAAACTTGAAGTGTAGGATGGAGTGCGTGAGTGCGTGTGTGTCCTAGTGTTCTCCCCGACGGACCGGTTCCTTTGTCTTTACTGATCGGAGTGTTGTCTCCCTGGACTGGGGGTTGAACTCCCACGTTGCCTCCAACGGGCAAAGAAAGCTTGAAGGCTTCAAAATCGTCAAAGCCATCATTAAGTATGTCGTCGGGGATGGAAAGATTCGACATACCCCTTAGAGAACTTTCCATATGCTGTGAGGAAGCCTCTTTCTCTGACGGGATGAGTGTAACTTTTGAAGTTCCGCCAACTTTCTCCTTCCATATCTTGTATTTCAGCTTCTTCTTTCCCTGAAGGGGAGGATGACGTTTCAATGTCGTGTACTTCGACCGCCGAATGCCAAGCGGGACCCACATTCTCGCCTTGAGTCTCAGGAGCTTCATCCTCCTTGTGCTCACCCTCTTCGTGCGCATCGGGAGTATGGCGTGACGACAATCCAGCTTGTTTTTTCCCTTTACCGGATGCTGGCTTGGGAATGGAAACGCCCTCCGGAAGGCTATTCTGGCGACCTGGGGCTAGCAAGCCGAACCTTGACAATGATTCATTTGAAATGATGGTTCAGATGTCCCGATCCTCGACGGGAAGAGCCCTAATGGCCTCGACGGCCTCAGAATATAGGTAGGAGAAGTCGACGGATTTGAACTATCAACGATTTATTGCCTTGATGATGGCCTAGGCTTATCAGATATAGTGGCGGAGCTAGATTTTTTAGACATCCCCAATAAATGATGGATCTGTCTAAGCGCCTGTGAAAATTATACTTGAAAAACATTGAATGTTAGAATTAACAGTGCGGGTATTCCCCCCACGTGGTGTGTAAACTAGTGCAAGCAGTCGTGTGTAAGCATTGAGAATCTAAAGGTAACAAAGACACGAAAGTGAGCTTCGAATCGTCGCCTTCAAAGACCGTCATCGCTGACCGTCTCAAAAAGCCTGCCTTGTGGTGACTACAGTTCCAGATTCAGAAAATGTATAATTAATAAGTGTTCGGCTAAAGTTTTGTCCGGCCAAAATAGGTTTCAGCATTCACAATTGTTCGGCCTAAGTGTTGTTCGGCGCTTATGATTGTTCAGCGTTTGTATTGTTCGGCCTAGGTTTGGTTCGGCATTTGAATTGTTCGGCCTAAGTGTAGTTCGGCATTTATGTTGTTCGGCACTTACAATTGTTCGGCATTTGTATTGTTCGACTTAAGTGTGGTTCGGCATTTTTGTTCGTTCGGCCTAAGTGTAATACGGCGTTTGTGACTGTTCGGCGAAGCATCGTTCGGCCAAAATCTTGTTCGACCGAGACAACGCTCGACACACCTCCCTTAACAGCGACTTCGTTCCCATCTTCTTTCTTCATCCACGCCAAACTACGAGGGCGAATCGTTCGGCAAGTCATGCTAGACTTTACCATTCGACGCCCCTAACCATCTCCTACTTCTCCTATGCTCTTTCCTCCTCCAATCTCGTTCGGCACAAGAGATTTATGCCGAACCACAATACGTCTACCAAACAGCTTCCTAGAAAGCTCATCTTTGCCCACTCTTCCTTCCACCCTCATCGCATGACTCTGGCAACTTTTTAAGATACTTTAGTCAAGGCTCGACTTACCCCATCAATTAGGGAGTTCGAGCGTAAAGACCATGTTTAGGTGGAAGAGTCGGTACCTAGTTGATAGGATGAAGATTTGGAAGGAATCGACGAATAGTTGGAGTATGTTAACTGGGAGCTTCGGCAGGTGCAAGGCAGAGATGTTGGAAGTGTAAAAAGGGAAGAAGGAAGGAGGTGTCGGCTTTTATAGGGAAAAAGAAGAAGTCGAAAAGGCTACATCCGGTGGAACCGGTCAAAGTCACAGCGTTCGGCCTCGGCATACAATGACGTTCGGCAATTGAAGAGCGCTCGGTTTCCAGTGCATCGTTCGGCATTTATACCACACTCGGCACACGCCTCAACTGCTGATATTCTCAAAAAGGCATCTCCATTCGAAGTTAGTCAAGGATTTGAAACGGAACATGAAGGTTACACGAATCAAAGCGTATCAAGATTTAGTCACGTAATACACTTTGGGGGCAAGTGTTTCCTGGAGATTTGACCAGGAAATTAAGTACTCGACATCTATGAGCGCTCGGCATCCTGAAGCACTCGGCATCCATGAGCGCTCGGCATCCTGAAGTACTCGGCATCCAGGAGTACTCGGCATACAGTAGAACTCGGCATCCAGGAGTACTCAGCATCCAGGAGTACTCAGCATCCAGGAGCATTCGGCATGTACAATTGCCCGGCATGGTTCTATTGTTCGTCACAAGCTATCATTTGGCCAGAACCATCGTTCGGCCAGAGACATCGTTCGGCTAAATGCATCGTTCGGCCAGAAGCATCGTTCGGCCAGAGACATCGTTCGGCTAAAGGCAACATTCGGCAGGTGCCATCGTTCGGCCAGGGACATCGTTCGGCCAGAAGCATTGTTCGGCTAAAGCCCTCGTTCGACCAGAGACATCGTTCGGCCAGAAGCATCGTTCGGCTAAAGCTATCATTCGGTCAGTGCCATCGTTCGGCCAGAGACAACGTTCGGTTAGAAGCTTCATTCGACCAAAGGTATCGTTCGGCCAGACGCTTCGTTCGGCCAGAGGCACGTTCGGCTTCGACTGATATTCGTTCTACTCTTCCCACGCAGCAAGCGCCTCGTTCGGCATGGAGAGTGTGGTTCGGCATCCAACCGTTCGGCCTATCTGGTTCGCCATACGGCGACCACTCTATTTGGACCAAGGTGTTCGGCTGCCGAGCCCACTTGGGAAGTCCAACCCATCTTTGTCTATAAATAGAGGGGCAGAGGCACAGTGAAAAAGGACCTTTTTTCGGGAACACTAGGGAGACTCTGCCATTTTTCAGACTCATCTTCTTTACTTGGCAATTCCATTCAAACATTTGATCTACGAATTGTATTTGTAATCAATCATTAAGAGGATCAATAAAGTTTAACCTCAAAGTGGACGTAGGCAATTACGCTGAACCACTATAATTCCGGTGTTCTTACTTTCTGCGTTTGAATTAGCATATTTTCCTTTGTTTAATTTATCTTCATCACTTATATCTCTTCACAATCTTTCTCAACGAGGTTAATGACCAATTTTGGTGCTAACACCTATACATACCTGCTTATATATAGTACTGGTATACTATTGAAAAAATTTATATAGATATAAATATAAAACTGTCAAATATACTTATATAACTCAAGGGAGTATAATATATAAATTACAACTTAGTAATATATTAGATAAACAGATGGTAATATAAAGTAAACATGATAATATATACTCATATATAAACTAGCAGATCATACATAACTTATATACTTACATATGCAAACAGATTTTATATAACAAAATGTAAACTTCCCATATTCCACATTACAAGCCAACTGGTCCACTATATAAACTAATATATTATATAAAATGAAATGTTTGATTGTAAAACAGAACAGAAATGAAAATATAAACTTAGAGCAAAATATTAATGCTTAAAATCCCATATGTATAGCTAGAATCGAATACTCATATATGAAAACTGTAAAATATAAACTAAAGTAACAAACCGTTTAAAACCCATTTTACATGTATAAGACTTATTACGAAATAAAAATAATAAAATGAAATAAAAATTGCCATACATTGAATAACTATTTAGAACATATAGTATATGATATACGTGTAAACACATAAGCTAGAATATACATGCAGACCTCTTCATAAGGTAGGCACAGCCAGGTGGTGAAGAGAGGCAGGCGGACTTATGGTGGCGGGAGGTAGATGATGATGTCCGGCTGAAAGTGAGGTTCAGGGTCGGATGTTAGTTGGAGGGTAGAGCGGGATGGGCCGAGACTTCGGCAGGAGAAGGCGGAGAGGTCGAGTAGAAGCGGCGGATCCGATGGCAAGCGGAGAATAGGCGCTGCTTACCGACAATGTACCACGGTGGCCAATCGGCATAGCACTGACCGGAGACGCGGGCTATAACGCGGCCATTGGTGGAACAAATGGAGGGGTTTGACGAGAGGCCGCGCGTTTGGAAGTGGGGAGAGTCGGATGTGGGGTCTGGTGGTTTGCTCGCGGTCTGGGTCGACGAATGCATGGTGGCCTTTGGAGCGGTGAGGCGTTGAAGCGGAGATGGTGCGGTATTGTGGTGGCTTGATGTTTTGTTCATTTATTTTTTTCTGTAGACAAGAATGAAAGAGGAAGAAAAAAAAGAAAAAAAAATAGAAAGAGTGGAAGAGAAAGCGGCTGGTGGAATAGATATAAGAGAGAAGGTGGATAGGCAACAGGCGGTTTTCACAAAGCAAATAAATTTAACGTTGGGAATAGAAAAAGCAAAACGATGGAATTCAAGGCTAATTAATACCGATGACCGTTGATTATTAACTAGTGCAAAATTTGAATAGTTACGGAACACAAATTAACTCAAACGGTACCGATAAGGTTGACCGTTTCACAGTTTCCGCTGCGTATCGGACTTCGAAATATAGAAATAAATATACCGCTGAGATCGATACGACGAGATGATCAAAACGGTATACAGATATCAGTGGTTCGATTGAATTATAAAATTCGAATTTTCGACCAGCGGAAAATGCAGCAAAAATGCAGAAAAATAAGATCGACGGAGCTAAAGAAGTCTGAATTCGGAAAAATAAAAAATGACGTCTTGCTCAAAAGATGGTTTAGAATTTTTCTATGTAAAAATATTTAGATTTCGAAAACATTTTATTTTCATCGCTTTTTAACTGATTAAATTGAAGTAAATTTACGCGCGAAATAAACTTTCATATTTTCGGACGAAAATTTACCAGTTGCTATGTTTAACTAGACGCATTTCAAATATTAAATTTTTATTTCAAATTTTTATTATTTAATTAAAATTCCACAAAATTTCAATTAGTAACGTTATTAAAACCAGTTAAATTTACGGGTTGTTACACTATTGGAAACAATTGCAATCACTAATTAGCACTAATTTATCAACTTATGCGAATATAGATTTAGGTTAAAAATAAGATTTTTGGAGAAAATAAGAGATTATACCTGAGATTGAGAGCAATGGAGCTTGATTAGGCAGCCGTGGAGGATCCGGGAGCTCGAAATTGGAGATTGGAATTGAAGCTTGGAGGAGGGATTCGAGGGTTTTTTGATAAAAACTTTCATGCTGAGAATGAGGAAGAAGAAGGCTCGGCAGAGCCCTATAATTCACGAATTTCCGACGGCTTCCGGTGGCTGCCGACGACCCATCGGAAGCCGTCGGAAATAAGTCGTTGGAAGCCGTCGCTACATGCTGTTGGAATTTAGCCTTTTCTAGTAGTGTTAAGATTAATTTAATCATGCAATGTTGAAAACCATGAGATATATAGTTTTACTATTCGGTTCATTACATTAAGAATAAAAAGCAATATGATTCTCAACGACATACAAGTTAAGTTTATTTCGTAATAAATATTTCAATAACCTTTTATGTTCCCGATTAAAAATATATTCAACTAGTAAATTTTAGCAGATTTTAGGAAGATACAGACTTTTTATACAAAATTTAGTTTGTTGAATGTCCATGAGTTTTAATCATTTACATATTGTTTTCCTATAACATGATTGCCTATTATTTCTTTCCTATAATTTGTATGCTACTCACGTAATAAAACAATAATTTACTCTAAATTAAAAATTATATGCAAATTTGCTAACCGTGAGTAAATAGTAAAGCAAAATGTCGCTCTAATTATAGGCTAAATAAACATTGATATTTACACCACAACCAAAAATTTTATGTATAATAAAAAAGAACATGCTCTTAATTAATCACTAGAATCCATGAATAAATTTTACTTACATGCTAGTAACATATAAGTTATCTTTTCCAAAAAAAATGTAGAATGTTGCTGGATATTTTCAACAGTGGCAGCAATAGAAGGAATAAACTACATCCGAAACAAAAAACTAGTCCCACTCTAAGAGCAACAGCTCCTCAACGGCATCCACCCAAACGACCCATCCGGCCGCTACAGACTCGGCGATGCCCGAGAGTCCTACCTATACGTCATGACAAACGGAGGCATCACATCCGAAGACACCCTTCCCTTCACAAATACTCAAGACTCATGCACCACAAACCGGTCCATTGCAGCAAAGATATCAAACTTCGTAAAACTACCGGCCAACGACGAAGAGGCCATGTTGGCTGCCGTGGCCAGCCAACCCGCGTCCGCTGCGGTGGACTCGAGCGGGCTACTGCATTACGTGGTGGGATCGTTTGGCCGGAGCTGTGCGGAATCAGCCTTGATCATGAGGTCGTGGTTATTGGACATGGGACAGAGTCGGGTATGAAGTTTTGGCTGGTGAAGAATTCGTGGGGTGAGGACTGGGGAGAAGGTGGGTTCGTAAGAATTGAGAGGAGTTCTGGTGCTGCTGAGGGTACTTGTGGGATTGCCATGGAGGTCATGTATCCAACTATTTGATAGTTTGTTTTTATCACAGGTAGAATAAATGGAAACCGAGATGTAATTAATTTTCCAGTTTGAATAAAATGACACATCATCATATTAATTTAAGATTTTTAAAATCGAGATGTATTTAATTTTCAAAATGAAAATGGAGATGTATTTATAATGTATTCAGTAAGATTAATCTAAGATATTTGCTAGAATAAATGATAATGTGGTTTTTATAACATTTTCAGTAAGATTTCGAAAATATTTTTGCTTTGGATTCAAATCTCTTTTATTTTAACTGCATTGAACCTACCTGTTACTTTCTCTGCGACATATAAGATTGTGGGTACACTTCTATTGGGCCACCCTACAAGGCCATGGGCGATGCCATTGCTGGTGATAAATGTACTAATATTTTCTTTATCTGTATCCTACAAGGCCATGGGCCATTGGGCCACCGACTTTCAAATGAACCCACTCCTATTGACTTTTGTCATAACCAAGTAAATGGATTTTAAACCGATGTCATGAACGATGAGTCCTTGTCATTCATCTAAACATATAAAAGGAGCATGTACATTTGTTGTTTATTTGTTTTCTGATTTGAACTCCGTGTGAACATGTAAAAAGAGCATGTTCTGATTTTAACTCAATGTTCTTTTGTTGTTTTCTTTTTATTAATTTAGTAGTACCCTGAGACTACCAACATTTTGGGTGACTGTAAAAAAATTCATTGGAACACTAACTCTATCAACTTCAGATGCTGCTGGATAAAAGTAATTATTAGAAACTGAATGAAAGTATACCAATACAGTGTACATGTAGAACACGACCAGTATAAAAACATTGTTGAAGGAAATTGTAAAAATAAAGACATGAATTAATTTTCCACTACTTGTTAGAAATAAGCCCGGTAAACGGATACCTTCAGATACGAATAGTGTCATATCCGTATCGGTATCAAAAATCAGTTTTGAATATTATATATCTATATCCGTGGATGCGAACGGATATCAAATATTTATTGGATATTCGTTGACCAGTTCACAAGCTATAAATCTTAACAAATAAAAAGAAAATTTTAATTTATTATAAATCAATTTTTTTTACTAAATATAAAAAAATATAGTAAGAAAAATAATTTAAACAGTAAAAATTGATTTTTATAAACATATTAATTTCGTGACCTGGATAAAATAACAAAAAACAATAATTTTGTGTACTGAAATACATAAAAATAATAATTATAAATTTGATAAACTGGACATATAATAATCGAATACGAATATGGCAATATCTGCATTCGTTTTTAGATATCTCGTAATTATTCATATTTCGGATATAGATACGAACGGATTTAGGACTTTTCGAGTACTCATTGAGAGCCCTAGTCCCAACCTCATTCAAATGCTTAAGAAACTGCAACAATTGAATATTCAGATACATGGAAAGATACCTCTTCAACAATCAAAGGGAATATAAAGGATAATATTCAATTTTCAGTTCAAATTGTGACTTGAACATTCATATTTAAATTCCACATTATGATTTAAAATTAATTTAAGACATTTATAGCAAATATCTTAAAATTGAGATGTATTTAATTTTCAAAATCCAGCAAGTCGTCATATTAAAATGAAAATGAAAAATTAAAAGTTTGTACAAATGCTTCTTTTCACATAAAATATACAATTTATTAAAATGAAAATGAAAAATTAAAAGTTTGTACAAATGCTTCTTTTCACATAAAATATACAATTTTAGAAACCTTTTCATTAGGAGCAAAAATTTCTTAAACCTTTGGAATATTCCTAGCTTTTAAACTTACCAATAGGGCATTACCATATGGTGCATTAATGAAATTTTAAAACCAATATAGGATCTCATTGTTATTATTTTTAAAATTTATATCCATTTTATTAGTTGGCACAATTTTAGCAAACCATAAAAATGTATATTTGAGTGCCTAATAAATGGTATTTAATTTTTCATGTTTAATTGGTGCGCTTAAATTACAGAACTTTGATTAATGGTTTTTATGAAAGGAACCACACGACGTAGTCTAAATTTAGTAGCTAATATTATTAAGATTTCCTAACAAACAACCTCATTAATAGATATTTTTGCTTACATAATGTCGTCAAAGTAATCCATATTACTGCAAAAATAATACTTTAAGGAATTACAAAAAAGTTATAGAAGTTGAACTCCAGATCACATATTCTGCCTCTCTAATCCATTATAGCCCTGAACTCACTTAATCCAAATGGATTTGGTGCTATTTTACTTCCTTCTAGTTAATTAAAAAGGGATAGATCTTTACTAACCCCAATTGGGAAATGTTATAATTTTCCAAAACTTCAACACATGTTGAAATTTTGTCCACACATTCCACCATAGGGGTAACATATTGTTTAGCCAACAACTTTTAACAAAAGAAATCCCTTGTTGTTAAGTGCGACTACACTCATATATATACCATTCTACCTTCATTATTTTTCACGATATAGGACAATTTTTTCCCCTATGTGCGTCCATTACATACACAAATGCGAGACACCCCACACTACAACCAAACAGCCATATTACAACTTTTACTTTACAACTAGCATAAGCCGACAGTTGTTATAGGTTATTTTTAACAACTGTTTATTTCCAGAAGTTGAAACAAAGGTACTTTAACCACTTTATTTATGCAGCAGTTGCAATATACATCTATAAAAACTGCTTTTTTGTGCCAGTTGTAAATGTTAAATTATAACAACTATTCGTGCTAGTTGTCTTTTCAATAGATACAATACCGCTTTCCAACTCAATAAAATTTTCAACTTCCCTCCCTTCATTTCACTAGCCGCTCAATTTAATAACTAAATATACTAAAACTCACCGTCAAAATTTCATACACCTAAACCCTAACCCCCACAGTGTTGAGCTCGCCGCCCTTGTCATCCATGAAGTTAAACCCGCTCTCCACCATTGTCATCGACAAAGCTAGACCGCTCACTATCGTTGCAATCGTTGAAACTCGCGAACCCTAACCCGCCGCTCTCCACCAATTTGCGCTCTGCTCCGCCATCTGATTTGATCGCCATTGCCATTGATATAGGTATGGTATCTTACTTTATATTTTTTGTTAACATTTTTTACATCTATTTTTTACTATGCACCAGGTCATTGTTGATTGAGTTGTGTTTTGATTATTTCACTACTTTTGTTTTTTAGCTATTTCATTATTGTGTGAACCTATGAGAAAACTAGGAATATTTCTCTATTGGTTGGGTTTCATTTGGAAGTAAGTTATGTTTGATTTAATCCTTGATTTTGTCATCATTGAAATGGACAAGAAGATATTATATGATTTTCTAAATCATGAAATAATGATAAGTATTATATGATTTCCCAAATCTTTATTTTATGATCAAATATTAAATTAATGATCTTCTTTACAAGTACATGCAAGGGCTTATAATCTGATTTTATAGAAGATGATAATAATGGTTTGTAATAGTACGTTTATGTTCAACTAATTAGTTGATTGGATTTGCAGTACTCTTTACTTTCATACAATCTAATAACCGGATATTTGACAAGCACCATTGTTCAAGTGGTTTAGTGATTTGGCTTTGGTGCAAGAGGTCACAAGTTCAAAACTTGTGTAGCGTGATTCGAACGTTTATTGACATGTGATATGTTGTCCAAGTGACATGTTGTATATAAAGTACCATTTCAAAAAAAAAAGAACCGGATATTTAATAAATTTTAAACTGAAGTTAATAAATTTTAAACTGTCAATTCAAATGAAAAGTTATATGTACATATATTGTGATGACCCTGAAATCGGCCTTCGAAAATCAGCACCCGTACTTTACTTGTACTCGAATGCCGTAGATTCAAACGCCGAATCTGGTTCACCGGAGCTTATAACACCATTAAGTATAACAACACAGCGGAATAAAGAAATAGATGATATCATATACAACTCCAATGAATACAATATCCAGAATGATATACAACAATGATATCAATATGATACAACAATATCAGAGATAAATAATGATACAGCGAAAATAACAGAAGTGATAACTCCAAATGATCTTCAAAACAGAATGAGTCCAACAACTCCAATCAAGCTTGAAACACCAACACGATGCACCAAGATAAGCAGGTGCAGTCATCAACTCCGATGAAGTGAACTAGCTCCAGATAATCTAGTAAACCTGAATATATAAGAAACCCAACTCTAGACTGCCCGTGTGGAAAATTGTGGGCACCCAGAGTTTAGGAAGGGAACAATAAACTCCGAATCAGTCATGGGACTGGTGTGAGCAACAAAAACAGTTTATCTTTAAAACAACAACAAAGTATTTCAAATATTGAAATCCGCAATGTTTTTGGAAAATGAAACTACAATAAGGCCTCTTGCCACACACACAATGCAAACGCAGAATTGGAGGAGAATTCTCCTTATGATAGTCAAATATGCTTCCTACGCAAGGAAAACTCTTTTGATATTATTACTAGTGCATAGTGCAGAAAACCATTTCGAAAGTATAATATTAATCTTAGCCAGCATACAAAAATTATTGTATGCCTACTATAGCTACCATCTAAACAGTGGTGACCACCATAAGTAAATGGAAGGTTCTACAACTAAAACCGTACAAGGTTCGTATTGTTTCTTTGGATTTCCAACAAATGGTCAGGCAAAGGAACTTCCTTACACCGAAATGGAAACGCCTCTGGAAAGACGCCCCGAGAACCTAACCGGATCTCTGCAAACACAAGGCCGATGCTACCTCATGCTTTAACCAAGCTGTAACTAGGTAACTAACACACGAGCTATGTCATCCCCCAGTCGTCACCGACCTTTATTGGAGCGCTCGATAACCAACATCACACAGTAATAAATATAGTGTGTCCACATGAGTAAGTATTTGGGCTCCATACCATGATACCACCCTTTATCCAGAAGAAAATGACATACCCTTGGGGCGCTACCCCTAAAAACCTTTGCCGCAACATTGCTGTTTCGACCATTACCGGGTTGTGAGGCTCGACGAAGTCTCATCTACAAAGTTATGCTTTTTCACAAAGCCACGCATTTTCACAAAGCCACGCTTTTTCACAAAGCCACGCTTTTTCACAAAGCCACGCTTTGATCAACAAATGATCAACAACACTTCGTATGCCACATTACCAAATTGGGAATGTATCACTAGTAACCATCAACTACATAACCTCTGAGCTCGTATGTCTCAGAGAAGGGTGTTAAGATAAGAGAATAAATTCTCCGCCACCAACAGAAATGTATTTGATAGAAACCAGCTTTACATCTCAAAGTGTAACTTCAGACACACATCCATACAAGTCCGTTCCAGGATCGAACGGAACCGAAGGCACTTCCAAAGAAGCCCTTACAAATCCGGATAATTTCTAATTACGTCTGGACGTATCATCACAAAATGTGATAAAATCTCTATACCGGGGCTAGTCGATGGAAAGACATTCGACGAGTTGTCCTTTCGTTTTCAAAAATATCCGGTCTTCACCACCGGTCTCCAAATGCAATCCATATACGACGTATCATTATTCGGAATGGGTTATATGACACAAAGGTCTTTTCCCGGCTAAACCGAATAACGAGCGCAATTAAAAATCATATGGATACTGGGGTCTCAGTTAAATCACAGCTTAAAGCCCAAAACTTTTCATTCGAATGGTTAAAACAAATTACCATTTCCAATCTTTTAAACAAAAAGATTCATTTCAAAAACCTTCAATGGTTTAAACAATTTCCACACTTTTAATCTTTTAAACAAAAAGATTCAATTCGCAAAGTACACCCCGTTCACAAAGATCCATTCATCGATTTCAAAACAATTTCCATTTAATTGAATTTGTTTACTCGTTAATCTATAAATCAAGATTTAACTTATAGCTTTCAAAACTAGTTTCCAAAGATTCATTCATAGCCTTTCAAAACAATTCTATTTCAAGTTGGATTAACTCGTCCGGTCTTTGATTTAAAGACTCATTTCATAGTTTTCAAAACATTTCAATTCCATTTCAAACTTGAAACATTTCAACACAATTTGGAAATCCTTTCTTAAAATGAAAGCTATTATTATTTGAAAACAATTAGTTTTCGTTTCGGAAAAATCCAGTTATATTTACACGAGTTAAAACACTTGAATTAAATTCAAATTCCCAAATCAATACCTTTAAAATGGTTTAACCCATATATAACTTGTACAGCATCATTAATCCCTAGTTTCAAATCATAGAATTCAATTTCAAACTTGAATTCAAATTTAAATCAAATTATTTAAATTTCAAGATATCTAAAAATATCTTTAAAACTCCTTTCAAAAGCTTTTCATATTAAACCCTAATTTCCAATTTCAAAATCAATTGAAATTAAATTTTCAATCTCAAAAACATTAAATTTAAATCATTTGTGACTTAACCGATTTCCATGTGAAATCCATATTTGTGTGTGTATAGTGTAGTCCAGGGGTTTCACACAGTAGTGCAAACATCATTCAATCATCATAGATTGGAATACCGAAATATAGTTGATAAGCGGTATGAAATATAACGCTTATCTTTTCATTCACAGATCACAGATATATAATTACGGATAATGAATTACATCACAGATAATTAATTACATTTATCCCAAATAAATAAATCACAATACAGATCATAACACAAATCAGTACGTATCACAAAGCATCTCATATCAGGGATATCAAACAATTCAAAGCATTTCATACAATCCAAACATCCATAAGTAAGATTAATTAATCATCTGATTAATTTAAATATGATTAATTACTTATAAATAAATTACTAATCTTGGTTAATTAACATTAATTAATTACAAACCATTTTAATTAATTAACCTTTAATAATAAATCAATTAACCTTTAATTATTAATTAATTCTTTAATTAATTATCTTAACAAATTTACCTTTAATTAATCACATTAATTAATTAATCACATTAATTAATTAATCACATCCATTAATTACCATTTAATTAATTATCCTTAATTAATTACCATAAATAAATCATTCTTTAATTACCTTATAAATTTTAATGAATTATAAATTATTAAATTTATATTATCTTTAAGATAAAACTTTATTATTATTAGTGATTAAATATTATCATTAAAAGTATTTAAAACAATTTACTTAAATTTACTTTCAAATTCCATTTTAAATTTAAGATTTACAATGAATACAACTTTAACTTTTACAAAGTTTAAAACAGATTTAAAAACCTTTTACATCACATGTTAAAGACACATTTGTTTTATAACAGGAATTTACAAGAGTTTTCAAACCCAAATTCAATTTTAAATTCAAATCACTTTTCTAAAATATACTTTAACTTTTAAAAGTTGTTTAACATAAAACTTATTTATTTTAAAACTAGAATCAGATTCATTCTGAATCCATGCTTTAAAACTTATTTAAAACTTTGTTTAAATCTGGCTTTCAATTTTTTTTTTCATTTCATTTTAAATTCAAACACTGACAGGTTTTAAATAAAACCTGTAACTAACAATTTTAACCCGAGCCCTTATATCAAGACCCCAAGCCAAATCTGTAACGACCCGTATTTTTTTTACGGATCGACAAGTTCGTTAAAATCTGGAATTTTTAGCGTTGTTAAGTCATTTCAGATTTTGGGTAGAATTTGGTTAAGTCTTAAGTCGTGACCGACTTAAGAGTTTTAGATCGTAAGTCGTTATGTCGTGGTAGCTTAGGTCGTAGGGTGTTGGGGCGACCTAAGGTAGTGGACGACCTACGGGGTAGGTCGGGGACGACTTAAGGAAGTTTTACGACCTAAGAGATTGGAGGCAGCGACCTAGTAGTTAGCTGGTTAGTGTATAGTTAGGTCGTAGCCGGGTTAGTGATAGGTCGCATTGTCTTAAGGCGTACCTAAGTATTAGGTCGTTTAGAAGATAAGTCGTATGGTGGTTTAGGTCGTGGATTAGTTTGGAGCGACCTATAGAATAATGCAACCTAAGATTTAGTTAAGTGTTAGGTCGGTTGGGAGAGTTAACGACCTAGTGGAGTTAACGACCTAAGGAGTTAGGAGATAGCAGTAGTTAGCGACCTAGTAGTTGTTGTTAGGTCGAGTGTGTTTTAGTAGTTAGGTCGTAAGCGACCTATGGGGTGCTTTGTTCGTTAGGTCGTAAGCAGCCTTTGTAGTTAAGTCGTTCGGACGACTTAGCTGTTAGGTCGTAACGCTGTTAGGTCGCGTGGGTTGCTAAGTTGTTAGGTCCTAGGGTTTTATAAGTCGTAGGTCGTAACTCAGTAAGTTGTTAGGTCGTAGAGGCAGTCTGCGTTAGGTCGCTGGGTTTTGCCTAAGTGTTAGGTCGTAAGTCGAATACCCAGCTAAGTCTTAAGTCGCGACACTGTTATGTCGCGCAGAGTGAAGTTCTGGTAGGTCGTGAGTGCTAAGTCGTAGGTCGTCTGGAGTGATAGGTCGGGGATTGTTAGGTCGACAACGACCTATGGAGACAGACGAGTTAAGGATTTCAGCTATAAATAGGAGGGCTTTGTTCCATTTTTAGGATCCGGATTTCGAAGCGACGAAGTGCTGCCATTTTGAGAGCTCGACTTCTACACTTCTTCACTTCTTTTCTCTACTCTAATCTAGTGATTCCATCCATCCAAGTTGAAGATCAAATTGAAGATTCAAGAGCTTAGATTGAAGATCTTCATCCTTTGAAGTGAGATTTCTTCGTTTGAAGCGGATTCGTGATAGATCAAGCGAGATCCTTCGCTGTCTAGATCTGAAGCGTGTTGTTTTGAGGTTGTTTAGGTGATTTGGTGAGTGGTGATTATCTCTCACACGGATCCAAAGGAGTATATCGGATTGTTGGCTCGATTTGGTGTTAAAATAGTGATTTCCATGCATTTTCTTCATCCTAAGTGTAGATCCATGTAGATCCATTGTTCATGATGATTTGACAACCATTTTCCTACATGTTAACCTATGCAAGTTCATTCATCAAGATTGTAGAGATATTTCTCATAATTTCATGCTTGTTAGACTTTCAACTCTTTAATTACGAAATTTCCATTATTGTGATAATTGTCTACTTAGATTATATTTGAATGCCTGATTGTTTGGATTAATGTTTGACTTGGTTGATTGCTATGAATTAGATGATTGATGATTTGATTTAGACCGAAGATGATTCAAAGGCTAAGGGAAAGGCTCTTGAATTAGGAAAGCTGCTCGTGGCATATGTAGCGGGATGATGAAGCTCTTATGCATAGATTTGATGATGTGATGTTGAGATGAGGCTATGCGAGGATGTGATGAAGCGAGGCATCATGTGATGAAGACTTGGTTTAATCCAGACGGGATCATCCCAAGCATGTTGATAACTCGGTGAAATGGTTCGAGTTGAGGATAATGGATGGATATGGAAATGGTCGTCAAGGAGGATGACTAGGAGGCTTGGGTCTCATCGTTGTTGAAGGTTCTAGCATGCTCTAAGCAAGAGTACGTTTGGGCAGATTCGATAGTCCCAACGACCAACTGTTGATGGTCGAGTACTCTGGGAAGATTCGATAGTCCTAGGCACGGGTCACGATGACGTGCGGGAGTTATGTCTAGAACCGGGGTTACCATTAGCCCTTGACGGACGGCTGAAAGAATGTGCTGGTCATTCAATCAACGGTGATACCGAAGCAGTGATAACAGTGATAGCCAGAGTCATGGATGTTTGGTTGTATCGTCATTCAGTCTCAAGAGCGGTATTTTCTGGGTGCTTATCTGATCTTGGTTTAGGCCTTGGGGGTTTGTACTTGGAAAACATCGCCCTTGACTCGAGTGATAATTGCCTTACTTTAAATTATATGCTCTGCTATGTTTGCTTCTGCTTAGTGTGTGTTTGGGGGCTATCACTGTAGAATGAGGTTGGAGTGGGAGGGTTGTATTCCTATTCCTCTTCCTTTATGCTCTTTTGGTATGTTGTTAGTTAATTTACTGCTCACTAAGACTGTTGTCTGACTCAAGGCTTTATGTTTTAATTCTTATTGCCTTGGGATGTTCATCCATTTTGGGGACGGGCAGACTAGGTAGCAGGTGACAGGTGCTGTTCTAGCTTTTCACGGTGCTGATATCGAAGACGAGCTAGTGTATTACATATGGTTTCTTCTTACTATATGTACTGGATGTTCCGCTGCTTTGTATTCTCTGAGTGTTTTGTAGTGAGGCTTATTGTATTGACTATTGAGATGTTGTATTCAACTATTATGAAGTTTTATTGATGAGATTCTATTCTGTGAAGCTTCACTATATATATGTTCTATTGTATTTTGTCCATGCGCTGTGAGTAATACGATAGATTCTGCTGTTTTAATTTACCTTGACAATCGTCCATGGTCGCCTGGCACACTTTACAGCGCACTATCCCTAGATTCGGTGCAGGGGTCATGGGCGGTCGTCAGATTTGGTATCAGAGCATTGGTTAATTGATTTTACCCAACGCTCGTTGACGTAACTACATATGAGAGACGTAATTGTAATTTTGATGGATGACTACTATAGATAATATAGTAGATTAGTAGAGTTTGAGTCCTTTATGCAGTTGTTTCTCTAAGATGTTCTGATCATTCCTTTTTATATATATTGAGAATGAGTCGAAGAGGGAGACCAGCTGCTAGGGAAGGCCGTGCTACTGAAGGAACTGCTGATCAAGGTTTCAAATCTCGGATTTTGGCCAATATCTCGGGCAAATATCTCGGCTGTCTCGGGCGATATTTAAAAGACTTATAACTAACCAAGCTGCCAAATCTCGGATTTTGGCTAATATCTCGGATTTTCATCTCGGCTGATCTCGGGGAGATTTAAAACCTTGCTGCTGATTATGCAGCTATGTCCGAAGCTATGATGACTTCGATCATGAGAAGGATACCAGTTCCGGGGACAGCAGTTGATGTTGGAGTTCAAGTCCAAACTCCAAAGCCGGTGGATTTTGCTAAGCTGTGTAAGGACTACATTGCTCTTGGAGGAAAAGTTTTCTTGGGAATAGAATCAACTATTGAGGTCCAGAGATGGATAGATGCTTGTAGAAGGATCTTTGGTGATTTGGGAATTGATGATGCAACTAAGAGGGAGTTGGCATCAAGGCAGCTTCAAGGGAGAGCCTCTGATTGGTGGAACTCTATTACCATCAATACTGCGGAGGAAGAGATTGCTTGGGAGCAATTCCAAGCCAGATTTGAAGCTAAGTTCATTTCTACAGCTCAGAAGTCTGTTCTGTTCAAGAAATTTGTGGAGCTCAAGCAAGGTGGAAGATCAGTTCTTGAGTATGTTTCTGAGTTCGAAGCTTTGTCCAAGTATGCCCGGTCATATATTGAATCTGCATATCAGAAGAATGAGAAGTTTGTGACAGGCTTGGATAGTTATCTTGGGAGACAGTTAGTGGATCATTTGGACGATTCATTTGAGAAGCTTGTGGAGAAAGCTCTCAGACATGAGAGTCTGTTTCCTAAGGAAGGATCTGTTGTTGCTGTTACCAGGGGAGAGTCTAAACCACAACAGGGTGGAAACCAGAAGAGGAAGCAGCAGCAGCAGAAGGGTAAGGATAGCCAGAAGAAGCCGAAAGGCGAGGTGACTTGCTACAATTGTCAGCAGAAGGGCCATTTCTCTAAGGATTGTAAGAATCCGAAGGCACCGATGAAGTGTCACAACTGTGACAAGCCGGGGCATTTCAAGAAGAATTGTCCAGAACCGAGGAGGGACAAGCAGATTGTGCAAGCTTATGCTTTGGGAGCTGTTCCGTCGTCTTCGAAAGCTCCTACTGCTGAAGAGAAAGGAAAGAGTGTGGTGGTTCAAGGTACTCTTTTCCTATGTGGTGTTCCAGTTAGAGTTCTGTTTGATACTGGGGCGTCGCATTCGTTTGTTTGTAGCGAACTTGTAGGCCGGTTGGGTTTGGAACCAGATATTGTTGATAGGCCATTGGTTGTGACTAATCCAGTTGGGGGTTCATCTTGTTTGTGTATGTTATGTCGTGGTCTAGTTGTATCGAGTCATGATTGCTCTTTTGTTTGTGATTGTTTTGTTCTGAACTTTGCGGGGTTCGGAATTATTTTGGGTATGGACTGGCTTAGGAAGTATGCGGCAAAGGTTGATTGCGAGAGGTTGGAAGTGACAGTCGAGAATGTGGAGGGGCGAAAGATTATGATACGATGTAAGCATGAAGAAGGCGTCTTCATGAGCTTCATATATTCGCTGGTTGTTCCACGGGATGGACTGTCATCAGTACCGATCGCTAATGGATTCGAGGATGTCTTTGACGAAGTCAAAGGGTTGCCGCCGCATAGAGAGATCGAGTTTCGTATAAATCTAGTTGAAGGAGCCAGACCTGTTGTGATGCCTCTTAGGCGGATGGCGCCTAGGGAATAGCAGGAGTTGAGGGTGCAGGTTGATGATCTTTTGCAGAAAGGATTCATTCGGCGTAGTGTGTCCGAATGGGGTGCACCAGTTGTGTTTGTAACCAAAACAGATGGACGCTGAGGTTGTGTGTGGATTATCGTGAGCTGAATAAGGTGACTAAGAAGAACAAGTATCCATTGCCGAGAATAGATGACTTGTTTGATCAGCTTCACGAGGCTAAGGTGTTTTCTCAGATGGATTTGGCAACGGGATTTCACCAGTTGAGAGTGGCTAAGGATAGTGTGCCGAAGACTGCTTTTCGAACACCATCCGGTTTCTTTGAGTGGCTGGTAATGCCGTTTGGATTGACTAACGCGCCAGCTTATTTTGTGGATCTTATGAATAGAGTGTTCAGAGATCAGTTGAACAAGTTCGTACTTGTGTTCGTGGATGATATTCTGATTTATTCCAGAACTGAAGAAGAGCACAAGACGCACTTGCGTATTGTTTTGGAGATCTTATGGAAACATCAGCTGAAGGCTAAGTTTTTGAAGTGTCACTTCTGGAAGAGTGAAGTGAGATTCTTAGGCCATGTGATTTCTGGAAGTGGAATAGCGGTTGATCCCGCTAAGGTGGCAGCAATCCAGGATTGGGTTAGACCTAAGAATGCATCTGATGTGAGAAGTTTTCTTGGATTAGCAGGATACTATCGACGGTTTATCAAAGACTTCTCCAAGGTGGCTGCACCGTTAACAGGATTGACAAAAAAGAACCTAGTGTTCAGATGGGATGATAAGTGTGAGCAAGCTTTTGGAATCCTGAAAGAACGATTGACGAGTGCTCCTGTTTTGACTATTCCAAGTGGGAATGATGGGATGGTGGTTTACACCGACGCATGTGGAACTGGACTTGGAGCAGTGCTGATGCAGAGAGATAAAGTTATTGCGTATGCGAGTCGACAACTGAAGCCGCATGAAAGGAATTACCCGACTCATGATTTGGAGTTAGCGGCGATTGTTTTTGCTCTGAAGATGTGGAGACATTATCTATTGGGAGTTCGATTCGAGTTGTTTACAGATCATAAGTCGTTGAAGTATCTTTTCTCCCAAAAGGATTTGAATCTTCGGCAGCAACGATGGTTAGAGTTTTTGGCATCATATGATTTTGGTATAGCTTATACTCCAGGAAAAGGTAACGCAGTGGCAGATGCGTTAAGTCGAAGACATGCAGGACTGGGAGCCATGTTTTCAGAATGGAAGAATCTCGAGTATTTAGCTAGATTTGACTTCAGGCCTAGATGCGAATTGGAACCTGAAATGTTGGCAAACTTATCAATAAGACCGACTCTTGTGGAAAGGATCGGCGAGAGTCAAAAGCGAGATGATAAGATTGACCAGATTATCCGTGATTTGGAATCTGGATTGGATCCAGAAAAGGATAAAGGATTCGAGGTCGATCGAGAGGGTTGGCTTCGAAAACAAGGACGACTAGTTGTTCCCGATATAGATGGATTGAGAGATGAAGTTCTAAAGGAAAGTCATCACTCGAAGCTGACAATTCATCCAGGTGGAAATAAGATGTATCGGGATATGAAGAGAACCTACTATTGGGAAGGTATGAAGAGGGATGTTGGAAATTTTATTTCCAAATGCATGAACTGCCAGTTGGTAAAAGTCGAACAGAGGAAGCCAAGTGGATTGCTTCAGCCATTAGAAGTTCGTACATGGAAGTGGGAGCAAGTGTCGATGGATTTTATCGATGGATTACCTAGAACCAGAACGGGAAATGAAGGGATTTGGGTCATTGTAGATCGTCTGACTAAGAGTGCAAGGTTCATTCCTGTTCGATCGACTAGGACTGCATCAAAGTTGGCTGAGTTGTATGTTAAGTGGATAGTTCGATTCCATGGTATTCCGAAGAGTATAGTGAGCGATGGAGATCCATTGTTCACTAGTGGATTTTGGAAGAGCTTCCAGGAAGTTTTGGGAACCGAGTTGTGTTTGAGTACAGCATATCACCCTCAAACAGATGGTCAGACCGAGAGAGTCAACCGAGTTTTGGAAGATCTTCTCAGAGCTTGTGTTTTAGATTTCGGAGGATCATGGGAAGATCACCTTCATTTGGTGGAGTTTGCATATAACAACAGTTACCAGTCAAGTATTGGTATGGCACCGTATGAGGCATTGTATGGAAGACCGTGTAACTCTCCGACATGTTGGTTAGAGACAGGAGAAAAGCTGATGCTTGGGCCAGAGATGATTCGACAGACTTTGGATTGTATAAAGATCATTCGGCAACGAATGAAGGCAGCCCAAGACCGTCAGAAAAGTTATGCCGATAAGCGTCGTAAGGATTTGGAATTCGACGTTGGTGATTTGGTTTTTGTGAAGATTTCTCCACTGAAGAATGTTATTCGATTCGGGAAGAAAGGAAAATTGACTCCGAGATTTATTGGACCATTCCCGATCATCGAGCGAATTGGAAAGCTCGCTTATAGATTGGAGTTACCTGAGAAGATGTCAGGTGTGCACAATGTTTTTCACATATCGTATCTACGGAAGTATGTGCACGACTCGAATACGGTGGTTTCTGCTGATAGCTATGAAGACTTTGAAGTTGATCCAGTCGATAGAAGACCTCGTAAGCCGCTTCGTGTTGTGGAAACCGACACGAAACAGCTTAGGAGGAAGGTAGTTAAGTTGCTCAAGATACAATGGAGTGAGGATGATAACGACTGTACGTGGGAGGTGGAAGAGAGGATGAAGGCCGCTCATCCTGAACTCTTCAAGGTATGGCCCTAAGGTGTCGTGTCATCTCACGATATTGTAACTTGTTCTGGTTTTAAAATTCTGCATGCTAAGCTAGAATTGGATGCATGGTTTGTTGATTGCTATGGATGGTAGGCGTGCAGAATAGTCTTTGATTGCTTTGTTTGTTTGGAATTTCGGGGGCGAAATTCCTAAGGGGGAGAGAATGTAATGACCCGTATTTTTTTTACGGATCGACAAGTTCGTTAAAATCTAGAATTTTTAGCGTTGTTAAGTCGTTTCAGATTTTGGGTAGAATTTGGTTAAGTCTTAAGTCGTGACCAACTTAAGAGTTTTAGATCGTAAGTCGTTATGTCGTGGTAGCTTAGGTCGTAGCGTGTTGGGGCGACCTAAGGTAGTGGACGACCTACGGGGTAGGTCGGGGACGACTTAAGGAAGTTTTACGACCTAAGAGATTGGAGGCAGCGACCTAGTAGTTAGCTGGTTAGTGTATAGTTAGGTCGTAGCCGGGTTAGTGATAGGTCGCATTGTCTTAAGGCGTACCTAAGTATTAGGTCGTTTAGAAGATAAGTCGTATGGTGGTTTAGGTCGTGGGTTAGTTTGGAGCGACCTATAGAATAATGCAACCTAAGATTTAGTTAAGTGTTAGGTCGGTTGGGAGAGTTAACGACCTAGTGGAGTTAACGACCTAAGGAGTTAGGAGATAGCAGTAGTTAGCGACCTAGTAGTTGTTGTTAGGTCGAGTGTGTTTTAGTAGTTAGGTCGTAAGCGACCTATGGGGTGCTTTGTTCGTTAGGTCGTAAGCAACCTTTGTAGTTAAGTCGTTCGGACGACTTAGCTGTTAGGTCGTAACGCTGTTAGGTCGCGTGGGTTGCTAAGTTGTTAGGTCGCAGGGTTTTATAAGTCGTAGGTCGTAACTCAGTAAGTTGTTAGGTCGTAGAGGCAGTCTGCGTTAGGTCGCTGGGTTTTGCCTAAGTGTTAGGTCGTAAGTCGAATACCCAGCTAAGTCTTAAGTCGCGACACTGTTATGTCGCGTAGAGTGAAGTTCTGGTAGGTCGTGAGTGCTAAGTCGTAGGTCGTCTGGAGTGATAGGTCGGGGATTGTTAGGTCGGCAACGACCTATGGAGACAGACGAGTTAAGGATTTCAGCTATAAATAGGAGGGCTTTGTTCCATTTTTAGGATCCGGATTTCGAAGCGACGAAGTGCTGCCATTTTGAGAGCTCGACTTCTACACTTCTTCACTTCTTTTCTCTACTCTAATCTAGTGATTCCATCCATCCAAGTTGAAGATCAAATTGAAGATTCAAGAGCTTAGATTGAAGATCTTCATCCTTTGAAGTGAGATTTCTTCGTTTGAAGCGGATTCGTGATAGATCAAGCGAGATCCTTCGCTGTCCAGATCTGAAGCGTGTTGTTTTGAGGTTGTTTAGGTGATTTGGTGAGTGGTGATTATCTCTCACACGGATCCAAAGGAGTATATCGGATTGTTGGCTCGATTTGGTGTTAAAATAGTGATTTCCATGCATTTTCTTCATCCTAAGTGTAGATCCATGTAGATACATTGTTCATGATGATTTGACAACCATTTTCCTACATGTTAACCTATGCAAGTTCATTCATCAAGATTGTAGAGATATTTCTCATAATTTCATGCTTGTTAGACTTTCAACTCTTTAATTACGAAATTGCCATTATTGTGATAATTGTCTACTTAGATTATATTTGAATGCCTGATTGTTTGGATTAATGTTTGACTTGGTTGATTGCTATGAATTAGATGATTGATGATTTGATTTAGACCGAAGATGATTCAAAGGCTAAGGGAAAGGCTCTTGAATTAGGAAAGCTGCTCGTGGCATATGTAGCGGGATGATGAAGCTCTTATGCATAGATTTGATGATGTGATGTTGAGATGAGGCTATGCGAGGATGTGATGAAGCGAGGCATCATGTGATGAAGACTTGGTTTAATCCAGACGGGATCATCCCAAGCATGTTGATAACTCGGTGAATTGGTTCGAGTTGAGGATAATGGATGGATATGGAAATGGTCGTCAAGGAGGATGACTAGGAGGCTTGGGTCTCATCGTTGTTGAAGGTTCTAGCATGCTCTAAGCAAGAGTACGTTTGGGCAGATTCAATAGTCCCAACGACCAACTGTTGATGGTCGAGTACTCTGGGCAGATTCGATAGTCCTAGGCACGGGTCACGATGACGTGCGGGAGTTATGTCTAGAATCGGGGTTACCATTAGCCCTTGACGGACGGCTGAAAGAATGTGCTGGTCATTCAATTAACGGTGATACCGAAGCAGTGATAACAGTGATAGCCAGAGTCATGGATGTTTGGTTGTATCGTCATTCGGTCTCAAGAGCGGTATTTTCTGGGTGCTTATCTGATCTTGGTTTAGGCCTTGGGGGTTTGTACTTGGAAAACATCGCCCTTGACTCGAGTGATAATTGCCTTACTTTAAATTGTATGCTCTGCTATGTTTGCTTCTGCTTAGTGTGTGTTTGGGGGCTATCACTGTAGAATGAGGTTGGAGTGGGAGGGTTGTATTCCTATTCCTCTTCCTTTATGCTCTTTTGGTATGTTGTTAGTTAATTTACTGCTCACTAAGACTGTTGTCTGACTCAAGGCTTTATGTTTTAATTCTTATTGCCTTGGGCTGTTCGTCCATTTTGGGGACGGGCAGACTAGGTAGCAGGTGACAGGTGCTGTTCTAGCTTTTCACGGTGCTGATATCGAAGACGAGCTGGTGTATTACATATTGTTTCTTCTTACTATATGTACTGGATGTTCCGCTGCTTTGTATTCTCTGAGTGTTTTGTAGTGAGGCTTATTGTATTGACTATTGAGATGTTGTATTCAACTATTATGAAGTTTTATTGATGAGATTCTATTCTGTGAAGCTTCACTATATATATGTTCTATTGTATTTTGTCCATGCGCTGTGAGTAATACGATAGATTCTGCTGTTTTAATTTACCTTGACAATCGTCCATGGTCGCCTGGCACACTTTACAACGCACTATCCCTAGATTCGGTGCAGGGGTCATGGGCGGTCGTCACAAAATCACCCCTCTGCTTCGAGAAATTCCCGAAACCACTCGGGTAAACACTCGAGTACAAAGTCCACTGCTCCACTCATCTTCACCAGAAAACAAAATTGGCACAGTGCACGTGCACGTGCACAGTAGCTCCTGCCATCATGGGCCAATGTCGACACCCATACCTAGTCGCCGACCATCTTCTCCAACGAATCCACCACCCAGATCGCCGGTACCCCCATCGAAATAAAATCGAGCCTCTCGAACAAAAACTGGAATAGCCAAAACCACAACATCCGAGACCTATCAACGTCTCGTTCCCCGCGCTCCAACCACCGTCGCGTCTGAAACTCCGGCGTCGTCTTCCCCTACACGTCAACTTCCACCTCCCTGAAGCTCGCTGCACTCGATCGCCTATGCAGATCGTGGGGATCGAAACATCAACCACTGCAAAATCTAGGGTTATAGAAGAAAACCCACTGCCGCATCTTCCTTGGTGAACTTCATCACCACCACCCATTTTTCCTAGCATCTACGCTCACTCCTCCATCAACACGAAGAACCCCGACCTCTACATTCACCAAGATCATCAGATTTTGACCAAAAACCAATTTCCAGGCAACCCAAAATTCCTCCTTCAATACTCCACTTAAAATTGCGATTTTGATTTTAAAAATCATGACTTTGATTAGAGATTTGATATATAACCCTAAATTAATAAATTATGAAATTTGAATTTTTGACTTAGCTTGATCATCTCTGTTCTTATAGTTTTCCAGAGCCATTCCAACTTGTTTTTGTTTGCTTAAAATTTTAACCTCCAATCTAGTATGAAACAAATAACTTTTGTTTATAGACTAAATCCTAACAGCAAATGGTTCAAGAGAAAAATGACAGGCATTCCACTTTCAAATATTTGTACACAGAGAAATCTATATATGTATATGCATAACAAAGTGATTTCAGATCTCAGGTTAACTAGCAACAAATGAACATACTTATTTCTTCTTTAAGTTGTTACTCACCTTAACAACTTTAGTTTCCAGAAGTTTTGAGGTTGAAAGTTGAAGACTTTTAAACTTTCCAAGGTAGGAAATCTAGTTTTGAACTTGAAAACTGAAGCTTCTTTGCTTCCTGATTTCCAGACCTTAATTGCTTTGATATAAAAAAATTTCTGAGATGTTTAAATTGATATTTGTTTGAAATATGATGATATTTCTTTGGTTTTAGTTTCTCAGTTTTAATAGAGGCAACTGAACAAGAAGTTGATATTGATATATAGGAGAGTTTACAGTGTGTGGAATTGTTTAATTAGGCTGAGATGAAATGTTGTACACGTGATATAATATTTTCTTGTACTAGTTAGCAGGGATTTTTCTTGTTCGTAGGCTGAATTGATTTTTAAACAATTCGAATTGACAAAAGTATTGCTAGCATTTAATGCCTTGTACCAAGTTTATATTTTTTCTTCCTTCTTTAGTTCGACTGAGAGGATCTTGTATTAATTGCCTTATACAACTTACCTTATTTTATTTGTTTGTTGTCTTGGCTAAAGAGATTTCTCTTTTCTACTTTGGTGGCTGCAGTGATATACATTGTACAAGTAAATATCTTTTCTTTGTTTGGTTTCATTTGCAAGTGTACATGTATTTTATTTTTCATATGCATTTGTTTGGTTTCATTTGCAAGTCAAAGAGACTTATATTTTTTTTCTTGTTTTGTTTTATACACTTTCATATTTATTCTTTTTGCTTATACATGAAAATACTTTACTGTCTACTTGTACAGGTTCAAAGACATTTTTATTTCCTTTTGTTCAAACTTGACTATATTTATATGTTCTTCTTTCCCAAGTCTATACTTACATATATATATTTGTATAACTTGAACATAAAACATTGGCTTCTTTTGCAAGCTTATAGATATATATTTATTTGTTCCATACTTGTTTCTTTATATTTCAATGTATATCCTCTTATACAAGCCAATACTTTGAAATATGAGTGAAGTTTTATATTTACTTTGATGTTAGAATTTTTTTAATATATTTTACTTTATACTTGAATAAAATTTTATCTTTTATTTTGTCTTTGCTATTTAATTCAAATGAATTCCTATAATTATTATGTTGTTATAATTTTTCTAATGTATTCATTTAAAATTTAAATTCAAATGATTTTAACACATTTTTATTTGGATTCGGGGAAACTTGAATCACTTAGTCAATTAATTTTACAAATTTATTCAAAAATTAATTTTAATTATCAATTTAAATTTATATAAAATTCGGGATCGTTACAGACTTCCCCTCTTAAAAAAAAATTTGTCCTCGAAATTTGCCAAGGAGACACGAAGATAGATGAAGAATGTTTCATCAAATCAAACTGAATATCTATTCTGCATTTGGCTCACCAAATCAGAATATCAACAATAGATACAAGAACAAATCTGTTTTAACACTTCACAAGATACTCGGGTTATCCGGATCTACGAAGTATGCAGTGGCATTGGTCAGTTCAAAGGGATAACTAACGATTCGTAGAATATATTGGGACCCAAAGAATAGATAGATATATGAATACAATTTCAAAACTTTTAGTTTAGAACTAAAATATACCTATCAACCATAGCAACCAAAGCAACCAATACATCCAAACAACAATTTTGGTCCATCTGGAGTTTATGTCCCATACAAATATATCAAATCTTCTTCCTGGATCTACCAGAAATCATCAAAGAATTGAAAAAGATGACGAAAAAAAGAGATTGATAGAGAAAAGATTGTTTCCTTGTTGTTACAGGGTATTAACCATTTATAGTCGTATTCCCCTGTCCCCTATCTCATCCTCTTCTTGCACTCATACTTACTATCAGTGGATAGTAAGAGAATTTACTGAGGCATGCGGACAGATATCATAGAGATTACTCATTCTAGGGTATACTTCACCCTATCTCTAATGAGCTACTTAATGTGTTATACTCCTGAGCTAAAGTTCAACCTTCAGCTCTGATACCACTTGTGATGATCCTGAAATCGGCCTTTAAAAATCAGCACCCGTACTTTACTTGTACTCGAATGTCGTAGATTCAAACGCCGAATCTGGTTCACCGGAGCTTATAACACCATTAAGTATAACAACACAGCGGAATAAAGAAATAGATGATATCATATACAACTCCAATGAATACAATATCCAGAATGATATACAACAATGATATCAATATGATACAACAATATCAGAGATAAATAATGATACAGCGGAAATAACAGAAGTGATAACTCCAAATGATCTTCAAAACAGAATGAGTCCAAGAACTCCAATCAAGCTTGAAACACCAACACGATGCACCAAGATAAGCAGGTGCAGTCATCAACTCCGATGAAGTGAACTAGCTCCAGATAATATACTAAACCTAAATATCTGAGAAACCCAACTCTAGACTGCCCTTGTGGAAAATTATGGGCACCCAGAGTTTAGGAAGGGAACAATAAACTCCGGATCAGTCATGGGACTGGTGTGAGCAACAAAAACATTTTATCTTTAAAACAACAACAAAGTATTTCAAACATTGAAATCCACAATGTTTTTGGAAAATGAAACTACCATAAGGCCTCCCGCCACACACACAATGCAAACGCAGAATTGGAGGAGATTTCTCCTTATGATAGTCAAATATGCTTCCTACGCAAGGAAAACTCTTTTGATATTATTACTAGTGCATAGTGCAGAAAACCATTTCGAAAGTATAATATTAGTCTTAGCCAGCATACAACCATTATTGTATGCCTACTATAGCTACCATCTAAACAGTGGTGACCACCATAAGTAAATGACAGGTTCTACAACTAAAACCGTACAAGGTTCGTATTGTTTCTTTGGATTTCCAACAAATGGTCAGGTAAAGGAACTTCCTTACACCGAAATGGAAACGCCTCTGGAAAGACGCCCCGAGAACCTAACCGGATCTCTGCAAACACAAGGCCGACGCTACCTCACGCTTTAACCAAGCTGAATCTAGGTAACTAACACACGAGCTATGTCATCCCCCGGTCGTCACCGACCTTTATTTGAGCGCTCGATAACCAACATCACACAGTAATAAATATAGTGTGTCCATATGAGTAAGTATCTGGGCTCCATACCATGACACCACCCTTTATCCAGAAGAAAATGACATACCCTAGGGGCGCTACCCCTAAAAACCTTTGCCGCAACATTCCTGTTTCGACCATTACCGGGTTGTGAGGCTCGACGAAGTCTCATCCACAAAGCCATGCTTTTTCACAAAGCCACGCTTTGATCAACAAATGATCAACAGCACTTCGTATGCCACATTACCAAATTGGGAATGTATCACTAGTAACCATCAACTACATAACCTCTGAGCTCATATGTCTCAGAGAAGGGTGTTAAGCTAAGACAATAAATTCTCCGCCACCAACAGAAATGTATTTGATAGAAACCAGCTTTACATCTCAAAGTGTAACGTCAGACACACATCCATACAAGTCCGTTCCAGGATCGAACGGAACCGAAGGCACTTCCAAAGAAGCCCTTGCAAATCCGAATAATTTTTAATCACGTCCGGACTTCCCATCACAAAGGGTGATAAAATCTCTATACCGGGGCCAGTCGATGCAGAGACATTCGACGAGTTGTCCTTTTATTTTCGAAAATATCCGGTCTTCACCACCGGTCTCCAAATGCAATCCATATACGACGTATCATTATTCGGAATGGGTTATATGACACAAAGATCCTTTCCCGGCTAAACCGAATAATGATCACAATTAAAAATCATATGGATACTGGGTCTCAGTTAAATCATAGCTTAAAGCCCAAAACATTTCATTCGAATGGTTAAAACAAATTACCATTTCCAATCTTTTAAACAAAAAGATTCATTTCAAAAACCTTCAATGGTTTAAACAATTTCCACACTTTTAATCTTTTAAACAAAAAGATTCAATTCACAAAGTTCACCCCGTTCACAAAGATCCATTCATGGATTTCAAAACAATTTCCATTTAATTGAATAGGTTTACTCGTCAAATCTATAAATCAAGATTTAACTTATAGCTTTCAAAACTAGTTTCCAAAGATTAATTCATAGCCTTTCAAAACAATTCTATTTCAAGTTGGATTAACTCGTCCGGTCTTTGAATTAAAGACTCATTTCATAGTTTTCAAAACATTTCAATTCCATTTCAAACTTGAAACCTTTCAACACAATTTGGAAATCCTTTCTTAAAATGAAAGCTATTATTATTTGAAAACAAGTAGTTTTCTTTTTGGAAAAATCCAGTTATATTTACACGAGTTAAAACCCTTGAATTAAATTCAAATTCCCAAATCAATACCTTTAAAATGGTTTAACCCATATATAACTTGTACAGCATCTTTAATCCCTAGTTTCAAATCATAGAATTCAATTTCAAACTTGAATTCAAATTTAAATCAAATTATTTAAATTTCAAGATATCCAAAAATATCTTTAAAACTCCTTTCAAAAGCTTTTCATATTAAACCATAATTTCTAATTTCAAAACAAATTGAAATTAAAATTTCAATCTCAAAAACATTAAATTTAAATCATTTGTGACTTAACCGATTTCCACGTGAAATCCATATTTGTGTGTGTATAGTGTAGTCTAGGGGTTTCACACAGTAGTGCAACATCATTCAATCATCACAGATCGGAATACCGAAATATAGTTGATAAGCGGTATGAAATATAACGCTTATCTTTTCATTCACAGATCACAGATATATAATTACGGATAATGAATTACATCACAGATAATTAATTACATTTATCCTAGATAAATAAATCACACTATAGATCATAACACAAATCAGTACGTATCACAAAGCATCTCATATCAGGGATATCAAACAATTCAAAGCATTTCATACAATCCAAACGTCCATAAGTAAGATTAATTAATCATCTGATTAATTTAAATCTGATTAATTACTTATAAATAAATTACTAATCTTGGTTAATTAACATTAATTAATTACAAACAATTTTAATTAATTAACCTTTAATAATAAATCAATTAACGTATAATTATTAATTAATTCTTTAATTAATTATCTTAACAAATTTACCTTTAATTAATCACATCCATTAATTACCATTTAATTAATTATCCTTAATTAATTACCATAAATAAATCAGTCTTTAATTACCTTATAAATTTTAATGAATTATAAATTATTAAATTTATATTATCTTTAAGATAAAACTTTATTCTTATTAGTGATTAAATATTATCATTAAAAGTATTTAAAACAATTTACTTAAATTTACTTTCAAATTCCATTTTAAATTTAAGATTTACAATGAATACAACTTTAACTTTTACAAAGTTTAAAACATATTTAAAAACCTTTTACATCACATGTTAAAGACACACACTTGTTTTATAATAGGAATTTACAAGAGTTTTCAAACCCAAAATCAATTTTAAATTCAAATCCTATTATTAATCCTCAAAATACCCTTATCATCTATCTGAGCTCCACTGCCATCAAGACTACTACTACCAATCCTGCTACGAACATTCTCCTTCATCAATCTAAGCATCTCATCCTCATCATGCTTAGCCATGATACGATCCACAAGAGAAGAAGAAACAACCAGCTGACACAACAAAGCCTTCTTCTGACTCAAAGCATCTGCCACAACATTAGCTTTCCCAGGGGTATAGTTGATGTCGAGGTCATAAGAAGCAAGGAACTCTAACCACCTAACTTGTCTCTGATTTAAATCCTTCTGAGTGAAAATATATCTCAAAGACTGATGATCTGTGAAAAGCTCAAACTTAGTGCCAAAAAGATGATGTCTCCAAAGCTTCAAAGAAAAAGCAACAGCAAGAAACTCTAAATCATGGGCAGCATAATTGGCTTCATGGGTCTTCAACTGATGACTAGCATAAGCAATCACCTTACCATCCTGCATCAGAACAGCTTCCAAACCTTCTCGACAAGCATCAATGTATACCGTTAATCCCTCATTTCCATTTGGAATGGTAAGAAGTGGTGCGGAAGTAAGCTTGTGCTTCAACTCACTGAATGTAGCCTTACACTCATCACTCCAAATAAACTTAGCATTCTTCCGATTTAAAGCGGTGAGAGGTGCAGCAATCCGAGCAAAATTCTCAATGAATCTCCGGTAATAACCAGCAAGGCCTAGAAAACTACGGATATTAGTAGGAGTCTTAGAAGTTTCCCAATCCTGTACAGAATAGGGATGAATAAGGACAACAGGAAGGATAGAATAAATTAAATGAACAAGAAAAAGAAGGAAAGAAAGACTTACATTGATCGCAGCGATCTTGACTGGATCAACAGAAACTCCATTACCAAAAACAATATGCCCGAGGAATCAGACTTCATCCTTCCAGAAATGGCATATTAGAAAATTTAGCCTTCAACTGATGATTTCTAAGAGTTTCAAGAACAGATTTCAAATGTGACTCATGCTCTTCCTCAGACTTAGAGAAAATGAGAATATCATCAACAAAGACTAGAACAAATTTATTAAGAACATCACGAAAAACACGATTCATCAAATCAACAAAGAAAGCAGGAGCATTAGTCAAACCAAAAGGCATGACTAACCATTCAAAAAATTCATTCTCAGTACGGAAAGTAGTCTTGGGAATACTTTCCTCAGCAACTCTGAGCTGGTGAAAACCTGTGGCAAGATCAAGCTGAGAGAAAACAGTAGCACCATAAAGCTGATCAAACATATCGTTGATGTGAGGCATTGGATATCTTTTTTTTCACAGTGAGCTTGTTCAGCTCCCTATAATCAACACACATCCGGAGAGAACCATCGGACTTGATGACGAAAACCACCACTGCTCCCCATTCTGAATAGCTAGGTCTGATCAGACCCTTGGAAGACAAGTCCTCAATTTGCTTCCCTAACTCAACCTTCTTGCGGGGTGCCATTCTTCTAGGAGGAAGAACTATAGGTCGAGTTCCAGGAATAAGATCAATGCGGAAATCAATTTCCCGCTTAGGAGGTAAAGCAGTAACTTCACCAAATACATCAGGATAGAGTTTGACTACACGAGTCGACTGAAGATCAACAGGAGAAGCATCCAGAGAAAAGATAAAGCTGCTAGCATAATCATGAGGCATACGACACTGAATAACCAAAGAATTACCCCGATCATCCTTAAGAGAAACAATTCGGGATTTACAAGAGATATGGGCATCATGCCTATTAAGCCAATCACCTCCAAGCAACAAATCAAAAGCATCGAAACCAAGAACATAGAAATCACCAAAAAATTTATGGCCAAAATAGAAGAGTCTCACTTGCTTACAAATCCTATTAAGGTTTTGCGGGGCTACCAATAGGATTTTTAACACACAAAGATTCAACAGCATACTCAGGAGAAAGGAGATGCTCAAACTTATCACACAAATCAACAGAAATAAAACCATGTGAAGCTCCAGTATCAAATAAAACACGAACAGGATGATGAAATAAAGTAAAGGTGCACTGAAGAGTACCTTGATCATCACTAGGTGTAGGTACAGTGGGAGAAGAAGCAGATGTAGCAGCAAAAATACCAGATGGCTTGCCTTTCTGATACAAAGGACAGTTATTCTTAAAATGACCAGGCTGAAGGCAGACATGACAAAGATTGTTCCTGGTACTCTGAGGTGGAGGAACAGCAGCACCAACTGAAGTAAGGAAACTATTAGCATAGTGTCCCTTCTGATCACATTTGAAGCAGGTAATGGTAGATAAGTCAATAGGCTGCCTCTGAGAAGGAGACGATGATGAAGATCCCAAACCCGGATGCTTGAGCCAATTCTTCTTCTGTTGGTGGAAATTGGGTTTTCTCTTCTTAGAATTTGCAGAGGAAGACTGAGATGCAGGAGCACCAGAAACAGCAGGACCCTTGGAAGTAGGGTTCTCATAACGAATAGCCATATCCATAAGATCGGTAAAAGTGCAATGAACATGTGAAATAAGACGATCGTAGAACTCTGGGCAAGCTCCAGCTGTGAACTTCTCATTTTTCTTAAGCTGAGTGTCAATAAGACCAGGACCAAACTTGGAAAGTTCGTTGAACTTCCCCTCATACCCAGAAAAAGACATGGTACCCTACTTAAGATCTATGAATTCACGATAAAGCTGAGATTTCCTGGCTTCGGGCATCCACTTTGCCACAAAAGCCTCCGTGGAAAGAAGATACAGAAACAAAACTAAAGATAGATTCAAAAGAAAGGAAAAGGAAAAAATTCAAGATAACACAAAGGATACCTGAACTGCTCCCACGAAATATCACCCTCGTTAGTGTGAGCTGTAACAGACTCCCACCAATCTAAGGCTGACTCTTGCAGCTGCCAAGCTGCTAATTGACGCTTTTGGGCATCAGTAATCTCAAGACCAGTAAAGATCCTCTCTAAAATCTGTAACCATTGCCGGGCTTCGATAATAATCTTTGAATCGGTGAACTTAGTACCACCGAGCTGAGAGAATTCCTTACAGAGAACAAATCTAACAGGTGCAGCAGGTTGAGGAGCTGGGGCAATACCACGACCCCTACCTCTAGCATTTCCACGATTCATCCTAAAAAAATCAAGAATGAATTTTAGGACAAAGGTACAGAGAAGACAAAGATAAGCTAAGATAAGACAAGATAAAATCACTTGGATGAATATCCTAATAACAGAAATTTCTAATAAGGTAGATACGAAAAGAAGGAAGTTTAGAAAAATTGCTTTTAAAACAAGAAAATTTTATATCAAAATAATCTTTGAAAATCATTTCAAAAATCATTTTAAAATCATTTTATACTTTGAAAATACGTTCACTCACAAAGAAATGATTCTAAGGTTGATTTCACTCATTCTAGAGTATTTCTACCCTATCTCTAATGATTTTTTGCTCCATAGGCTATGGTTTGCCTAAAACCAAAGCTCTGATACCAAATGTAACGACCCATTATTTTGGACCATTCAAATCGACAATAAACCACACATGTCGGACTTGAATAATGCAAAATAAAATATTGTAATAAAATTTGGAGCAAATAAAACCATTCATAGAATCACAGACACAGAAATATCAGAATAACTCGCAGCGGAAAATAAAATAAATAGTGTTCATGAAGCCACCACAATACAGAGTCTCAAAACAGATACAAAATACATAGTCTGAAAACAAATACAGTTCTGAAACAAGTACAGTAGAATTCCCAAATACACAAGTCTCTAATACAAAGCTGTCATCAAAATACTGAACGGAAATAAATAACAACTAGATAAGTAGAAACTCCAGCGATTCCTAGCTCCAGAAAGGTGATATCCATTGCAGTGAATACTCAGGCTGACCCGAGCGTAAATAAAACACAAACACTCGAGTCAGGACATACATACTTATACAATGTAAACCAACTCAAGTGAAATGTAATAAAGGTACAAGTAACTTGAAGAATGCTTGGGATCTCCCATTCTTTAAGGATCCGTTAAACTATCTACTATGTAGCAATATTCGCTATTATAATAATGTCTAATATAAAATAAACATACTTTTTAATAGCGTCAAGGGGTTACCCATACAGCCCTTAACACATAATAGTCCCAGTAGTCTATCCAGTATTAGCATACTCCCAAAACTGGGGCTACCCTCGATACTCCACATGCTACGGGAGAAATCACAACTCGTAGTAAAGCTCGCTATGGTAGGTGACACGGCACAACAAGGCAATGCTAGGGTAGATATACCAATTACGCATCCGGACTGGTGGTGACGCATAGCATCCACTACCGCCCACCTCGAACAACACTCCCAAATCAAGGGTGCGCACCAAATCAATCACAAGTAATAGAATGGTATCGAGAAGTGTGTCCGATCAGAGGTGCTACCTCATTGGCTCGTCAATCGCTCCTGTTTTAGCCACCTTATGCCAACTCACGGGAGTTGGGTCCACGTATATACCTTAGGATCGTCGCCACCATCCTACTTCATTCTGGAAACTCTACCACGTACACAGTTGTCAAAGTGGTTTTCGGTATCGACAAAGAGTATGTCCATATCCGATCCCGGTCTCTTTAACAACCAATCGTTATTATAACCAGTGGTTATAAAATTTAAAAACAGTTTGTATTTCAAATAAAAATTCTTCATTTAAACCATTTAAAAGTGAAGTCATTATCCCTTTGAATCAAATATTAAATTCCCAAAAATTTACCTTTTTCGAGTTCATTTATTCACTTAAACATTAAAACATTAAAACTCCAGCTTTCACGGCATTTAAAAAGTGATGCGGTAAGTTATATTTGAAAACAATTCAATTCAGCAAAGACATCATTTATAAACTGCTGTAATAGTTCAGTTTTAAAGGAAAAATAGTTCAATTCATAAAAGACAGCATTTACATAACTGCTGTAATAGTTCAGGGTTCAAATTAAAGGTTTTAATTCAATTCAGCAAAGACAGCGTTTTGAAACTGCTGTAAAAGTTCAATTATATTCAAAAATCTCACTTCAGCCAACTGCAGCACTTAACAAGTGCTACAATAGCCCTTTCATTAGTTTCAAGTTCAATTTTAGTTCCTGCCACTACAGCACTTACTAAGTGCTGTCATAGCCGTAGTTAATTTTAGTCTTTTAGTTCATTTATGCAACCACAGCACTTACAAAGTGCTGCAGATTCTACTTAGTTCAGAATTAGTTCATTTCCAGAAATGATAGCATTTCTGAAGTGCTAATAATTTAATTTACAGGTTTTAAATACAATTCCAGCTACAAATAAACTTTAGTTTAAATCATTTAAACTTATGAAAATCATATTTTTCCACATCAAAAATGTTCATTTAAATACCTTTAACTTATGATTTTTATAAAGAAAATTTTTAGAAATAAAAATCAAATTTTCCAAAGTTCACTTATTAAATTCAAGTGTGTCAATTCCCATTTTCATTTTTTTACAATTTACTTTAACACTTAAATTTAAATCTCCATTTTCACCATTTAAAACTTAATTTTCATTTTTAATTTAATTAACTTAAATTTCCATTTAAAAATCAAATCAAAATTTTCTATTCATTTATTTTACATTTAACACGTATAAAAATCATTTCCACTTTAATAAATCATTTTAAAATTCAATTTAAATCAATTTATCATTTTTTTTTCATTTTTAAAATACTTAAAAATTTCTAGAAAAATATATAAAATAACCACGGGTCTGTATAATATTTTCTAGCCTAAGTCAAGTGATACGGATAATATATCATTTCAATCCGTAGTTTACAAAGAAAATCCGGGTTTTATCATTTCAAACCCGCAATCCCAAGTAAATAAAATTAAATAAAATTCGCTCAAGCTTATCATTTCAGCCCATAACGATCTTTCACTATTCTAAAGTCCGTTCGGGTATGTATCATTTCAACCCATAGTGATTCTATTCTACAGGGAACTTGCAGTGTGATTTAACAGAATAGAATAAACAGTAATATAAAACAAAATATAACAGATGATGTGACAAGTTAATTACAGGGTTTAACATCATATAATTTACATCACAGGCAGCATAACATAATATAATTATTTCTACACTTTCACTTGCTATCAATTTACCGTTATATAAGTATGAATGTCAAGTGTGATTACTCACCTTTATATGCAGTAGTTATCAAATCAAATGACACAAACGAATTCCAGAAGGCACGATGACAAGACTATAGATTCAGGTGGAAGAGAACCAAGCTAAAGATCTTGTGAACAACCAACAAACAAGACACAATATCAATATAAATCCAATACACATTGAATTAAAACAACGTTGAAATAAAACAAATAATGAAATGAATGCTTTTGCCATGCTTTCTACAATCATATGCTCGGCCTAGGGGTTAGTGTGGCTCGGCCATAGTATGCTTTTAGCTCGGTTAAGGACACATGAAGGCACGACTACAAGTAATTGAAGTGGTAGAGGAGTTACATCATAAGAATACAAAGAGGCAAGCAAAATAGTGGAGGTTTTGTGCACCATATTGGCTCGGCCAATGGATGTTTGGGCTCGGCCCTATCATGTTCAGGTCTGGTCAGTAGGTAAGGGGCTGGGTGGTGGTCATATCATGGTGGTGGTGGATCAATAGGAGGCGGCCAAGGTGATCTATGGTGATGGTGATGCAATAGTGGTCGGCTATGTATGTTATAAGGAGTTTGAACATTGTTTTATGGAGTTTTTCAACAAATGGAAGGCACGGCCTTGACTGGTCAGAGGGGTAAGTGCTGCTAGGTGGTGGATGGTGAAGAGGAGAAGGTGGTGGAGGTCATGGCCGTGGAAAACAAGGTGGTGGCCGAACACAAAGATGAGAAGAGCAAGGCAAAACAAGCAAAACCAATAGGAAAAAGAAGAAAAATATAGAAAAAAGAGAAGCCATTAACAAAGTTTTTCTCAGATCTGAAATGATGGCCGAAAATTGTGAAATGAGAAGTGAGATTTCACGTGAAAAATGGAAATAAAAGTCACGGCCATCAATAGAAAAAGGAACGGCCAAAAAATGAAAAGACTAGCTAACCAAAAGTCATATGTTATAAAGCTTTTTGTCTCTTCCAATTTCCATTCTTTTTAATTAAAATAAAAGCCAATTAAATTCAGTAAATAAAATAAAATAAAACTGAAATATAGTGAAAAAGAAAAATAATTATTTGTTTTTAGGAAAAATAGGAAGAAAAAAAATAAAGAAAATGCTTAATATATTGAAACTAGCTTTTAAAAATTGCAAACCAATACACTCAACTTTTCAAAAATTATAACTTCACTTCTAAAAATTATACTATACTTCTAAAATGTTTGGAAAATAAAATATTGAAATAAAATTTCATTTAAAAATGATTTAAAAATATTAGGGTTGTTACAGGTTTGGTGTGTAGCCGTGGGTAGGTGGATGTAGGAGGTGGGTAGGTGGAAGCTAGGCACGGTTTTGGTGGTGTAAGTTGATGGTGTGGTGATGTGGAGGTGGTAGCTTGAAGGTGGAAAAGAAATGGAGGAAGTAGAGAAGGATTTTGAAAATTTTGTGAAATGAAAGTGAAGTGGAAATGGAGGGGTTTGAGGCTGTATTTATAAGTGGAGATTTTTGTGGTAAATGACATTAATAACCTTGTTTACTTTTGCATTTGATTAGCCTTTGATTTGAGTTTTATTAAATGTATGGAATGATGGTAATGGAAGAGTGTGTTAAGAAGTGAAGAGGTGTCATTTTCTTATGGTTTGTAGTTGTTAAATCATATATTTTTGCTCCTTTTCTATATATAAGTATAACATCTTATTAATGAGATGAGAAGTAAGGTAATGATGTTGTTTTATAAAAGATTTAATTATTTTAAAATTTATCAAATCATACTTTTACATCTTTTTGTACTTATGTAAACATTTTCAAAAGTAAACTCTTTTTGTCTTTAGTGCTAAATGTAGAATGTTTAAATAGTTTGTAAACTTGTATTAATGTGTTAGAAAATGTATCAAGTTGCAACAACTTATCGACAACTTGTTTCGGTTGAAAACGGTGTTTTTGTCAACAAATTTTACAGTCAAAATTTGACGTTTTTGTTAAGCTATATATTGATGTAAACCAAATTTTAAAATTAATTTTTTCCTTCTTTAAATAAATTAAAACATGTCTATTCATATTTTAAAATCGTATTTGAATAATATCAAAATCTTTAATTTTATAGTGTATGTAAAACTGACAAAATACGACAAATTTTGGTTATTTTTGTAAAACAATTATTAACATTATTTTTTAATATATTAATATACTTTCATTATCTTTATTAGATGTTTTAAATTAAATTTAACTTAACAAATAAATATTTAAACTTATTTATTTAATCCTTTTCTTAACAAAACTTAACTTTTGTTGATTTGTTCTAAAATCCAAATTTACAATTTTTAATTTATTAATTATAAGAATAGATAATTATTTATCATATATAACATATTTATTTAAGATTTAAATTCTTTTTAAATTTAAAATGAACGAAATCTATCATTTTCGAAGTAGCGAAATTACGAGTCGTTACAACTGGCCCTTTCTAACTTTGTACGGTGAATTTGTTTGAGTGAGGAAGGAAAGACTTGGGGTTTTAAAAGGGAAAAATGTGAGGAGAAGAAAATTTTAACTGCATTAAACCTACCTGTTACTTCCTTTATGACATATAAGGTTGTGGTTACACTTCTATTGCGCCACCCTACAAGGCCGTGTGCGATTCCATTGCTAGTGATAAATGTACTAATATTTTCTTCATCTGTATCCTACAAGGCCATGGGCCATTGGGCCACTGACTTTCAAATGAACCCTCTCCTATTGACTTTTGTCATAACCAAGTAAATGGACTTTAAACCGATGTCTTGAACGATGAGTCCTTGTTATTCATCTAAACATATAAAAGGATCATGTACATTTGTCGTTTATTTGTTTTCTGATTTGAACTCCATGTGAACATATAAAAAGAGCAAGTTCTGATTTTAACTCAATGTTCTTTTGTTGTTTTCTTTTTATTAATTTAGTAGTACCCTGAGATTACCAACATTTTAGGTGACTATAAAAAAATTTGTTAGAACACTAACTCTATCAACTTCAGATGCTACTAGAAAAAAGTAATTATTAGAAACTGAATGAAAGTATACCAATACAGTGTACATGCGGAACACGACCAGTGTAAGAACATCGTTGAATGAAATTGTAAAAATAAAGACATGAATTAATTTTCCATTGCTGGTTAGAACTAAGCCTATAAACGGATACCTTCAGGTACGAATAGTGCCATATCCGTATCTGTATCAGAAATCATTTTCGAATATTAGATATCTGTATCAGCGGATGCGAACGAATATCAAATATTTATTGGATATTCGTTGACCAATTCACAAGAATTAAATCTTAATAAATAAATAGAAAATTTTAATTTATTATAAATCAATTTTTGTACTAAATATAAAAAATACAGTAAGAAAATTAATTTTAAGCAGTAAAAATTGATTTTTGTATACATATTAATTTTGTGACCTGGATAAAATAAAAAACGATAATAATTTTGTGTACTAAAATACATAAAAAATAACTATAAATTTGATAAAAACTGGACGTATAATAATCGAATACAAATATGGCAATATCTGTATCTGTTTTTTGGATATCACATAATTATTCATATTTCGGATATAGATACGAACGAATTTAGGACTTTTCGAGTACTCATTGACGGCCCTAGTCCTAGCCTCATTCAAATGCTTAAGAAACTGCAACAATTGAATATTCAGATACGGGGAGAGATACCTCTTCAATAAAGCATCTCAAAGGGAATATTAAGGATAATATTCAATTTTCAATTCAAAATTGCGACTTGAACGTTCATATTTAAATTCAACATTATGATTTAAAATTAATTTAAGACATTTGTAGCAAATATCTAAAAATCGAGAAGTATTTAATTTTCAAAATCCAGCAAGCCATCATATTAGAATGAAAAATTAAAAATTTAAAGTTTGTACTAATGCTTCTTTTCACATAAAATATACAGTTTTAGAAACCTTTCATTAGGAGCAAGAATTTCTTAAACTTCGGAATATTCCTGACTTTTAAACTCACCAATAGGGCATTATCATATGGTACATTAATGAAATTTTAAAACCAATTTAATAACTCATTGTTATTATTTTAAAACATATATCCATTTTATTGGTTGGCACAATTTTAGCAAACCATAAAAATGTAAATTTAAGTGCCTAATAAATGGTATTTAATTTTTCATGTTTAATTGGTGCGTTTAAATTACAGAACTTTGATTATTGATTTTTATGAAAGGAACCACACGACGTAGTCTAAATTTATTTGCTAATGTTATTAAGATTTCCTAACAAACGTCCTCATTAATAGATATTGTTGCTTACATACTGCCATCATAGTAATCCATATTACTACAAAAATAACACTTTAAGAAATTACAAAAAAGTTAGAGAAGTTGAGCTCCAGATCACATATTCTGCCTCTCTAATCCATTATAGCTCCGAACTCACTTAATCTAAATGGATTTGGTGCTATTTTATCTTCTAGTTAATTAAAAAGGGATAGATCTTTATTAGCCCAAATTGAGAAATGTTATAATTTTCCAGAACTTCAACACATGTTGAAATCTTGTCTGCACATTCCTCCATGGGGTAACATATGGTTTAGCCAACACCTTTTAACAAAAGAAATCCCTTTTTGTTAAGTACGACCAAACTCACATATATATACCACTCCACCTCCATTATTTTTCACGATATGGGACAATTTTTTCCCCATGTGCGCCCATTACATGCACAAATGCGAGACAGCCCACACTACAAAAAAACAGCCATATTACAAATTTTACTTTACAACTAGCACAAACCGATAGTTGTTATAGGTTATTTTTAACAACTGTTTATTTCCAGTAGTCGTAACAAAGGTACTTTTAAAAACTTTATTTGTGCAGTAGTATCAATATACGTCTATAACTACTACACTTTTATGCCAGTTGTAAATGTATAATTATAACAACCGTTCATGCCAGTTGTCTTTTCAAAAGATACAATACCGCTTTCCAGTTCAATAAAATTTTCAACTTCCTTCCCTTCATTTCATTGGCCGCACAATTTAATAACTAAGGACACTAAAACTCACCCTCAAAATTTCATACACCTAAACCCTAACCCCACCGCATTGAGCTCGCCGCCCTTGCCATCCATGATGCTAAACTCGCTCTCCACCGTTGTCATAGACAAAGTTAGACCACTCGCTGTCGTTGCCATCGACGAAACCTGCGAACCCTAACCAGCCACTCTTCGCCAAATCGCGCTCTACTCTGCCATCTGATTTGATCTCCATTTCCATTGATATAGGTATAGTATCTTACTTCATATTTTTTTGTTATCATTTTTTATATCTATTTTTTACTATGCGCCAGGTCATTTTTGGTTGAGTTGTGTTTTGATTGTTTCACTACTTTTGTTTTTTAGCTATTTTATTATTATGTGAACCTATGAGAAAACTAGGAATATTTCTCTATTGGTTGGGTTTCATTTAGCAGTAAGTTATGTTTGATTTAATTCTTGATTTTGTCATCTTTGAAATGGATAAGAAGATATTATATGATTTCTCGAATCAAGAAACAATGATAAGTATTATATGATTTCTCGAATCTTGATTTTATGATCAAATATTAAATTAATGATCTTCTTTATAAATAAACACTAGGGCTTATAATCTGATTTGATAGAAGATGAGAATAATTATTTGTAATAATACGTTTATGTTAAGCTAATTAGTTGATTGGATTTGCAGTACTCTTTACATTCATACAATCCAATTACCAGATCTTTGACAAGCACCATTGTCTAAGTGGTTAAGTGATTCGGCTTTGGTGCGAGAGGTCACAAGTTCGAAACTTGCGTAGCGTGATTCAAACTTTTGTTGACATGTGATATGTTGTCTCAGTGACATGTTATATATAAAGTACCATTTCAAAATAATAGTAGTAATAATAATAACCGGATCTTTAGTAACGTCTATAAATTTGTGTTGATGTCCAAGTTAATAAACTTTTAAACTTTGTCAATTCAAATGAAAAGTTTTATGTACATATATTCAACACAATCAAAACTTATTTTTCATTTTGTTAACGAATCAAACATATTAAATTTGGCAAATATAAAATAATGAATATTTTACTGGACATAAAAGATATTTTCAGTGGAGTTTTTCTTGCTTGATATATAATTTTAAGTGGACACTATTGGAAAGCAAAGAGTGCGATTAAAGGGAGCTTCTTCCAGTTCATAGCTTTCGACGAGTAAATAAATTAAATTGTCTAGTTAAAATCTATGAACCTACCCATATGGTTCTTAAATATCATTTAGAAGTACAGTAAGAGTGATGAAAAAGACATAGGCTTGTGTATAATTGGGGAAAAGTACTAGCAGTTAGTTTTTGTTCATTGTCGGATCGTAAAAAAAGAATAAAGTGGTCCAAGTTTAAGCAAGATCGAAAGGTTTAGGTATATATAAGTTCGGCCTTTGATAGTACGATGCAGTAAAGAAAGAAACCTAACTTTAATAACTATACTTACCTATACCTATGATAATGATTCATGGCCAATTGGCCCATTCGTACTATGCTTACTTTTTTTATTCTACTTGCCTATCTATCAATTACTACATATTTAGACAAAAAAATTGAACATTTTTCAGTGGATATATCTTAACTTATAACCATATCAGTTCATAAATATATGTTTTGCATATATACGATACTGCAAAAATACATGTTACAACGTAACTCATTTTTGGTAGACATAAAATTGTCCAAGAAATTATCCGCTTTTTACTAACATGGAAAAAATTAGCACATAAGCTGTAAATCTTATGTGTAGTAGCCACTAGAATTTTGTAAATTAGTATCCAATATAGTGTTATAGGAGTTATAACTGTGTTTATTAACTACATTCTACTAAAAAGGACTAGAGTATTCACTCTTAAATTTGAATGGCGATATGTTGATCGAGTATGTAAATAGGACTTATCAAGAGTACTCTAAATTTTATGCTTACCTCAAATATTTAGCCCGATAACAAAAGTAATTAGATGTGATAAATTAAAGTTAATGATTGATTTATCCGTTAGACTAAGTTCTAATACTTTTCGAGAATGCCCGATATGCTTTTGTGTGTTAAACTAATCCCATTAAATAAGAAATCCTATTTCTGGGTCAATGAATCTGAAATCAAGATGACTCTTAAAACTACCTGTTTGGACCCTTATGAATATTTTGGTTTTCACCGACCGAGTACCCGTAATCTGTCAAGTTTGAATCTTTTATATATAGAATTAATTTTAGGGAACATTTGGCATACATCCTAATAGGTTTGAAAATACACAAAACATCCCTCTATTTTAATTATAAGTTCACCATCCTTATTTTTAAATGCAATAAAAAGATTTCCCTAAATACGCTTACATCTTCTCCGAACAAAACCCAGAATCCTTCAAATTCTTTTCATTGATTAACATCTTAGAAAAATAAAACCATAATCGCCTGAATTATAAATCGGAATTAGTTGCTACTTCAAAAATCGATGTCCGAATCTAGTCCAGAACTAAAGGAGGTTCAGATTCAGTAGATGAAAACAACACAAAGCAGAAAGTCGAAGGTTATCTATTATGAAATTTCGTCATTTCGATTTTTATTCTAATAAAATTTGCAGATATTTGTTATAATAGCTCAAAAACATTCAAATACAAACAATATTATGCCTAATTTAATGCATCAAAATAGTTACATGAAAATTTAAACATATTTTCCTAAATTAACATATACAATATTCTGAATTAATATAGAATTTTCTGCAAATTGTTGACATTTACAGTGAAGCTTCTAAAAATACAAATAAAAATGCAAAAAAAATTCAGCAAATATTTTCTCATCTAGATGCAGATATGTTGATTATTTCTAGTTATATGCAATTTTATTGAAAAGTTGCAGACATATATGCAATTATTATGAATAGTTGCATACAATTTAGAAATTACTATTACCAATCGCATTTTCAAATGCATTTCACTTATGAAGTTATGAATTGCTTCATTTTTAAATGCATTTCTGATATGCATCTTAAATTACAGTTGTTATTTGCAAATTTTAACTCCATATGAAATATGCAGCTAAAACATACAATTAAATGATGCAAATTTTAACTGCATTTCACTTACGCAGTTAAAAATTCATAAGATTTTTTATTATACTTGCACATATATATGCAATTATTTATGAACAAATGCATTTTTACTGTATTTCACTTATACAGTTTAAATTACACCATTATTAACTGCATATTTGTTATGCAGTAAAAAATAGCACCTATTGAATGCAATTTTTAACTGCATATAACATATGAAGTTAGAACATACACTTGAATGATGCAAATTATGACGTGCATTTCACTTATGCAGTTAAAAGTTCATAAGATTCTTATTATACTTGCATACATATCTAGTATAAAGTTCTGAATTGTATTATTTTTAACTACATATATCGTATGCAGTTAAAATTTACAGTTGTTAAATGTGTTTTTAACTGCATACTTAATATGCAGTTAATAAATACAGCTGTTAAATGCAAATTTTAACTGCATTTTACATTTGTAGTTAAAAACTAAAAAGAACCTTAAAAATTGTTGTACTGAACTGCTGCATTTTAAGACTACATATGTATTACATAGTTAAAAATTAATGAAAAATTTAGTTAAAATCTATACTAAAATACAGTTTTTAATTACAACAGTATTAGTTTCAAATAATTGCATATTTGTATGCACATACTTAAGTTTTTTCAGCTTTGTATGCAATTATTTAAAATAGTTACATAGAAAATGCAATTATTATGAAAATTATATAATGTCTGTTTTATATTTTTTACAGAGAAAAGCTGAGATGGCCATAGGAAAAGAACATAGGGTTTCCCCAAAAAATCCATAATTGTTGCCGGAGAACTTACTGAAAAAAAGATTGATGCAAAAACAAAAAATAAAAAGGGACCGATCTACGAAAATGTTTTACCAAAGAAGAAACTTGATCGCCAATACAATCACACGAGAATAGTCGACATGAAATGAACGAGGGTAATTCGGGAAACAAAATATTATAAAAAAACTAGGGACCGGATTTACAAGTTTACAACAGAAGGAGTTTTGGGATATTAAATTTCATTTTAGGGACATGGACCTAATTTTCACTTAATTTTAACCATTGTTATTCCAAAAAATTTCTTATTGTTAAATGCATTTGTGATAGTAGAAAGATATTGTTTTCCCTTATTTCTAAATATCTTGTCTAAAGTGCACATTTCTAGCATATGACAACTAAACAAGTCTCCACTATAGTTACCTTGTATCATACTATTAACGGATCTAATTCAGAAAAATGAAATATACCAGCATACATGTACTAAAATACTAACAATGAATTAGTAATTTACATGACACATAATATTTTTTTATTTTTAATATACTAGAAACGAGTTCCACATCAAATTTTCAATTAAATTACACATATTAATAAATATATGCATTGATATCCCCAAATCGAAGGAAAAATACAAATCATGATTAAGGTGCATACTTTATACTAGTAATTGATTCCAAAGCCCATGCAATATAAACAAGGAAAGAAATGTGGTTTTCCTTGTATAAAGAACTTAAATATACACAATGTACTTACGTTTAGACACCAAATTAAATATAAAACTTAAATATCCAATAATTGTATTAAACTTACCTTGATAGTCCCAGCATTTCAAATTCAAACAAAGTGGAAACTAGGCATATACATCTATGCCATTTCAATTAATTCCCTCTGTATGATTCATCAACAAGATCACAGCTAGAACAATATCATCCAACAACAAAAATAACCAAATAGAAATAAAAACCAATGGAGGCTACAAGCATTTCTAAATCAACAAAGCATAAAAGAACATTCACATAGAATTCTGAAATAAAATATAATACTGAAGTCAAAATTGAGTTATCGTGTTAAAGAGCTTGAGAAAAGAAGAAAAGAACATGATCATCGGGCTACTCTTAATGAGATCAATCCCAGAACATTTGAACAGGAGAAAAAAAGTTATTATTGGGTCTACTTGTTTTTTAAACTGAAATAATGATTTGGTATTATTGCGTCTTCCTCACTCTATGTAATATTTATTTTTTGCAGCATGAATTGAAAAACAATTCACTTCGAAGAGCATTCGAAGAGCGAGAAAAAGCCATCGAACACATCTTGTCGCATTTAAACAAACAAGAGGTCTGTTATACAATTATTTGTGTGTGTATATATATATATATTTATGTGTATATATATATATTTGTGTATGTATAGGATTATTATTTTTCCTCCTGTATCTAATTGCGTGTATACAAGGAGAGGAAAAAAGGCCTTCTACAAAATCTTCTGCAGGGAAAAACAGCTTGATCAAAAGCAATAAATGAAGAATTAGAGATTCAGCAGATTCGAAACAACATTCTAATTAAGCATATGGAAGGGGAAGAAGATGCAGTTGTAAAGGTGAGAGTCAATGAAATGAATGACGAATTAGACGAAAAAATAAAGATGAAGTCTTTTAAAGAATTAAACCAAATGTAAGTTGTAAAAGAACGCACGATCAACGGTGAGTTACAAGATGCTCGAAAGGAGATTATCATGGTAAAAAGTTTGTATCTATACGTTTACTCAACCTTTGTTGTTGTACTTTTACATTTCTTTATGAACTGATTTAGGAGTTGAAGAAAATTCCAAGAAACTCATGCACTCATGTGGGAGTTAAAATAATCGGGGAAGTGAATGTTGAACCATTTATTACAACATACAAGAATAAATTTCCAGCTGAAGTGGCACATGTTAAAGCAATAGAATATCGTACATCATATCTAGTGGACCTTAGAAACACAGAACATATCCTTTCAAAATGATCAAAGTCAACGAATAATTTTTAGGTCGAAAAAATGAATAAATTTATTTATTGCATCTAATTCTATGCTAGATTGAGAACGATGGAACCATGGTCCCATGGTGCATTTTGAAGCCTGGTGTATAATAATTTTCAAGAGAACTATGGAAACATGGATCCACTGTGCATTCTGAACAATTATAATAATACAATCATCTCTAGTTTAACATCTAAAAAGTTTACCATATATAGTGTATCACTGCGAATTTACAAGGAAGACAATGGTGGCGCAACTTGTTGGAAAATTACTTCGCAAATTCAGATTTGTATCTATTGATAAAGTTATTGAACTGTAAAGAACTGATTTGGTTGGAAAATAAAAGGTGAAACTGTGTGTAGAACAATAAAATATTTGCACCTTCTCAAGTGTTTTACGTTCAGTTTCACCTTCTCACGTGTTTTACGCGTAGTTTCACCAATATTTTGTCCAACCAAATCCATTCATGCACTTCTATAACTTTATTACTGGATACAAGTCCGAGTTTATGAAAAATTTTCCAACAAGTTGCGACATCGTTTTCTTCCCTGTAAATTCACACTGATACACTATATATGATAAACTTTTTAGATGTTAATCCGAAGGCAGTTGTATTATTACACCTATCCAAAATTCACATTCATATCACGGATCCATAGTTCTCTTGGAAATTATTCTACACTAGTCTTCAAAATGAACCATGTATCATGGTTCCATAATTCTCAATCTACCATTGAATTAGATGCAATAAAGTTTCGTATTCATTTTTTGGACCAAAAATTTATTCTACACTAGGCTTCAAAATGCACCAAGAGTGTGTGTGTGTGTTTCCCATTGACTACGATCATTTTGAAAGGATACATTCTATGTTTGTAAGCTCTACTAGATATGTTGTACGATATTCTATTGCTTTAACATGTGCCACTTCAGTCGGAAATTTATTCTTGTATGCTGCAATAAATGGTTCAACATCCACTTCCGCGATTATTTTAACTCCCACATGAGTGTGCGAGTTTCTTGGAATTTTTTTCAACTCTAAAATCAATTTATAAAGAAAAGTAAAAGAACAACAACGAAGGTTGAGTAAACATATAGATACAAACTTTTTACCATGATAATCTCCTTCCAAGCATCTTGTAAGTCATCTTTAAATGTGCGTTCTTTCACAATTTACGTTTCGTTTTATTCTTTAAGAGACTTCATCTCCTCTATATTTTCTTCCAATTCTTTATTCATTTCAATGATTCTCGCCTTTAGAGCTGCACCTTCTTCCCCTCACATATGATTAATCAGAATGTTTCTTCGAATCTGTTGAATCTCTAATTCTTTTTTTATGCTTTTCATCAACCTATTATTCCAAGCACAAGATTTAGTAAGAATACCCTTTCTTTCTCTTCCTGTATACACGCAATTAATTACATGAGAAAAAATAATAATCACACACAAACACACACACACACACACACACACACACATATATATATGAATAATTGTACAACGTATCTTTTGTTTGTTTAAAAGCGACAAGACGTGTTCGATGGCTTTTTCTCTCTCTCCGACTGCTCTTCGAAGTGAATTGTTTTTCAATTCATGCTGCGTGAAAATAAGTATTACATAGAGTAAGGAAGACGCAATTACACCAAATCATTATTTCAGTTTAAAAAACAAGTAGAACCAATAATACCTTTTTTCTCCTCTTCAAATATTCTATGATCAATCTCATTAAGAGTAGCCCGAGGATCAGGTTCCTTTCTTCTTTTCTCACGCTCTTTTACTTGATAACTCAATTCTGACTTTAGTTATCTATTTTCTTTCAGAATTCTACATGAATGTTTATTTATGCTTTGTTAATTCAGAAATGTTTGTAGCCTCCATTATTTTTAGTTTTGTTTTGTTATTTTTATTGTCGAATCATATTGTTCTAGTTATGATCTTAATGAGGAATCATACAGAGAGAAAGTAATTGAAATGACATAGATGTATATGTCATTAATTAGCTCGCATCTGATTGTAGACTGCCTAATTTCCACCTTGTTTGGATTTGAAATGGTAGAACTATCAAGGTATGTTTATTATAATTAATGGATAATTAAATGTTATACTTAATTTGGTGTCTAAACGTACATATATTGTGTATATTTAAGTTCATAATACAAGGAAAACAAATTTCATACATTGTTTATATTGCTTGGGCTTTGGGATCATTTACTGGTATAAAGTATGCACGTTAATCTTGATTTGTAATTTTCCTTCGTTTTGGGAGATATCAATGCATATATTTACTAACATGTGTAATTCAATTGAAAATTCGGTAGTAAAGTCGTTTCTAGTATATGAGCATAACGATACGCGCTTCACCCATGACAACAGCACGCGCTTCGCGCATGAATTGTTGTTCTACAAATATTGTGTATTTTAAATATGCAAGGGAAAATTATTTGTACAAATATTGTGTATTTTATTCAACTATTTTGTCTTTTAGCACATATATGTACATCTCCATAAACGACGTTTTAGTATAAGTTTCCGATTTTCCATGGGCATAGCCTTTATCAAAACTTTTTTTGTTACTCGTTGAACACCTTTTATCAAAACTTTTTTGTTACTCGTTGAAATTCCTCTCAACAACGCGACATAAAGTCGACCATGATCAAACAAGTGTTAAGGCAAGTAATTTGCTATATTTGGAATCGTTTATCCTTGTGCTTTGTTGATAGTGAGGGCAAAACTCAACCTTATAGGAAATTGATTGCGCAATGATGTGAATAGCAAATTGATATCTTTGGAAGGTTTCATAGGTATTCTTGGTAAGAAAACTCAACCTCCACCAAATTGTCCAGTGGCAATCTCTGCATCTATAAGGTTTTTGTAAAATTCATGGCAAATAGGTCTGATACCATTACATTATCCATTCATTGTTTTTATGAAGACCTAGAGAACTAAGCATTGGTTGTAAACTCTAAGGAAGTATGCGCCGAACCCACAACACATTCATTGTTACAGATTAAATTTTAGCACCAAGTTGAACAATAATTTAACATTATGGAATTTAACGAATTAGAAAAGGATTATAAATTATATTTATTAGGGGGATTAGATGGCACAAAATGATCAATATATTGGTACATGATATATTTATTAGGGGACTAGTTGGCATAAAATGATTAATATATGTGTACAAGCTAATATTGGCGATTGAATGATTTGGTATTTGGGCTTCAAAAATAACTTACCAACTATATTAAAAATATATTATATACGGTTGCAAATATATAATAATTTTGATGCCTGAGTAGAACATGAATATAATTAACGTCCTTTAAACTGTATGGACTTATATAATTAATGTCCTTTAAATTTGATTAGAGATGGTTCAGTAGAAGGAAGATGTTAAATTTAGTACTTCAAGCAATTAAATGATACAAAATTGCAAACAAAACACTATGTGTGCTTCTCCGGCAAATCAATAGCTTTGACAATTGTTATAAATTAAATTTTAGCACCAAGTTGAATAATAATTTGACATTGTAAAACCCAACGAATTAGAAAAGGAGTGTAAAGTATATTTGTTAGGGGATTATTTGACATAAAATGATTAAGCAACAACTTGTTGTTGATTATAAAAACAACACTACTAAAATATGTTTACAATCACACCATACACTTAAACTACTTTAAGAATTGCAACAATTAAGGTTATTGTCTGTAGTTTAAAGTCAACAACAAAGTATAAACAACATAAAAATATAAATCAAGATAGGTACTCTTACATTTTAGATATTTGATTCTGATTCATCAACCCGTACTGTATTACCTTAGCCAGTATAGTTTAAAGGACGTTAATTATATATAACATAAAATATTATATAATATATGGGCATAGGCTATAGTTGTAAGACATTGTAGTTTATGTTTTATGTACCTGAGAAGTAATCTCGCGACACTTTAGTCTGGAGAAGTGAAGAATATTTTAATGATATATTATGATTGCAAAGCTTTCTCACGCCACTTTAGTCTGGAGAACTGGAGAATATTTAAATGATGTAGCATGATTGCAGTGGCTGAAGGAGAGAATGTGATAATTGTTTTTGTGTGAAAGAGGAGAAAATATGGTTCTATATTTATAGGGAAGAAAGTACGGTAGTTTAGGAGATGGACCGACTCAAGATATTTATATATTTAATAATTTAATATATATTTAGTCAGTTATGTAATATATTATTAAAGATATGGATGTATTAAAATATATTTAGCAAGTTAATATGTGGACATATTCAATCGTAGCTTTAAAATAGGTTTAGAAATTGGTTTATTTATTTACTTAGTTAATATATGTATGTATATATTTAATCGTAGAGCTGTGTGGATACTTTCAAAGGGTAAGACCAATTCGTACATGCAATTAATGCGTATTGAAAGGATTATTTACTCTAGTAATATGGATGTATTCAATCTTAGCGCAAAAATAGGCATGAAAATTGATCAATTTATGTACAAGTAATGCGTCTTGAATGGGTTATTTACTAAGGTAATATGAATGTATTCAATCTTAGCACAAAAACAGGCATGGAAATTGATCAATTTATTTGCAATTAATGCGTGTTAAATGGATTATTTACTCACGCAATATGGATATATTCAATCTTAGTACAAAAATGGATATGGAAATTGATCAATTTATGTACTCAGTTAATATATGGATTCAAAAAAGTTTAAAGGGAATTTTGAGAAGGTCAAGTCTACGACAAAATGTATGACAACAAAGATATTACAACTATCATCAAAGATTTAAAAGGAAGATATTTTGCGTCATCTACGCTACTAATTCATTGTTAGTGTTTTATTACACACACGTTGGTATATTTCATTTTTCTGAATTAGATCTGTCAATAGTATGATAAAAGGTAACTATATTGAAGATTTGTTTACTTAGTCATATGCTAGATATGTGCACTTTAGACAATATATTTTGAAAATAAGGGGAAACAATATATTTCTAATTTCACAAGTACATTTAACAATAAGAACTTTTTTCTAATAATAATGGTTAACATTAATTCTATATATAAATGCATCAATCACAACCTCTCCCAAAACTTTTTGGTTACTTTTTATTTTTTGAAAGGTCAATTTTTTTGGCAAGTTCATTATAACAAATGTTGATGAATATGTTCTTCAATTTGAAAAAAAATAAATAAATTTCACAATAGTGAATGATTATGCTAAATTAAATTTGTTGCCTAGTTTATGCAATATATGTTGCACAATACTTAAGCAAAACCGATGGTAATTTACCGTCCAGTTTAGGCAATGTAAACGAAAATGATTATAATACAGACTGGATATTTAACAAATTATAATATCAAAAACTTTATGATTTTAGGAAATTATCTTACTATTCAAATATTCTTAAAACATTGTATTTCAAATAGAGAATTCATCCATTTATTATTTATCAACTTAGAATACTTAGGAGGGAAATCCACGTAAAAATTTACTTGTATTACCATGAATTTACTGTTATGCCTGATTGCTCTCAATTTGTTGGATTAAAATAATAAAACATCTTTCTTTTAATTATGTAAAGAGAAGAATACTTTGTACATTTATTTCCTTGGATTAACTAGCATACGAAATATTATGGTTACAATATTTGTTCAGTTTCTTCACAAACAGTGTCAACCACCACAATTTAAACTCAATCCGACTTGGGGTTCTTTGTATTGCATCAAGTAAATAGATTTTTTTGTTTTTGTTGTTTAGAACCCAAAGTCGGGAAAATTAATTTGGATAAATAAAGTATCTACCTAAAAATAACTTACATTTTGGCATAATTAAACTTTCGAAAAGCAATTTGGGTAAAGAAGTTTATTTTCTTGGTTATAATTGACATTTCGAATTATTTTATAACTATTTAAGTCCAAATATTTTTCATAATTGCAAAAAAAAAATTCTTTTATTTCCAATGGTATAAGAAATATATAGATTTATAAGATTTACGTCCAATTTAGAACATTTAGTCAAATATTAATTGCTATACTATTGGAGAAGTAAAAGTGGTTTCTTTAATAATCAGGTTTAAATGAAGCATTACCTACAACTTATTTACCATTTCATTTTCATATTTTCAAATTGTTAATGAATAAATTAGTGGATGAGAGTAATTAAATAGTGGTGAGATTAATAGTCGATGAGAGAAACTGAAAAGGTATGTGTTAATTCTTATTGGAACGTCCAACTTTCCTTGTTTGGTTGAATGTCAATTCATACTAAATGACCAATCCATATATTATAAATCAATTGATTAATTAATTCTATACTAAATGACCAATCCATATATATTATAAATCCATTGATTAATTAATTTTATTTTATATAAAAATATATGAATAAAAGAGAATATGAGACAAATCTTTCTCTTTATTAATTCATATTAATTCCCATTTCAAATTCTTATCTCTCATACATTCAAAAAAAAACTTAAGCCATATAAACAAATTATTATTTACCAAATTGGTTGTTCGTCATATTAATAAAAATAACATATGCTTGTTTCTTTTCCTATTCATTTCAAACTAGCTCGTAGTAATGTTATTCAATGCCTCTCGGTAACTTCCAAATTTCATTTCAACCCAATCCTGCTGATTAATATTGCTCCAGTTGTTTTCCATTTCATTTCTATCTAAACCCTAAGCATGCTAATTATTTATTTTATTACCTATTTTTTGATATAAAATAGATTATGGGACAAGTCTTTCTCTTTATTTCTATAAATCTTATCTCAAATTCTTATCCCTAAAATTTTCGTAAAAATAACCACTTAATATATCGGAACAAATTATAATTTACCAAATTAATCATTTGTTACTTTCTCTTATTGACGCAGCGGAAAATAACAAAAATGGATGTAATGATGAAAGTAGCAATCGGTGGATTGAAAATACCAAACGCCCAAATCCATTGATCTCAAAGATACCGGATTCTAGCTATCTTGGTCACGTTGATCGCGCACGATGCCGTGAAAGAAGATCTACAATTCTTCAGACGTTAATCAAGCGCACTTGATACCGTGAATTGACTTCAACAATCGTTGATTCGAGTGCACTCGAATGCCGAAGGTGGAGATAGGAGATAACACTCAACTACCAATTTTAATGGAGGCAAGAAGCACAAACCAAATTTTATTTCAAATTCAACAACCTTTAAAAATGACACAATCCGCCTATTTATAGGCTTACAACACTCATACACGACTTAAGAAAAAATACATCTCAACAGTACAATGATTTTTAAAACACCCAGCCGACCTAAAGAACAGCACATGCGACCTAAAATCAACAACAAGGACCTAAACAAAACAATCAGCGACTTAAAATCTGAGCGACCTAAGGAATGAACAGCGACATAAGAACAACGACATAGGAATGGCCGCGACCTAACTTCATTCGCGACTTAACAAATCATCAGCGACCTAAAGACTGGCAGTGACCTAACTTCATTCGCGACTTAAGGAAGCACGACATTGGCAATCTGGAGCTCGCGACCTAACTGCTCGCGACATAAAGATTCGCGACCTAAGACATCAGAAGATTGGCGACTTCGTTCGTGACCTAGAGTAGATCGTCCGCGATCTAAAAAGAGGAGCGACCTAGGGCTAGCTCTCGATTTAAAATGGAGGTCGAGCGAAAGTCGTTCGCGATCTGTTGAGGAGGTATGCACTACATCATCTTGCTCGCGACTTAAGGAGGAGGAAGGTTGTTCTCGATCTGTTGAGGAGGCATGCGCTACATCATACCCCCCTTGTTGACAAAAATTCGACCTCGAATTTGCACCTCTCTCTACCTCAACAAACTCATCCCCATGGTACGGAATCAAATGCTTAATGTTGAAAACATCTGCAGTGTGAATATGATCTGGCAACTTCAACCGATATGCATTATCATTGATCCGTTTTATAATTTCTACTAGACTAATCTTTCGAGCTTTCAACTTGTTATAAGCACCCATTGGGAAACGATCTTTCGTTAATACAGCATACACCCAATCACCCTCGTTGAACTCCACACTTCTTCTCTTTTTATCTGCAGCTCGTTTATACTTCTCATCCGTCTTCTCCAAACGTTCCTGAACGATTCTATGACAATCTTTCAACTCATCAACGAAATCTGTCGCCCGCTTAATCACTCCTTTTGGTTGTGGCACTACCATTAAATCCAACGGCCCCTTTGGCAAGCTTGAATATACAACTTGAAATGGACTGTAACCAGTGCTTCGGTTAACAGCATAGTTATGAGCAAACTTTGCCTGACACAACTTTAAGTCCCAACTCTTCAAATTGTCCGACACAAGACATCTCAACAGATTTCCCAATGATCTATTCACAACTTCAGTTTGCCCATCCGTCTGAGGATGATATGCACTACTAAAATTCAGCTTTGTCCCAACCATCTTCCACAGACTCAACCAAAAGTGACTCAGAAATCGAGTATCTCGGTCAGAAACAATAGATTCAGGTAACCCATGTAAACGATAGATTTCTTTAAAGAATAACTGTGCCACATGAACTGCATCCGTCGTTTTCTTACAAGCAATGAAATGTGCCATCTTCGAGAAACGGTCTACTACAACATATATAGAATCATTCCCCGTTGAGTTCTAGGCAAACCCAAAACGAAATCCATGCTAACATCAACCCATGGTCTAGTAGGCACGGGCAATGGCATATACAATCCTGCATTCGTAGCTGTCCCCTTGGAAACTTGACATATGTGACATCTCTGCACAAATCTTTCAACTTCTTTTCTCATCGACGGCCAGAAATAAGATTGTGGCACCAACTACAAGGTACAATCTCTGCCCACGTGACCCTCTTCATGCAATTCTTTGACAATCTTCAACCTCAAGCTACAATCCGGAATACACAATCGATTTCCTCTGAACAAGAATCCATCTTTCATCACAAAATCATCAGAACTTCCTTCCTGCACCTGATCCAGCACTTTCGCAAAATAAGAATCTGAAATAAGCAACTCTGGTAGCAAATCAAATCCCACTACTTCCACTCGCATAGTTGTCAGCAAATGATTTCTACGGCTCAATGCATCGGCAACTCGGTTAGTAACTCCTGAATTGTGCTTCACAACGAAAGTAAACTATAGTAAATAAGTAACCCACGAAGCATGCCTTGCTGAAATTTTATCTTGCCCCTGCAAATGTTTCAAAGCTTCATGGTCAGTGTATAGCACAAATTCTTTATGAAATAGATAGTGTCTCCAATGCTTTATGGCTTGGACTATAGCATAGAATTCCAAGTCATAAGTACCGTATCTCGTTTTAGCTCCCGTTAGTTTCTCACTAAAGTAGGCAATAGGATGACCCCTTTGACTCAACGTTCCCCCAATTCCAACCTTGGACGCATCAGTATTTAGCTCAAAGAGTAACTGAAAGTCCGGGTATCTAAGAATGGGCGTTGTGGTCAAGAGTGTCTTGATTCTCTGAAAAGTAGAATCAGCCTCTTCAGTCCAAACAAACTTCTTCCCTTTCATACATTCCGTAACTGGTGCCATCACGCTACTGAAGTATGGAATGAATCTTCAGTAGAATGATGCTAAACCATGAAAACTACTCACTTTTGTTATTGTCTTAGGCTGTGGCCAATTTCGAATAGCTTCAACTTTACTCTGATCAACTTGAATACCATCCTTCGACACAATATAGCCCAAGAATAGAATACTTGTAGTCATGAAGGTACACTTCTTCGTTGCAGCATAAAATTCCTCACGTCGTAAAACCAACAACACTTCCCGCAAATGTTGTAGGTGTTCTTCAGTGCTTCCACTGTAGATCAAGATGTCATCAAAATATACCACTACAAACTTCCCGATAAATGGTCGAAAAATCTGGTTTATGACTCTCATGAATGTACTCGGAGCATTTGACAAGCCAAACGGCATCACCAACCATTCGTACAGACCCTCCCGAGTCTTAAAAGCAGTCTTCCACTCACCACCCGGTCTAATACGAATCTGATGGTATCCACTTTTCAAGTCAATCTTCAAAAACACAACAGCACCGCTCAACTGATCCAACAGATCATCCAGTCTCGGCATAGGAAATCGATATCTCACCGTAATCTTATTCAATGCTCTACTATTTGTGCACATTCTCCACGTTCCATCCTTCTTCAGCACCAACAAAGCTAGAACTGCACAAGGACTCAAACTCTCCTGAACACGCCCTTGTTCCAGTAATTCCTCCACTTGTCTTCTCAACTCCTCGTGTTCTTTTGGACTCATCCGATAGTGCGGTCTATGAGGAAATGCAGCACCTGGAACCAAATCAATCTGATGCTGTATGTCTCTAAGCAGTGGTAACTCCTTCGGAAACTCCTCTGGAAACACATCTTTGAATTCCTTTAAAACTGGCTTCACTTCCTCTGGAACTTCAATAACTTCACTGCTTTCATGCCCAATCAACATAAAAACTTCAGGGCTCTCATCTACCTCTTCCACGAACTCCTTCAAGGACAACAAAGTCTTCAATTCCTCAATCTCCTCCAGCTTGTTCTCATTCTGCTGTCGCTTCTTCGGAACTAAAGTGATTTTCGTGCCCTCGAACAAGAAACTATAGCTATTTGTTCGACCATTATGCTGTACCTCCCGATCGTACTGCCACGGCCTTCCCAACAGCAAATGGCAAACATCCATGTCAACCATGCCACACCAAATCTCATCTTTGTATTTCTTCCCAATAGAAAATGGAACATGAGCTCACCTCTCTACCTTCACTTCTCCTCCTTTCCTCACCAAGCAAGTTTATAAGGACTAGGATGTTTCTCCGTTTTCAACTTCAACTTCCTCACAGCTTCCATTGAAATGATATTATCACAACTCCCAGCATCAATGACAAATTTACAGACCTTCCCCAAAATAGTGCACGTTGACTGAAAAATGTTAATCCTCAACCAACTCGACTCCTCTTCCTGCTTCGGGGTTAAACAAGATCTCCGTAGCATCAGATTACATCCCTCGTCTCCCGACACCTCTTCTTCCTCCTCATCACGGTGTAAATTGAGATCTTCTTCTACATCCTCATCCTCCACTTCAGCAATCATAGTTCTCTTCTTCGGTTTCGGACATTCGTTGCTCTTGTGACCCACTTCCTGGCAATTATAGAATTTGAAATTGGTGTTGACTTTTGGTTTAGCCACTTCATGAACAACCGGCTTACTCGATGCTTTAGGAACATTAGAACTACTACCCGCTCCTTTGTTCTGCCCCGTAGAACTTGGAAACACACCTCCCCCACGTCTACCTTGTTTCTCCCAAGCCAACGCCTTTTGATGTGCTTCTGCCGCAGATCTAGGGTCGAACATGTTCACCATATCCTGGATCTGTGTTCTAAGTCCCCCAACAAACCTAGCGGTCAATTCTTCTTCTGTCTCCATAATGTCATTTTGAGCAATCAACTGGTAGTACTCATCAGCATAATCAATAACAGTCTTTGTCCCTTGCCTCAAGTTCTGTAATCTCTGATACATCAGTGATTGGTAATTGTAGGGTAAGAAAGTAGCCTTCATCAACTTCTTCATCTTCTCCCAAGCAACAATCTTCGACTTCCCCATCCGCTCTCTAGTAAGCTTGGTTTGCTACCAGCACGCCATAGCTCTCCCCCTCAACCTAGTAGCAACCAACTTCACTTTACGATCTTCCGGAACCTCCTTGAAGTCAAAACTTTCCTTAACATAAGCTAGACAATCAAGAAATTCCTCAGCCTGCATACCTCCCTTGAATTCCGGTATTTCAGTTTTCATCCCGGACTCCCATTTGTGATCATACTCCGAATGCTTTCTTCCTTGACCTCGTCCTCGTCCATGAACACTACCACCATCAAACTCCTCTTCAAAATCTGATGCATATCGATGTCGATCCTGACCACCAACATCTCTACTACCACCATTTCTTCCATCAACATCCCTTCGATCTACATTCCTCCGATCACGATCATTCACATTTCTATTACGATTTCGATCATCAACATTTCTATCACAATCTCGATCCATACTTCTATGATCACTATCAACACTTCTCTCTCGATTTGAATGTGGTGAAACTCTACTTCCCTCATGGTTAGATTCAGGTGAAACCCTTCTCTGATTTTGATTCATCTCCAACATCATTCTCTCTAATCGACCAATTCCTTCATTAAGCTTCTCATTAAAGTTTTTGTAATTCTTTGCTCCATCTCATCGGCCTCTTCTCTCCCATACAAAGCATCAATGTTGCGATAACGGTTAGCTCTTCTCGGAGGCATGATCACTCTTCAACAAATTCCAACAAAAACTTCACTTCGATCTAAAAATCTTCAAATCAAAACTACCCACTAGTTGAAATCTTCAAAAATCACCAAACGAACAAATCTCTTCAAAATCTCGAGAACCCAATTCTCCAAATGATGCAAATCTCGCACAAACTCCAAAAATCTACGCAAACTCCTTACGATCTAGCTCTAATACCAAATGACGCAGCGGTAAATAACAAAAATGGATTTAACGATGAAAGTAGCAATCGGTGGATTGAAAATACCAAATGCCCAAATTCGTTAATCTCAAAGATACCGGATTCTAGCTATCTTCGTCACGTTGATCGCGTACGATGCCGTGAAAGAAGATCTACAATTCTTCGGATGTTGATCAAGCGCACTTGATACTGTGAATTGGCTTCAACAATCGTTGATTCGAGCGCACTCGAATGCCAAAGGTGGAGATAGGAGATAACACTCAACTACCAATTTTAATGGAGGCAAGAAGCACAAACAAAATTTTATTTCAAATTCAACAACCTTTACAAATGACACAATCCTCCTATTTGTAGGCTTACAACACTCATACATGACTTAAGAAAAAATACATCTCAACAGTACAATGATTTTTAAAACACCCAGTCGACTTAAAGAACAGCACACGCGACCTAAAATCAACAACAACGACCTAAACAAACCAATTAGCGACTTAAAATCTGAGCGACCTAAGGAATGAACAGCGACATAAGAACAACAACATAGGAATGGTCGCGACCTAACTTCATTCGCGACTTAACAAATCATCAGCGACCTAAAGACTGGAAGTGACCTAACTTCATTCGCGACTTAAGGAAGCACGACATTGGCAATCTGGAGCTCACGACCTAACTGCTAGCGACATAAAGATTCGCGACCTAAGACATCAGAAGATTGGCGACTTCGTTCGCGACCTAGAGTAGATCGTCCGCGATCTAAAAAGAGGAACGACCTAGGGCTTGCTCGTGATTTAAAATGGAGGTGGAGCGAAAGTCGTTCGCGATCTATTGAGGAGGTATGCGCTACATCATCTTGCTCGCAACTTAAGGAGGAGGAAGGTCGTTCTCGATCTATTGAGGAGGCATTTGCTACATCACTTATAAACATTAATTGTTAATAACAATCACTGCATGTTCCTTTGCCTTCTTATTTCAAACTAGACCCTAATTATGCTATTCAATGCTTCGCCTATTAATTATAAGCTTCACTTTTTACCTAATCCTAATATTAAATTTCATTCCCATTACTATCCCATCAGGTTTATTAAACTTTATGTGGGCTAGTTATATGTTTTATCTATTCTATCTATTTTATTCTATAAAAAATAGAATATCTGACATTTAGTATGCCTTCTCTACAATTCTTCTAAGCATACCTTCAAGCTATTTGAGAGACTATTTACATTTACACTACTATAATAACTAGTGCAAACCTGTTCTACGCACATATATATAATGAAATGGTTCTGCTAAAAATGAAAACATAATTTAATACTTTAACAGATTGTACAAATATAAGTTTATTGGACTGAAATCTTTTGTGTAACATTCATTTTACGTGCTAATCATGATTTAAAGTTCATCCAAATGATTTTAGAAATTATTATGATGTTTACTAAACTCCATGCAGGCTAGTTATCTATTTTATTCAATAAAAAATAGAACATCTGACATTTAGTATACCTTCTTCACAATTCTTCTCCTCATACTTCTTAGCAATTTCATAGACTATTTACGTTTACACTACTATAACTAGTGCAAACACGTTCACTACTAGAAGAACAGTAAAAAGCGACGACCATTTTCGACAGCCGCCAATGGCTCATCACATAATTAGTGACGGCTAGCAATTTCCATGGCATAATTGAAACTAAAATAACGTAGCAGTCGATAGCCGTTGGAAGCCATCGATAATGTTGCCGTTGGTGGCCATAGGAAGCCGTCGAAAAATCACGAATACCCGAACCCAGGCTGACAGTTCCATTCATTCTCCTACTTCCCCAAATCTTGCCTCTACTCCTCCAAACCCTCCTCCAGCACCTCCTCCATGCCATCGACGGCCTTCCATGCCTCCAGCACCTCGGATTCTTCGATTTTTAGCTAGCTCCATCGCCTATTACTTGGTAAGAAGGTTAAATTCCTAAACCCTATATTTAAGTTTGATTTATTAAATTAGGTTTATTTTGTTGTCATAGTTGTATAATACCCCATTGATTGTTTGGTATACCCCATCGAACGCTAATTAGGTTGTTATTACAATTGTTAATTACTGAAATGTTGAAGGAGAAAATTTGTTTAGTATACATATGCATTAATTCGTGTATAAGCATTGATTAATTACTGCTTACGCACGTTAGGGCTACTTTGGATTAAGTAGAGTCGATGCTCAAAATTTGATGTATTTGTTTTCAAAATGATGAAAACGACGATTTAGTGTATGCATTTTTTAGAATGTAAATAAATTATTATAAAAATTATTGTATATATGTTTTACTTTTGTAAATCACTTAGAGAGTTTTTGGCCCCATTTGACAAATATTGTATATGATAATTGTATGGATATTCGTTTTTTCACAGAACAGACATTTTTATTCATCCGTACAATATTTGTCGGATTTGTCCCTATATTGGAAAAGTTACAAACACAGCAGTAATTATATTTTGCAAATCATTTTATTTTAAACGATTCATAAAATTTCGACAACACTTTCTTTATGTTCCCTGTGTACACACATAAGTGTACAATACAAGGAACAAAGAGGAAATGCTATCGAAATTTTGTTGAATCGTTTAAAATAAAATAATTTGCAAAACATAATTACTACTGTATTTATAAAAGGAAGTAGGATGATCAACCATCAAAGTGTAAAACAATAACTTAAATTGTAGATTATATTCATGTAATAATTTATGTATTTGAAAACAAAATTAAATAGAATAATATTATAAATTTGTGAAATTTTAATATATGATTTATTTGGAAAATAAAATGTCAAGACTTAAATGATAAATGCGCTTTTATGTTTTAAAGTGGGGAAAACGGTCAATTATTTTATCGATCAGAGCTGGATGTACCAACAAAGAAGAGAAATGGGAGGCTCCATAAGTGAACATTTTCAAAATGGTGGTACACGACTTTATTGAATTTGCTTTATGTAATAATGAGAATGACGAAGAAATTCATTGTCCATGTAGAAGGTGTAAACTATTGAAGCATTTGATATCGGATATGGTAATAGTTCATTTATGCCAATATGGTTTTATTCCAGATTATTTGGTGTGGGATCGTCATGGAGAACATATAGCACGAGGACGAGGTGGATAATGAACTTGTTCCGACAAATCTCATAGAAGATATAGTTGAAGATGTAGCACGTTCAATGTTCCCTACTACTGAAGTTGATGGTAACGATGTTATGGTCGAAGTAGAACCAAGTATTGAAGCAAAAAAATAATGATTTATTGGATGCTGCTAAGAAACCACTTTGGGATGGTTATGCAAGTGGTACTCAACTATTAGTAACTGCAGAATACATTGCAATGAAATCAAAATACAACTTCATAAACGCTGGGTTTTCTATTTTATTTATTTAATTAGAGAAGCACTCTTAAACTTCAACTATAGTACAAGCTGCAAAACGGCATATGCCACCCGATAATTTCATGTGCAAAAATCATTATGAAGTGAAAAAACTTATGTCTGCTTTTGGTTTGCAGTATCAGAAAATAGTTACATGTTTAAATGGTTGCATGTTGTTTTGGAAAAAAGACATCAGTCTTAGGAATTGTAAAATATGTAATATAGAAAGGTACAAAACTAGAAAAAAGAAGGGAAAGGAAGTTACGTACAAGCATATGCATTATTTACCCATCACTTCTAGGCTTCAAAGGTTATATGAATCTTCTACAACTACGCATCATATGAGATGGCATTGTGTGAGAAAACAAGAAGAAGGTATGTTAACACATCCAGCTGATGGAAAAGCATGGAAGCATTTTGATAAGACATACCCAGCTTTCGCAGCGGAAAGCCGTAGTGTTAGACTTGGTTTATGTGTGGATGGATTTTCAACGTTCTCTCATTTTGGTTCAAAATATTCATCTTGGCCTATAATCGTTACACCTTACAATTTATCTTTCTGGATGTGTATGAAAACTCCGTATATATTTCTCACTATTGTCATCCCTGGCCCTGATGATTCGACACAAGGAATCAATATATATTTATAACCGTTGATTGAAGAGTTGAAAACACCGTGTTATGAAGATGTTGAAACATATGACATTTTAAAATAAATTCGTACGTTCGCTTCTCTACTATGGACTATAAGTAATTTTCCTGCATATGCAATGCTATTGGGTTTGATTACGGCTGGTCATCTAGCTTGCACTTATTGCATGGAAAAAACGCAAGCTTTTTCAATGCGGCATGGGTGGAAAATTTCATGGTTTAACTATCATCGGTGTTTTCTCCATATTAATCATCTTTTTAGAAAGGATAATTTTTTTTACATGTAATAGATTTGAGACCTTACGTGTGACGCCCCACCTCTATACCCACGCTAGCCAAGAACACTACGGTGTAGTGCTGTCAACTAGCATGGAGAATAAGGCTGTTGAGGAGCGACCATCCGTGTAACTTCTTTGTGCGAGCACCGATATGTCAGATAGTATAGCATGCATTTCATTTAAGGAGGAAATCCGACATTCCGATACAAACTCAAAGCTATCACACAGTAGCTATATATAATCTTTGAAAACAAACATAGAAATAAACATAACATCAATCAGTCACAGACATCCATATCACAAAGGCGGAAAATGATATGAATAAATATATATAACACATGAAAGTGTTCAATCAGAGTAGTGGTCAGAAAGATCCACGATAATACAAAAGAATAGCTACAAGCTACACAAAAGAATAAGTATACATTATGGAGTCTAAATCTCAAATGTATACAACAACAAAAACTACTAATCTAAGTAGTTAGCCAAAAGTCAGAGTAATCCCAGGAGAGAAGTCAAGCAGAAGCACCTGTAACATCTCAGTCTGACCCAAGTATTATTTCATAAGAAAATAATAAACGGATCAGTCTAGCTATAAATATCAAATGACATGATATAGAATAAAAGATATGGCATAAACATGTAATAACCATAAAGGCATACTACTATAAGTATGTAATTGAAAATCACCATGAGATTAATCAATATCACAAGAATCTTCTCAAAGATAAAATAGGGTATCATACCCTAAACTTGTATTCATAACAAGTCAATGACACACAAATTCACCAATGCACAAAAATTGATAAAACTTATTAATGGAAATCACGAAAATTGGTCAAGCACAAAATTCCAGAAATCATCTCAAGAAATCCAGAAAACACAAGAAGGGTGGAGGCCTATCACAAAATGGGAGTATGAAAACTCACCAACACGTGTAACACAAGACGAGACGCTATCTCATGGTAGCTAACCATTAATTTTGAGCCGAAACTCCACAAGAATGGCCCGAAGACCGTGGGGCGCTACCCCACATATGTGATGTAGAAACATCACACAAACGGGGTTTAGTCTCCCTCGTAGACAAAGAGACATCGCACAATTGCTAGTCTTAATCACAAAAAATGATCGTCATGATCATCAAGAAGTGTCAATCACACCAAGTTAGTAAATATATGAGTTTAGCTTCATGTCCCATAACCACTTGCTTAACTTAAATATTTACGAACAAACTGTAGATCTTCACCAGAAAATTGTCACAAAAGGTTCAATCGAACAAGTCAAAGAATTAACCGACGAAGTAAACGCAAGCGTTTCATACCACTTGTTTTGCTAAGCCGTTTAATTAGATTTCTCATCCAAGTGAGGTAAAGGCTTGTATATACTAATAGATTGGAAAACGGTTTAGGAAAAAGTGCTTTGTAATAAAATAATGTTGAAATCGTTTTGATGGAAGGGTTTTGATATTTACTACTAGTATTGAAACCTTCATATTTTTAAAGTGACAAAAACCACCGAAAATTGATTGTAAAATCAACAAGTCACAAAAATTCACGTTCGAAGACGTGAATAAAATCCAAGAAATCACTTCCAAATCCATCAAAGTAGAAATACCCATGCGACCTAATAAGGCCGAGCTAAAGTGCAATGGAACGACTTAGGTCGATCGACCTAAGGATAGCATGTCGAGCGACCTAAGTGGGCGCGACCTATCTTGGTGACATGGCCGAGCGATTAAAGGGGTCGAGCGACCTAAGGAAAAATAAGGTCTAACGACCTAAAGGATATAGGGTCAAGCGACCAAAAAGGGTAAATAGCTAGGCACACGACCTAGTATGGAATGCTCCTTGCTGAGCGACCTAAGGGGATGAGGTCGAGCGACCTAAAGGAAGTAGGTCTAACGACCTAAAGGAAATAAGGTCTAACGACCTAAAGAGTTCGCGACCTAAGGGATACGACCCAAGTGGCGAACGACCTAAGATCAAAGGCCGAGCGACCTAGTGGTTGCGACCTAAAGGGTACGCGACCTAAGGGGTACGCGACCTAAGGAGTACACGACCTAAGGAGGTGTGGTAGAAAAATAGGTCGAACGACCTAAAGCTTCGAACGACTTACGGTCTAAGGACCTAACTGGCGAGCGATCTAAGGGTTACGCGACCTATCTTGGTTCAGTGCCGAGCGACCTAAGCCCAGAACGAGTTATTTGCAGGCAGAGACTTTTCCACGCGAGCGAGCTAGCAAGGCAGAATGACCTAAGTCCAGAAAATTGCCAAAACACACTAAAAATCGGAGTTTTTGGCCAATCCAATCTAAACCAAATGCAAATGTACATGCTAAAGTGATAGGGAATCATTCCCAACAATCCAAGATAGTTATAGACAAGAATGTGAGATAAAAATCTCAACTTTTCACGAAATTGATGATGGAGAAGCTTAAAAACAATGGAAGAAGCTTGAATCCAATGTCTTCTCTCTAGATTTGGAGTTGGATGATGGATTTGCAAGAGAACTTGAGTTTGGAGTTTTAATTTCCCATTCCCTCCACCATTTTTGATGAAGCTTTGTTGTGTTAGGAAATGAAGAAAGAAGTGATGAAGAGGAGATGGGTTGGGACTGAGTTAGTAAGTGGTTCCGCCCAAACCAAAGTCCCAAGCGAAAAAGTGACAAAATTCCACTATCTCCAAACATATCAAATTTTATACTCAAAAAGATCGCAAACGTCATTTTGAACTCAATGGAGGTGGTCTCGAGTCCTAATTTGACCGTATGCAAAAAGTAGCTTTTCGGACTAAGATCCGATTAACGATTAAAATATTTAAATATAAAATCGACAAATATGTGGGTTGTTACAGACTCCCCTCCTTAAAGAAATTGCGTCCTCCCAATATATAAGATGGAAATAAAAAGTAACAACCATAAAAGCATATTAACACAAAATAAATTTGAAATAAGAAGTTCACCTCAAAGAGCATGAGAAAGTAAGTCCGGATATGTACGCCCGATGAATTCTCTAGGTTCCCAAGAGCAATCCTTAGGATTTGTGGACCATTGAACTTTAACAAGTAGAACATCTTTATTTCGAAATCGTTTGACCTCCGAAGCAATAATTCGAACAGGATGCTGCTCATAAGTTAAATTAGGCGAAACTTCAATCTCTTCCACAACACCGTGCTCAAGAGTAGAATCGGAATCTCGAAGGCACTTCCGTAATTGAGAAACGTGAAACACGTCATGCATAGCAGAAAATTGAGCTGGTAACAAAAGGCGATAAGCCATGGAACCAATACGTTCCGTGATAGGAAATAGCCCAATATATCGAGGCGCTAACTTTCCCGATTGACTGAAACGTACCACACCCTTCATAGGGGAAACATGAATGAATACAAGATCTCCATCAGAAAATTCTAATTTTCTTCTTCGGTTATCGGCATAGGATTTTTGTCTACTCTAAGCTTCTTTCATCCTATGACGAATAAGTTCAATCTTTTCTGTGGAATCACGAATAAAGTCTGGACCTAAAACCAGTTTCTCACCGGCCTCAAGCCAACAAGAAGGAGATCAGCATGGCCTTCCATAGAGTACCTCGAAAGGTGCCATACCAATAATAGCTTAGAAGCTGTTATTATAGGAAAATTCAACAAGTGAAATATGATCTTCCCAACTTCCACCGAAATCAAGCACACAAGAACGAAGAAGATCTTTAAGAGTTTGATTCACACGTTCAGTTTGTCCATCGGACTGGGGGTGATAAGCGGTGCTAAAATTAAGCTTCGTTCCCAAAGCTTTTTGAAGACTCTTCCAAAATCCACTAGTAAACAATGGATCACAATCACTAACAATGGAAGTAGGGACTCCATGCAGTTTAACAATTTCTCTGATAAAGAGTTTGGCCAGAAGAGGAACGGTTCGGTTCGACCGAACGGGAATAAAATGGGCGGATTTAGTAAGTCTATCAACGATCACCCATAAGCTATCATGACCCGAACGAGAACGGGGAAGGCCATCAATAAAATCCATGGAAATTTGATCCCACTTCCAAACTGGAATTTCCAAAGGTTGCAATAACCCATCGGGCCTTTGATGTTCAGCCTTGATAAGTTGGCAAGTCATGCAACATTTAACAAAGTTAGCAATATCAGATTTCATTCCCTCCCAGTAATAAAGTCGCTTCATGTCTGCGTACATTTTACAACTACCGGGATGAATGGAAAATTTGGAATGATGAGAATCTTCCAGAATATCTTTACGAAGATCACTAATATTTGGCACTATAAATCTACCAAATTTTCGAATGCCGCCATGAGAATCAATATCAAAGTCTTTCAAACCTTCAATATCAATTTTATCCCTAATATTTTGGCCAAGAAGAGCCAATTCGGGATCTAGCCTTTGAGTTTCAAGAATGCAGTTTAAAAGAGATGGACGAGCCTCAAGGCTACATAAAACCATAGATGAACATAAATCAGATACACGATCTCTAATCTCACAAGTGGATAAAACGTCGAGATCATGCCATTCGAATATCATCATGGAAACAACCGCTTGTTGCTTGCGACTAAGTGCATCGGCAACTCGATTTCCCTTTCCGGGAGTATAAAGAATATCAAGATCGTAAGAGGCAAGGAATTCGAGCCAATGCTGTTGACGCAAATTAAGTTCCTTTTGAGAAAATAAATATTTCAAAGACTTATGATCAGTATAAAGTATAAATTTCTCTCCCAAAAGATAATGTCGCCAAATTCAAAGGGCGAAAACGATAGCCGCGAGTTCTAAATCATGTGTGGCATATCTAGTCTCAGCCGGCTTCAATTGCCTAGAAGCATAAGCAATAACACATTCTTTTTGCATAAGAACGGCACCCAAACCAACGTGACTAGCATCGGTATAAACAACAAAATCTTGATTCCCTTTGGGAATAACATGAATAGGAGCATCAGAAAGGAGTACTTTTAATTTCTGAAAAGAAGTTTCACATTTGTCCGACCAAATGTATTTAACACTTTTCTTTGTTAAGCCAGTAAGAGGCACAACAATTCTAGAAAAGTCTTTTATGAAACGGCGGTAATAACCTGCCAATCCGAGAAAGCTACAGATTTCAGTCATGCTCTCCGGTCTCTTCCAATTTTGAATTGCTTCAATCTTTGAAGGATCCACTGATATTCCGAATTCGGAAATAATATGACCGAGAAACTTCACACTGGATTGCCAAAAGTGGCATTTAGAAATTTTTCTTTTAATTGATTACTCCTAAGAGTTTCCAATACAATCCGAAGATGCTTTTCATGTACCTCCTCGGTTTTAGAATACACAAGAATATCATCAATAAAGATGAGAACAAACCGATCGAGGAAATCTTTGAAAACTCGATTCATAAGGTCAACGAAATAAGCCAGAGCATTTGTTAAACCAAATGGCATAACAAGCCATTCATAAGATCCATATCGAGTACGGAACGAAGTCAAAGGAATACTATCCTCTACAATACGAAACTGATGGAAACCGGTAGCCAAGTCCAATTGCGAAAAGACTCTAGCACCACTAAGTTGATCGAATAGATCATCAATCCGAGGTAAAGGATATTTATTCTTAATAGTAAGATCATTAAGTTTGCGATAGTCGACGCAAAGCCTAAGTGTACCATCAGATTTCTTCACGAAAATTGCTGTAGCTCCCCAAGGTGAGGAACTAGAGTGAATAAATTGCTTCGTCTCCAATTCGGATAATTGTTTGCGCATCTCTTCATTTTCCTTATTAGATATGCGATAAGGAGGACGAGTAATAGGTTGAGCTCCAGGTATAAGATTAATTCTAAACTCAATTGCTCGCTTAGGTGGTAATCCTAAAACGGGCTCAAATATGTCGGAAAATTCACGAACGATGTGAATACAAGAAATGACATCCTCCTCATCATCATTATCATCATCACGAGGATTTAATGAATATAAAGATGCAGCCAAAGTGGAATCCGAATCTTTAAGAATAATAGAAATCTGCTTTACAGATTGCGGATGTCGGAGATAAATAGTCCGTTCAGGACATAGGATATGAGCTTCATAACGGTTAAGCCAATCCATACCCAAAATCATTCCAAAGCCTAAATAACGCATACATGCAAATCGGCTAGGAAAAGAAAATCACAAAAAATAATCTCCACATCTTTACAAAGCAAACTAAGAGTTGCGGATCCATCAACTGGATTCGCAATTCTTAAAGAAGTCATTAAAGCAACAACACTTAAGGAAAAAGTATTGACAAGTTCCTTTGATATAAAAGAATGGGATGCACCCGTATCAAAGAGAACTCTAATAGGTTGATCACGAAATATAATAATGCCATCAAGGACAGAATGAGACATACCTTGACCGAGAAATGTGTTGCCAGGGGCTTGAGCCGCGTTTAACTTTCCCTCCTTCTTGCCTTGAAGTCTGGGGCATAAATGTATATAATGATCCGGGCTCTTACAATAGCGACAAGAACGGGGCTTCGAACACTTGTTCGCAAAATGGTCCTTAGAACCACAGTTATAGCATTGCCCGCTAATCGGGGTAGAAGTCTTTGCTGCCGGAGGTGCAGGTTTCCCCTTTTTGTTGGGATAAGGACCTTTGAATTTGTTTGGCCTCTTCTTGTTGTTGAAGTTTGGTTTGGAACCCACCACTTCAACATCACTTTCCCTATCCACCTCTTCAAGACGAAGAGCGATATCGATGAGTTGGTCAAAGGAAACTTCTAATTTTAGAAGTAGTGGCTTCTTGAGATTCTTGTTTAAGCCATAAACGAACCTTTGGTTCTTCTTCAATGGGATGTTGATGTATTCAACCCCATATTTAGACAGTGACTCGAAGGATGTGACATAATCTATCACAGAGGATTCTCCTTGAACAAGGTCTATGAAACGACGAGCCAATGTCACCTTCTCAACTTCTAGCACGAATTTTAATTTGAAGCGTTCTCGGAATTGCTCCCAGGTGAGATCCGCTTCATTAATTTCAGAAATAAGAAGTTCGTACCAGTCCAATGCTCTTTCTTGGAGCATACTGGAGGCCACTTGAACACGGTGAAGATCGATAAGATTCATGCGAGAAAAGATTCGATCGCATGTTCTTAACCAAGCCTGTACCTCAATAATAGTTTCGAAACCTTTGAACGGTTTCCCACCCAAATTGGTATAATCGTTGCACAAGCGTGCAAATCCATACTTAGGATAAGTAGGTTCCTGATTAGGACCAGCTACTTGAGCATTCTTTACTAAATCAAGAAGCTGTTGAGCGGTCATAAAAACTCCATCCTGGGGAGTAACAGTAGATGGTCCGGCTCTGGGACGGCCTGGTCTAGACATTCTCTTCTTTTAGAAAGAGAAAAGAAGAAAAGTTATTTTCCAAATAAATATCAAGCAAATCTTGATAGATAAAACAAGGATACATAAACGGAAATAGGATGAATTGATACGAAAACTTGAATTAAATCCTAAGGCATGACTCCTAAGTGAGACTTAGGACGATGATCCTTGTTAAGTTATTCTACATTGTTTCGAAGTTTGGCTCTGATACCAAGCTGTGACGCCCCACCTCTATACCCACGCTAGCCAAGAACACTACGGTGTAGTGCTGTCAACTAGCACGGAGAATAAGGCTGTTGAGGAGCGACCATCCGTGTAACTTCTTTGTGCGAGCACCGATATGTCAGATAGTATAGCATGCATTTCATTTAAGGAGGAAATCCGACATTCCAATACAAACTCAAAGCTATCACACAGTGGCTATATACAATCTTCGAAAACAAACATAGAAATAAACATAACATCAATCAGTCACAGACATCCATATCACAAAGGCGGAAAAAGATATGAATGAATATATATAACACATGAAAGTGTTCAATCAGAGTAGCGGTCAGAAAGATCCACGATAATACAAAAGAATAGCTACAAGCTACACAAAAGAATAAGTATACATTATGGAGTCTAAATCTCAAATGTATACAACAACAAAAAACTACTAATCTAAGTAGTTAGCCAAAAGTCAGAGTAATCCCAGGAGAGAAGTCAAGCAGAAGCACCTGTAACATCTCGGTCTGACCCGAGTATTATTTCATAAGAAAATAATAAACGGATCAGTCTAGCTATAAATATCAAATGACATGATATAGAATAAAAGATATGGCATAAACATGTAATAACCATAAAGGCATACTACTATAAGTATGTAATTGAAAATCACCATGAGATTAATCAATATCACAAGAATCTTCTCAAAGATAAAATAGGGTATCATACCCTAAACTTGTATTCATAACAAGTCAATGACACACAAATTCACCAATGGACAAAAATTGATAAAACTTATCAATGGAAATCACGAAAATTGGTGAAGCACAAAATTCCAGAAATCATCTCAAGAAATCCAGGAATCACAAGAAGGGGGGAGGCCTATCACAAAACGGGAGTATGAAAACTCACCAACACGTGTAACACAAGACGAGACGCTATCTCATGGTAGCTAACCATTAATTTTGAGCCGAAACTCCACAAGAATGGCCCGAAGACCGTGGGGCGCTACCCCACATATGTGATGTAGAAACATCACACAAACGGGGTTTAGTCTCCCTCGTAGACAAAGAGACATCGCACAATTGCTAGTCTTAATCACAAAAAATGATCGTCATGATCATCAAGAAGTGTCAATCACACCAAGTTAGTAAATATATGAGTTTAGCTTCATGTCCCATAACCACTTGCTTAACTTAAATATTTACGAACAAACTGTAGATCTTCACTAGAAAATTGTCACGGAAGTTTCAATCGAACAAGTCAAAGAATTAACCGACGAAGTAAACGCAAGCATTTTATACCACTTGTTTTGCTAAGCCGTTTAATTAGATTTCTCATCCGAGTGAGGTAAAGGCTTGTATATACTAATAGATTGGAAAACGGTTTAGGAAAAAGAGATTTGTAATAAAATAATGTTGAAATCGTTTTGATGGAAGGGTTTTGATATTTACTACTAGTATTGAAACCTTCATATTTTTAAAGTGACAAAAACCACCGAAAATTGATTGTAAAATCAACAAGTCACAAAAATTCACGTTCCAAGACGTGAATAAAATCCAAGGAAATCACTTCCAAATCCATCAAATTAGAAATACCCATGCGACCTAACAAGGCCAAGCTAAAGTGCAATGGAACGACTTAGGTCGATCGACCTAAGAATAGCATGCCGAGCGACCTAAGTGGGCGCGACCTATCTTGGTGACATGGCCGAGCGATTAAAGGGGTCGAGCGACCTAAGGAAAAATAAGGTCTAATGACCTAAAGGATATAGGGTCAAGCGACCTAAAAGGGTAGAGAGCTAGGCACACGACCTAGTGTGGAATGCTCCTTGCCGAGCGACCTAAGGGGATGAGGTCGAGCGACCTAAAGGAAGTAGGTCTAACGACCTAAAGGAAATAAGGTCTAACGACCTAAAGAGTTCGCGACCTAAGGGATACGACCCAAGTGGCGAACGACCTAAGATCAAAGGCCGAGCGACCTAGTGGTTGCAACCTAAGGGGTACGCGACCTAAGGGGTACGCGACCTAAGGGGTACGCGACCTAAGGAGTACGCGACCTAAGGAGGTGTGGTAGATAAATAGGTCGAACGACCTAAAGCTTCGAACGACTTAAGGTCTAACGACCTAACTAGCAAGCGATCTAAGGGTTACGCGACCTAGTGTGGAACGCTGCCTACCGAGCGACCTATCTTGGTTCAGTGCCGAGCGACCTAAGCCCAGAACGAGTTATTTGCAGGAAGAGACTTTTCCACGTGAGCGAGCTAGCAAGGCAGAACGACCTAAGTCCAGAAAATTGCCAAAACACACTAAAAATCGGAGTTTTTGGCCAATCCAAACCAAATGCAAATGTACATGCTAAAGTGATAGGGAATCATTCCCAACAATCCAAGATAGTTATAGACAAGAATGTGAGATAAAAATCTCACCTTTTCACAAAATTGATGATGGAGAAGCTTAAAAACAATGGAAGAAGCTTGAATCCAATGTCTTCTCTCTAGATTTGGAGTTGGATGATGGATTTGCAAGAGAACTTGAGCTTGGAGTTTTAATTTCCCATTCCCTCCACCATTTTTGATGAAGCTTTGTTGTGTTAGGAAATGAAGAAAGAAGTGATGAAGAGGAGATGGGTTGGGACTGAGTTAGTAAGTGGTTCAGCCCAAACCAAAGTCCCAAGCGAAAAAGTGACAAAATTCCACTATCTCCAAACATATCGAAGTTTATACTCAAAAAGATCGCAAACGTCATTTTGAACTCAATGGAGGTGGTCTCGAGTCCTAATTTGACCGTATGCAAAAAGTAGCTTTTCGGACTAAGATCCGATTAACGATAAAAATATTTAAATATAAAATCGACAAATATGCGGGTTGTTACATTACGACCACCAACGATTTGATCAAGCGAAGTTATTTATGAGATTTTAAAGGATTATCCAAAGAAACATGAAACCGGCGAATAAATTGAAATACAAGGTAAATCGTAAATTCATAATTGGTGCAAACAAAGTATATTCTGAGAGTTGCCTTATTGGAAAAATCTCCTAATTCGTTATAATATTGACGTGATGCACACCAACAAAAACGTGTTCGACAATGTATTTAACACTGAATGATAAAGGAAAGACTAAAGGCGATTTGAAATCAAGACGTGATACAGAAGCAATATATAATCGTCCTCACCTTCATATGAAGCCAAATGACACAAAAAACCCAAAGCTGTTAGAACCTCTATTATTGGATTTTAATGACAACAACTATAAAATTATACAAAAGAATCTATAATCTAACTTGTAGGTTTATGAGTATCGGAAAGAGACAAACAAATACGTTCAACATGAAGATACATAGTACAAAAGAGGATGAAAATATGTATATGGAGATACAAGAAGAGATATACATGATAGAGACAAGACGAAGGTGACAAACAAAGTATTATTAGTCATATAGTGTAATGTATAAAGTTTACAAATGTTAAAATCTTCTCAAAATGGTATACACACATATACATTCATAATTAAATGAAAAATCAAGTTTTCAAAAATTGCATGGAGCAAGGCTCGAACCAGGATCACTAGTTTAGAAGGAAAGTGCTCTAACCAAATCAGCTATGGTAATTTTTGTTTATCAATAGAATTCAGCCAGCTGAATCATACCATTCAAATGGCTAAATGCTGAAACAAAGCATAAATAAGTATGAAGTTTCAGCCGGCTGAATGGGTTCTTTCAGACGGTTGAATTAGGCCTAAAAATGCCAGTTTTCTTGCTGTTTCGAATTTAATTAAATTCAGAAGGCTGAATTATAATTTCAACCTGTTGAATATCTATAACGACTAGTTTTTATGAAAAAACTCTTCTATTCAGTGAAGAGAAACATCTCAAATCTAATAGTTGCATTTATTTCATTTCATCGTTCTCTTTCATGAAAGATTGCAACTTTTAATCTATATAAATAGAGTTTAGAATTCAACAGTCAATTCACCCAACTGAATTTAGCATTCTTGAATTCTTATCTTTTATTCTATTTTCAATTTGCACTCAAACTTCATACAATCTCTTATCGTTATTCACTCTATCTTCCACATTTCTCAAGCACATTACACTTTATATCATAAAGGAGAAGATTATAGGAAGATTGTACTTAATTGACTTATCAGTGTTATTTAAAGACCATACTACAGTCAGATACTTTTGTTTATTTGTAAAGAAGTCATGTTCGGTTGCTCAGGCGGTAGAATTCCTATTCGGTTGCTTAGGCGGTAGAAGTCTTGTTCGGTTGCTTAGGCGGTGTAAACCTATTTCTCCGGGTTAAGTGATGGTTGCTAGTTTAATTCCAGAAGGAGTCTGGGACTGGAAGTAGAATGGGAGTTTGAATTAGTATAAAAATCTCTAGTGTCATTTGCTTTACTGCTTTAATTATTTACTTATCATTATTCCGCACAAGTAGTTTATCCATATTACACGATCTTATAACATAGTCACTCTCATTTGGTATCAGAGCCTGGGATTCTAGAGATCGTAACAACATCCTAGAATAAACGGCCATAAAGAGATTTAGTCAAGGCAATAGGAAGAGGAAGAGCAATAAAGAAGAATCAAAGGAGCAAACTAACAAATGCTTTATGGTTAAACTCAGATCACGATCGGTATTCTTAGATTTTTATAAAAAGATATTTTGTTAGCACATGATGAATTATTAAAAGATTATAAAACTTTGAATAAAGTTAATAGAATTGCTTTAGCTAGGTTAAAAGATTGTGAGCAAGAAATTTCCAATTTAAAAGAGGAAAATAAATTTTTGGTAAAAAAAACTAAATGTTTTGAAAATACCATAGAAGAACTTGTTTTACAAAAAGATTTCCTACAAAAAGAAAATGAGCAGTTAGAATATAAAAACAATGGTCTTTTGGAGGAAATCAATGTTTTGCAAAATAAAAATACATTTTTTGGAAAATTCTTTAAATAATCCTAGCTCATTAATTTTGTCTCTTGAAAAAGAGAATGAATCTTTAATTAAAAAAAATTAGAATTATCTAAAGAATGTGAGATTTTAAAAGATAGTAATAATATTTTGCAAAAAGAAGTTTATAATTCTAAAGCAAATTTTGAAGGATTAAATAAAAAAATTATTAATTTTAACAAAGGTAAAGATATCTTATCTTCCTTAGTTACAAATTCAAAAGCTCACAATGATAAAAGCGATTTGGACTATAAACAAACTAAAAGTAAAAACAGTACTGGATATGCATTCTTGTATACTAATTTTAGTGCTAGTACTAGTAACCAAGATAGTTTTAAAACCAGTTACAGTCATAATAGTACTTTGTTTAGAAATGACAGAAATTATTTTTCAAGTACTAAGCTAATGACTAAGAGTATTAAGATATGGATTCCAGCTAATATGATTTATTATGATAAACAACTTTATATTAGCAACTATTATAAGAATGTGATTTGTAATGAAAACTATATCTATAAAAGTTCAACCACATCCAAATGGATATGGTTTCCAAAAAATTAGGAAATTATAAGAAACTTGGGTATCGCATGCTTTAAATGTTAATTTTTTTGATACCTTATATTATACGTAGTAGTTATTTTAAAATTGTTTCATTAATTTTTTTGAGGATACAACCACACCTTATTTTGGTAAATTTTTCATCCTATGGTTAACCCTTGGACCCTAACATAAGGGGGTACCAAAAATGATTATTATTTATTGCAGGTACTTGAAGAAACAAAAGGAAAATGATAGATTTTGGAATTTTAAAGGATGTTTCGTACATTTAATAGGATTACTTACTTACATTGAAACATGGAATTAAGCAAATACGGTAAAATCTAAAAAAAAATTCCATCATTAATATTGGGTTTATCCTGCTATTTATAAAATATTTTATAAAATTTATTATATTCCCTCAATATTTTTGTTAATGACAAAGGGGGAGGGGAAATTCATACACATATTGATAGAGGGAGATATTATACTTAGGGGGAGATGTTATACATAGAGGGAGTTTTAAAATATTAATATTATTTTATATATAGAATGAATATTTTTTAAAAATCGTATAGTTGTCATCATCAAAACAGGGGAGAAGGTTAGAACTTCTATCGTTGGATTTTAATGACAACAACTATACAATTATGCAAAAGAATCTCTAAGCTAACTTGCAGGTTCATGAGTATCAAAAAGAGACAAACGAATACGTTCAACATGACGATACACGGTACAAAAGAGGATAAAAGTATGTATATGAAGATACAAGAAGAGATATACACGATAGTGACAAGAAGAAGGTGACAAACAAAGTATTATTAGTCATAGAGTGTCATGTCTAGAGTTTACAAATGTTAAAATCTTCTTTAAATGGTACACTCACATATACATTCATATATTAAATGAAAAATCAAGTTTTCAAAAATTGCATGGAGCAAGGATCGAACTCGGGTCACTAGTTTAAAAGGCAAGTGCTCTAACCAAATGAGTTATGGTACTTTTTGTTTAACAATAGAATTCAGCCGGCTGAATCATACCATTCAAACGGTTGATTGCTGAAACAAAGCATAAATTAGTAAGAAGTTTTAGCCGGCTGAATGGGTTCATTCAACGGCTGAATTAGGCCTAAATATGCACATTTCCTTGCTGTTTCGGATTTAATTAAATTCAGAAGGCTGAATTAAAATTTCAACCGGCTGAATATCTATAACGGCTAGTTTTTATGAAAAGACGCTTCTATTCAATGAAGAGAAACATCTCAAATCTAATAGTTGCATCTATTTCTTTTCATCATTCTCTTTCATGAAAGATTGCAACTTTAATCTACATAAATAGAGTTTAGAATTCAACAATCAATTCATCTAACTGATTTTAGTATTATTGTATTCTTATCTTTTAATATATCTTCAATTTGCACTCAAACTGCATACAATCTCTGATCGTTGTTCACCCCATCTTCCACATTTCTCAAGCACATTACCCTATATATTATAAAGGAGAAGAATATAGGAAGATTGTACTTAATTGACTTATCAGTGCTATTTAAATAGCATACAACAGTCAGATGCTCTTTTTATTTGTAAAGAAGTCATGTTTAGTTGCTCAGGCGGTAGAAGTCATATTCGGTTGCTTAGGCGGTAGAAGTCATGTTCGGTTGCTCGGGCGGTGTAAGCCTATTCCTCCAGGTTAAGTGAGGCTTACTAGTTAAATTCCAGAAGGAGTCTAGGACTGGACGTAGAAAGGGAGTTAGAACCAGGATAAAAATCTCTAGTATCATTTGCTTTACTGCTTTTATTATTTGCTTACTTAACCATAATTACGCACAATTAGTTTATTTATATTACATGATCCTATAGCATAGTCACTTTTAAAAGCATGCTACGAGCTAAACGGTAACTAGATTAAAGTACTATTAAAGTGGGTGGAAGGAGTAAGATTTCCTGATGGAATTTCCTCTAATCTTTGTAGATGTGTCAGCTATAAGAACGGTAAACTGAGTGGGATGAAAAGTCATGATCATCATGTAATGATGGAACACCCATTGCATTCAAAGAACTATTGCCCATAAAAGTTTGAACGATTTTAACAGAATTTAGTTTGTTTTGTAAGGAGCTTTGTTTAACTAACTTAAAAGTTGATCGTCTACGTAAGCTTGAGAAAAAAATTCCAATACTGCTCTGCAAACTAAAGGAAATATTTCCTCCTGGTTTCTTTAATGTAATGGAGCGTTTACCTTTTCATCTTCCATTTGAAGCACGTCTTCGACATCCTATGCAATATGGATGGATGTATCCGTTTGAAAGGTATTAATATTGAGTTGTTAAATTTTAGTTTAACCATATGTAATAAAATTTAATTATAATTATCCTTAACAGATATTTGAATCATCTAAAGAAAAAAGTGAGACAGAAAGCACGAGTTGAAGGTTCGATATGCAAATCATATATCGACGAAGAAGCTTCGTTCTTTTTCTCTCTTTATTTTAGTGACTATGTGAACTTATCTTTTGAAAGTGCTATGCAAAATGATGAGGGAATTGAACAAGATTCCTCTGAATCAATGCTATCTATTTTTAGACAGCAGGGACGCCCTGCTGGAAGATGTATGGGAGTATGGATAGAAGATAGAGATTACCATGTTGCCCATACATATGTTCTTCTTAACCGTGTAGAAGTTGAGCCATTTGCTAGGTACTAATGAATAACACATCTAAAATTATTTACTTGAATAATACATGTGTGTATTAATTATAACACAATATATTATCTGTATGTGCAGTATTTATGAATCGTAGCATTCAAGCGGGGATATCAGCAAAAAATTTGCTATTTGGTTTCGAATCACGTATATGATCCAGTATATTGTGTGGTCGACGAAGGGTTGAAACAACTTGCGATGGGACCAAAAAGAAAAGTCAAGACATATGCAATATTCTATGTAAATAGATACAAATTCAACACCAAAGAATACGGGGCTGTAAAATTAACTAATAATACCAGTGTATATGTTAAAGGTAGTGTTGATCCAAATGTTCACATGAATGATTTTTGCGGCTTGTTAACTCAAGTTTTGCAATTAACATATTTCACCAAGCCTACGGAAGAAGTTTATTTATTTAGATGCAATGGGTTTAGTAGTGTTCCAGGTTCTGGAATCAACGTGCACCAAAAATATAATATTATTGAAATACAGTATACATCACGTTATCATAAGTACGATCAGTTTATACTAGCAAAACAAACCCTACAAGTTTATTATGCTCCTTATCCATCTCTAAAAAGAGATAAAGAAGATTGATCGGCGGTTTTTAAAATGCAGGCAGGATTTACGTTTGATGCAAAGAATATTCCAAAGGAACAAGCATACTAAGTGGATATCGAGGAAAATGGCAAATTTGCAATAACAGATGATCAAACCGAGTTGGGACCTCTAAATGATGAATCAAATGTATTAGTAGAAGTATTTGATACCACAGAGGAAAACAATATAGAGTACGAGACATGGCCTGAATTAGAAAACGACGAGGACTAATTTGATAGTATACAAGTTGAATAAGGTAATTTATGGGAGTATTGAAGTTATAACTAGGCGTTTTCGACCCCCAAAAACCACCACTAATACGTTCATTGTATAGAGTGCCGAGTAATCGGGTGCCAGAAATACTAGGTTGTTAGGGTTTAAGAAGAAAAGTGATAGAAGAAGAAAACAGAAATAACAACACAGAATCTCACAATCGCAGCGGAACAAAATATAATATACAATAACAGCATTTTATACAAAGGAAAACTATAACTGTTAATATACATACAAGTTATCAGAGTACAATAACCAATGTATAAATCTGGATAGTTATAATAACTTGTCTTTAAATGCTGAACATACAGCCTACAATACACAGCGGAATATGATCAAACACGTGCAATATATCTCTGCCATCCAGCTCGTCTCTTGAGCTCCAAAGCATCCTAACCTGAATTTTGTAATACTCGGTCTAACCCGAGCATTACAATAAAGTAACACCCGAGTTAGGCTTGAAACCAGCGTGAGTAAATACACTTAATTTTGAAATACTTAAGTTATCAAAATCCTTCGAAAAACCAAGGTAACTCGTAAGACCGTGTCACATATACACAACGGGTTTTTATCTTAAGATAACAAAAACACTTTTATAGGAAATCTAGTGGTATTATAATAGTGTCTAGAATTAAATACTTATTAAAATAGCCAACTTCATGTTGGACTCTATAACTAAACCATAAGGGTTTGTGGTGGTTATTGGATCGAACTGGTTCAGGATAATGCAGATATCTGATCCCGATCTATTCGAACTCAAAATGATAAATTTTAAAGGTCCAGTCGTTTTTAAATAAAAAATTCATGTTCAGGGTGACAATATTCCCATATGGGAATTTATTACATATGTTTATTTCAAATAAAATGTATCAACATTTTGTTCTAACCATTTCATTTCGCTTGGCTACTTAAGGGAACAGATAAGAGCAACTAAATAAATATCCAAGAGCAATTAAAGCCAAACGTAGATCATTAACTAGATCAACGGCTAACAACTCGTATTAAAACAAATCAAAATCAAAATTTAATCAATTTAAATTAAATTGTATCCACTTATATTTTTAATCCAAATTACTTGTAAATATAGAAATTACTAAAAAAGATTAATAGTTAATTAGGATTTAACAACCAAATTAATAACTAATTTTTTTAATCAACATAAGATTATGTCAAATAAGAATTTAATTAATTACTCATTTTAATTATTATAATTAAATTTTAAAATTGCAGAAAATTAATATCATTAACTTAGATTTAAAATTATTGGGTGATATGATTACAATATATAAATTTTCACATTGATTGGATTTTAAGTAAATGAGAAATAATATCTTTAAATTGAAAGATTAATTAAATTACTTCACTTCAAAAATAAAACATCCAGTCCATGACAAAACCCGACTGGCCCAACAACACGGCCCAACACTTTTATCATCCTTCTTCTCCCTTCCCAGATTCTTCCCTCCTCTCTCATTCATCCGAACACGAAAATGTGCACGACCCATGTGCACACATGCTTGCACCTATATACCAATGCCAGCACACAAAGCCTGTCGCCGATCGTCCCCACACATTGCCTATGACCACCTCCACTCAATCTCCCACCTAGAACACACAGAATAACCCCCCCCCTTTCAAAAATCGAACCATTCAACTGAACCTGGAAGGACATTTCACAACCTAACCGCCTCGTCACGGCCCTACTAACCACCATCCGGCTTCGAAAATTCGACCGGAGCTTCGCCATCACCCCCTCTTCCAATCCCCCCCTATGCACACACTTGCTTCTTCCTCGTCCTTCGCCATTTCCACAAAACCGAACCCACACAAAAATCCTACCTAAAACCCTAACTCCGCCTCGCCTGGCCATCACCGGCCATAAAAAAACCACGCAACATTTTTCCTAGGTGCGCCACTGTCCAAAGCCTCTCCACGCCAAACCCCTCACCACGAAATTGACCACGATGCCGAAATTCGACGAAAAACCCAACTCCGTTCATCCACCAATTTCTCCTTTCCTACACATCTAAAAATTCTCAAACTACCTCCAAAATTCACGATCTTCAACAACTAACAAGACCATATAATCAAATCATAAAATCATGACATTCGAATTTTAACCCAACTTAAGTTACTTACTGGAACATAGAATTTTCTTCTTCTATGCTACATGAAACTCAATGAAATAAATTTTAAAATACACTATACTCGAAAAAAACAAGTTTTAATTTGGAAGTAGGGTTTAAAACTAAATAGATCATAGGATAATGATTTTTGAAGTTTAAGTTTAAACTTCTTTTATTATATAAACAAAGAACAGAGGAGATACAATATTTTTTTTCAGGGTGAACTACTATGTCTGACATACAAAGCTCGTACACACCACAGAAGCATGTATACTTATCCTAGATCAAAAATCCATCCATAAAACCACAGTTAAATGTAAATACATGGTAACCAGTAAGAATAAAGTGGTGTTCTACTACATAGTCAAAAATGATAAATCACGGCTCCTTTATCACTCCTTCCAGCGTTCGATACTTCACTTGTTTTTTTAACTGCTGATGATGTTGGAAATTTTCTTTTCTTTTGTATGTAAACAAATGAACAAAGTGATAAGGCACGATCACATATATATAGATAAAATAAGGTGTACAAAGCAAGCAATGAGATGGCTGGTGTTGTACAGGCTTTCATTTCATTTGATTTTTATTTTTATTTTCTTTTACTATTATTTTTTATCTTCTTGACTTAATGATTTGATCTGATGTGATTTCATATGGTGATTTGATTTAATATATGTGTTTGATTTTAAGTTTTGTGGCTTGGATTTGATGTGCATTTATCATAATGTTCCCTTAAGCTTATACATACATACATACATACATACATACATATATATATATATATATATATATTTGTAAATATGCAAACATGTACAATTACATATTTATCTTATCAAATTTGCACATATAAAAATATATACCTATATATATTTGATCGTAGTTTGAAATTTTGATCATAAAGTTGTACTTATGCATATATACATATATATGCACTATTTTTATATAACATATATACCTATACTCATATCTCTTTTCGTCATCATATACATGCACTTACATTTTCTTTTACATATTTTATATACCTTATATATATATTTATCATAAAACTTGTATATTATATGTATATATATTTTTTCATTTATACAATTCTTCATATTCATTACGTCAAATGGGCACATATACATATATATATACTTATATACTTATACATATGTGTGTATATATATATATATTTAAACAACATAAGCTTGTATATATTTATATGTATACAAATATATGGATATTCTATCTTAAATTTTTAAATGGTGGAGTTTATTTACATGTAACAATAAAATCAATCATATCTAGAAATTTTTATTTTAACTTTGAATAAAACTTTTATTAATGTATACATTCAGATATTTTAAATATTAGAAAACTCATCTATTCGACTTATAGAAATTAATATTCAAAAATTTAAATTAGTTAATTGCCCAATATCCGATGGCTAAAAATCCGGGTCGTAACATTCCTCTCCGCTTAGAACTTTTCGTCCTCGAAAAGGAACGAAACAAGAGATTTGAATTTTGATGTATATTATTAAATAAATCATTCTTTAAAACATTTAAACTCCTTACTCTTTTACTATACATTTTAAAAATACATACACTTTAAATTACATAGTATTACCAAACTAGTTTAATATTAAAACATTTTTCATAACTCGATGTATTAACAAGTCCATCTTTGTTCTTACAGAAATTTAGTCATACGTTGATCGGGCGTAGGACTGAAAATCTATAAGTACTTAGTAGACCCGTTTCAACACCTAGTGAAAATACTTGAAAACCTTTTTCAAAAATTATATGCAAAATTATCACCCTCTTTTCCCACCATGGATCGCAGTTAACCCGGTGATTGCGTTGCCATCCCAGCGAAATCATAAGAAAATCATAGGCATCCACACCTCTCGACTTACGCCATGGGAACACCATAGTTCGCAGCTACACAAAGGTTGCTATCATAGCAAAACTATAAGTAGTCTATAGGCAGTCTCTGCCCCCCGAATTACGTTATCAAATGAAACTATACCACATAGATCGCAGGCTACACAAAGGTTGCGTCACTATCCCAGTGAAATCCAACTTAGACTGTAGGCACTCGCTGCCTCCCGAATTACGCTATGGAACCAGACCACATAGATCGCAATATATCGATGTGACGTCACTATCCCAACGAAATTAAACGTAGATTTTAAGCATTCACTACCATCCGAGTTACGCTATGGAACTGCGATAGATCGCAGTTACACAAAGGTTACGTTGCTATGACAGCAAAACCCAATGTAACTGTAGGTATCAGCACCTCTTGACTTACGCTACCCAATAAATGATCACCGAGAACTCATGAGTTTTGTCCGCGTCCTCTAAGATCCCAACTGTCATTAAACCCACCCTTTGGATTCCGAGGCAGAACTACCCGGTGGATCTCCTACTCTAAGTTTCGATTTTCGTGGGTATGCCTTTCCATACTTTCGGCTTCAAAACATATCATACTATATATATAGTACCTTTCAAATCATACTCTTTAGACGTATCACATATAAACTTTATCTATATAAAATCGATATCTTCAAAATCGATAGTTTTCCAATTTGGTTTACCCAATTTCCAAAATTGACTTTTTTCCAAAATCAAAAGCCTTTAAAAATTCATAGGTTCCAAAACTATTCAAATTTCATCCTCATATACATATAAAATCATTCCTTTCAACTCGAATAATTTTCTGGATCAATAATTTTTGAGTCCACCTCATACTTATATAAACTTTATTTGGTACTTATAAATACCTTTCAAAGATATTTTCTTTCTGGTTATAAATTCAATAAGGGGAGTTAGAATATATAACTAATATATATAATCTCATTTATGCCAAATCAAATTTCCAAGTTCTATTACTTTCAAAGTGATTAGTAACATTTCTTACTTCTTATAAAGTAAATTTCAGTTATAGTAACTATCCAATCTTCATTTTAAAATCATCATATTTTCTCAAAATATACTATTTCACTTCAAAATCATTTTTTCCTTAATATCTTGATTTCAGTTCCAATTAAAAATTTATTCGACTTTCGATTTGCGCTATAACTTCAATTTATCCTAATTCGTATTTAAATCCATGATTTAAATATAAACAACTTCCATTCTGACCAGTTTGAATTTAGAAAATAGCTAGAATAGTTGTAAAATAGTTAAGTAGTTAATATAAGATAGTTTGGGTTTTAAAAAGAATGGTTTATTTAGTAAAATAGCTTGGAAAATCAAAATAATCTGAATATTTAAGAAGATAGATTTTAAATAGCATATATTAAAATAATTTATTTGAAAATAGTTTCAAAGTCAAACTAATCCAATTCCCAATCATCCAATCCAAATCAACATCAATTACCACATTTGTAATTAAGTAATTATAATTTACGTTCAAATCAATATAAAAAGTGACTTTATATAATATCGTATGCCAAGGCCCATTTTTCTGTACCCTTTGAATCGACAATAAACCACACATGTCCAACTCAAATTGCACGAAAATACGGAACATGAAGGGTAATAAAGAAAAATAGACAGAACAGAATCTCACACGAATGGAATAACATATAATATTGAACAAATATCTTTACAGTGGAAAACATTCAAATACATATATCAGAGTCTAACCTAAATTCAGCTTGGACAGTTATAAACATCTGTCCTTACAATTGCTAACAAACATCAACTAAAACAACTAAGTACAGCGGATAATAGAATACGTACATACGTAGATGAATATCTCCAACTGTCCTCTGGAAACTCCAATCGTCTTTGACTAAACCTGAAACTACTCGGATCTGACTCGAGTATTGAAAATACCCAGATCAGGCTTGATAAACCAGCATGAGAAAAACTCAATAATAAATGACAGTGTCATATACCAGCATTTGAATAAAATCCTTTGAAAATAAAGAGTATTTCATAAGACCACGCCCACACATAAACACGGATGAGTTTTTACCTTATGATAACTAAAACACTTTTATATCAAAACATTTGATATTATTTCTAATGACATCTCATTGAAAACATTTGAAATAAACTTATTAATCTTAGCCGAAATTGTTACATTGATTAAATTCCAGCATAATAGGTTTACAATCAAGTCCGTAGGTTCTTATTGAAGAATGGATTTCCATACAAATGACCAGGTGAAGGATCTACCTTCCAAATGGGTACACCTCTAGATGGATGTCTCGAGGCACAAAACATCTGCCCTCTACCAACACAAGACCGGCCAACTTCTTTAACTAGATAATACCGAATATGTCATCTCCCGGTCGTTACCGACCTTTAGCCGAGCGCTCGTTTCCATACACCACATTAATTTACATCCTGAACGTCAAAGCGGAAAGAAATATATCTAGAAAGGGATGATCATACCCTACTTAGGAATGAACCACTTAGCCTTGTCGCATTTAATCCTATTTCGGTCATTTCCGATTTGATGAGGCTTGAGGAAACGATTACCTTTTCACATAGCACATATCATATCTCTGAATGCCACATTGCCATTTTCGTTGACTACTAATTTCCTTCCACAAAAATACAATACTTGAGCTCGTACGTCTCAATGAAGGGTGTTAAGCTAAGAGAAGTTGCCTTCTCCGACACCAAACAGATGTACGTTTGTAAAAACCAATGTTCGTAATCTTTAGAAATGCAATGTCATACAAACGTCCATACAAATTGTCCAGGAACAGGACAAACCAAAGGCACTCTCCTACTACCACTAGTAGCAAGTAGTCCTTGCAATCTGAAAAATCTCCACCATGAGGGGACCACTGCTATATATATAACTCTATAATGGGGCCAACCGTAGCATGTTCAACAAGCAGTTTCCACGCAATAAAGATCCACGGTCTTCCATAATCATCATCTTCAATATATCTTCACATTCGAACGTATACATTGGTTCGAAGTGGTTTTCGGATAGAAATCACCCAAATCCGACCTCGGTTCCTTCAAAATCCAATTATCGATAAAAACTGAATATGGGTATACAGGATTTGTTAAGTCTCTTTTCACTTTAACTCTTTTTGGATGATTTCAAAATCTATTTCTTTCGACTTAGTATAATTCTATGAAATTCATTCTATTGCTTTGGGTAATATTTTCAAATTTTCCTTACTTAACCCTTGATCCAAATTCCTTAACTTTTAGGCGGGTCAAAAAAATGTTATTTAAGACATCGTTTACGATAAACCCTAAAATAAATCTTAGCAAAAAATTTTGAGTAAAAGGGATCATAGAAATCATTCTAATTTTACTCAACATCAATTTCCGTATTCAACAAGTGCTATGGGAGGAATAACGGTGAAATCACCTTTTAAATTCCACGAATAGGACGAGTTCCCTCTTCAGATTTCAATACCAAGTATAAGAAGATTATCTCTATGCAATCCAAGTTGTAGTTTGTTCATTTTGGACATTTCTTAAATTTGATAATACTAATCTTCTTTTATTTTGGACAACTTAATACAGTCTTTTTATCTTAGAGCATCCGTGCTTTCCTTTCGATCTATTCCACCCCTCGCCTAAGAAAAGTAAACATAGGCCAGGTAAGTTCAGATCACTGGTTGCTCCATCCCTAACCTTAGTTAAACACCTTGTTTTAACAAATGTACTAGTCTTTTCTACATACTCAGTTATCAACTTTATTTTGGAATTGAGCATAAAGATTCCCAATTATCTTTTAAAACGCTTAACTTTCCTTTTAAAAACATTCATAATTTATTCTGGGAAAAATCGTTACATTTAAACTTATTTTCAAAAAGTTATACCATTCGCAGCATAAAAGTGCTACGGAAAGTGCTATATAAGCTTATTTGTGTAAATCAACTTTTAAACATTCGATAATTCATATTTTCCAATCCAAATCTCTTTTAAACCATTTAAATAGATTTATCAAATTTATTTCATATTTTTCCAATATTAAAAACGTTCATTTAAACAGATTTCCTATTATGGTCACTTAACTACATAGCGCAATTTTTTTAGAAAATTAATTTGTACTTAATTCAAAATCTACTGAACAAAATTTTGATTTTCTTTCTTCTTTTAGAAGATATGGATATAATAGTCCGGAATTTTCTTATCTCGAAGAATTCTGAGCTATATTCCACTATATACACTCATTTGAACTTTTCGGCGCGAAATCGCGAACTCTTGTTCTGCGACGCACCTTGTTTTAACTTATTTTTCAATATTTGAAATAATTTATTCAAATTGAATTCTATCACTTATAAAATCATTATAAATCAATATTTTCACTTTTTAACGTATTTAAAATATATTTTCACTATTACCATACTATAATATTATTATATTCATATTTTTTTAATATTAAAATTTTAAATTCCAAATTCAATTTCAGTTATAACTTCAAATTAAACAAATTTAAAACTTAGATTTCAAATCTAATTTCAATTTAAACTTTAATTAAATCTCAAACTAAACTTCAATTTTAAAAATCGATTTGAATTTCAACTTCACTATTCATCTCAATTTCAATTTCAATTTAACTATTCTTTTTAAATCCGATTCACTTCAAATTTCAAATTCTCTTTTATTTTTAATTTAATTTCACTTCTAATTAAAAGGATACTTATTTTTTCAAAATATCTCATATCACTAAAATATGGTTTTATTAACAAAGGATCACTTAATCAAAATAAACATAACCAATATCCATATTCATCACTAACATAACATCCATTCAACAAATCACATAACATATGATTTCAAATCCAACATTCACTATTAATACCATAACGGGATATTTTATCACAATTCAATTATCTAGCCAACTATCAAATCATCCATATTAACAATCAAATAAACATTCATATGTCATACGGATATAAATATGATTGTTTTAACATAACCAAAATATAAATTCAAAAGCGATGAGAATTTCTCACCTTCATATCCACTCCATCAAACTTTTTCGTAGGCTACGTGATTTTCGAACAAATGTGCTTTTTTTCCGAACGTCTTGAATTCTCGCCTTAACTTACCTTCCTTCTGTATCGCTTTTGTTTTCCTTTCTTTTTCGTTTTCGTTTTCTTTTCTTCTTCTTTTTCTTTTGTTTTTTGATATGGACGTGAGCTTTGAAGGAGAAGAGGTGTATGTCCTTGAGTATGCGAGTGTGGAGGAGTTACGGCTTGTAGGTGCTTGGGTAGGTGGGTTTTGGGTTCGGCCTTGGTGTGTAGGAGGGGCGTGGCCTTGGGTGTGCTCGGTTTTGGTGGTGTGGCCGAGGGTAGGTGGGTGTAGGAGGTGGGAAGGTGGATGTTTGGCTCGGGTTTGGGTCGTTTGGGCTCGGCCTAGGTGGAGGGAGGAGGTAAGGTGATGGTGTGGTGTTGTGGAGGTGATAGTTTGAAGGTAGAAGAGAAATGGAGGAAGTAGAGAAGGATTTTGGAAATTTTGTGAAATGAAAGTGAAGTGGAAATGGAGGGGTTTGAGGTTGTACTTATAAGTGGAGATTTTGGTGGTAAATGACATTAATACCCTCTTCATTTTTAAATTTAAATATACATTTTCTCTTATGTAAAAAGAGAGATTTGATATGCATTAATGGTGATGGTAAAAATAGGAATGATTATTTATCCTTTTCTTTCTTAAATTTTGTATTTTAAACAGAAGACTTTTGTATTGATTTGACTTGCATTAATGGTGAGCATATGTGTCATTAATCCCTTTAGTTAGTTATCTTTTCACTTTCCATTTGCTTGAATTCAAGGTGTATAAGTTATATCATGTGTAAGAGAAAAGAAAGTTATGTAATGATGTTGTTTTATAAAAGCTTTAACTAAATTAAATTTGTCAAATCATACTTTTACATCTTTTTTTTATTTATGTAAACATTTTCAAATGTAAACTCTTTTTGTCTTTAGTGCTAAATGTAGAATGTTTAAATAGTTTGTAAACTTATATTTATGTGTTAGAAAATGTATCATGTTGCAACAACTGGTCGACAACTTGTTTCGGTTGAAAACGGTGTTTTTGTCGACAAATTTTACCGTCAAAATTTGTCATTTTTTTTAAGCTATATATTGATGTAAACCAAATTTTAAAATGAATTTTTCCCTTCTTTAAATAAATTAAAATATGTCTATTCATATTTTAAAATCGTATTTGAATAATATCAAAATCTTAAATTTTACAGTGTATGTATAACTGACAAAATACGACAAAATTTGGATATTTTTGTAAAACAATTATTAACATATTCTTAAATATATTAATATACTTTTATTATCTTTATTAGATGTTTTAAATAAAATTTAACTTATCAAATAAATATTTAAACTTATTTATTTAAGCCTTTATTTATTATTAACAAAACTTAACTTTTGTTGATTTATTCTAAAATCCAAATTTACACTTTTTAATTTATTAATTATAAGAATAGATAATTATTTATTATATTTAACATATTTATTTAAGATTTAAATTCCTTTTAAATTTAAAACGAACGAAATCTCTTATTTTTGAAGTAGCGAAATTACGGGTCGTTACATTCTTCCCTACTTAAAAGCATTTCGTCCTCGAAATGAAATCAAAGATACAGAACTATAAAGGTCAACAATATGTGTCAAAGGAAATACTCCTACTAAATACTGATCATGAAATACAAATCATTGATCCTAGTCCCAACCTGAGTGCATACTACACACTTGAGGTAAATAAATAGTCATAAGTCAACTATTTACATTAGTCAACCAAAATATCATACTAAAGGACTAAACCCCAAATCTTAGCGCGTACTATTTAAGATAATTATCCAACTACTATGTAGATAGACCCAAAACATCATACTATATGTGATAATTGATTCAATCTATTATTCGAATCCACAACTTTACCTCCAAACAAGTATCGATCCTCCGATTTTCTAGTGCGGACTTTGATCAGACTTCCTGATCACAAACCTTTGCTTTCCTTGCATAGCTCTCAACTATGATAGAAAACTCGTGTACATAATCATAAACTCTCATCAATGCTCGCCATCAAGAATCGAGTGATAAATCCTTTTTCCGATTGGTGTAAACACCTCAAAGTACTGTACTCAAACCTTAGATCAAAATTTATGTACCGAAATGATCTACGTTTAACTTATGTGCTTATTCACATTCATTTTTTACTAATACATTTTTCAAAATTTCAATTAATCCAAGTTTATTTCACAACCATTTACTTTCTTCTAAATACATTATTATTTAAGCATACAAATATGACTTAAACTTGCATAATATACCTTTACTTCCTAAAAGTATATATACATATCCCCAAACTTCAAACTGTTATTACTTCAATTAAGGGTTTAACTATTATGGAATTCTACTATTATCTCAAATAATAAGTTAAAAGACTTAATCCTTATTTTTATTTATCTAAGGTTTTAATTTAGCTGACATTATTTATCTTATCTATATATTAATAAGACAACTTTACTAAGTGTACATCTTTTTCTTACTAATTCTATGATTAACTACTTAACTTATTTACCTATCCATTTTTAATCAAATTTCTTGATCTTAAATCCATTAAATACCTTATGGTCAAACTGTGAAACTTAGTTCAAATGGTATTTGTTACTTAAATATTTTCATCCAACAATTAACCTACTAACCATATTATTTAAAACTATCCACTTCTACTCTTACTTTATCATGAATTACAAATGTTACACAAAATTTATCACTAATTCAAAGTTTTATATTAGGATGATATTCCTTATCACTTATTCCAAAATTTCACTTTGATTTTTAACCTAATCAAAGTGTCTAAATTTCAAATTACCTTATCTCCTTTATGAGTTATAGAACTTACACTTTCATATTATATTTACCCAAAGTCTCAATTTCGACTTATCTTTTTCTATCTTATTGATAAGAATTTATTTTTTTCTAAGCATGCATTTTCTCTTTACTTTCTATAGTTACAACTTCTAGCTTCAATATTATCATCAAATATTTTATAATCAAATCGTGAATTTTACTTCACAAGATACTTGTACTTAGCTTTTAAATCCATCCATTATGAAAATCACTTAATCGTTATTATTTCTTAATACTAAATACCTAAGGGTATATGATTAGTGTTCTAAATTCTAGTTTTCAACTAATTGATTCTATATGGAATAGTTTATAGTCAAATTGTGCAATTCTAATCACAAGATATTCATATTTTAGTTTTACTAAGCTAAATTACAATCAATCCTTAATTTCTAACCCAAACTATAATAATATCCACTTTGTATATTTGAAATATAAGCCTAAGGTAAATCATTTACCAATTTGTTTTTAAAACAAAATTATTTTCATAAAATTAACAAATACGCGCTCATATATATAATACTCTCATAACTCATTTTAGGATGTTACTAACCCTATCTCTAATGAGTTACTCATCCTAGGATATTACTAATCCTATCTCTGATGAGACTTTACCCATAACAAAGCCAAGGTTCCTGCTTAATCTTCAGCTCTGATACCAAATTTCAAGGCCTGTTTTTTCGTACCCTTTGAATCTACAATAAACCACACATGTCCAACTCAAATTGCACGAAAATACGGAACATGAAGGGTAATCAAGAAAAATAGGCAGAACAGAATCTCACACGAATGGAAAAACATATAATATTGAACAAATATCTATACAGCGAAAAACATTTAAATACATATATCAGAATCTAACCTAAATTCAGCTTGGACACTTTTAAACATTTGTCCTTACAATTGCTGACAAACATCAACTAAAACAACTAAGTACAGCGGATAATAGAATACGTCCATATGTAGATGAATATCTCCAGCTCTCCTCTGGAAACTCCAATCGTCTTCGACTAAACCTGAAACTACTCGGATCTGACCTGATTATTGAAAATACTCGGATCAGGCTTGATAAACCATCGTGAGAAAAACTCAATAATAAATGACAGTGTCATATATCAGCCTTTGAAAAAATTTCGTTGAAAATAAAGAGTATCTCATAAGACCACGCCTATACATAAACACAGACGGGTTTTTACCTTATGATAACTAAAACACTTTTATATCAAAACATTTGATATTATTTCTAATGACATCTCTTTGAAAACATTTGCAAATAAACTTATTAATCTTAGCCGAAATTGTTACATTGATTAAATTCCAGCATAATAGGTGTACGATCAAGTCCGTAGGTTCTTATTGGAGAATGGATTTCCATACAAATGACCAGGTGAAGGATCTACCTTAGAATAATTGTAACATCCCGAAAATTTTCGACTTTCGAAAATTCAACATCGATACTCACTTTATCGACTGCCGAGAAATCGAATGCCGGAAACCCGAAAAGTTATGGTTTTTAAGAAAGAAGAAAAAGGTAGAAGAAGAAGATAGAAGAAAAAGAAAGAAGAACAACAACCGAACAAGAGAACAGCAACAGAAACAGAACACAATATCAGAATCTCACATATCGCAGCGGAACAATATATAATAGATAAATCAGTAATCTTTAAAACAAAGAACTATATCATTTTATACATACATCAATCATCAGAGTTAATATACAACAATGGACAGTTATATAACTTGTCCTCATACAGAATACACAGCGGAATAAGTATATCAGATACAAATACTACGTCTCGTCATCCGGCTTACCTCCCAAGCTCCAGAATATCCAGTATATCCTGATAACATAACTCTAGGCTGCCCGTGTGGAAATTTGTGGGCACCCAGAGTTTAGAAGGGAACAATAAACTCCGAGTCAGTCATGGTGACTGGTGTGAGATCGTAAAACAGTTATATCTTTAAAATAAACAACAGGAAAATTTTAAAGTCAATTCGAAATGCTTTTGGAAAATGAAACTACCATAAGACCTCCCACCACACACACAATGCAAACGCAGACTTGGAGGAGATTTCTTCTTATGATAGTCAAAGATGCTTACTACGCGAAAAATCAAATTCTTTTTGATATTATTATTAGTGCATAGTGTAGAAAACATTTCGAAAGTATAATATTAATCTTAGCCAGCATAGGCATTCCGCACTTATGCCTACTATAGCTACCATCCAAACAGTGGTGACCACCATAAGTGAATGATAGGTTCTACAACTAAAACCGTACAAGATCGTATTGTTTCTTTGGATTTCCAACAAATGGTCAGGCTAAGGAACTTCCTATCCACGATGGGTACGTCCCTGGAATAGACGACCCGAGAATCTAACGTTACGGTTAGATCTCTGCCAACACAAGGCCGGGTTACCTCTGCAAAAATAGGTAACTACTGACACGCGTATGCCATCCCCCGATCGTCACCGATCTTCCCGAGGATCCCCGATTTCCAACAAACCACATAGATAATAATAATGCAGTAACCACAGAGGTTAAGTATCTGGGCTCCATACCATGATACCACCTTTATCCAGAAGGAATGACACACACTAAGGGGCGCTACTCCCTAGAACCTTGCCGCATTCTTCCTGTTTCGACCATTTCCGGGGTGTGAGGCTCGATGAAGTCTCGTCCACAAAGCTACGCTTTCTACAAAAAGCCCTGCTTCGGGTCAAACAAAATGATCAACCTATGATCACAAAGATATAAGATCAAACAAATGATCATATCACAAATGATCAAACACTGATCATTTCACAGCAACACTCAGTATGCCACGTTACCAAATTGGGATATATCGCTGATAAATTTCAACTACATAACCTCTGAGCTCATACGTCTCAGAGAAGGGTGTTAAGCTAAGAGAATAAATTCTCCGCCACCAACAGAAATGTATTTGAAAGAAATCAGCTTTATATCTCAAATTGTAACGTCAGACACACAATCCATACAAGTCTGTTCCGGGATCGAACAGAACCGAAGGCACTTCTCACGAAGCCCTTGCATATCCGGATAATTTTCAATCACGTCAGGACTTCCCGTCACTAAGGGTGATAAAACCTCTAAATCGAAGATCAGTCGATGTAGAGTAACTCGACGGTAATCCTTCCGTTTTCAAAAATATCCGGTCTTCAACACCGGTCTTCAAATGCGATTCATAACGACGTATCACATATTCGGAATGGGTTATACGACCCCATGGTCCTTTCCCGGTTAACCCGAATAGTGAGCGATTATTTAAAAATAAGTGTGGCATTCAATTTCATCCAATTCACAACAAATATCTATCTAAAGGTAATTATTGATAGTCGGTTATTTAACTATCAATAAAGATGCGCAACATCATCAGATTCCAAATAATTTTCCCAGATTATTTATTCTTCAAAAATATCTTTATAAGATATAAAATTTCCACACTTAACCATTTGAAAACAATTTCAAATATTCACTTTTCAATTTATCTTTAAAAGATAAAAACTCAAACGGTTCATTTCACATTGGAAAAGCAATTCCATACTTATTTAATAATAAGTATTTCACAAATCCGTTATTTTCAACATTTGAAAATATTCGATATACTTAAATCAAATTAAGTATATAGTTCATTTTTTAAGGAAATTATAAATTTCAACATCTATTTGAGTCAAAACGAATGTTGCGTAAAACATCGTTACGACGACTCGAAATCACTAGTATAGGGATTCGGATTTAGATAGATATATAAATCCCAATACTACATCAAAACATTTCCTTTCGGAAATCATCTACTATAACAACAGTGTTATAGTCCACTATTTCCTAAAATTTCTCGAAAACGCCTATTTCAACAAGAACTGTTGAAATCTATGCTTTCAATTCATAATACATTTTAAAACATCTTTAAAATGTTTAACTTCATTTTTAATATATTACTTCTTCCAAAAATGAATCCATTTTACTTAACAATATATTCACTGTCCAAAATCGTGAATAAAATTTACTTAACCCCATTTCAATCATTTCTACACATTTTTATTTCAATAAAAATTCGCTATCCAAAATCGTGAATATATTTTCTTAAATAATCTTCTATATTTAATTTATCAAATTCAATTGATCTCGAGTTTATAAAACAACGTTTTATCAATTCTCTTCCTATCTTTAATTTATAACCACTTTGATTTATAAATCTTCTTTATAAATCAATTCGATAGATATTCCATTTAAAGGCAAATTCCAATTTCCAAGTAACCTTCTTATAATCTTTTATTCTACAATTCCATTCATTTTATAACTTCATACTTTATAAATCTATAAAACTTCAAATTTTATAAATCTATAAACTTCAAATCTTCACAATTTATAATCCTATAAATTTCCTATCTTTACAACTTATAATTTTATAAGTTTCACATCTTTACGAATTTAACACTTATAAAACTCGTTTAAAATTCCAATAATTTTAATTGATAAATATCAATTTTTTTGTACATCTTTTATACCCATCGTTTTTTTTAATAATTCGAAAATCCACATTTAAGCTATTTTATAAATTACTTAACTGTTTATTTCAAAAATCATCTCTGGGTTATATTTCACCCAAAATCTTAACCTTTATAACTTTAATAATTTTTTTTCGTTTGTAAATTTATTCGAAAATCTAATAACGTATACTTACACAAAAATAACACTTTTAAAAATCTCTTTTAAAGTTAAAATCATTATTTTAAAACTTCAAAAATTTAATCCAATGATGCAACGCATCAATTAGTCAATCACAACATCAACATCATATATCAATATATGATAACAGAATATACATCAATCCTGTAAATAAACAACTACGGGTGAGGAATCCAGTTGGATCCCTCCAACCTGTTTCCCTGCATCCAAAGACGTTAGCACAATACCAATTCCGCTCCAGTACGGAATTATCGCGGTATATAGGTTTTTATAAATCCGCTTACTAACGGCGCAATAGGGTCTCATCCGCTATACGAGGCGGGAAATCATCAATCCAATATATACATATGCCAATATGTATATATTGCTATATATAGATATATCCTAAAATATCTAATATCAAAATCAACATAGCAATCATATCAAACAATCAATAACTGCAAATTCCACTTTAAATTTTGAGTGAGAAGATCTCACCTTAGCTATTATTTTGCAATCCATTTTATCTTTTCAGCTTGTTTCTCCATTTCAGCCCTTGTATAAACAATTTTATAAAATCGATTAATATTTGAAATAAATCGAAAATTAAATCTACCATTTTACAATTTTAATTTAACTAAGATTTTCAGTTAACTAATAATTTGATTTTCTTTTATGTACTTTTCATTTCAAACATGATAAAAACAGTACTTAATTTCATTTAAAAAAATTTCTCTTTATACAACCTATTTCAATTATAAATTTTATAAAAATTATTTTCTAACCTATATACACACATATATATACATTATATTAAAATTTCCTTTTAAATAATTTCAATTAACTAACAATTTGATTTTGAACTAATAGTTTTAATTTTGAACCAATTCCTTTTAATAAATTTATTTAACTAAAATAGGCATGAGTATATATTTTTCTTTTATTACATATATATATATATATATTTTAAATAGAAATCTGATTTCTATATAACTTTCAAACCTTATTAAAAATTCATATATATGTACTTACTGTGAAAAATAAATCCGGCATAACATATTTTTTTGTTTTAAATTGAATGAAACAAACTGTAAATCATCAACGTGCACATCACATTTACTTACTACTTACTAAAATCGAATAAGGGTGATACCTCTTCGCTCGATTGATTTGCAAAGCATTTAGGAATCCCAAGCTTCTGCGTGCGGCCTGACATCACTGTCGAACTCGACATGCAGATCGTTGCCATCCCCATCGCCTCACGACTGCCTTAGCCATCATCGCGAAACCCTAACTGCTTCCACCTTGCCTCATCGAATCGCGAAACCCCCAATAGCCACGGCTATCGTCATCGAACTCCACTGGCCTCACCGCTGCCGTTCGCTCGCCCACGAGCGCCTGCTCTACTTCGATCGCGAGCCACCGCCGCCTCCTGCTCGACTTCGACCTCACGCGTGCCGCCGAGAATACCTCCAGTTCCACACCTTCGAGCGTCGCCTACATCGAACTGCCGATCGCGACACGAAATCAATGTCGCCGCCGCGCCTGAACGCTGCTACCCTCCCCTCGCTTGCTCGATTATCGCGAGCCCTAAATCTTGCGAACGCGAGAACATTCTCCCCATTGTTTGATTTCGAAGCTGCTCGATTTGAATTTAACAGAGGCTTCGGCCATTGAATGATTTCGAAGATTTTCTTCTGCGTTTGATTTAAGTAAAGGGAGACGGGAATGGGAATGAAGTACAGGGTATGGGAGTAGGTATGGGAGAACGTGGTGTTGACTAATTTTTTAAAAATTTAAATTTTAAATTTGCATTCGATAAAGATTCGATGCGTTTGCCTATCGTACGATCACACGGCAACCCCGATTGATACGAAAATTGAAATCCGATAATAACTAACTATTACGGACCCAATGGAACTGGTTTCGTCGAATTCCGAGACTGTCCGAAAATTGGCTATTTTTCAGTCGATAATTAAATATTAAAATATTCGATTTTCATAGATTAACTTTAAATTCAGTTCTGAAAGTTCTATAACCTTTCTATAACTCCAGTATGATAAAATAAAATTTCCCTAATCAATTTAAATCATTTTAAGCTCGATTTTCAACTATCTCTGGAACTTCAATTATTAATTTATCGATTTAATTATCAAATTAAATCCAATATTCGAATAATAAATTATTCGACCTCTTAAATTCATTTATTAATATTTAAAATCAATTAAATATTCGAATTTTAATTATCAGAAAATCTGGGTCGTTACAAACTTCCCCCCTTAAAAGAATTTCGTCCTCGAAATTACAAGTTAGGAAGAAAGGTCCTTAACTCGTCTACTATTTTTCACAATTCAATAGTTCTCTCAAATTTTCAAAACAAATCTTTCTAATAAAGATTCGTTATCTTTCAACTCGTTTTCCAACTTCAATTATAAGTTTCAAACACATTGTTTAACTTCAAAATTCAAATTCGAGTTTAAATTCAAATTTTACACTTTCAAAATTTCTCAAAAATTTTCTAACGCCCTAAATTTCCGAAAAATTTCGCCAGCGTCTCCTTTGCGCGGCTAATACGGCACTACTACAAAACGTCCCTACGGACTCTCAGATTTCAAAAAGAAAAAGAAAAAGCCAAGCGGCTAGAGAGAAATCATCAAAAACTCATATTAAAACTCAAATACGTACCTTTTTCGAGCAATTCAAATTTATCTTTGAAATCAAATCCAATTCATTTACACACCTGCATATCCTACTAGCCATTTTATCTAGTTACAGCATTCAAGTCATTTTGCAAATTCAATTACAAATTTTCAATATAAACTACTTATATCATCTTTACTTCACTATTGAAGTTATATCCATTATCTTCAATTTTACATTTCAAATTTTATTTGAATTCAATTTCACATTTCAACTTCCCATTTGAATTTACTTTACCATTTTAATTCAATTTGGATTCAATTTATCTTCAATTCCGAAATATGGAATTTCATCGATCAACTTTTATTTACAACTGCTTATTTTAGATTAGTTTCAATTACTAATTCATTACGAACTCTAATTCACTTATTCAAATTCGGTTTCAACATTTAAATTTTAATCTTATTTACTTCATTCAATTAGCCTCACTCACTAATTTTCAGTTTCAATTTCAGTTTCATTAAATCACAATTGTAAATTTATCTATTCATTCACAATTTTATTTTCATAATTCAATACTCAATTCCAGAGTCGTTTCCACTTTTTCAAAACCATTTGAAAACAGTTCAAATTCCATTTGAATTTCCAAACAAAAACCCAAATTTTCAAACAACTCCTATTTAAAACAATTTGACAGCAATTTCTCTTTTGGAAACCCGAAAATGAATTCTAATGATGTGGCCATCATCATCAGGATTATTTTCCAGCGACCTAAAAGAGTTTAGAGCTTTCATCTTTCCAAAATACTTTTCAAAACCTTTGAAATCCATTTTCAAATCAAAAATGATTTAAACTTTTCAAATCTCCAAAATTCTCAAATTCTTTTCAAAACATTTCCAAAACTTCGCTGGAATTCCGTTTTAAATTACAATTCACATTTATAATTTACATTCTTAAATTTCATTTATATGTGAATTTATTTCCTAACTTTGGAGTTACGATTTCAATTTCTTATTCAATTTCAGTAATGATAATTCACTATTATTACTTCCTAACATCCATGCAACCATATACTATAGTACTTCATAGAAAATCATTTCTTTTCTATACGAAAATAGTTTTGGGCAAAATTATCTCATTTACCCTATTTTAAAACAATACTGTGCCGAATTGTTCTATTCGAGTGTTTAGAGATCCCTATCAATGATCGTTAATTACTCGTATTGACCAGAATCCATATACCACTCAATAAATCAATCATCACAATATAAAACAATTTTTTATATATTCAATAACAAATACGCGCTCATATCTATTATTACACTCAACTCATTCTAGAGTACTACTGACTCTATCTCTAATGAGTAACACCCAACAGAGCAGGGTTGTCGCTTAACCATATGCTCTGATACCACTTTGTAACATCCCGAAAATTTTCGACTTTCGAAAATTCAACATCGATACTCACTTTATCGACTGCCGAGAAATCGAATGCCGGAAACCCGAAAAGTTATGGTTTTTAAGAAAGAAGAAAAAGGTAGAAGAAGAAGATAGAAGAAAAAGAAAGAAGAACAACAACCGAACAAGAGAACAGCAACAGAAACAGAACACAATATCAGAATCTCACATATCGCAGCGGAACAATATATAATAGATAAATCAGTAATCTTTAAAACAAAGAACTATATCATTTTATACATACATCAATCATCAGAGTTAATATACAACAATGGACAGTTATATAACTTGTCCTCATACAGAATACACAGCGGAATAAGTATATCAGATACAAATACTACGTCTCGTCATCCGGCTTACCTCCCAAGCTCCAGAATATCCAGTATATCCTGATAACATAACTCTAGGCTGCCCGTGTGGAAATTTGTGGGCACCCAGAGTTTAGAAGGGAACAATAAACTCCGAGTCAGTCATGGTGACTGGTGTGAGATCGTAAAACAGTTATATCTTTAAAATAAACAACAGGAAAATTTTAAAGTCAATTCGAAATGCTTTTGGAAAATGAAACTACCATAAGACCTCCCACCACACACACAATGCAAACGCAGACTTGGAGGAGATTTCTTCTTATGATAGTCAAAGATGCTTACTACGCGAAAAATCAAATTCTTTTTGATATTATTATTAGTGCATAGTGTAGAAAACATTTCGAAAGTATAATATTAATCTTAGCCAGCATAGGCATTCCGCACTTATGCCTACTATAGCTACCATCCAAACAGTGGTGACCACCATAAGTGAATGATAGGTTCTACAACTAAACCCGTACAAGATCGTATTGTTTCTTTGGATTTCCAACAAATGGTCAGGCTAAGGAACTTCCTATCCACGATGGGTACGTCCCTGGAATAGACGACCCGAGAATCTAACGTTACGGTTAGATCTCTGCCAACACAAGGCCGGGTTACCTCTGCAAAAATAGGTAACTACTGACACGCGTATGCCATCCCCCGATCGTCACCGATCTTCCCGAGGATCCCCGATTTCCAACAAACCACATAGATAATAATAATGCAGTAACCACAGAGGTTAAGTATCTGGGCTCCATACCATGATACCACCTTTATCCAGAAGGAATGACACACACTAAGGGGCGCTACTCCCTAGAACCTTGCCGCATTCTTCCTGTTTCGACCATTTCCGGGGTGTGAGGCTCGATGAAGTCTCGTCCACAAAGCTACGCTTTCTACAAAAAGCCCTGCTTCGGGTCAAACAAAATGATCAACCTATGATCACAAAGATATAAGATCAAACAAATGATCATATCACAAATGATCAAACACTGATCATTTCACAGCAACACTCAGTATGCCACGTTACCAAATTGGGATATATCGCTGATAAATTTCAACTACATAACCTCTGAGCTCATACGTCTCAGAGAAGGGTGTTAAGCTAAGAGAATAAATTCTCCGCCACCAACAGAAATGTATTTGAAAGAAATCAGCTTTATATCTCAAATTGTAACGTCAGACACACAATCCATACAAGTCTGTTCCGGGATCGAACAGAACCGAAGGCACTTCTCACGAAGCCCTTGCATATCCGGATAATTTTCAATCACGTCAGGACTTCCCGTCACTAAGGGTGATAAAACCTCTAAATCGAAGATCAGTCGATGTAGAGTAACTCGACGGTAATCCTTCCGTTTTCAAAAATATCCGGTCTTCAACACCGGTCTTCAAATGCGATTCATAACGACGTATCACATATTCGGAATGGGTTATACGACCCCATGGTCCTTTCCCGGTTAACCCGAATAGTGAGCGATTATTTAAAAATAAGTGTGGCATTCAATTTCATCCAATTCACAACAAATACCTATCTAAAGGTAATTATTGATAGTCGGTTATTTAACTATCAATAAAGATGCGCAACATCATCAGATTCCAAATAATTTTCCCAGATTATTTATTCTTCAAAAATATCTTTATAAGATATAAAATTTCCACACTTAACCATTTGAAAACAATTTCAAATATTCACTTTTCAATTTATCTTTAAAAGATAAAAACTCAAACGGTTCATTTCACATTGGAAAAGCAATTCCATACTTATTTAATAATAAGTATTTCACAAATCCGTTATTTTCAACATTTGAAAATATTCGATATACTTAAATCAAATTAAGTATATAGTTCATTTTTTAAGGAAATTATAAATTTCAACATCTATTTGAGTCAAAACGAATGTTGCGTAAAACATCGTTACGACGACTCGAAATCACTAGTATAGGGATTCGGATTTAGATAGATATATAAATCCCAATACTACATCAAAACATTTCCTTTCAGAAATCATCTACTATAACAACAGTGTTATAGTCCACTATTTCCTAAAATTTCTCGAAAACGCCTATTTCAACAAGAACTGTTGAAATCTATGCTTTCAATTCATAATACATTTTAAAACATCTTTAAAATGTTTAACTTCATTTTTAATATATTACTTCTTCCAAAAATGAATCCATTTTACTTAACAATATATTCACTGTCCAAAATCGTGAATAAAATTTACTTAACCCCATTTCAATCATTTCTACACATTTTTATTTCAATAAAAATTCGCTATCCAAAATCGTGAATATATTTTCTTAAATAATCTTCTATATTTAATTTATCAAATTCAATTGATCTCGAGTTTATAAAACAACGTTTTATCAATTCTCTTCCTATCTTTAATTTATAACCACTTTGATTTATAAATCTTCTTTATAAATCAATTCGATAGATATTCCATTTAAAGGCAAATTCCAATTTCCAAGTAACCTTCTTATAATCTTTTATTCTACAATTCCATTCATTTTATAACTTCATACTTTATAAATCTATAAAACTTCAAATTTTATAAATCTATAAACTTCAAATCTTCACAATTTATAATCCTATAAATTTCCTATCTTTACAACTTATAATTTTATAAGTTTCACATCTTTACGAATTTAACACTTATAAAACTCGTTTAAAATTCCAATAATTTTAATTGATAAATATCAATTTTTTTGTACATCTTTTATACCCATCGTTTTTTTTAATAATTCGAAAATCCACATTTAAGCTATTTTATAAATTACTTAACTGTTTATTTCAAAAATCATCTCTGGGTTATATTTCACCCAAAATCTTAACCTTTATAACTTTAATAATTTTTTTTCGTTTGTAAATTTATTCGAAAATCTAATAACGTATACTTACACAAAAATAACACTTTTAAAAATCTCTTTTAAAGTTAAAATCATTATTTTAAAACTTCAAAAATTTAATCCAATGATGCAACGCATCAATTAGTCAATCACAACATCAACATCATATATCAATATATGATAACAGAATATACATCAATCCTGTAAATAAACAACTACGGGTGAGGAATCCAGTTGGATCCCTCCAACCTGTTTCCCTGCATCCAAAGACGTTAGCACAATACCAATTCCGCTCCAGTACGGAATTATCGCGGTATATAGGTTTTTATAAATCCGCTTACTAACGGCGCAATAGGGTCTCATCCGCTATACGAGGCGGGAAATCATCAATCCAATATATACATATGCCAATATGTATATATTGCTATATATAGATATATCCTAAAATATCTAATATCAAAATCAACATAGCAATCATATCAAACAATCAATAACTGCAAATTCCACTTTAAATTTTGAGTGAGAAGATCTCACCTTAGCTATTATTTTGCAATCCATTTTATCTTTTCAGCTTGTTTCTCCATTTCAGCCCTTGTATAAACAATTTTATAAAATCGATTAATATTTGAAATAAATCGAAAATTAAATCTACCATTTTACAATTTTAATTTAACTAAGATTTTCAGTTAACTAATAATTTGATTTTCTTTTATGTACTTTTCATTTCAAACATGATAAAAACAGTACTTAATTTCATTTAAAAAAATTTCTCTTTATACAACCTATTTCAATTATAAATTTTATAAAAATTATTTTCTAACCTATATACACACATATATATACATTATATTAAAATTTCCTTTTAAATAATTTCAATTAACTAACAATTTGATTTTGAACTAATAGTTTTAATTTTGAACCAATTCCTTTTAATAAATTTATTTAACTAAAATAGGCATGAGTATATATTTTTCTTTTATTACATATATATATATATATATATTTTAAATAGAAATCTGATTTCTATATAACTTTCAAACCTTATTAAAAATTCATATATATGTACTTACTGTGAAAAATAAATCCGGCATAACATATTTTTTTGTTTTAAATTGAATGAAACAAACTGTAAATCATCAACGTGCACATCACATTTACTTACTACTTACTAAAATCGAATAAGGGTGATACCTCTTCGCTCGATTGATTTGCAAAGCATTTAGGAATCCCAAGCTTCTGCGTGCGGCCTGACATCACTGTCGAACTCGACATGCAGATCGTTGCCATCCCCATCGCCTCACGACTGCCTTAGCCATCATCGCGAAACCCTAACTGCTTCCACCTCGCCTCATCGAATCGCGAAACCCCCAATAGCCACGGCTATCGTCATCGAACTCCACTGGCCTCACCGCTGCCGTTCGCTCGCCCACGAGCGCCTGCTCTACTTCGATCGCGAGCCACCGCCGCCTCCTGCTCGACTTCGACCTCACGCGTGCCGCCGAGAATACCTCCAGTTCCACACCTTCGAGCGTCGCCTACATCGAACTGCCGATCGCGACACGAAATCAATGTCGCCGCCGCGCCTGAACGCTGCTACCCTCCCCTCGCTTGCTCGATTATCGCGAGCCCTAAATCTTGCGAACGCGAGAACATTCTCCCCATTGTTTGATTTCGAAGCTGCTCGATTTGAATTTAACAGAGGCTTCGGCCATTGAATGATTTCGAAGATTTTCTTCTGCGTTTGATTTAAGTAAAGGGAGACGGGAATGGGAATGAAGTACAGGGTATGGGAGTAGGTATGGGAGAACGTGGTGTTGACTAATTTTTTAAAAATTTAAATTTTAAATTTGCATTCGATAAAGATTCGATGCGTTTGCCTATCGTACGATCACACGGCAACCCCGATTGATACGAAAATTGAAATCCGATAATAACTAACTATTACGGACCCAATGGAACTGGTTTCGTCGAATTCCGAGACTGTCCGAAAATTGGCTATTTTTCAGTCGATAATTAAATATTAAAATATTCGATTTTCATAGATTAACTTTAAATTCAGTTCTGAAAGTTCTATAACCTTTCTATAACTCCAGTATGATAAAATAAAATTTCCCTAATCAATTTAAATCATTTTAAGCTCGATTTTCAACTATCTCTGGAACTTCAATTATTAATTTATCGATTTAATTATCAAATTAAATCCAATATTCGAATAATAAATTATTCGACCTCTTAAATTCATTTATTAATATTTAAAATCAATTAAATATTCGAATTTTAATTATCAGAAAATCTGGGTCGTTACAATAATTCTAAGAAATTCATTCTTTTGCTTTTGATAATATTCTCAAATTTTCCTTACTTAACTTTTGATCCAAATTCCTTAACTTTTAGGCTGGTCAAAAACAATGTTATTTAAGACATCGTTTACGATAAACCCTGAAATAAATCTTAGCAAACATTTTTGAGTATATGTTCTTCTTTCCCAAGACTATACTTACCTATATATATTTGTTTAACTTGAACATAAAACATTGGCTTCTTTTGCAAGCTTATAGATATATATTTATTTGTTCCATACTTGTTTCTTCATATTTAAATGTATATCCTCTTATACAAGCCAATACTTTGAAATATGAGTGAAGTTTTATATTTACTTTGATGTTAGAATTTGTTTAATATGTTTTACTTTATACTTGAATAAAATTTTATCTTTTATTTTGTCTTTGCTTTTTAATTCAAATGAATTCCTATAATTATTATGTTGTTATAATTTTTCTAATGTATTCATTTAAAATTTAAATTCAAATGGTTTTAACACATTTTTATTTGGATTCGGGGAAACTCGAATCACTTAGTCAATTAATTTTACAAATTTATTCAAAAATTAATTTTAATTATCAATTTAAATTTATATAAAATTCGGGATCGTTACATATATTCAGCATAATCAAAACTTATTTTAATTTTGTAAATGAACCAAACATATTAAATTTGGCTAATATAAAATAATGAATATTTTTGTATATTTTACTAAATATAAAAAATATTTTCAATGGAGTTTTTCTTGCTTGATATATAATTTTAAGTGGACACTATTGCAAAGCAAAGAGTGTGATTAAAGGGAGCTTCTTCCAGTTTAGAGCTTTCGACGCGTAAATAAATTAAATTGTCTAGTTAATATCTATGAACCTACCATTATGGTTCTTAAATATCATTTAGAAGTATAGTAAGATTGATGAAAATGACATAGGCTTGTGTATAATTGGGGAAAAGTATTAGTAGTTAATTTTTCTTCATTGTCGGATCAGAAAAAAAATAAAAAAGTGGTCCACGTTTAAGCAAGATCAAAAGGTTTAGGTATATATAAGTTCGGCCTTTAATAGTACGATACAGTAAAGAAAGAGACCTAACTTTACTAACTATACTTACCTATACCTATTGTAAAGGCCCGTATCTCCGTACCGCTTTCAGTCGACCATAATTCACATCTGTTCTACCCAAATTGAATGGAAATATGGATCTTTAGGGGTGAAAAAGAAAAGGTAGAAGAAGAAACAGAAAACAACATCACAGAATCTCACAATCGCAATGGAACAAAATATAATATATAATAACATATTTTATACAAAAGAATCTGTAACTGTTTATACTAACAATCATCATAGTACAACAACTCAATATATCAAATTGGACCGTTATAATAACTTGTCTTCACACAGCGGAAACACAAATCAAGTACGAAAAAATACGTCTTGGTCATCTAGCTCGTCTCCTGAGCTTCATAGCATACTGTCTTGTATCTGTAGTACTTGGTCAGACCCGAGCATTATAAAAATTTAACACCCGAGTCAGTTTGGAAAACCAACATGAGAAAACACACTCAATTTGAATTATTAACTTTTCTCAAAATCCTTTGGAAACAAAGGTATCTCATAAGACCAGGTCACAAATAAACACGATGGGTTTTTACCTTACGATAACCAAAACGATTTTTATCAAAATCATCTGATATTATAATAGTGTCTACATAAAGTAAATAGAAAATAGTTGAAATGCTTGCATCTCGTCTCTCAGCATAGTTGGGCATAATCAAAACCGTACGACACTTATTGGAGAATGAATTCCATACAAATGACTGGGCCACTTGGGTACCGCCCATCACAGTACAACCTAGAACAATGTACCGAGGATCCCCTGCTACATAAGACCGGCCTACCACTAACCTGGATAGACCGAATTTGTTACCACCCCTGGTGTCCACACTTACCATCGAGCGCACCTTCTTTCATAACATATAGGTTTCCGAGGACATCAAGAAAAGTGGTAACATACACTAATTAGGTGCGACTCACATAGCCTTGCTGCATCTCCCCTGTTTTAGTCATTCCCAGTTGATGAGGCTTGAGGCTAAGCATTACCTTTCAAGAAACATTTCCACTTAGAATGCTCATCGTCCTCCAATGACGATGTTCTGATAACATTCGTCCATATAATTTGTCCTGGTTCTGGACAAACCGAATCACCGTCTTTGTCTCTATGGTATTCATTCGTAAAGTTCAAACTGGATCGAAGTGGTTTTCGGATAATTAAATCTGATCCCGGTCTCTTCGAAACGATTAACGAAATTGGACAATATTGATAGTCGGTTATTTATCTACCAATAAAACATCCATAAGCAGACACTCGGCCTTATTTTATAATTCTTCAACATTTATTTCAAAATATCCTTACTAAGATATATATATCCAAATCCCTTTCCACATTCCAATGTTTTAAAACAATTTCAAATACTTAAATCCATAATAGGATATTTTCGAACCATCTCAACACTTAGAAAAATTTCCAAATTTCCATTTTTATACTTAGAAAAATAATATCATTCTTATTTTCGAATTTTTTTTTTCAAATACCAACACTTAAGAGAATATTTCATAGCTTATCTCATCGTCTTCGGAGTCACTAATAAATTCCCTTTTTAAATTTCCAAAACCCAATATACTTATGTATAACCCATTCAGCAAATTATAACTTCTTTTATAAATTCCGATTTCATTTCAAAATTACCAAATTCATTTTTGAAACCCATTTCCTCCAAACACCTTATAAAATCCCTCTCCTCTAAAATAATATCCATTTATAGGCCTCATTTACGAATCTCGAGAGAATTTACAAATAATTTTTTTTAATAACTTCGAACTATATATATATAATAAGTATTTAAAAAGGAAAATAAATTTATTTTTGAAAACATGTTCAAGTAATTATTTAAAATATCGTAAACGTTTTTATAAACATCAATAACTCATTTTTAGATATATAAATAAATTTCAAAGCTGATTTTAAAAGGTAGAATTTATTTAATAAATACTTAATATTTGAAAATCAACTTACCGAAGAATTTAAATCTCAACTAGTTTAAAATTTCATAGTTTTAAATAATTAAATTTTCCTTTCAAAACAAACTTACTTCTTAAAATAAAAATATATTTTCAAAATCTTAATAACCAATTCAACTTATAAATTTCTCTCCATTTTCATCACATCACCTCCATTCCGATTTCCTTAACCGTTTTCACTTTTCAAAAATAGTATCCACTATTTGTCTCACCCTATTTTCCATACCCTAATATAATCACCCCATAAATTTATATTCCCAATTTATCATCCTGATATCGATTTCCTTTATTTATAAACATCGTTTATATATTTTTGTAACTCATTTGATTTTTACTTGTTTATAAAGACAATCTTATTTATAAAATTCCCTTTAATAAATCAATTTCTTTATAAATTTATTTATAACTTCCAATCTATTTTTAATATCAACTTCAACTTCTATTTTTATATTTCCAGGATAACATTTATAAATTCTTTTATATAATTCATTTTCAAAATCTCCATTTAATAATTCAAAATAGTTAAGTATAACCAAAAATCAAATATATTTTTCTAACTCAATTTCTTTAAAATAATCCCAATTTCAATATAAATATTTTATATCAAAAATTTCTTTTAATTCCTTCAATTTTAAAAATATATTTATGGTACTTAAAACATCAAAATTCAGGCCAATGCTACCATCGCATCGAATAATTTCAATCACTAAAAATATCTATAATAGATTATCCCACACACATCATATATAATTATATATGAAAAATAAACAATATATTTGAGGAATCCAGTTAGATCCCTCCAACCTATTTTCCCTGCATCCACAAATGTTAATACAATATAAAAATACCCAACCCACTGCGGGGCACATAGGGTCTCATCCGCTATAATGTGCGGGAATATTACTCCAAATACTAATATATATATATATATATATATATACTACAATATATATAATATAGCATCCAACAAATAATAATTTATAAATTTAGACAACATCCAACAATTAATTTTTTAACTATTATAAATTTATTCTACCAATCCTAAAAGAGTGAGATTCACTTACATTTATTTTTGAATTTGTTGATTGTTCTAATTTATATCCTTTTGCACAGATTCCGCAGCTACAAATTCAACGACTAATTTCATGATTATGGACCTCGTATGACCATGTTATATATTTTATAAGCATTCAAATTTAATAAATAAATTTTTTAAATTAAATATACCCATTAAAAGTTAATTATCCTCACCTTAATCCTAACCCATCAACAAATTAAACCTAGGCATCACGAGACCTAAACACAGCCCCTTCAAATTCGAGGCTGCCTCCTTCTTTGTCTGCGGTCACAACGACCCCCTCCAGCCTCGAATAACCCGCGACATTGGCCTACATGCTACTTCATACGATACGAGATCGCCAAACCCTAGCTGCTCCTCCGTGCCGCCCTATGCTCGCGTGCAACACCAACAACGCAGCCCCCAAATCCAGTCTCATTCCCACGACTTCGGGCTTCTTTCATTCGCCCAGACCCATTTCGACTTTGTCGATAACCATCATGCCATTATCTCGAGACGTGTGTGCCACAACCCTAAAACCCATCGCGTTGTCGACCTCGCCATGCTATCGCGTGTGAGCGCCGCGATTCCTCCCCAGGTCGCCCGAGTTCGCCTCCTTCTCACGATTTTGTATTTGGTTTCAATGAAGCAAAGGGATTTGCAATAATAAAATGGAGGGGAGCAGCTTTGTTTTTATTCGATTTTGAATTCCAAATATTCGGCCATCCCTTTTTTATTTAATATATATATATATATATATATATACAAAACGAAGTTTGTTCGTTCGAACTGATGATGAAGAGAGAAGGGTACGCGATTTGAAAGAATGAAGAGAAAGGATACGTGATGGGTTGTGTGTTTTCAAAGGAAAAAAAGGCAGCTACGATTTTGATTTGATTTATAAATGTTAGTATTTAATTACAAAATATCTCGAATCACATACCATGAAATCTCGACCCCCTATTGAGGAGTGCCGCTTGGTGTTTAAAATGTTATACCCCTATTACGAACACAATGGAAAAGGTTTCGAGTCCTAATTCGATCGTATAGAGAAGATAGCTTTTTGAACCCAATTATTATATTAAATTTTCGATATTAATTTCAATGCGTTTCTATTCCGTACAGCCAAACGATAACTCCAAACAATACGAAATTTGAAATCCGATAATAATACAATATTACGGAGCCAATGGAACTAGTTCGTTGAAATCCGAGACTGTGCCCCGGATCGCTATTTTTAATCGTCGATTAAATCGGCGATTTTCAAAATTTATGAAATCGCTTGAAATTTTCAGTTTTAAAAACCTTCTAACTCAATTATAACTCCAAATCAAATATTTAAAACCATTTAAATATTCACAATTAACAGTCGAAAAATCTAGGTCGTTACATTTCTCCCCCTTAAAAGAATTTCGTCCCCGAAATTGCTAAGACGGGAAAAACGTTCCAAACCCATTTCTTATCAAAACCAACTAAGTTGAAATTTGATATTCACCTCCTAATCTTTTTGTTTCACCCAAAACAATTAGTTTTCAATTCTAATTCCATAATCTCTTATTTCAATTTCAATTTGACATCAATTTGTCGTTAACAATTTTTTTCCAATAAAATTTTCTAAATTTTTCTAACACCCTAAATTTTCAAATTTTTTTGGTAGTCTCCTTTGTAAGGAGGACCTTTTGTAGTATGACAATAGAGATAAATATATATACACATCGACCCACACGGCCGAAAAACAAAATATATATCAATATTTTATATTTTGCGGGATTTAATCCGAAAACATACCTTATTTAGCGTTTTTAAGCAAGCGGCTTATTTATTTTGCAATTCGCATGACCAAAATCTAGTCAAATGTCCTCCAGGTACCTGTACTTATTCAATTTAAACACGTAAGTACCAAAAACATGAAATTTAATAACATTTCATTTATTCAACTAGTTAACACATGAATTCCATAAGCAATGCATGCTAACCATATATTTAGGTTCCGACACAAATTTAATTACTTCTAAGCAATCCATATATCACATTATTCAATCCGAAATGATTTACAACCAAATTTATTTGCATCCAATTCATTTTATATCAAATAAACCCATATCCACTCCAATTTGATTAAAATCAATTTATTCACGTTTTATTTATTCATAGAATTTTATTTACTTCCGTTTGCGCCCGACGATAATTTTTCTATGCAAATTCAGTGATATTCATTCAATAAATAATCATTTAAGCTCAGGCTTTTAAATCTCCCCGAGATGGCCGAGATGGCCGAGATGAAAAATCCGAGATATCAGCCAAAATCCGAGATTTGGCAGCCTATTTAGTTATAAGTGTTTTAAATATCGCCCGAGATAGCCGAGATATTTTCCCGAGATATTGGCCAAAATCCGAGATTTAAAACACTGTTTAAGCTTATAGCTATTTTAAATTGATTCCAAATCAGTTTATATTTAATTTTATTCCATTTTAAATTTATTGTCAATCAATTTATCTACTTACATTACATTCAAATTCATTTTCTAATTAATTAATTAGTTCATTCACTAATCCACTTCAACTTTAATTCCAAGCTCGGATTCATTCAATTAATATTCCAAGTCATACTCAATTTACTTATACTTGAATTGAATTTATTTATAACTTAAATCATCACTATTTCAATCCAATTCTATTTTATTCGACGATATTCCTAATTATATTAAATTCTCTTACAATTTAAGTCGAAATTAATTTATAACTCAAGTTCCCTATTAAATTAACTTATCTAATTAGTTCACTTCAAATTTATAACTCGATATCTGATTTTTATCTCAAAAATCACCTTTTCTAATTATCTTGAGTTCAAATTCCTTTTATAATTCAAGTTTGGATTTTATTCCATTTATCAAAATATCAACCATTTAATTTTTTGGGTTTTCTACTCCACTTTTCAATTTTATAAGTCACTCAAATTATTTTTCACATTTCCATCAATTCTATACTCGAATCTATTCACATTTTATTTTTAACTTGAGATTATACATTTATTTATAGCCTAAGTATATTTTTATTCCATTAACTTCAATTTTTATAAGCTATTCCAATTGATTTATTCAAAATTCCAGATTTTAACTTAAATTTTATCTTATTCAAGATTTATGCCATATGGTTGTATAAATTTCACAATTCAAAATTTATATTTACTTCAATTCAATATTATTTCTAATCCAATTCAAATTTTATAACTTAGTTATATAGTCACTTTATAATTCACATTTTCATATTTAATTTAAATTTCAATTCCTTTTAACCAACATTTCAAAACCAAATTCAAGTTATTCATACTTAAATTAATTCACTCCAAACAATTTTATTTTTAATCCATTCAATTTAAATAAAGTAAGAATTCAATTCCAATCTCAAATTTTCACATTTCTCTCTTTATTAATATCATCTTCCACTAATAAGTTTTAAAAGCTTATTTTCGTTATTCCGTAGAACCTTTAAATAAGGATTTCTAGAATTCAAACACCCGGTATCTATTTCAAATCATTTTTGAAATCATATATATATATAGCTCCTTTGGCTAACAATTCATTTCGTCGGAATTTTCAAAATTCACTTAGTTGCAAATTCAAAACAGTTTCCATTCGGAATTTCCAAAACAACACTTATTTTCACCAAAAATCCCCATATCGATTTACCATGGTAGCAACTCGTCACTTAGAAACTCGAAAATGAACTACGATGATGTCGTGATCATCATCAGAGTTATTTTCCAACGACCGAAGTGAGTTCAGTGCTATATCTCTTCCAAAATCCATGAAATCCATTTTTATTTCAATTATATTATAAAAAATAATGCTATTTTAACCTTCACAATACTTTGGAAAATATTTTCCAAACTTCTCGAGATTTAAATTTCCAAATTCTGGTTTGAAACAATTTTCAGTTTTTACTCATTTGTATAATTCATTCTTATACAATTCAATTTGGTTTTTATAAACCAATTTCAATTTTTATAATATTGTTTTGATTATATAATAACACCCGAACACGCCAATTTACTATAATAATTTTCAATTTTTTTTCTTTTGTCTCAAAATATAATTTGGGTAAAATTATTTCATTTACCGGCTTCAAAATAATAATGTGTCGGTTTACCGTATTTAAGTGTATAGAAACTCCTGTCGATTTAATGGTGTCCCACTACTCGACTAGAATTTGTATACCACTCAATAGATAGATCAACACAATACAAAACCATTTATATTCAATAACAAATACGCGCTCATATCTATTATTACACTCAACTCATTCTAGAGTACTAATGACTCCATCTCTAATGAGTAATCCCCACCAGAGCCAAGGTTCTCACTTAACCTTCAGCTCTGATACCAAATGTAAAGGCCTATATCTCCGTACCCCTTTGAGTCGACCATAATTTACATCAGTTCAACCCAAATTGAACATAAATACGAATCTTTAGGGGTGAAGAAGAAAAGTAGAAGAAGAAACAGAAAACAACATCATAGAATCTCACAATCGCAGCGGAACAAAATATAATATATAATAACAGATTTTATACAAAAGAATCTGTAACTGTTTATACTTACAATCATCAGAGTACAACAATTCAATACATCAAAATGGACAGTTATAATAACTTGTCCTCACACAGCGGAAATACAAATCAAGTACGGAAAAATACATCTTGGCCATCCAGCTCGTCTCCTGAGCTCCATAGCATCCTATCCTATATCTGTAATACTCTGTATGACCAGAGCATTATAATAAAATAACAATCGAGTCCGTCTGGAAAACCAGCGTGAGAAAACACACTCAATTTGAATTATTAACTTTTCTCAAAATCCATTGGAAACAAAGGTATCTCGTAAGACCACGTCATAAATAAACACGACGGTTCTTTACTATACGATAACCAAAACGATTTTTATCAAAATCATCTGATATTATAATAGTGTCTATAGAAAGAAAATAGAAAAGAGCTGAAATGCTTGCATCTCACATTTCAGCATAGTTGGGCACAATTAAAACCGTATGGTGCTTATTGGAGAATTGATTCCATATGAATGACTGTGCCACTGGGGTACCGCCCATCACATTACACCTCTAGAACAATGTACCGAGGACCACGCCAGGATCCCTTGCTACACAAGACCGGCCTACCCTAACCTGGATAGACCGAATATGTTACCACCCCAGGTGTTCCCACCCTTACCATCGAGTGCTCCTTCTTTCATGCACAACCATATCTATAATATATAGGTTTTCGAGGACATCTAGAAAAGTGATAACATATCCTAATTGGGTACGACCCACTTAACCTTGCTACATCTCCCCTGTTTTAGTCATTCCCGGTTGATGAGTCTTGAGGCTAAGCGTTACCTTTCAAGAAACCATTCCATTTAGAATGCTCATTATCCTCCAATGACCATATTTGGATAGCATTCGTCCATACAAGTTGTCCTAGGTCTGGACAAACCGAATCACTGTCTTCGTCTCTACGGTATTCATTCGTAACGTTCAAATCGGATCGAAGTGGTTTTCAGATAATTAAATCCAATCCCCGTCTCTTCGAAACGATTAACAAAATTGGCCAATATTGATAGTCGGTTATTTAACTATTAATAAAATATCCATAAGTAGACACTAGGCCTTATTTTATAATTCTTCAACATTTATTTCAAAATATCTTTACTAAGATATATGTATGTATGTATGTATGTATGTATGTATGTATGTATGTATGTATGTATGTATATCCAAATCCCTTTCCACAATCCAACGTCTGAAAACAATTTCAATTACTTAAATCCATGATAGGATATTTTTGAACCATCTCAACACTTAGAAATATTTCCAAATTTTCATTTTTATACTTAGGAAAATATTAATCTTATTTTCAAAAATCTTTTTATTTTCAAATACTAACACATAAGAGAATATTTCGTAGCTTATCTCATCGTCTTCGGAGTCACTAATAAATTCCCTTTTTAAATTTCCAAAACCCAATATACTTATGTATAACACCATTCAGCAATCTATAATTTCTTTTATAAATTCCGATTTCATTTCAAAATTTCCAAATTCTTACATTTTGAAACCCATTTCCTCCAAGCCCCTTATAAAATCCCTCTCCTCCGAAATCATATCCATTTACAGGCCTCATTTACGAATCTCGATAGAATTTATAAATAAAAATTTCCAATCACTTCAAACTCTCTCTATATATAATAAGTATTTAAAAAGGAAAATAAATTTGGTTTTTAAAACATGTTCAAGTAATTATTTAAAATATCGAAAACATTTTATTAAACATTAATAAGTCATTTTTAGATAAATAAATAAATTTCAAAGCTGATTTTAAAAGTTAGAATTTGTTTAATAGATGCTTAATATTTGAAAATCTACTTACCGAAGAATTTAAATCCCAACTAGTTTAAAATTTCATAGTTTAAAATAATAAAATTTTCCTTTCAAAACAAACTTACTTCTTAAAATAAAAATATATTTTCAAAATCTCAGTAACCAATTCAACTTATAAATTTCTCTCGATTTTCATCAGATCACCTCCATTCCGATTCCTTAACCATTTTCACTTTTCAAAAATAGTATCCACTATTTTTCTCACCCTATTTTCCATACCCTAAATCACCCCAAAAATTTATATTCCCAATTTATCATCCTGATATCGATTTCCTTTATTTATAAACATCGTTTATAAATTTTGATAACTCCTTTATGTTTTACTTATTTATAAAGACAAAATTATTTATAAAATTCCCTTTTATAAATCCATTTCTTTATAAATCTATTTATAATTTCCAATCTATTTTTAATATCGACTTCAACTTCTTTTTTATATTTCCAGAATACCATTTATAAATTCTTTTATATAATTCATTTTCAAAATATCAAGTTAATAATTCAAAATAGTAAGTATAACCAAAAATCAAATATATTTTTCTAACTCAATTTCTTTAAAATAATCCCAATTTCAATATAAATATTTTATATCAAAAATTTCCTTTAATTCCTTTAATTTAAAAATATATTTATGGTATTTAAAACATCAAAATTCAGGCCAGTGCTACCATAACATCCAATAATTACAATCACTACTAAAATCTATAATAGATTATCCCACACACATCAGATATCACTATATATGAAAAATAAACAATATATTTGAGGAATCCAGTTGGATCCCTCCAACCTGTTTTCCCTACATCCACAGATGTTAATACAATATAAAATACCAATCCCACTTCGAGGTAGATATCGTGGTATATAGGGTAATCCGCTATTATGCCGGGCGCATAGGGTCTCATCCGCTATAATGTGCGGGAATATCACTCCAAATACTAATATATATATACATATACTACTATATATATAATATAGCATCCAACATATAATAATTTATAAATTCAGGAAACATCCAATAATTATTTTTTTAACTATTATAAATTTATTCTAGCAATCCAAAAAGAGTGAGATTCACTCACATTTATTTTCGAATTTGTTGACCGTTCCAATTTATATCCTTTTGCACTGATACCGCAACTAAAAATTCAACGACTGATTTCGTGATTATGGACCTCATATGAACAAGTTATATATTTTATAAGCATTCAAATTTAATAAATAAATTATTTAAATTAAATATACCCATTAACAGTTAATTATTGTAACGACCTGCATTTTTGGATGGTTTAAATCGATGATAAACCACACACGTTAGACTCAAACCATTCAAAAGGGCCGATTGTTATGGGGTAAATCAGAAAAGTAGAGGAGGAAAGAAAACAAATATAGAATCTCGCAGCATAATGACAACATATCATAATCAAATAAACAGTTCATGAAGCTGTTTACAAATAACATTAATTAAACTTTTATAATTTAGATCAGAGTTACATACAACAAGAATAAATAATAAATAAATGCAGTGGAATAAATATAATAAATAATAATAGTACAAAATCTTCGTCTTCATCCTCCAGAAAGCAGTCTTCGATAAACTTAAAAGCTCAGACGGACCCGAGCGAATTGAAAAGACAAAACACTCGAGTCAGAACTAAAAGATTTTATGCAAGTTAAATCAATAGTAAATAAATATGAGTATAATGGCGTCAAAGATGTTTACAGGTTTTGACACCTCCTAACCAGTGTCAACCGTGAGTGCAATAACTTAAGAGATGTTCGGGATTTACATCTCCTAAGGATCCGTTAAACTATCTACATACATAGTACAATACGCTATTATAATAATGTCTACAGTAAAGTATTAAAATAGCGTTAAGTTACTCATATCCCCCTTAACACATTTTATATAATGTTGTAGTCTATACAGATACAATAAACTCCACCCGCAGGTGGGCTATCATGGAGCACTCCATAGGTACGTCACAAAACAAACTCGTAGAAGGCGCGATATAGCATGTGAACATGGCACTCGAGGCAATGCCAAGGTAGATATACCAAATTCGGATCCGGACTGGGGGTAACGCATAATAGCTACTACCACCCACCTCGGAACACACTCCCATAATCAAAATCAAGGGGTGGCCACCAAATCCTCACAAAGTCTTAATATGATATCGAAGAAATGTGTCCGGTCGGAGGTGCGACCTCACTTGGCCTGGCGTGGCTCCTGTTTAGTCACATCTAAGCTGACTCACGGGAGTTAAGGTCACATAAATACCTCATACAGAATCGTTCGCCAAACTGTAACGACCCAAAATTTTCGATCGCGAAAATTCCAGATGGTTAGGAAAAGAAGAAAGAAATAGAAGAAGAAACAGAAAACCAAACTAAGAATCTCACATTCACAGCGGATAAAATATAATATCAAATAATATTCTTTACACAAAGGAAACTGTATCAGTCAATTACATTATTTTATATCAGGGTTACAACATATATACAAACACTAGACATATACAATCAACATGTCCCAGATATACATCAATATATCACAGCGGAAACACTCCATACATTCCTGCCATCTAGCTCGCCTCTTGAGCTCCAGAACGTCCTTTCCTGAAAATTTGTAATACTCGGTCTGACCCGAGCATTACATAAAAGTAACAACCGGGACAGGATGGAAACAAGCGTGAGTAAACCCATCTAACATGAAATACTAAGTTCAACATAAAAGGAAACCCGGGTAACTCGTATTTCACTACGAGTTCATTACTTGTTATGCTCAACACTTATTTCACAAATTGATCCCTAAGTACCTTTACTTAGTTTAAATGGTCCAATCATTTAAATCATTTCACTCCGGTCTATCTATTTTGCATAACAAATCTATAAATAATTATTGTAGATTACTAATCGAAGTAGTTTCAGGTATGTACTGATACCCGACTCAGGACTCTTCGATTCCAATGTCATCTTAAAACAAAGTTGTTTAAGTTTAAACAGTTCCATTTATATTCGGGATTATATATCACATAGCTATTCATCATAGATAGACAAACCATATTATCCGAGATCAGTCCAATCATATCATATCACATAGCATCACGAATCACTTATCAAAGATGTCAAGGAGTCCAAGACATACAATATCATTCAATTTTTCATAAGCAAGATGAATTAGTCACACTATTTCAACAAATTTAATTAATTTCTTAAATCACTTTTAATCCTGCTTACTTAACATTGATTAATTACAAACCATTAATTAATCATTTCTAAACTACCCTCTTTAATTACATTAAGTAATTAGCCTTTAATTGATAACACAAATCAATTAACCTTCACCCATTCACATTAGTTACATTTGTCCTTAGTTAATTTCTCAAATTAATATCCTATAATCACTTACATTGATTAATTATCCTTCATTAATTAACTAATCTTTAATTAATTTCCTTAATTAATCAATCCTTTAATTAATTACACTAAGTAATTAATCCTTAATTACTTCCCTTAAGTAATTTACCTTTAATTACTTCCATCAGTGTAACGACCCAGAATTTTTGATAATTGAAATTCGAATATTTAATTGATTTTAAATATTTATAAATGAATTTAATAAGTCGAATGATTTATTTTTCGAATATTGGATTTAATTTGATAATTTAATCGATAAATTAAATAGTGAAATTCCAGAGATAATTGAAAATCGAGTTTAAAATGATTGAAAACGATTTGTAAAATTTTATTTAATCATACTGGAGTTATAGAAAGGTTATAGAACTTTTAAAATTGAATTTGGAGTTAATCTGTGAAAATTGAATATTTTAATATTTAATTATCGACTGTAAAAATAGCCAATTTTCGAACAGTCTCAGAATTGAACGAAACCAGTCCCATTGGATCCGTAATAGTTAGTTATTATCGGATTTCAATTTTCGTATCAATCGGAGTTGTCGTTTGACCGTGGCAGCTCGAAACGCATCGAAATTATTTTAATTTTAAATCGTCGAGTTAAAAATAGTCATTTTTCAAAAAGTCTCGGATTTCGACGAAACCAGTTTCATCGGATCCGTAATGTGATATTATTGTAAGATTTCAAATTTCGTAATTTTTGGATTTACCATTTGTCCGGAACGAATTAAAACGCCTCGAAATCGATTTAAATCGGTTTAATTTAAATTTATCGTTTAATTCCATATCTTGCACAGACGATCGAATTAGCTTCCGAAACCTGTTCCATTGCGTTCGGAACGCGGGATAAACCCCAGAAACGCCAGTCACCGCGCGTAAATCGGAGTTCGGAAATTTCGGGATGAATAGTGTTCGTCGTTTTTTCTATAAAAGGACCTAACTATTTTCATTTGCATTAAAACTAAACCCTAACCCTAGCTAAAACGTGCAGCCGCCACCCTGTGAATCAATGGCCGAAAATCTTGCTTCTTCCTCCCTTAATTTCTTTCAATCCACGCATTTATTCATAAAACTTTCAACTGCAATATTGTTGAGAGTGACGAGCTCTTCGAATCTATATGGAGTTGATGGGATAAGAGGCGACGATGGTGGAGATTTCTGGCAGCATACGCGTGCGTCTCGTGAACGCTTTAGCACGCGTGGGGACCACCGAGTTCAACTGGAACGTGGCCGTGGGTGAGGCTCAGGGGGGCGAACGCATCAACGTTAGTTGATCGATCTCCGGTCGATCGTGGGTGGAGCGATTCCTAACCCTAGTACGTGAGTTTGGGTTCATACACACACGTCTTCACCTGGGAACGAATGTAAATTGGAGGGAAGAAGAAATGTAAAAGGGCGGCCCAGATTTTTGATTGCAAAACGAACGGCCTGATTTGGCTAAAGGTTTAAATTGATAAAAGAAATTGTAAATTTAATTTTATTAAAATTGTATTAACTTCAAACTGCTATAACTTGTTTATACGTGATCAGAAATTGACGAAATAAAATGCATTGGAATCGTATCGTCGAATACTTTGCTATGGAACTGATTTGGAGTCGTTTGGAGCTAGTTGAATTTTGGGTAAAATTAAACGCGTGTTTAATTTTATTCGAAATAAAACGCTGAAATCAGAATAAAAATCAAGGTGAGATCTTCTCACTCAGATTTAAATTTGGATTGCAGTTATTGATTGCTATTGAATGTGCTATTAGATATAATAGGATATATCTATATATATAGCAATATATACATATTGGCATATGTATATATTGGATTGATGATTTTCCCGCCTCGTATAGCGGATGAGACCCTATTGCGCCGTTAGTAAGCGGATTTTTATAAAACCCATATACCGCGATAATTCCGTACTGGAGCGGAATTGGTATTGTGCTAACGTCTTTGGATGCAGGGAAACAGGTTGGAGGGATCCAACTGGACCCCTCACATTGATTGATTTTATTTATACTGTGGTATGAATCTGTGAATGATTATATTGATGTTATTGATCATATCGATGTCTGGAAATTGATTGAAAGCTAAAAATTTAGCTGAATGGATGTTTTGACATCATTGGATTCCAAAGATAAACGAAATTGAATTTTTGAAATTCAAGTAGAAAATTTCTAAGTGAATCAATTTTTGAAATTGAAGGAATTTTGAAGAAAGGAATTTTTGAAGTATAAAAAGTTAATTTTTATAATCTTATCGAATGAATTCCAGAATCAAGTGAAAATGTTAAATAAATGGATTTCGTAAAATAGTGATTATAAATTGAAGAATTTAATTTAAAATTAGGATTTTTAAATAGATGGAAAGAAACGATAAAAATTTATTTTCTTAAAAAGGAATTTATTTAAAAGAAGATAAGTTGGAAATCCAATTAGAAATTTAATTGGTAAATTGAAATAAGTTGTGAAATCAATGTAAAATGATTTTAAATTTGAAGAATCCATTTTAAAACCGAATATTGAATAATTTGAGAAAAATAAGGAATTCACTTAGTAGTGATAAATAAAATTAGAAATCAATATTGAAATTGATTTGGTATTGAAGTTTGTATAAATAGAATAAAAATTATAAAAGTTGTTTATAAACCCAAAGTCACTTATCTTGATAAGTTAAATATAGAAGTTGATAAAAGAAGGTTTATAAGTCGAAGTTGTTATAAAAAAAGAGAAATAGAATTTGTAAACGTGTTTATAAATTCGAAATGGATTGAATGTGATAAATTAAATTTAGAAGGTTATTAAAGAAGATATGTTCGCGATTTTGGATAGCGAATTATCTTTGAAATAAATGTGTAGAAATGATTGAAATTGGGTTAAGTGAATTATATTCACGATTTTGGACAGTGAATATATTGTTTAGTAAAATGGATTTATTTTTGAAGAAGTAATATTAAAAATGAAGTTAAACATTTTAAAGATGTTTTAAAATGTATTATGAATCGAAAGCATAGATTTCAATAGTTCTTGTTGAAACAGGCGTTTTCGAAAAATAAGGAAAATATGGACTATAACACTGTTGTTATAGTAAATGATTTTCGAAAGAAAATGTTTTATATAGTATTGGGATTTATATATACCTATCTTAATTCCGAATCCCTATACTATTGATTTCGAGTCGTCGTAACGATGTTTTACGCAACATTCGTTTTGACTCAAATAGATGTTAAAAGAATGTTTTCCTTAAAGAATGAATATATACTTAATTTGATTTAAGTATATCGAATATTTTCAAATGTTGAAAATAAATAGATTTGTGAAACACTTATTTTTAAATAAGTATGGAATTGCTTTTCCAATATGAAGTGAACGTTTGAGAATTTATCTTTGTAAAGGTAAATTGAAATTGAATATATTTGAAATCGATTTGAAAATCGTATATCAGTAGATATTTTTGAAATATAAATTCACTATGGAATTTATAAAAGGAAAGGGAAACTGTTTAGAAAAAAATAAACGTTGATTTATTTTTGAAGTGTGGAAAATTTTATATCTAGTAAAAGATATTTTGGAAGATAAAATAATTTGGAAAATTATTTGGAATCTGATGATGTTGCACATCTTTATTGATAGTTAAATAACCGACTATCAATAATTACCTTGAATGGTATCTGTTGTGAATTGGATGAATTTGAATGCCACACTTATTTTTGAATAATCGCTCACTATTCGGGTTAGCCGGGAAAGGACCATGGGGTCGTATAACCCATTCCGAATATGTGATACGTCGTTATGAATTGCATTCGAAGACCGGTGTTTGAAGACCGGATATTTTTGAAAACGGAAGGATTACCGTCGAGTTACTCTACATCGGCTGATCTCCGGTTTAGAGGTTTTATCACCCTTAGTGACGGGAAGTCCTGACGTGATTGAAAATTATCCGGATTTGCAAGGGCTTCGTGAGAAGTGCCTTCGGTTCTGTTCGATCCCGGAACAGACTTGTATGGATTGTGTGTCTGACGTTACAATTTGAGATATAAAGATGATTTCTTTCAAATACATTTCTGTTGGTGGCGGAGAATTTATTCTCTTAGCTTAACACCCTTCTCTGAGACGTACGAGCTCAGAGGTTATGTAGTTGAAATTTATCAGCGATATATCCCAATTTGGTAACGTGGCATACTGAGTGTTGCTGTGAAATGATCAGTGTTTGATCATTTGTGATATGATCATTTGTTTGATCTTATATCTTTGTGATCATAGGTTGATCATTTTGTTTGACCCGAAGCAGGGCTTTTTGAGAAAGCGTAGCTTTGTGGACGAGACTTCGTCGAGCCTCACACCCCGGAAATGGTCGAAACAGGAAGGATGCGGCAAGGTTCTAGGGAGTAGCGCCCCTTAGTGTATGTCATTCCTTCTGGATAAAGGTGGTATCATGGTATGGAGCCCAGATACTTAACCTCTGTGGTTACTACATTATTATTATCTATGTGGTTTGTTGGAAATCGGGGATCCTCGGGAAGATCGGTGACGATCGGGGGATGGCATACGCGTGTCAGTAGTTACCTATTTTTGCAGAGATAACCCGGCCTTGTGTTGGCAGAGATCTAACCGTAATGTTAGGTTATTTCTCGGGTCGTCTATTCCAGGGACGTACCCATCGTGGAAAAGGAAGTTCCTTAGCCTGACCATTTGTTGGAAATCCAAAGAAACAATACGAGCCTTGTACGGTTTTAGTTGTAGAACCTGCCATTTAATATGGTAGCTATAGCAAGCATACTATAATGGTACCTATGCTGGCTAAGATTTATATTCTACTTTCGAAATGATTTCTACACTATGCACTAATAATAATATCAAAAATGATTTGATTTTGCATAGTAAGCATTTTTGACTATCATAAGAAGAAATCTCCTCCAATTCTGCGTTTGCATTTTGTGTGTGGCGGGAGGTCTTATGGTAGTTTCATTTTCCAAAAGCATTTCGAATTGACTTTAAAATTTACTGTTGTTGTTTTAAAGAATAACTGTTTTACGATCTCACACCAGTCACCATGACTGACTCGGAGTTTATTGTTCCCTTCTAAACTCTGGGTGCCCACCAATTTCCACATGGGCAGCCTAGAGTTATATTATCAGGATATTCTGGATATTCTGGAGCTTTGGAAGCAAGCTGGATGACGAGACGTAGTATTTGTATCTGATATTATTTTATTCCGCTGTGTATTCTGTATGAGGACAAGTTTATATAACTGTCCATTGTTGTATATTGACTCTGATGATTGATGTATGTATAAAATGATATAGTTCTTTGTTTTAAAGATTATTCAATTATCTATTATATATTGTTCCGCTGCGAATGTGAGATTCTGATATTGTTCTGTTTCTGTTGCTGTTATGTTGTTCTTCTTCTTTATTTCTTCTCTTTTTCTTCTATCTTCTTCTTCTTCTACTTTTTCTTTTTCTTAAAACCATAACTTTTCGGGTTTCCGGCATTCGATGGCTCAGCAGTCGATAAAGTGAGTATCGATGTTGAATTTTCGAAAGTCGAAAATTTTCGGGATGTTACATTTGGTATCAGAGCATATGGTTAAGCGACAACCCTGCTCTGTTGGGTATTACTCATTAGAGATAGAGTCAGCAGTACTCTAGAATGAGTTTGAGTGTAATAATATATATGAGCGCGTATTTGTTAGTTAATATAAAATTGTTTTGTATTGTGATGATTGGTTTATTGAGTGGTATATGAACCTTCGTCGGCACAGTCTTGCAAAACTGTATCGAAGGGGTTTCTAAACACTTGAATAGAACAATTCGGCACAGTATTGTTTTAAATAGGGTAAATGAAATAATTTTACCCAAAACTATTTTTGGATAGAAAAAGAAATGATTTTTCTGTAAATTATTGCAGTATATGGATGCATGGTTGTTAGAAGTGATAATATTAATCTATTATCATTGAAATTGAATAAGAAATTCAAATCGTAACTCCAAAGTTAAGAAATAAATTCACATACAAATGGAATTTGAGAATGTAAACTGTAAATGTGACTTATAATTGGAAATAAAATTCCAGAGAAGTTTTTGGAAATGTTTTGAAAAGAATTTGAAAATTTTGGAGATTTGGAAAGTTTAAATCATTTTTGATTTGAAAATGGATTTCGAAGGTTTTGAAAAGTATTTTAGAAGGATGAAAGCTCTAAACCCTTTTCGGTCGCTGGAAAATAATTCCGATGATGATCGCGACATCACCGGTGTTCATTTTCGGGTTTCCAAAAGAGGAATTGCTGCCAAATTGTTTAAATGGAAGTTGTTTTGAAAATTTTGGATTTTTGTTTTGGGAATTCAAAGGATAATTTGAATTGTTTTCAAAAACGGTTTTGAAAGATTGAATATAAGTTGTATAACTTATAAAATGAGAAAATGTAAGTGAAATGTTAAGTGAATTATCAATTGAATAAATAAATGTATTGGATGTTAATCAATCTAATGAAAGTAAATTGATATGGAAAAATGAATGTAAGTGTAAATTCATCAAAGCTAATTGAAAGGTGTTGAACCAAATTGAATGCTAAAATTTATTTTGAAATTGTAAGTAAGTAAGACTGAATTGAATTCAGATTTGTGGAAAACAAAGTGAACTATTAAACTAAAATTAGTAAGTGAAGCTAATTGAATGAAGTGAATAAGATTAAAACTGAATGTTGAAACCAAATTTGAATAAATGAATTAGAATCTGTGATAAATTAGTAAATGAAACTAATCTAAAATAGTGCAGTTGAATGAAAGATAGTTGAGAAACATTCAATATTCAGAATAGAAGGTAAAATTTAATTCAAATGGAATTGAAATGTAAAGATTGAACGAAATTGAATGATAATGGATATAACTTCAATAGTGAACTAAAAACGATATAAGCAGTTTATATTGAAAATTTTGTAATAGAATTGTGCAAAATAGTTTGAATGCTGTAACTAGATATAATGGCTAGTAGGATGATATACAGGTGTTATAAAAGGAATTGGAATTTTGATTTCGAAGATAATTTGAATTGCTCGACAAAAGGTAAGTATTTGAATTCGAATATGAGTTTTTGATGATTTCTTGTCTAGCCGCTTGGCTTTTTCTTTTTCTTTTTGAAATCTGAGAGTCCGTAGGGACATTTTGTAGTCGTGCCGTATTAGCCGCGCAAAGGAGACGCTGGCGAAATTTTTCGGAAATTCAGGGCGTTAGAAAATTTTGAGAAATTTTGAAAGTTTAAAATTTGAATTTAAACTCGAATTCGAATTTTGAAGTAAACAATGTTGTTTAAATTTTATAATTGAAATTGGAAAATTAGTTGAATGATAACGAATCTTTAGTAGAAAGATTTGTTTTGATAAGTTGATAAAACTACTTAGATGTTGAAAAACAGTAGACGAGTTAAGGACCATTTTTTTTCCTAACTTGTAATTTCGAGGACGAAATTCTTTTAAGGGGGGAAGTCTGTAACGACCCAGAATTTTTGATAATTGAAATTCGAATATTTAATTGATTTTAAATATTTATAAATGAATTTAATAAGTCGAATGATTTATTTTTCGAATATTGGATTTAATTTGATAATTTAATCGATAAATTAAATAGTGAAATTCCAGAGATAATTGAAAATCGAGTTTAAAATGATTGAAAACGATTTGTAAAATTTTATTTAATCATACTGGAGTTATAGAAAGGTTATAGAACTTTTAAAATTGAATTTGGAGTTAATCTGTGAAAATTGAATATTTTAATATTTAATTATCGACTGTAAAAATAGCCAATTTTCGAACAGTCTCAGAATTGAACGAAACCAGTCCCATTGGATCCGTAATAGTTAGTTATTATCGGATTTCAATTTTCGTATCAATCGGAGTTGTCGTTTGACCGTGGCAGCTCGAAACGCATCGAAATTATTTTAATTTTAAATCGTCGAGTTAAAAATAGTCATTTTTCAAAAAGTCTCGGATTTCGACGAAACCAGTTTCATCGGATCCGTAATGTGATATTATTGTAAGATTTCAAATTTCGTAATTTTTGGATTTACCATTTGTCCGGAACGAATTAAAACGCCTCGAAATCGATTTAAATCGGTTTAATTTAAATTTATCGTTTAATTCCATATCTTGCACAGACGATCGAATTAGCTTCCGAAACCTGTTCCATTGCGTTCGGAACGCGGGATAAACCCCAGAAACGCCAGTCACCGCGCGTAAATCGGAGTTCGGAAATTTCGGGATGAATAGTGTTCGTCGTTTTTTCTATAAAAGGACCTAACTATTTTCATTTGCATTAAAACTAAACCCTAACCCTAGCTAAAACGTGCAGCCGCCACCCTGTGAATCAATGGCCGAAAATCTTGCTTCTTCCTCCCTTAATTTCTTTCAATCCACGCATTTATTCATAAAACTTTCAACTGCAATATTGTTGAGAGTGACGAGCTCTTCGAATCTATATGGAGTTGATGGGATAAGAGGCGACGATGGTGGAGATTTCTGGCAGCATACGCGTGCGTCTCGTGAACGCTTTAGCACGCGTGGGGACCACCGAGTTCAACTGGAACGTGGCCGTGGGTGAGGCTCAGGGGGGCGAACGCATCAACGTTAGTTGATCGATCTCCGGTCGATCGTGGGTGGAGCGATTCCTAACCCTAGTACGTGAGTTTGGGTTCATACACACACGTCTTCACCTGGGAACGAATGTAAATTGGAGGGAAGAAGAAATGTAAAAGGGCGGCCCAGATTTTTGATTGCAAAACGAACGGCCTGATTTGGCTAAAGGTTTAAATTGATAAAAGAAATTGTAAATTTAATTTTATTAAAATTGTATTAACTTCAAACTGCTATAACTTGTTTATACGTGATCAGAAATTGACGAAATAAAATGCATTGGAATCGTATCGTCGAATACTTTGCTATGGAACTGATTTGGAGTCGTTTGGAGCTAGTTGAATTTTGGGTAAAATTAAACGCGTGTTTAATTTTATTCGAAATAAAACGCTGAAATCAGAATAAAAATCAAGGTGAGATCTTCTCACTCAGATTTAAATTTGGATTGCAGTTATTGATTGCTATTGAATGTGCTATTAGATATAATAGGATATATCTATATATATAGCAATATATACATATTGGCATATGTATATATTGGATTGATGATTTTCCCGCCTCGTATAGCGGATGAGACCCTATTGCGCCGTTAGTAAGCGGATTTTTATAAAACCCATATACCGCGATAATTCCGTACTGGAGCGGAATTGGTATTGTGCTAACGTCTTTGGATGCAGGGAAACAGGTTGGAGGGATCCAACTGGACCCCTCACATTGATTGATTTTATTTATACTGTGGTATGAATCTGTGAATGATTATATTGATGTTATTGATCATATCGATGTCTGGAAATTGATTGAAAGCTAAAAATTTAGCTGAATGGATGTTTTGACATCATTGGATTCCAAAGATAAACGAAATTGAATTTTTGAAATTCAAGTAGAAAATTTCTAAGTGAATCAATTTTTGAAATTGAAGGAATTTTGAAGAAAGGAATTTTTGAAGTATAAAAAGTTAATTTTTATAATCTTATCGAATGAATTCCAGAATCAAGTGAAAATGTTAAATAAATGGATTTCGTAAAATAGTGATTATAAATTGAAGAATTTAATTTAAAATTAGGATTTTTAAATAGATGGAAAGAAACGATAAAAATTTATTTTCTTAAAAAGGAATTTATTTAAAAGAAGATAAGTTGGAAATCCAATTAGAAATTTAATTGGTAAATTGAAATAAGTTGTGAAATCAATGTAAAATGATTTTAAATTTGAAGAATCCATTTTAAAACCGAATATTGAATAATTTGAGAAAAATAAGGAATTCACTTAGTAGTGATAAATAAAATTAGAAATCAATATTGAAATTGATTTGGTATTGAAGTTTGTATAAATAGAATAAAAATTATAAAAGTTGTTTATAAACCCAAAGTCACTTATCTTGATAAGTTAAATATAGAAGTTGATAAAAGAAGGTTTATAAGTCGAAGTTGTTATAAAAAAAGAAAAATAGAATTTGTAAACGTGTTTATAAATTCGAAATGGATTGAATGTGATAAATTAAATTTAGAAGGTTATTAAAGAAGATATGTTCGCGATTTTGGATAGCGAATTATCTTTGAAATAAATGTGTAGAAATGATTGAAATTGGGTTAAGTGAATTATATTCACGATTTTGGACAGTGAATATATTGTTTAGTAAAATGGATTTATTTTTGAAGAAGTAATATTAAAAATGAAGTTAAACATTTTAAAGATGTTTTAAAATGTATTATGAATCGAAAGCATAGATTTCAACAGTTCTTGTTGAAACAGGCGTTTTCGAAAAATAAGGAAAATATGGACTATAACACTGTTGTTATAGTAAATGATTTTCGAAAGAAAATGTTTTATATAGTATTGGGATTTATATATACCTATCTTAATTCCGAATCCCTATACTATTGATTTCGAGTCGTCGTAACGATGTTTTACGCAACATTCGTTTTGACTCAAATAGATGTTAAAAGAATGTTTTCCTTAAAGAATGAATATATACTTAATTTGATTTAAGTATATCGAATATTTTCAAATGTTGAAAATAAATAGATTTGTGAAACACTTATTTTTAAATAAGTATGGAATTGCTTTTCCAATATGAAGTGAACGTTTGAGAATTTATCTTTGTAAAGGTAAATTGAAATTGAATATATTTGAAATCGATTTGAAAATCGTATATCAGTAGATATTTTTGAAATATAAATTCACTATGGAATTTATAAAAGGAAAGGGAAACTGTTTAGAAAAAAATAAACGTTGATTTATTTTTGAAGTGTGGAAAATTTTATATCTAGTAAAAGATATTTTGGAAGATAAAATAATTTGGAAAATTATTTGGAATCTGATGATGTTGCGCATCTTTATTGATAGTTAAATAACCGACTATCAATAATTACCTTGAATGGTATCTGTTGTGAATTGGATGAATTTGAATGCCACACTTATTTTTGAATAATCGCTCACTATTCGGGTTAGCCGGGAAAGGACCATGGGGTCGTATAACCCATTCCGAATATGTGATACGTCGTTATGAATTGCATTCGAAGACCGGTGTTTGAAGACCGGATATTTTTGAAAATGGAAGGATTACCGTCGAGTTACTCTACATCGGCTGATCTCCGGTTTAGAGGTTTTATCACCCTTAGTGACGGGAAGTCCTGACGTGATTGAAAATTATCCGGATTTGCAAGGGCTTCGTGAGAAGTGCCTTCGGTTCTGTTCGATCCCGGAACAGACTTGTATGGATTGTGTGTCTGACGTTACAATTTGAGATATAAAGCTGATTTCTTTCAAATACATTTCTGTTGGTGGCGGAGAATTTATTCTCTTAGCTTAACACCCTTCTCTGAGACGTACGAGCTCAGAGGTTATGTAGTTGAAATTTATCAGCGATATATCCCAATTTGGTAACGTGGCATACTGAGTGTTGCTGTGAAATGATCAGTGTTTGATCATTTGTGATATGATCATTTGTTTGATCTTATATCTTTGTGATCATAGGTTGATCATTTTGTTTGACCCGAAGCAGGGCTTTTTGAGAAAGCGTAGCTTTGTGGACGAGACTTCGTCGAGCCTCACACCCCGGAAATGGTCGAAACAGGAAGGATGCGGCAAGGTTCTAGGGAGTAGCGCCCCTTAGTGTATGTCATTCCTTCTGGATAAAGGTGGTATCATGGTATGGAGCCCAGATACTTAACCTCTGTGGTTACTGCATTATTATTATCTATGTGGTTTGTTGGAAATCGGGGATCCTCGGGAAGATCGGTGACGATCGGGGGATGGCATACGCGTGTCAGTAGTTACCTATTTTTGCAGAGGTAACCCGGCCTTGTGTTGGCAGAGATCTAACCGTAATGTTAGGTTATTTCTCGGGTCGTCTATTCCAGGGACGTACCCATCGTGGAAAAGGAAGTTCCTTAGCCTGACCATTTGTTGGAAATCCAAAGAAACAATAAGAGCCTTGTACGGTTTTAGTTGTAGAACCTGCCATTTAATATGGTAGCTATAGCAAGCATACTATAATGGTACCTATGCTGGCTAAGATTTATATTCTACTTTCGAAATGATTTCTACACTATGCACTAATAATAATATCAAAAATGATTTGATTTTGCATAGTAAGCATTTTTGACTATCATAAGAAGAAATCTCCTCCAATTCTGCGTTTGCATTGTGTGTGTGGCGGGAGGTCTTATGGTAGTTTCATTTTCCAAAAGCATTTCGAATTGACTTTAAAATTTACTGTTGTTGTTTTAAAGAATAACTGTTTTACGATCTCACACCAGTCACCATGACTGACTCGGAGTTTATTGTTCCCTTCTAAACTCTGGGTGCCCACCAATTTCCACATGGGCAGCCTAGAGTTATATTATCAGGATATTCTGGATATTCTGGAGCTTTGGAAGCAAGCTGGATGACGAGACGTAGTATTTGTATCTGATATTATTTTATTCCGCTGTGTATTCTGTATGAGGACAAGTTTATATAACTGTCCATTGTTGTATATTGACTCTGATGATTGATGTATGTATAAAATGATATAGTTCTTTGTTTTAAAGATTATTCATTTATTTATTATATATTGTTCCGCTGCGAATGTGAGATTCTGATATTGTTCTGTTTCTGTTGCTGTTCTGTTGTTCTTCTTCTTTCTTTCTTCTCTTTTTCTTCTATCTTCTTCTTCTTCTACTTTTTCTTTTTCTTAAAACCATAACTTTTTGGGTTTCCGGCATTCGATGGCTCAGCAGTCGATAAAGTGAGTATCGATGTTGAATTTTCGAAAGTCGAAAATTTTCGGGATGTTACATTTGGTATCAGAGCATATGGTTAAGCGACAACCCTGCTCTGTTGGGTATTACTCATTAGAGATAGAGTCAGCAGTACTCTAGAATGAGTTTGAGTGTAATAATATATATGAGCGCGTATTTGTTAGTTAATATAAAATTGTTTTGTATTGTGATGATTGGTTTATTGAGTGGTATATGAACCTTCGTCGGCACAGTCTTGCAAAACTGTATCGAAGGGGTTTCTAAACACTTGAATAGAACAATTCGGCACAGTATTGTTTTAAATAGGGTAAATGAAATAATTTTACCCAAAACTATTTTTGGATAGAAAAAGAAATGATTTTTCTGTAAATTATTGCAGTATATGGATGCATGGTTGTTAGAAGTGATAATATTAATCTATTATCATTGAAATTGAATAAGAAATTCAAATCGTAACTCCAAAGTTAAGAAATAAATTCACATACAAATGGAATTTGAGAATGTAAACTGTAAATGTGACTTATAATTGGAAATAAAATTCCAGAGAAGTTTTTGGAAATGTTTTGAAAAGAATTTGAAAATTTTGGAGATTTGGAAAGTTTAAATCATTTTTGATTTGAAAATGGATTTCGAAGGTTTTGAAAAGTATTTTAGAAGGATGAAAGCTCTAAACTCTTTTCGGTCGCTGGAAAATAATTCCGATGATGATCGCGACATCACCGGTGTTCATTTTCGGGTTTCCAAAAGAGGAATTGCTGCCAAATTGTTTAAATGGAAGTTGTTTTGAAAATTTTGGATTTTTGTTTTGGGAATTCAAAGGATAATTTGAATTGTTTTCAAAAACGGTTTTGAAAGATTGAATATAAGTTGTATAACTTATAAAATGAGAAAATGTAAGTGAAATGTTAAGTGAATTATCAATTGAATAAATAAATGTATTGGATGTTAATCAATCTAATGAAAGTAAATTGATATGGAAAAATGAATGTAAGTGTAAATTCATCAAAGCTAATTGAAAGGTGTTGAACCAAATTGAATGCTAAAATTTATTTTGAAATTGTAAGTAAGTAAGACTGAATTGAATTCAGATTTGTGGAAAACAAAGTGAACTATTAAACTAAAATTAGTAAGTGAAGCTAATTGAATGAAGTGAATAAGATTAAAACTGAATGTTGAAACCAAATTTGAATAAATGAATTAGAATCTGTGATAAATTAGTAAATGAAACTAATCTAAAATAGTGCAGTTGAATGAAAGATAGTTGAGAAACATTCAATATTCAGAATAGAAGGTAAAATTTAATTCAAATGGAATTGAAATGTAAAGATTGAACGAAATTGAATGATAATGGATATAACTTCAATAGTGAACTAAAAACGATATAAGCAGTTTATATTGAAAATTTTGTAATAGAATTGTGCAAAATAGTTTGAATGCTGTAACTAGATATAATGGCTAGTAGGATGATATACAGGTGTTATAAAAGGAATTGGAATTTTGATTTCGAAGATAATTTGAATTGCTCGACAAAAGGTAAGTATTTGAATTCGAATATGAGTTTTTGATGATTTCTTGTCTAGCCGCTTGGCTTTTTCTTTTTCTTTTTGAAATCTGAGAGTCCGTAGGGACATTTTGTAGTCGTGCCGTATTAGCCGCGCAAAGGAGACGCTGGCGAAATTTTTCGGAAATTCAGGGCGTTAGAAAATTTTGAGAAATTTTGAAAGTTTAAAATTTGAATTTAAACTCGAATTCGAATTTTGAAGTAAACAATGTTGTTTAAATTTTATAATTGAAATTGGAAAATTAGTTGAATGATAACGAATCTTTAGTAGAAAGATTTGTTTTGATAAGTTGATAAAACTACTTAGATGTTGAAAAACAGTAGACGAGTTAAGGACCATTTTTTTTCCTAACTTGTAATTTCGAGGACGAAATTCTTTTAAGGGGGGAAGTCTGTAACGACCCACAATTTTTGATAATTGAAATTCGAATATTTAATTGATTTTAAATATTTATAAATGAATTTAATAAGTCGAATGATTTATTTTTCGAATATTGGATTTAATTTGATAATTTAATCGATAAATTAAATAGTGAAATTCCAGAGATAATTGAAAATCGAGTTTAAAATGATTGAAAACGATTTGTAAAATTTTATTTAATCATACTGGAGTTATAGAAAGGTTATAGAACTTCTAAAATTGAATTTGGAGTTAATCTGTGAAAATTGAATATTTTAATATTTAATTATCGACTGTAAAAATAGCCAATTTTCGAACAGTCTCAGAATTGAACGAAACCAGTCCCATTGGATCCGTAATAGTTAGTTATTATCGGATTTCAATTTTCGTATCAATCGGAGTTGTCGTTTGACCGTGGCAGCTCGAAACGCATCGAAATTATTTTAATTTTAAATCGTCGAGTTAAAAATAGTCATTTTTCAAAAAGTCTCGGATTTCGACGAAACTAGTTTCATCGGATCCGTAATGTGATATTATTGTAAGATTTCAAATTTCGTAATTTTTGGATTTACCATTTGTCCGGAACGAATTAAAACGCCTCGAAATCGATTTAAATCGGTTTAATTTAAATTTATCGTTTAATTCCATATCTTGCACAGACGATCGAATTAGCTTCCGAAACCTGTTCCATTGCGTTCGGATCGCGGGATAAACCCCAAAAACGCCAGTCACCGCGCGTAAATCGGAGTTCGGAAATTTCGGGATGAATAGTGTTCGTCGTTTTTTCTATAAAAGGACCTAACTATTTTCATTTGCATTAAAACTAAACCCTAACCCTAGCTAAAACGTGCAGCCGCCACCCTATGAATCAATGGCCGAAAATCTTGCTTCTTCCTCCCTTAATTTCTTTCAATCCACGCATTTATTCATAAAACTTTCAACTGCAATATTGTTGAGAGTGACGAGCTCTTCGAATCTATATGGAGTTGATGGGATAAGAGGCGACGATGGTGGAGATTTCTGGCAGCATACGCGTGCGTCTCGTGAACGCTTTAGCACGCGTGGGGACCACCGAGTTCAACTGGAATGTGGCCGTGGGTGAGGCTCAGGGGGGCGAACGCATCAACGTTAGTTGATCGATCTCCGGTCGATCGTGGGTGGAGCGATTCCTAACCCTAGTACGTGAGTTTGGGTTCATACACACACGTCTTCACCTGGGAACGAACGTAAATTGGAGGGAAGAAGAAATGTAAAAGGGCGGCCCAGATTTTTGATTGCAAAACGAACGGCCTGATTTGGCTAAAGGTTTAAATTGATAAAAGAAATTGTAAATTTAATTTTATTAAAATTGTATTAACTTCAAACTGCTATAACTTGTTTATACGTGATCAGAAATTGACGAAATAAAATGCATTGGAATCGTATCGTCGAATACTTTGCTATGGAACTGATTTGGAGTCGTTTGGAGCTAGTTGAATTTTGGGTAAAATTAAATGCGTGTTTAATTTTATTCGAAATAAAACGCTGAAATCAGAATAAAAATCAAGGTGAGATCTTCTCACTCAGATTTAAATTTGGATTGCAGTTATTGATTGCTATTGAATGTGCTATTAGATATAATAGGATATATCTATATATATAGCAATATATACATATTGGCATATGTATATATTGGATTGATGATTTTCCCGCCTCGTATAGCGGATGAGACCCTATTGCGCCGTTAGTAAGCGGATTTTTATAAAACCCATATACCGCGATAATTCCGTACTGGAGCGGAATTGGTATTGTGCTAACGTCTTTGGATGCAGGGAAACAGGTTGGAGGGATCCAACTGGACCCCTCACATTGATTGATTTTATTTATACTGTGGTATGAATCTGTGAATGATTATATTGATGTTATTGATCATATCGATGTCTGGAAATTGATTGAAAGCTAAAAATTTAGCTGAATGGATGTTTTGACATCATTGGATTCCAAAGATAAACGAAATTGAATTTTTGAAATTCAAGTAGAAAATTTCTAAGTGAATCAATTTTTGAAATTGAAGGAATTTTGAAGAAAGGAATTTTTGAAGTATAAAAAGTTAATTTTTATAATCTTATCGAATGAATTCCAGAATCAAGTGAAAATGTTAAATAAATGGATTTCGTAAAATAATGATTATAAATTGAAGAATTTAATTTAAAATTACGATTTTTAAATAGATGGAAAGAAACGATAAAAATTTATTTTCTTAAAAAGGAATTTATTTAAAAGAAGATAAGTTGGAAATCCAATTAGAAATTTAATTGGTAAATTGAAATAAGTTGTGAAATCAATGTAAAATGATTTTAAATTTGAAGAATCCATTTTAAAACCGAATATTGAATAATTTGAGAAAAATAAGGAATTCACTTAGTAGTGATAAATAAAATTAGAAATCAATATTGAAATTGATTTGGTATTGAAGTTTGTATAAATAGAATAAAAATTATAAAAGTTGTTTATAAACCCAAAGTCACTTATCTTGATAAGTTAAATATAGAAGTTGATAAAAGAAGGTTTATAAGTCGAAGTTGTTATAAAAAAAGAGAAATAGAATTTGTAAACGTGTTTATAAATTCGAAATGGATTGAATGTGATAAATTAAATTTAGAAGGTTATTAAAGAAGATATGTTCGCGATTTTGGATAGCGAATTATCTTTGAAATAAATGTGTAGAAATGATTGAAATTGGGTTAAGTGAATTATATTCACGATTTTGGACAGTGAATATATTGTTTAGTAAAATGGATTTATTTTTGAAGAAGTAATATTAAAAATGAAGTTAAACATTTTAAAGATGTTTTAAAATGTATTATGAATCGAAAGCATAGATTTCAACAGTTCTTGTTGAAACAGGCGTTTTCGAAAAATAAGGAAAATATGGACTATAACACTGTTGTTATAGTAAATGATTTTCGAAAGAAAATGTTTTATATAGTATTGGGATTTATATATACCTATCTTAATTCCAAATCCCTATACTATTGATTTCGAGTCGTCGTAACGATGTTTTACGCAACATTCGTTTTGACTCAAATAGATGTTAAAAGAATGTTTTCCTTAAAGAATGAATATATACTTAATTTGATTTAAGTATATCGATGAAATGACCCTCCTATTTACACACTAATTTTATTGGTGATTTTTTTTTTTAGAGATAGAGATGATATATAGATATATCATCTATTACAAATATATTTTAGAGATGATATATAGATATATCATCTATTACAAATATATTTCCCAGGGTCATTTTCTTTTCTCTAATAAACAAAAATATATCCAGGATCTTTCACAATATAGAAATATTGTTTTAATTCTAAATCATTTTTAACATACATATATGAAGATATCTATGTTATATTCTACTTGAATCAGAGCATAATAATAAGTAGAAATCCTTTTTAAATTTGCATAAATGTGATAAATTCCCTTTTAAAATTAAAACTTATTGTATCCAGATTTTTGACTATAGTGTCCCCTGGAAATATGTACCTTAGACTGTTATTATAATTAAGAAATAACCAAGCAATGATCAGTGGAAAGCAAGCTTATAATATGGATGATTATCTTAAAGTCTGAATATTATCAAACTCAGGTTAAAAGAAAGTGGATCCTAAGTGAACACAAGCAACATCTAGGCGTAATGGAAACGCGCCTAACTTATTCATGCAAGGTCACTAGTTCGAGTACTATGCTGGTCGGTTCAAACACAATTTTTGGTTTTTCTTTTTATTTTCTCCTGTATAGCTGAAATCTGATACCTACCTATAATTGTACATATATATTTAATTTTTGCCTATAACCTAACATACAAACTATTCTTCTTGCAGAACTATTTTTAAACCCATTCTTACAACTGTTTTAAGAATTTACATTTATATTTTTGCCCAATATCAACATGTACACAGATATACATGTACATGTCTGTGTTTTTGTTCATTTTCCAGAAAACTGAGCTCAAATGTTCCCTTGCTTCATTGATCTGAAGTGAAACATTTGGCCTGACCTATGGCCTAACCCTGTGGTTACTCTGGCCATTCTTTTGCTTGCATTTTTACAACTCAGATTATACACAAAACATTGTTACCTTTTCTTTCCAAAAGCATGTATATATATATTTGTATGAATCAGACATTTTGTGATCAGATGTATATCATTCTTCCTAATCATACTTCTCTTTTAAAAATACATCTTTAAATTATAAACACTTTTTCTTGCATCTGGACTTATGTCATTATCATAAATTGAAGATATAGCAGTTTAATTCTTTTCTGGTTTTCCCAATATTATTTTCTGTATATCTATATTCTTTTTGAAAGAACTCAGGATTACTGAAATCATCATAAAATGATTATGCTTATAAAATCCAGGTTTTACCTCTAAATCAAAACAACTTTAGCAAATAGGTTTTCAAATCAGTTCAACATCAATATCCTTAGTACATACCAAATCAGAAATAACCAGAAACAACATAGCACATGTCTCTTACAAGTTTTTTCCTACTTAATACATTTAGATAGCCATATTAATCAGGGAATACATGCATGAATTAACACATTTTAGCTTTTATTTCTAATTATCTTAGCATCCTCTATTCCATATCTTTTTAATCTTGCTTACTTAGCTCCATCATAACCTGCAAAAGCATTAGTGGCTGCCTCATTATAAATGAGACACCCCCATGTGCCATGAGCAATAAGGGTCAGATCTATGATCTGGTGTGAGCATTTCTAACATATCCATGATATTAAGCTAAGGATACAGCATAGATATACTTTGCATACTTGACAGGTATTATCATGTACAATACATAAGAGCAATCATATGCAACAAAACAACTTTTATCTGGAACTACTAGGTTGCCTTTTCTTTTTCTTATAAATTCCTGGCCTCATCTGCTATAAGGAATCAAAGGGACACATTGCCATGAACTAATTAACATTATGGCACAAAGATCTCAGGACTTAAACAAGCCATGTGCCAACTTGTCTACTTCAAATAGGACAAGCATTCCAGCAGCCTTCTTGGCACAAAATCCTTAGTTATATCACTAAGTGTATTTATGTTCATTCTATCAATGATAGCTAGGTGTACATACCACCTGTACTCATGAAGCATACTAGTTACCTTGCAGACATAATATTGCAAGCAAGTTAAAGGTTACCTTCTAGAGATATAACACCCCAGTCATTCCATCTCACATTATTTAGCATAAAAACACCCTATTCAAGCATATACCAGAATGTTTGCAACTGAGAATAAATACATGGCTCTATTGAGTTTATTTTGATTTTGCAAGCAACTATATTTAGCCAGATTTTCAATCTTGTTTAAACATAGTTTTTAGGCTTGTAAGTTTCTGTTTAGTTTAGGGCTCAGCACTTATAGAGAAAAACTCCATTGCACCCTTAACCAATTATTTCAAGCCTCAGCACCATACCAATGTATATGCAGCTCATAGTTTTCTTTATCTTTTCATTCTTTGTCTTAAGCCATTATTCAAACTAGTTACAAATACTCTGTTATATGTTCCTTAAGGTTTTGGTATAATATACAGAGATGAAAATAGAATAACAAAGTTAAACATCCAGCATAGCAGATCATATCTCATCAAACATTCATGAAACCATCAGCAGCCAACATAGTTTGTAAATCAAAACATGCAAAATATAACATATAAAAGCTTGGCTGCCTAATCCCAGGTCTTAATGCCATGTATATGAGTGAGGATACTCACCTAAGTGCTTACACAAACTTAAACCAGAAAACCCTTCAAATCTTTAGCCTTATCTTCCTCTTCTTCCTTAGGTTAATTAATTAGTGAGAGAGCAGTTTTCTGATTGGGCTCTTGGTATAAATAAGGGTTCTGTCTAGGGTTTTGAGTGATGCAAAATCCCTATTTTAGCCCAGACCAGAATCATGCATTTGGCATTGCATATCCCCTCCCTTAATGTCCCGGCCAATATTTTAAAAACAAGGCTAAATTGTGCCCATTTTCTTTTCTTTTCAGAAAGTGATAACTTTAAGTATTTTTATTATATTTACTTCAAACATGATAATGGTGTGACTTTCTATTTTCTGCCTATGTACATTTTCTTTCTTGCACTTTGGTTCTTACTGTTTTAGTGCTTCCTTTATTTATTTTCTGCTCAAATAATATCTGGATATAAATATACATTTATACAACTATGGGTGTTAATTTAATTTTAACCATTTATTTGCAGAAAACATGTGCATACTTATGTGCATTTCTACACCTATTTAAAATTTCACTTATTCATTATAAATCAATGTTTTCTTCTGCCTTAATTTCAGACAAGTCTTACATAGGCATATATATAGATATATATATATATACACACATCCTCAGGAATTTTTAATACTCATGTCTAGGTCTATATTTTCTTTATTTAAAACATTTTATCTAAATGTTTTCCTTCCTTGTTTTATTATTCAGGAATTCTGGATTTTCTCTTAGTGCCATAACTAGTGTGCACGTGCACACATGCACACAACCTTGCACCACTGAAAATCCCACCTATATAATAATTCTGATTTTCCCCCAGAATTTTAATCATTTTTTAAAAGAATTTTCCTCAAAATCTTGGGGTATTACAATCACCCCTCCTTTTAGGAATTGTGCCCTCACAATTTACAACATATTCTTTGAGTACTCCTACTCTCTTAGGAAAATTATTCAAATATGCATGAGCAATTTAAATAGTCACTGTCTATCATACATATCAAATTTTCTTAGTAATCTAAGAATTTACCTTTCAAATTTGCAAAGAGCCTAGGGTAATCCATCCTGATTTTATCCTCTAGCTCCCAAGTACAATCACTAGGATCTATACTCCATTGAATCTTTACAAGCTTCAATGTCTTGTTTCTTAATTTCTTTTCTTCCCTTGCCACAATTCCCGCTGGCTCTTTCTCATAGATTAGATCTGGATTAATCTGAACTTCAGTAGGCTTTTCTAAGATTTCCTCCTTGTCATGTACCCATCTCCTTAGTTGTGACACATGAAACACATTGTGCATTGCACTCATCTTCTCTGGAAGCTCCAGCTTATAGGCTAGTGAGCCTATCCTTTCCAAAATCTTGTATGGTCCAATATATCTGGGTCTGAGTTTCCCCTGCTTGCCAAATCTCAAGACTTTCTTCATTGGTGAAACCTTAATGAAGACATAATCACCTACTTTGAATTCCACTGACTTCCTCTTTGCATCAGCATACTTCTTTTGCCTATCTTGAGCTACTGCCATCCTCTTTCTCACCAGTCCTATTTTCTCTGTGATGTCTTTGACATATTCTGGCCCCAGGATAGCTTTCTCTCCTGCCTCAGCCCAACACATAGGTGATAGACATGGCTTTCCATATAGGGCTTCAAAGGGTGCCATTCCAATTGTGCTTTGGTGGCTATTATTGTATGTGAACTCAGCCAAATGGAGGTGGTCCTCCCAATTTCCTCCAAAATCTAACACACATGCCCTAAGCAAATCCTCTAAAATCTTGTTTACCACTTCTGTTTGCCCATCTGATTGGGGGTGATAAGCAGTGCTTAGGCACAATTCACTCCCCATAGCTTCTTGGAAGCTCCTCCAGAACCTTGAAGTGAAGATTGTATCCCTATCACTCACTATAGTTTTAGGAACACCATGCAGTTTTACCACTTCTCTCATAAAAATTTGGGCTAACCTAGGTGCATTTCTGTCTGCTTTCACTGGTATGAAGTGGGCTACTTTAGTCAGCCTATCTACAATCACCCAAATACTTGTATTTCCCCTCTTGGATCTAGGAAGGCCATCTATGAAATCCATAGATATGTCTTCCCACTTCCACTGTGGTATGCTAAGTGGCTGCAATAACCCTGAAGGTCTTTGGGTCTCAGCTTTTATTTGTTGACAAACCATGCACTTAGCAACATATCTGGCTACATCAGACTTCATTCCCTTCCACCAATAGTCCCTTTTTAAGTTTTGGTACATTTTGGTGCTGCCTGGATGTATTGAATATTTGCTCCTATGGTACTCATTAAGGATTTCTTCTTTCAATTCTATGATGTTTGGGACACATATCCTTCCCTTGTACCTTAAGTATCCTTTTACATCTATGTGATAATCCTTCACTTCTTCCTTCTTTAATAGGAGAGACCTCTTTTCTGCTAAGTCTTGATCTTCTTCTTGCATTTTTACCACCTTCAAGGCCAAATTTGATTGTAAAGTAATTAAACTTAACCTTCCTTTACTCTTTTCTTCCTCAATTATCTCCATAATTATCCCACTGCTCTCATCTATTTCCAAATAAGTGAGCATGGTCAAGTCTCTAAACTCCTCCATCATCAACATGGCCACTTTTGCATGCTGCCTACTCAATGCATCTGCCACTTTATTAGCCTTGCCTGGTGTATAAAGTATATCTAAGTCATAAGCAGCAAGAAATTCAACCCATCTGTGTTGTCTCATATTTAAATCTTTTTGTGAAAAGAGATATTTTAAGGCCTTGTGATCAGTGTATAAAATGAACTTTGCACCTAATAAGTAATGCCTCCAAAGCTTCAAGGCATAAACTACTGCTGCCAACTCAAGATCATGAGTTGCATATCTAGTTTCATGGGGTTTTAGTTGTCTAGATGCATAGGCTATGACCTGATCTTGCTGCATCAACACAGCCCCTAGCCCTGACCCACATGCATCTGTATATACAACTAATCCCTCATTGCCTTCTGGTACTCTCAACACTGGTGATTTTACCAAAGCCTCCTTGATCTGGGTGAAAGCTTGTTCACACTTATCAGTCCATATAAACTTTTGGTTCTTCCTAGTCAGGTTAGTGAGTGGCATTGCTATTTTAGAAAATCCTTGTATAAACCTTCTATAGTATCCTGCCATCCCCATGAATGACCTAACTTCACTAACATTGTTAGGCTTCTTCCATGCTTGGATTGCTACTATCTTATTGGGGTTTACAGAAATTCCTCTAGCAGAGACAACATGTCCAAGAAAGTGTACTTCCTCTTGCCAGAACACACACTTAGAGAATTTTGCTTTCAAATCTTTTTCTCTTAATCTAGATAAGACCAAATGTAAGTGGTTCTCATGTTCCTCTATTGTTTTAGAGTAGATTAGAATATCATCTATAAAAATCAGAACAAACTTGTCTAAGTAGTCTCTGAATATCCTATTCATTAGGTCTACAAAGTAAGAAGGGGCATTTGTTAGCCCAAATGGCATAACCAGAAACTCATACAAACCATATCTTGTGTTGAATGCTGTATATTTAATACTTGATTCCTCAACTTTCATCTGATGAAACCCAGATGCCAAGTCTAGCCTAGAAAACACTTTAGCTCCACTGAGTTGATCAAAGAGATCATCTATCCTGGGTAATGGGTATTTGTTTTTGATGGTTACTTTGTTTAATTCTCTATAATCTATACACATTCTTAAAGTACCATCATGCTTTTTAACAAATACTACAGGAGCACCCCAGCATGAATTACTTGGCCTTATAAACCCCTTGGCTTCTAATTCTTCCAGCTGGTTCTTTAGCTCTTTTAATTCACTTGGCCCCATCCTTGTAGGCTTTTTGATAACTGGGCTAGCCCCAGGCATAAGGTTAATCTGGAATTCAACAGGTCTATGGTGTGAGACACCTTTTACTTCCCCAAATACATCCAAGTATTCTTTAACTATGGGGATTTCATTAATAGCTATTTCCTTGGGATTATTTTCTAATTCAATTAAATGATTTAGACTGTTTTCTTTGATAGGTTCACATAGAATTGTAACCCTTTGGCCTTTAGAATTTTGTAGTGAAATGGTGGATGCATCTAGGTCAATTATGGCTTTGAATTGTCTTAGCCAATCTGCCCCTAATATAACTCCTATATTTGGGAAATTTAGAACATACAAATTGGAAACAAATGTGTTTCCTCCTATGTTCAAATTCACATCCACACAGATCATATCTAATACACTAGAACTTCCTAAAGGGCTTTGTATTAACAGAGGTATTTCAGCCAATTTGCAGTTCATTTTCAACCTTTTAACTATTTCATGGGAAATGAGTGAGTGGGTTGCCCCGGTATCATATATTACAGCTAAAGGTATGGTACAAATAAATAGTGTACCTTCCACTTGACCATGGTTTTCAGCATTAGCCTCACTTATGGCCTTGCCCCTACCTTCCAGGTTTGCCACTTTCCCTTGTTGCTTGTATTCTGGGCAATTTCTTTTCATATGCCCTTCCTTCCCACATAGATAGCATTTGAAAGCTCCCCCTTTAAGCTCTGGGCATCTTGGCTTAATATGGCCTTCTTTCCCACAATGGTTGCAAACTATTTTTCTTTTGGCTTCATTGGGCTTTGCATCTACTGCCTTCTTACCATCTGCCTCTCCTTTCTTCTTATCATAAGGATGGTACTTCCCTTTGTTCTTCTTGTTACTATTGTTTTTGAAATTCCTGAACTTATCTCTTTCCTTGTCATGCTGCTCAATCTTCAGAGCCAAATCTATCACTTGATCAAAAGTTCTGTCAGCATAAGGTAGTATAGCCCTGCTAAGTCCTGGGTTCAACCCCTTGATGTATCTGTCATTTTTGGATGCTTCATCAGCCACTAACATTGCCCCATAGGTTGACAATCCCTCAAACTTCTGGGTGTACTCTGTGACATTCATAGTCCCCTGTCTAAGCTTGATGAACTCCTCAAGTAAAGTGGTTTTTGCTGAGGCTGGAACAAACCTTGCCTCTAACATCTCCTTAAATTGATTCCAATTAATATCATTTTCATTCCGGCCAGCTATGATCACCTCCCACCAACTCAAAGCTGCACCTTTTAATTGCCTTGAGGCCACTTGCCTCTTCCTTTGGTCATCTAGTTGCATATCAGTGAAGATCCTCTCTAATGTCCTCAGCCATGCTTGAATCTCCATTACACTTTCAGTTCCTTCAAAGCTCTTGCCTCCCAAGTTGGTATAAGTCTTCACTAACTTGGAGAGCTCCTCATGTGGGTTCTCAGGTCTGTGCCCAATTCCATCTCTCAAAACTCTCACAAATTCCTGCATGTCAAGCATTTGTGGTGTGCTAGATCCTCCTTGATGATGAGACCCTCTTCCTACCATATTTCTAAAAGTATATGTATTTCATCTTATTAGTTTGTAACACTTAGCTTTAATTTTGAATTGATTGTATCTTTCCTATTTAATCATTGTGTATGTCACATGCACACACATACATATATTCAGGGAATACTTATAAACAGTCAAATATGCAAACAATCCTAGTATAAACATAAGCATACAAACATTTTGCTATGTTAATTAAAACATAGCTCTGATACCAAATGAAATGACCCTCCTATTTACACACTAATTTTATTGGTGATTTTTTTTTTTAGAGATAGAGATGATATATAGATATATCATCTATTACAAATATATTTTAGAGATGATATATAGATATATCATCTATTACAAATATATTTCCCAGGGTCATTTTCTTTTCTCTAATAAACAAAAATATATCCAGGATCTTTCACAATATAGAAATATTGTTTTAATTCTAAATCATTTTTAACATACATATATGAAGATATCTATGTTATATTCTACTTGAATCAGAGCATAATAATAAGTAGAAATCCTTTTTAAATTTGCATAAATGTGATAAATTCCCTTTTAAAATTAAAACTTATTGTATCCAGATTTTTGACTATAGTGTCCCCTGGAAATATGTACCTTAGACTGTTATTATAATTAAGAAATAACCAAGCAATGATCAGTGGAAAGCAAGCTTATAATATGGATGATTATCTTAAAGTCTGAATATTATCAAACTCAGGTTAAAAGAAAGTGGATCCTAAGTGAACACAAGCAACATCTAGGCGTAATGGAAACGCGCCTAACTTATTCATGCAAGGTCACTAGTTCGAGTACTATGCTGGTCGGTTCAAACACAATTTTTGGTTTTTCTTTTTATTTTCTCCTGTATAGCTGAAATCTGATACCTACCTATAATTGTACATATATATTTAATTTTTGCCTATAACCTAACATACAAACTATTCTTCTTGCAGAACTATTTTTAAACCCATTCTTACAACTGTTTTAAGAATTTACATTTATATTTTTGCCCAATATCAACATGTACACAGATATACATGTACATGTCTGTGTTTTTGTTCATTTTCCAGAAAACTGAGCTCAAATGTTCCCTTGCTTCATTGATCTGAAGTGAAACATTTGGCCTGACCTATGGCCTAACCCTGTGGTTACTCTGGCCATTCTTTTGCTTGCATTTTTACAACTCAGATTATACACAAAACATTGTTACCTTTTCTTTCCAAAAGCATGTATATATATATTTGTATGAATCAGACATTTTGTGATCAGATGTATATCATTCTTCCTAATCATACTTCTCTTTTAAAAATACATCTTTAAAGTATAAACACTTTTTCTTGCATCTGGACTTATGTCATTATCATAAATTGAAGATATAGCAGTTTAATTCTTTTCTGGTTTTCCCAATATTATTTTCTGTATATCTATATTCTTTTTGAAAGAACTCAGGATTACTGAAATCATCATAAAATGATTATGCTTATAAAATCCAGGTTTTACCTCTAAATCAAAACAACTTTAGCAAATAGGTTTTCAAATCAGTTCAACATCAATATCCTTAGTACATACCAAATCAGAAATAACCAGAAACAACATAGCACATGTCTCTTACAAGTTTTTTCCTACTTAATACATTTAGATAGCCATATTAATCAGGGAATACATGCATGAATTAACACATTTTAGCTTTTATTTCTAATTATCTTAGCATCCTCTATTCCATATCTTTTTAATCTTGCTTACTTAGCTCCATCATAACCTGCAAAAGCATTAGTGGCTGCCTCATTATAAATGAGACACCCCCATGTGCCATGAGCAATAAGGGTCAGATCTATGATCTGGTGTGAGCATTTCTAACATATCCATGATATTAAGCTAAGGATACAGCATAGATATACTTTGCATACTTGACAGGTATTATCATGTACAATACATAAGAGCAATCATATGCAACAAAACAACTTTTATCTGGAACTACTAGGTTGCCTTTTCTTTTTCTTATAAATTCCTGGCCTCATCTGCTATAAGGAATCAAAGGGACACATTGCCATGAACTAATTAACATTATGGCACAAAGATCTCAGGACTTAAACAAGCCATGTGCCAACTTGTCTACTTCAAATAGGACAAGCATTCCAGCAGCCTTCTTGGCACAAAATCCTTAGTTATATCACTAAGTGTATTTATGTTCATTCTATCAATGATAGCTAGGTGTACATACCACCTGTACTCATGAAGCATACTAGTTACCTTGCAGACATAATATTGCAAGCAAGTTAAAGGTTACCTTCTAGAGATATAACACCCCAGTCATTCCATCTCACATTATTTAGCATAAAAACACCCTATTCAAGCATATACCAGAATGTTTGCAACTGAGAATAAATACATGGCTCTATTGAGTTTATTTTGATTTTGCAAGCAACTATATTTAGCCAGATTTTCAATCTTGTTTAAACATAGTTTTTAGGCTTGTAAGTTTCTGTTTAGTTTAGGGCTCAGCACTTATAGAGAAAAACTCCATTGCACCCTTAACCAATTATTTCAAGCCTCAGCACCATACCAATGTATATGCAGCTCATAGTTTTCTTTATCTTTTCATTCTTTGTCTTAAGCCATTATTCAAACTAGTTACAAATACTCTGTTATATGTTCCTTAAGGTTTTGGTATAATATACAGAGATGAAAATAGAATAACAAAGTTAAACATCCAGCATAGCAGATCATATCTCATCAAACATTCATGAAACCATCAGCAGCCAACATAGTTTGTAAATCAAAACATGCAAAATATAACATATAAAAGCTTGGCTGCCTAATCCCAGGTCTTAATGCCATGTATATGAGTGAGGATACTCACCTAAGTGCTTACACAAACTTAAACCAGAAAACCCTTCAAATCTTTAGCCTTATCTTCCTCTTCTTCCTTAGGTTAATTAATTAGTGAGAGAGCAGTTTTCTGATTGGGCTCTTGGTATAAATAAGGGTTCTGTCTAGGGTTTTGAGTGATGCAAAATCCCTATTTTAGCCCAGACCAGAATCATGCATTTGGCATTGCATATCCCCTCCCTTAATGTCCCGGCCAATATTTTAAAAACAAGGCTAAATTGTGCCCATTTTCTTTTCTTTTCAGAAAGTGATAACTTTAAGTATTTTTATTATATTTACTTCAAACATGATAATGGTGTGACTTTCTATTTTCTGCCTATGTACATTTTCTTTCTTGCACTTTGGTTCTTACTGTTTTAGTGCTTCCTTTATTTATTTTCTGCTCAAATAATATCTGGATATAAATATACATTTATACAACTATGGGTGTTAATTTAATTTTAACCATTTATTTGCAGAAAACATGTGCATACTTATGTGCATTTCTACACCTATTTAAAATTTCACTTATTCATTATAAATCAATGTTTTCTTCTGCCTTAATTTCAGACAAGTCTTACATAGGCATATATATAGATATATATATATATACACACATCCTCAGGAATTTTTAATACTCATGTCTAGGTCTATATTTTCTTTATTTAAAACATTTTATCTAAATGTTTTCCTTCCTTGTTTTATTATTCAGGAATTCTGGATTTTCTCTTAGTGCCATAACTAGTGTGCACGTGCACACATGCACACAACCTTGCACCACTGAAAATCCCACCTATATAATAATTCTGATTTTCCCCCAGAATTTTAATCATTTTTTAAAAGAATTTTCCTCAAAATCTTGGGGTATTACAATCGAATATTTTCAAATGTTGAAAATAAATAGATTTGTGAAACACTTATTTTTAAATAAGTATGGAATTGCTTTTCCAATATGAAGTGAACGTTTGAGAATTTATCTTTGTAAAGGTAAATTGAAATTGAATATATTTGAAATCGATTTGAAAATCGTATATCAGTAGATATTTTTGAAATATAAATTCACTATGGAATTTATAAAAGGAAAGGGAAACTGTTTAGAAAAAAATAAACGTTGATTTATTTTTGAAGTGTGGAAAATTTTATATCTAGTAAAAGATATTTTGGAAGATAAAATAATTTGGAAAATTATTTGGAATCTGATGATGTTGCGCATCTTTATTGATAGTTAAATAACCGACTATCAATAATTACCTTGAATGGTATCTGTTGTGAATTGGATGAATTTGAATGCCACACTTATTTTTGAATAATCGCTCACTATTCGGGTTAGCCGGGAAAGGACCATGGGGTCGTATAACCCATTCCGAATATGTGATACGTCGTTATGAATTGCATTCGAAGACCGGTGTTTGAAGACCGGATATTTTTGAAAACGGAAGGATTACCGTCGAGTTACTCTACATCGGCTGATCTCTGGTTTAGAGGTTTTATCACCCTTAGTGACGGAAGTCCTGACGTGATTGAAAATTATCCGGATTTGCAAGGGCTTCGTGAGAAGTGCCTTCGGTTCTGTTCGATCCCGGAACAGACTTGTATGGATTGTGTGTCTGACGTTACAATTTGAGATATAAAGCTGATTTCTTTCAAATACATTTCTATTGGTGGCGGAGAATTTATTCTCTTAGCTTAACACCCTTCTCTGAGACGTACGAGCTCAGAGGTTATGTAGTTGAAATTTATCAGCGATATATCCCAATTTGGTAACGTGGCATACTGAGTGTTGCTGTGAAATGATCAGTGTTTGATCATTTGTGATATGATCATTTGTTTGATCTTATATCTTTGTGATCATAGGTTGATCATTTTGTTTGACCCGAAGCAGGGCTTTTTGAGAAAGCGTAGCTTTGTGGACGAGACTTCGTCGAGCCTCACACCCCGGAAATGGTCGAAACAGGAAGGATGCGGCAAGGTTCTAGGGAGTAGTGCCCCTTAGTGTATGTCATTCCTTCTGGATAAAGGTGGTATCATGGTATGGAGCCCAGATACTTAACCTCTGTGGTTACTGCATTATTATTATCTATGTGGTTTGTTGGAAATCGGGGATCCTCGGGAAGATCGGTGACGATCGGGGGATGGCATACGCGTGTCAGTAGTTACCTATTTTTGCAGAGGTAACCCGGCCTTGTGTTGGCAGAGATCTAACCGTAATGTTAGGTTATTTCTCGGGTCGTCTATTCCAGGGACGTACCCATCGTGGAAAAGGAAGTTCCTTAGCCTGACCATTTGTTGGAAATCCAAAGAAACAATACGAGCCTTGTACGGTTTTAGTTGTAGAACCTGCCATTTAATATGGTAGCTATAGCAAGCATACTATAATGGTACCTATGTTGGCTAAGATTTATATTCTACTTTCGAAATGATTTCTACACTATGCACTAATAATAATATCAAAAATGATTTGATTTTGCGTAGTAAGCATTTTTGACTATCATAAGAAGAAATCTCCTCCAATTCTGCGTTTGCATTGTGTGTGTGGCGGGAGGTCTTATGGTAGTTTCATTTTCCAAAAGCATTTCGAATTGACTTTAAAATTTACTGTTGTTGTTTTAAAGAATAACTGTTTTACGATCTCACACCAGTCACCATGACTGACTCGGAGTTTATTGTTCCCTTCTAAACTCTGGGTGCCCACCAATTTCCACACGGGCAGCCTAGAGTTATATTATCAGGATATTCTGGATATTCTGGAGCTTTGGAAGCAAGCTGGATGACGAGACGTAGTATTTGTATCTGATATTATTTTATTCCGCTGTGTATTCTGTATGAGGACAAGTTTATATAACTGTCCATTGTTGTATATTGACTCTGATGATTGATGTATGTATAAAATGATATAGTTCTTTGTTTTAAAGATTATTCATTTATCTATTATATATTGTTCCGCTGCGAATGTGAGATTCTGATATTGTTCTGTTTCTGTTGCTGTTCTGTTGTTCTTCTTCTTTCTTTCTTCTCTTTTTCTTCTATCTTCTTCTTCTTCTACTTTTTCTTTTTCTTAAAACCATAACTTTTTGGGTTTCCGGCATTCGATGGCTCAGCAGTCGATAAAGTGAGTATCGATGTTGAATTTTCGAAAGTCGAAAATTTTCGGGATGTTACAATCAGGTAATTATCCCATTGGTTAATTATCCTCCATTAATTAACCTTTAATTATTAATTCACTTAACCTTTATTTACTAATTAAATTAATTAATCCCTCATAAATTTGTCCTTTAATTTTAAGTAATTAATCACTAATTACTAAATCAATTTATCCCTAATTATGAATTAATTAATCTCTAATTAATTAACTCAGTTACTTTGTTAACCTAATTAATCTCAAACCATTAAAACCTTAATTAGCTTTTATGGTAAACCATTATCTTATTAATGACTTAATTATCATTAACATCTTTAATTAATAATCCTTGTACTTAAACGATATTAACACAAAGATTTTCTTAAGATATTAAGGTTAATTAATAAGTGAAATCATTTCTCCTTAATTAACTCTTAATTACATTATTAAGTTTATTTTAATTAATCTCAAAATAATGTCACATAATTAAATAAACTTAATCATTTCAAAATAACTTACTTAATCATTTACTAATTCCATTTTTAAATAAACAATTGTTTCTTTTTAAAGAAGGAGCCCAAAAATTATTTAACTTGAATTTTCTTTAAAATCTGAAAACTGCTTCTAAACCAATCCCGAGGCAACCCCGAGTTCACCCACGAGCCAAGACCAGTTTTCCCCGAGTCTTCTCCGTGCCACCCGTTTTCTTTTGATCTGATTTTAAAACTTAGTTAAATTCTAAGTTTAAAACCCCGGACTCGAAACTCACTCGAACTACTCGAGTATAAACTCGAGTCACCTCCCTCAATCACTCGAGCCTTACTTCGAGTCAGATCCTGCCCAAAACCCAAACACACCAAAAACTACCGTGCACCATGCACCATCCATGTCGAAGCTCCGACCATCGCCTACACTTCCCATACTTCCACGATCGCCTGTATCTTCAATCCTAACTCCCAAATCTCAAGCACAAGTACGAAATCGAAAACAAGCCATTCAGTAGAAACTGGAAACAGAAGCCTCACCAAAAAACGTCTCGAACTCACGTCTCTGATCACTGAACATCACGCCACCACGTCCTTAGCTTCGTCAGACAACCACACCACCATTCCTAGAGTTCCATGCCACTCGATGCACCAGAGATGACACTGTCCTCCAAATTCCGACCACAACCGAATTTAGGGTTTAAAACATAATCGATCAACCCCCAACACCACGGTGGTTTAACCACCTTCCAGACATTTTTGCCGAACACTCCTACACACCGACCTCCTCCAGTCGAAGCCCCGACCACCAGATATGCTCCGGCTACCAGAAAAACCCAAAAACTCAATTTCTGGTTAACCCAGAATAACACATATGATTCAAAACTAAAAATTATTATTTATCTCTTAAAAATCATAATTTAAGACAAGGATTCATGTTATAAAAAAACCAAAAGATTGTAGAGTTTGAATTTTAACATATATCAAAAATTCGTACTATCATTTTCTTTTCCAGGTGATATTCAACATTTCTTACTTAATTATAATTTTCAAAGCTTAGATTAGGTTTAAACAAACAATTGTTGTTTGAATTCCAAAACTTGACAAAGGGCAGATGGAAAGATTTTTAATTTTGATAAAACTTTAAACTCTGAAAAATAACCAGGGGTATACTCACGCAACCAAACATGCACACTTCAATCAGATGCATATGCACAAAGATTATACTTGTATATACATATGCAAGGCACTTTCAATACAGAAGATTCACATGCAACAATATTCATTTACTTAAGCTTTTTATGTAAATGTTTACTCACCTTTGAAAATGCAGAGAATTTGAAAAGAACAGAGAAGTTTCTGAAAAATTGAAAACTGCACATTGATATTTTGATTTCTGAAACTTGTATTGCTTGAACTTAAGAACTGAAATGCTTGACACTTGATTGCATTAAGACTGGAACATGATTATATGTTCAAGTCTTTAAAAATTTGTTGTTTCCAGATTGCATTATGAAGCTGGAAGCTTGGTTTACAAGCTTTGAAAACGTCTTGATAAATCTCAGGTCATTTTATCTTCGTTTTACTTAACAAATTCTCGAATCCAGGCAGAAATGAAGAAGGCAAAGTAGAGGTATATAGGCTGCTCTTTGGTGCACACAGCAAGCTTCTTTTGATTATATATATTTTTTCTTTGGTCGGCACTTGCTTGACCTGATTTGATTTTTGTGTGACTTTGATTAAAAGTTTTGTGCGCTAGGCTTTAAATGCTTGTCCCCTCTTTTGTTTACATGCATATCCATTTTTTTATACATATACCCATTTACATCTACTTACATGTGTATTTGTTATCATATACATACACTTACATTCATATATATACACTTACTTATGCATATTATTTCGTATGATCCTACATTCATATACTCATATATGTATATTTATCTATATATATATATTTATATGTATTTGTAGTTATGGTTATTTTATCTAAATTTCAAATGATGGAGTTTATTATTTATTTTCTATGAGATTTTCATATCCAGGGATTCTATAATTCAATATTTATTATAGTTTTCAAATCAATTTATAGATACAAATATTTTTATCTTCTAGAAAAACTCGTTTATTCGACTATCAAAATTAATATTCCAATGATTTAAATTAGTTAATCACCCAACTAATAGGCGTTAAAAATCTGGGTTGTCACATTCCTCCCCCTTTTGAATCTTTTCATCATCGAAAAGGAACGAAGCCAGAATTATTAAAATGCTTAAAATCAAATAAATTTTCTTTGATTATTTTTAAATCACTTTTTAATATCTATATAATATTATTCCAAAGTAGTTTTTATAAAAATACTTTTATAACTCGATGTTTCAACAAGTCCGTCCTTGTTCTCATAGAACTTCGGTCATACGTTGATCAGGCGTAGGACTGAAAATTTATAAGTACTTGCTACACCCGTTTTCAACACCCAGTGAAAATACTTAGAAAGTAATTTTATTGAAAATATAGAAATCATTTATTTTGAAAATAGAGGAAATATCTTGGTGAAAATGCTCTAGAAATCATCACCCCCATCCCTGGACGCAGTTAACCCGATGGTTACGTTGCCATCCCGGCAAAATCCAAAGATAACTGTAGGCCTCCGTGCCCCTCGATTACGCCAAGGAACCCGCTATAGATTGCAGTTATACCCGGGCTTTACGTTGCTATCACAGCAAAAACCCATATAAATATAGGCATCGGCGCCCTCAAATTTCGTTGCCAAAAGAATGAAACTTATCCGCTCGATCATAGATCGCAGTCTACAAATGTTACGTTGTCGTCCCGGCAAAATCAAGTGTAGACTGTTGGCACTCATCCTCCACACGATTTCCGCTATGGTCCACACAGTAGATCGTAGTGACATCGAGTTACACTTTTGTCACAGCATAACCCAAATGCCCCTGTAGACATCAGCGCCCTCGACTTTCGCTACCCAACAATCCTCAGGAAATAGTTTGTCCGGACTCCTCACAGATCAATTTTAGAACCCCCCCCTTAGGGCTCAAGGCAGTACCACGTTGTGGCACTCCTGAGAAGTTCATTCAAGGGAGCGCCTTTTTCACCAGAGCCACTTCAAAACACTTTATACTATATATATAGTATATCCAAATCATACACCAAGTATGAATCTCATATAAATCTCCTTTCTCAAAATCGATTATCCCAAAATCGATAATTCACAAACTAGGCTTTCCAAGTTCCCAATTTGATTTTCCTCAAAAATCAAAAGCCTTTTTAGAAATCCATAGGTTCCCAAAACTTTTTCCCAAAATCATTTTCACAAAATCCTTTATATATACATATATATCGATATAATAACCTTGGGAAATTTTTGAATCACTTCATACTTGTATAAATTCACTTTTATACTTCAAATACTTTCAAAACCCTTTTCTTTGTCAATAGATTCAACAAGGGGAGTTTACCATATATAACAAAGATATATAACTTTGTTTATTCCAAATCAAATATTCAAATTTGATTACTCTTTTATAAAGTTATTAACCACATTACTTTTCTTCATAAAGTGAATCTTTAATCATTGAAATTTCTAATTTCCCTTTTACCTCATCATATATTTCACAAAATATACTCTTCATTTCAAAGACCATTTTACAATTCTTATCCATAAATTTTCAATATCAATTTCATTCAAACCCGTACGATGTACACATATCATCCGTACGCTATATCAATCTGATTGCTCACTTGATCACACAATTTCACTTCCGAACTAGTATTGTCCACCCGACTTCCTAGTGCGACTCAGATCTGGTTTCTTGATCAGAAAATATTATTCTCCTTGCATAGTCAAAACTATGATAGAGAATACCCAGAACCAATCAAAAATCCATATCCAGGTTCGTCGTCGAAAATCGAGTGAAAATTCCCAACTCGGATCGGTATACTCTCTCGAAATTCTGTGCTCGAATCTGGATCAATTCACTATGCGAATAAAATAATATACGTATATCCTACGTATTTATCTTTATTGATTATTAGCCAAATCAATTTCCTTTCTATTCACATTCACTTTAATTTTCATTCACTTATTCACAATTGCTTCAATCCTCTCTTGTATTACCATTTTAATTCTTATCTCAATTAGGTATTTAATCATAAACAGTTTGTACTCTAATCAGCTTAAATTTAGAAAATAGCTTGAAATTTTTTAAAATAAATAAGTAGTTGAAAAATAATTATTAACTGTAAAAAGCTGTAAAATAGTTAAGTAATTGTAAATAGTTAAAAATAGTAATTATTTATAAAACAATTGAAAAACAGTAATTAGTTTATAAATCAGTTGTAAAATTGTTAAATAGTTCCAAAAGTAATTATAAAACATGTTTAAGATAGTTTTAGGTTTAAAAAGAAAAGTTGTATAGTAAATAGTTTGGAAAAATAGATTTATATTAAAACAATTTATTTTGAAAATAGTCCAGAGTCAAACTGTTCAATTCCCCATCAGTTCAATATAAATTTCCACCTCCTTTTAAATTGACTCACTTCTAATTTGAATAACTTCAATTTCCCTTGAACTTGATTTATCCCCAATTCAAGTTGAATTAACCTCAATTTCTTTCCAAATTCAGATCAAATTCCATTTGATTTAAACATATTCACTTTAATTACAATTTGAAATTATTCAAATTAATTTAGACTAATTTCAAATTGAATCCACTTCAATTTCAAATCATTTCAATTTCTATATGAGTTAATCCCAATTCCCATTTGAATTTTAACTCATTCAATCTTCAATTTTATTTCAAATTAAACCAATTTAAATTTTCCATTTGAATTTTATACTTATCCATCTTCAATTCTAGTTAATTCAAACTAAATTCAATTTGAACTAATGAAATCTGAATCTCAACTTTAAACCATCTCGAATTATATAAATTTGAGTTAAATTTTCAAATGTTGATTTAAACCTTTAAATCAAATTAACCTTTATTTTTAAATTAATAATCCAAATCTTTAAACAATTTAATTCTGAGTCCAATTCTCAAAATTCCATTTTAAATTATCTTTACTTAACTTATTTCAAAGTTCAAATAAGAGTTCAAAACAATGTTATCTTAAAAATTCAATTTATTACCCAATTTTATCTTCCAGTTTTGAAACCAGTTCTTAAACAAATTTTAATTTACAAATTCAATTATTCAAATTTTCAGTTCAAAGTAATTCCATATCCTTAATTTCAAATTAAAGTTTAATTTCCCTTTTATCTCAATAATGGATATATTACCACACTTCATTCCTCATTCATTTAAACAAATCCAATTCACAATTTATAGATTATTAATAACAATAGGATGACATCATCCAATTTATTCTAAAACATCCATCCATTTTCAATTTCCAAATCTGATACCCATTTTGAGATCACACAAACTCCCAATTCAAATTAACCATTAAACTTCCCAAGTTAGATTCCAATTTCATCTCGAAATTTCCAATTCAGGCTGCTTGTGAAATTATTTAACTTTCCCAAAGTTAAGTTCAATTTACTTAATCCAACCAACCTTACCCAATTTGGATTCCCATTTCAATTTTTAAACTTCACATTAACAATCTTATAAGTTCAAAAACTTTTCACCTTGGGTATCACATCTCATTCCAAATTTAAAACTCAATATTTAGAGTTTATTTCAAACCATCTTTGATATTATGAATATTCCTCATATATACATATTATTTCCATTACACACTAAGTTATCCTTAAATTTTAAATCACCTTTGGTTTTAGTTCAAAATAGTTTTCTTTAATGCTTTCAAACAACTCTTATTTTAAATTAAGATCACATTCAAAATATTCTGAATAATACTCTTTATTATTTCTATTAACATTTGAAACAATTTCAAAACTTTTCAATTTACATCCTTTCTAATTTACAAGTTATTCACATCTAATGGTTACTTCCTTAAAACATTTATTTGCTTACTGGAAAACAATCATCCTATTTAAACTCAATAACCATTTTTTCTTCTTTTGGTTTGAAACCATTTCTAATTCATCTTATTTATATAGTTCATTTTATCCAATCCTTATTTGGATATGTGTGTATATATATATATTCCTTAATTTCTTATTTTACAACCAATTATTGCTATATATATGTAATATAAGCTTTTATAAAAATCTTTCATTAAAACAATTGTTCAAATCTTTATATAAGAAAATAACAAGTACGCTCTCATATATATATATATATATATACACTCAACTCATCCTAGGGTACCGCTGACCCTATCCTTGATGAGTAAACCCACCAGAGCCAAGGTTCTCGCTTAACCTTCGCTCTGATACCAAATGTAACGACCCGAAATTTTCGATCGCGAAAATTCCAGATGGTTAGGAAAAGAAGAAAGAAATAGAAGAAGAAACAGAAAACCAAACTCAGAATCTCATATTCGCGGCGAATAAAATATAATATCAAATAATATTCTTTACACAAAGGAAACTGTATCAGTCAATTACATTATTTTATATCAGGGTTACAACATATATACAAACACTAGACATATACGATCAACATGTCCTAGATATACATCAATATATCACAACGGAAACACTCCATACATTCCTACCATCCAGCTCATCTCCTGAGCTCCAGAACGTCCTTACTTGATAATTTGTAATACTCGGTCTGACCAGAGCATTACATCAAAGTAACACCCGGGTCAGGCTGGAAACCAGCGTGAGTAAACCCATCTAACATGAAATACTAAGTTCAACATAAAAGGAAACCCGGGTAACTCGTATTTCACTATGAGTTCATTACTTGTTATGCTCAACACTTATTTCACAAATTGATCCCTAAGTACCTTTACTTAGTTTAAATGGTCCAATCATTTAAATCATTTCATTCCAATATATCTATTTTGCATAAAAAAATCTATAAAGTATTATTGTAGATTACTAATCGAAGTGGTTTCAGGTATGTACTGATACCCGACTCAGGACTCTTCGATTTCAATGTCATCTTAAAACAAAGTTGTTTAAGTTTAAACAACTCCATTTATATTCGGGATTATATATCACATAGCTATTCATCACAGATAGACAAACCATATTATCTGAGATCAGTCCAATCATATCATATCACATAGCATCACGAATCACTTATCAAAGATGTCAAGGAGTCCAAGACATACAATATCATTCAATTTTTCATAAGCAAGATGAATTAGTCACACTATTTCAACAAATTTAATTAATTTCTTAAATCACTTTTAATCCTGCTTACTTAACATTGATTAATTACAAACCATTAATTAATCATTTCTAAACTACCCTCTTTAATTACATTAAGTAATTAGCCTTTAATTGATAACACAAATCAATTAACCTTCACCCATTCACATTAGTTACATTTGTCCTTAGTTAATTTCTCAAATTAATTATCCTATAATCACTTACATTGATTAATTATCCTTCATTAATTAACTAATCTTTAATTAATTTCCTTAATTGATCAATCCTTTAATTAATTACACTAAGTAATTAATCCTTAATTACTTCCCTTAAGTAATTTACCTTTAATTACTTCCATCAGGTAATTATCCCATTGGTTAATTATCCTCCATTAATTAACCTTTAATTATTAATTCACTTAACCTTTATTTACTAATTAAATTAATTAATCCCTAATAAATTTGTCCTTTAATTTTAAGTAATTAATCACTAATTACTAAATCAATTTATCCCTAATTATGAATTAATTAATCTCTAATTAATTAACTCAGTTACTTTGTTAACCTAATTAATCTCAAACCATTAAAACCTTAATTAGCTTTTAAGGTAAACCATTATCTTATTAATGACTTAATTATCATTAACATCTTTAATTAATAATCCTTGTACTTAAACGATATTAACACAAAGACTTTCTTAAGATATTAAGGTTAATTAATAAGTGAAATCATTTCTCCTTAATTAACTCTTAATTACATTATTAAGTTTATTTTAATTAATCTCAAAATAATGTCACATAGTTAAATAAACTTAATCATTTCAAAATAACTTACTTAATCATTTACTAATTCCATTTTTAAATAAATAATTGTTTCTTTTTAAAGAAGGAGCCCAAAAATTATTTGACTTGAATTTTCTTTAAAATCTGAAAACTGCTTCTAAACCAATCCTGAGGCAACCCCGAGTTCACCCCCGAGCCAAGATCAGTTTTTCCCGAGTCTTCTTCGTGCCATCCTTTTTCTTTTGATCTGGTTTTAAAACTTAGTTAAATTCTAAGTTTAAAACCCCGGACTCGAAACTCACTCGAACTACTCGAGTATAAAATCGAGTCACCTCCCTCAATCAATCGAGCCTTACTTCGAGTCAGATCCTGCCCAAAATCCAAACACACCAAAAACCACCATGCACCATCCATGGCGAAGCTCCGACCATCGCCTACACTTCCCATACTTCCACGATCGCCTGCATCTTCAATCCTAACTCCCAAATCTCAAGCACAAGTACGAAATCGAAAACAAGCCATTTAGTAGAAACTGGAAACAGAAGCCTCACTAGAAAACGTCTCAAACTCACGTCTCCGATCACTGAACATCGCGCCACCACGTCCTTAGCTTCGTCAGACAACCACGCCAACATTCCTAGAGTTCTGTGCCACTCGATGCACAATAGATGACACCGTCCTCCAAATTCCGACCACAACCAAATTTAGGGTTTAAAACGTAATCGATCAACCCCAACCACCCCGGTGGTTTAACCACCTTCCAGACATTTTTGCCGAACACTCCTACACCCCGACCTCCTCCAGTCGAAGCCCCGACCACCAAATATGCTCCGGCTACTAGAAAAACCCAAAAACTCAATTTCTGGTTAACCCAGAATAACACATACGATCCAAAACTAAAATTTTTGATTTATCTCTTAAAATCAAAATTTAAGACAAGGATTCATGTTATAAAATAAAACCAAAAGATTGTAGAGTTTGAATTTTAACATATATCAAAAATTCTTACTGTCGTTTTCTTTTCCAGGTGATATTCAACTTTTCTTACTTAATTATAATTTTCAAAGCTTATATTAGGTTTAAACAAACAATTCTTGTTTGAATTCCAAAACTTGACAAAGAGCAGATGGAAAGACATTTAATTTTGATAAAACTTTAAACTCTGAACTATAACCAAAGGTATACTCACGCAACCAAACATGCACACTTCAATCAGATGCATATACACAAAGATTATACTTATCTATACATATGCAAGGCACTTTCAACACAAAAGATTCACATGCAACAATATTCATTTACTTAAGGTTTTTATGTAAATGTTTACTCACCTTTGAAAATGCAGAGAATTTGAAAAGAACAGGGAAGTTTCTGAAAAATTGAAAACTGCACATTGATATTTTGATTTCTGAAACTTGTATTGCTTGAACTTAAGAACTGAAATGCTTGACACTTGATTGCATTAAGACTGGAACATGATGATATGATCAAGTCTTTAAAACTTTGTTGTTTCCAAATTGCATTATGAAGCTGGAAGCTTGGTTTATAGGCTTTGAAAACGTCTTGATAAATCTCAGGTGATTTTATCTTCGTTTTACTTAACAAATTCTCAAATCCAGGCAGAAATGAAGAAGGCAAAGTAGAGGTATATAGGCTGCTCTTTGGTGTACATTGCAAGCTTCTTTTGATTTTATATATATTTTTCTTTGGTCAGCACTTGCTTGACCTGATTTGATTTTTGTGTGACTTTGATTAAAGGTTTTGTGTGCTAGGCTTTAAATGCTTGTCTCCACTTTTTTTTACTTGCATATCCATTTTTTTATACATATACCCATTTACATCTACTTACAAGTGTATTTGTTATCATATACATACACTTACATTCATATATATACTTAATTATGCATATTATTTCGTATGAGCCTACATTCATATACTCATATATGTATATACTTATATATATTTTTTCAAACGTCACAAAGTTTGTAAGTATATTTATCTATATATATATATATATATATATTTATATGTATTCGTAGTTATGGTTATATTATCTTAATTTTAAACCATGGAGTTTATTATTTATTTTCTATGAGATTTTCATATCCAGGGATTCTATAATTCAATATTTATTATAGTTTTCAAATCAATTTATAGATACAAATATTTTAATCTTCTAGAAAAACTCATTTATTCGACCATTAAAATTAATATTCCAATGATTTAAATTAGTCAATCATCCAACTAATAGGCGTTAAAAATCTGGGTTGTCACACAAACCATCCTACTTCATTTCTGGAATCTCCACCATGTACTCAGTTGTTAAAGTGGTTTTTTGTATTGGCAGAGAGTATGACAATATCCAATCCCGGTCTCTTTAACAACCAAATACTTATTTCACATCTAGATGGTTCTTTTACATTTCAAAAGTCAATTCACAATTGATATCAAAATATCATATTCTCAAAACCATTTCATTTTCGAAATCACATTTACTTCTTAAATTACATCAGATTTGAAATCATAACACTTCTGAATTCATATTTCCAAAACTATATCAAATCCTCATTTAAAATCACCATATTCCTTAAGTATGTCATTTAAATCCCTACTTATGTGATAACTTCATTAAACCTTATTCGCTTAAAAATGAAGACTTTAATAAAAAACATTTCCACTTTACACTATCTGAAATTTAGAAAATAATTTAGATAGTTATAAATAGTTTAATTAGTTTACATAGTTTTAAATGGAGATAAATTAGTTTAAATAGGTTTAAAATAGATTAAAATAATTTAATTAGATTTAAAATGGTTTAAATGGTTTAAGAAAGATTAAATAGGTTTAGATTAAATGAATTTAAAAATAGGTTAAACAAAATTAAAATAGATTAAACATTTTAAAATAAATTAAAATAGTTTTAAATAGATTAAAATAGTTTTAAATAGATTAAAATAGTTTAATATAGTTTAATAAAGTTTAAATGATTTAAAATACATTAAAATATATTAAAATAGATTAAATATATTAAAATAGATTAAGATAGGTTGAATAGGTTAAATTAGATTAAAATAAATTAAATAGTTTAAATTGATTAAGTTGGTTTAAAATAAATTAACTTATTTTAATAGTTGAAAATCTTAAAATTAGAATTTAAAAGAACATTTATAGTTTATATTGAGATAATAAATTTTGAAATTAACATCATATTTAACCATTTCTTCCATTCCAACATTTCAATAATTTAATATCGATAAATGTCGTTTATACTTCAATTACAGCTTCAACATTTCAATTTAAACCAATTCCAATTTCAACATTTAAAACTCGGATTTCCGAAAATAATTCAGTTTTTATAAATCAAGTTTTCTTCAAGATATCGTTTAACTAAATTCAAAATTTAAGGATTTAAAATCGTTTAATTTAACCAATCCGCTGTCCATATATAATTCTCTACCCTATGGTCAAGTGATACAGATATTTATCATTTCAATCCGCAATTTAAAATTCTACGGGTATATATCATTTCAACCCAAAATCCCAAAATTTAATTTAATACATGAAATCGCTCGTCTATCATTTCAACCCATAACGATTTCTCCCTAATCTATCAAATCATTCGAGTATGTATCTTTTCAACCTATAAGGAACTTATAGTGTTACAATAATATAAAATATAACATCCATTCATCCAATATCAACAATCAAATATCCAACAAAAACATCATCCAAATCAATCAATAAACATCAATAGATAACTGATTATCAATAATAAGTATAAACTGATGAATTAATATTTAATATTAAATTAAACGACGATTAAATGCAATAAAAGTCATATCTAACTTGAATGACAATTTAAATATACCAAACATCAATCAATCAATTTCTATTCGCATCATAAATTTAATTTAACCAACAGAAGATAATTTAGTAGTTGTGAGTGGGTTAAAACACTCACATTTGATTTTAGTCCATAAAAATCCAAACATAAGCGCAAAAACTCAACAGTCTCCAAATTAAACTAAATCTATTTCATATTGTCCGAAATTTAAATATGAATCCAACAAAAGAAATTGCACGTGAATCAAAGTTTATATGCAAAAGATATTCATGTTATAAGAAATATTATTAAATAATAATTAGTACGCATAAAAAATAAACAAATTTTAGTACTTACGTTTCACTCAAGATGAGGCTTAAGGAAAAGATTGAAGAACAACTAAGATAAGGACAGGACATGTACGGTAAAATGAAAAAAAATCATATTTCACAAAAGAAAGCTTTTGGGTTTGCAAGAATAAGCGCTTTTGAATATGAGGTGTCAGGAGAAACAAAACGCAAGTAAAGAAATAAGCTGCAGGTTATTTATAATTAGGAAATGAAGGTAAAGGGACAAAATTATAAATCACGTTTTATTTTGAAAGCTCTAGGCATTAATAATGTATAAGAAAATGTACGTAGGGATGGAAAAGTTTGAAAACCAAAGAAAAGTAAAACTTTGTATACGTAAAAATGAGGTGGCAAGAATTAAATACAACCTAAAAGTCTAGTCTCGGGTATTAAATAGAAGGAGAAATGAATGGATCAAGTATTAATAATAAGGTAACTATTTTAAAATGTTCATGCAATAATTAATAACAAAAGAAATAAAGGGACCATGTACATCGCACAACCTTTTGAAATTCTATTTTTTTTGAAACGTAGCTAAATTAACTTCATTAACTTAAATAATATTCAAATTTGTACGCATTTAGGTTTTTATCTACGCATAATAAATTTTTTATACTTACCTGAAAAATGAAAACGTTCAATTTGGTTTTCCCAAAATTATTTTTTTTCATTAAAACACCCTTTTTTTAAACACAAAACGTGTGTTTCTTTTATTTAATCTATTAATTGCAATCAACGTTTCCTTTCCATTTAATTGAAATATTTGAATTACGTTAATTGCAATTACATACAAAGTTAAATTTCAAAACAGACAACTAAAGTGGATGAAAAATAGAATAATTGTTTATTTAAACTCGTTTATAAATTTGTTGTTTATAATCAAGAGTAATAAATAACTCTGAAATAGATTATTTTCCTATTCTTGTAATCAATCTATAAGCTAAAACACAGTTCAAATAAACATACATTTCTTCCTTTAAAATCAATCATTCTATTCTTCATTTTAATGAAATTAAACCTATATTCACAAATGAAACATTCATTTTATTTGATGTAAGTATTTTTTTTCATTAAATCAAACATTCCTTATAATTTTCACAAAACATAAGCTACTTTTAATTAAACCTATTAATTTACAATTTAGTATTCTCTTTCATATTAATTGAAAATTTTCAATTACATTAATTTCAGTTGATTAGGTTTCAAAATGGACTAAATGAATGCAATGAGAAAACAATTATTTCCTATCTAATAGTAATTTAAACATATTTATACACTATCGGATACAAACAATAATTACACATTTCTTACTAAATAATAGTTTCTCATCTCTGCAATCAATCTTTTAGCTACCAAACTTTCAAATAAATAAACATATGTTTTCTCCGTTACTAAACTTATTCATTTTTATTCTTTTATTTTGATTTACACTCCTACTATTAAATCAACCAATACCTTATGAAATTGTTAACATAGGTTTCTTTCTTGCTATCCTCATTTTGTATAGTTGGCGCCATTTCTTACATTAACCACAATATTTAATTACATTAAATTCTAATTAATTATATTCTAATTCCAATAAATTGATTTAATTAGATTTCAATCTTTTATTCAATCAATCATTACTTTTGTTAACTCCTCTTTTAGAGCGACCTAGCGACCTAACTTCACAAGCGACCTAGCGACCTAATGGACTCAGCGACCTAACGACCTAACGACCTAAAGCTCCAGCGACCTAACGACCTAAAAAGATGACGACTTAGCAACTAGCACAAGCCAGAATTTGCTAACTACCTAAAGAGGGCAGCGACCTAGCGACCTAACTACCTAAAGAGGGCAGCGACCTAGCGAGTTATCACAGAATAAAGCCGCCTGCTTATAGGCCGCTCCCAACCTTAAGTCGCCAACTACTCCCCTAGGTCGCTCACGACCTACAACTTACCAACCCATTCAGACAGATCAAGTGCACCCCTGTTAAGCCGTAAACCGTGCCCACTAGGTCGCCCACGACCTACGACCGACCCCTAGGTCGCTCGCGACCTACGACCTAACTCCAGATTCTCCCTATAAATACCCCACCTACTCCAACTTCAAAAGGACTTTTGGCTCACTTCTGAAATGCCTATACTCTGCCATTCTCTCGACTCATTCAACACTTCAAACACCGAAGACGCTTCAACAAACTTCAAGAGGAGATCAAACACATTCAACATGAATTCGAAAGAATCTTCTACATCAAAGTTCTAGCTATTCGTCTAAAGTTTGTTGTAATCAAAGTGCATTGTAAAGAATTGTAACCGAATCATCAATAAAGGAGATTAAAGTGGACGTAGGCTATATCTTAAGCCGAACAACTATAAAACTGTTGTCTTTTTACTGCTTTTCTATGATTTCTCTGCTTCTATTCTATTCCCGTACCAACGGGTGGTGCTTTCACTTTACTAATACTCACACTGGGGTGTTAGCGTCGATTTTTACGTTAACATTTTTGGTGCTTTCATTGAGAGCATCGAACTCAGGAGTGTTCTCACCATTGCTTCGCAAAGATTTGTTGAAAGATTCTCCTTAAAAACCAGAAGTTTATCTGAAATCATGGCTCCTGGAAGAAAGAGTAGATCTACTAGATCCGGAGATGTTAATGACAGGGCTGCTTCCTCTCCAGCGCCAAATCAAGCGACTCCTGCTGTTGGAGTCACAAGAGCTGAACTTGATGATGTTGTGTCTAGGTTATACCAACAAATGGAAGCTCAAAATGCTTTGATGATGGACAGGTTAAACGCTCTGCTTGGGATGAACCGACAACCAGAAAACAATGAACCAACCTTTGCTGAAGAAACTCATGATTCCCAAGACAAAGATATCCCTCAAAGAGCAGCAGGCACCGCCGAAGGGGCACCTCCCCAAGTTGGAGGATCAAGGCCGCAGCCACCTCTTCGCGAACGTTTGTTCAAACAAACTTCCGAAAAAGTGGTTGACGTCTGCCCGACAAGGCCTCTGAACGATGAGGAATATCTATCAGGAATGGTTCGCCAAATCATGAAAGAAAGTATGCAATGGAATGAAGATGAAAATGACTGGGGGTTTGCTCCAAGCAAGACTCCATTTACCGAAAGAATTCTAAAAGCTAAATTTCCAAGGAAATTTATTCCTCTACTATCCCAGCTTATCGGGGGACAAGCGACCCTAATCAGTTCTTGTACAAATATGACTGGCATATGACTGGTGCCAGGGCAACATATGAAATTAAATGCAGATATTTTCCTGTCTATTTGGAGGGAGTAGCTTTACTTTGGTTCACAAAGCTACCGGTTCAATCTGTAGATCAATTCTCTGACTTAACTCATAAATTCAAGGACTAATTCAGATTGTATGCGTCAAAAGCTAAGGACATAATGTCATTGTCCAGCCTAGAACAAGCTCCTGGGGAATTTATCAAATCATTCTTGAACCGCTTCAACATAGCTTTGGCTGAAGTGGATAATGCTGAGCCTTGAATGATTCTAACTTACTTGATGCGAGCCATCGATAAAACGAGTGAGTTCGGAAAATGGTTGAAGATGAAGGAACCAAACTCACTGGAGAAGTTTTATAAGAAGGCTGATGAATTTATGCATCTGGAAAATCTTCCTACACCAGCAAAGGTGGTTGTGGCTAAAATTGAAAACAACCATGTGGCTGAAGCTTCTAACAAAAAATAATCTGGTGGTCAGAAAAGGGAAAATAACGGTGGGAAAAAGCAGAAAGACATGAAGAAACCACGTTGTTTTTCGGATTTTACTCCTTTGACTGAAACTCCAGAGAACATCTTCTTCGCAACCAAGGAGGCTATCGAGTACCCTGAGCCACCTAAGATAAAGCTTGGAAAATTTTTTTTTGCCTAATGGAAGATTCAGTCGATTTCATAATCAGCCTGGCCATGATACTAATGAATGTCGCCATTTGAAGAATTTAATTGAAGAGCTGCTACGACAGAACAAACTGCAACAGTATGTCAAGAGAAATAGAAGTGGTCCTGCCTCATCTACTCAGGGGCAAAAACTTCCTGCTCGTCAATCTGATTCGGGTGAAAAGGCTGTGGTGCAGGAATCTGAAAGGCCTGTAATTAATGTAATCACAGGGGGTCCACACCCAGTAGGTAGAAGTTGGGGAGAAATGGAAAGATATACTCATGCTCTGAGACATGCCCCAAAAGAAGAAACTGTTTTTGTTTTGGAAGATGTGGTGCCTTCAAAACAGCAAAGAACATGTCACGATGACATCGTATTCAGGACTAGAGATTCTATGGGAGTTGAGGCTCCCACCATGGATCCGTTGGTAATAACTGTCGGTATCGGACCAGCTATTGTGAGAAGAGTGCTTGTCGATTGCGGCGCTTCTTATAATATCCTCTTCAAGAAGACCTTTGATTAAATGAAGATTCCGATGGCTGATGTTCAAACTTCTTCGCAAAAGATTGTTGGGTTCACTAGAGAACCGAAACAACCTATCGAAACCGTCGACTTATTTGTGGAACTTGGTGAAGGGGAAAGAAAAGTGGTCCGTAAGCAAACTTTTGTTATTGTTGATGAATTTTCTGCTTATAACACTTTCTTGGGATGACCAACTCTTGCGGCATTCAAAGCTATTCTCGCCCCATGGTGCCTAACTATGAAATTCCCCACTGATAACGGCGTTGGTGTTTTAAAAGGAGACCAGGATGCTGGGCGGGAATGTTATCTCACAAAGTTGCGGGAGGCGAAAACGAGAGAAATGGGAAAGGGTGCGGCAGCTCCGCTCCGCATCAAAGAACCCACCTTGTAGCAAGTATGGGGTGGGCCCTGCACTGGTGAGCATAGTGGTGCGCGGAAGGAAATAGATCCCAGAAAAACCAGTGCAGGGGAGAATAGAGTGGTGCCGGTAGAAGTAACGGTGCCAATACCTGTTGTCCAGAAGGATCCAAACAAGGTGCTAAATGTAGGTTCACAACTCGGTGTGACAGTTCAGAATATGCTAATAACATTCTTGAAAGCAAATCTGGATGTATTCGCTTGGAGTCACGCTGACATGTGTGGAATCTCTCCAGAAATGGCAGTGCATGCCTTAAATATTGATCTGAAATTCACACCTGTAAAGAAAAAAAGAAGAACCCAGGGTCCTGAAAGGTCAACGGCCTTAAAAGAAGAAGTAGATCGGCTCATGGAGAATGGCTTCATCAGAGAATCCACTTATCCAAATTGGGTCTCTAATCCGGGGTTGGTTAAAAAAGCAAATGGAAAGTGGAGAGTATGCATCGATTTTTCAGACTTGAATAAAGCATGTCCCAAAGACTGTTTCCCATTGCCCAGAATCGATCAGTTGGTGGATGGAACAACCGGGCACGAGTTATTACCTTTTATGGATGCTTACTCAGGATACAATCAAATCATGATGCATGAACCAGATCAGGAGGACACAAGCTTCATCACTGATGTTGGTCTTTACTGCTATAAAGTCATGCCCTTCGGATTAAAGAACGCAGGGTCAACTTATCAAAGACTCGTGAATGCCATGTTCAAACCTAAAATTGGCAAGACTATGGAAGTATATGTTGATGATATGCTAGTGAAGTCAAAGAAGGCAGCAGACCACATGGACCATCTGGCAGAAATGTTCGCGATCCTCCGAAAGTATGGAATGAAATTGAATCCTCTAAAATGTTCATTCGAGGTTGAGTCCGGAAAATTCTTAGATTTCATTGTGAGTGCTAGGGGCATCGAAGCTAATCCTGCTCAGATCACTGCCTTAAGAGAAGTCAAACCCCCTAGAACAAAGAAGGAATAGCAAAGCCTCAATGGGAAAGTCGCTGCTCTGAGTCGATTTATTTCCAAGGCCACAGATAAATGCATTCCCTTCTTTGATGCTCTGAAGAAAGGAAAGAAGAATTTCGAATGGACTCCCGAGTGTCAAAAAGCTTTTGATGAGCTGATATGGAAACACCTCCAGTACTTTCTAATCCTGACAATGGTGAAGATCTATTCATATGCTTAGCAGTTTCATCTCATGCTCTCAGTGCAGCGTTGTTACGAGAAGACGCAAAAGTTCAGCGTTCAGTTTATTACATCAGCAAAAGATTCACTAGGGCAGAGATGAATTATTCAAAGTTAGAAAAGCTCGCCTATTGTCTATTGATCACGTCCAGAAAGTTGAGGCCATACTTCCAGGCTCATCCTATTAAAGTCCTCACTGATCAACCTCTAAAGCAAGTCCTATTTCGCCCTAAAACTTCGGGTCGTCTTCTGAAGTGGAATATTGAACTCAGTCAATACGATATCACCTACCATCCCCGAAGAGCAATCAATGGACAAGCTTTAGCAGATTTCATTGCAGAATGCAAAGATAAAGGTGGCAGTGAGGAAGAGTTAACTGAAGACATTCCGATCCGATGGAAATTATATGTTGATGGTGCAAAAAATGATTACTGTTCAGGAGCTGGGGTTGTGCTTGAAACCCCTAAAGGACGATCATTATGTTATGCATTGAGATTAGAATTTCCTTCGACAAATAACGAAGCCGAATACGAAGCTCTTATTATCGGTCTGAGGATTGCTAAAGAACTGAGCATCAAAGTGTTGCAGATCTTCAGTGATTCCCAACTAATTGTATGCCAAGTCAAGAAAGAGTTTCAAACTAAAGGAGGAAATCTTCCTGCTTACCTGTCAAAAGCCTGTGAACTTCTCGATGATTTTGATCACTATACAATAAACCATATCCCTCGGGAAGAAAACATGAAGGCAGATTCTCTCGCGAAATACTCAAGCTCTAGCGAAGCTCAATTATTGGGATTGGTCCCTGTAGAAGTCTTGATAGCTCCGAGTATTGATGAGATGGATATTGATTGGATCATGACTGTATCTCAAGAACATGAGTCATCGATTACCCCAATCAAGGAATATCTACTCAACGGCTCCTTGCCAGAAAACTCAAAAGAACGCCAAAAGCTGTTAAGAAAAGCCCCAAAATATGTAATTCGAGGCGACCATTTGTACAGACGAGGATTCTCGATGCCATTACTCTGATGTGTAACTAAAGAAGAGGCTAAGACAATTTTGGCTGAAGTGCACGGAGGAGAGTGTGGAGATCATTCAGGCGGCCAAACCCTTGCTATGAAAATTCTCTACTATGGTTATTTTTGGCCGGATATTAATCGAGATGCTGCTAGCTACTCCCGAAAGTGTGACAGATGCCAGAGATTTGCAAAAATCCCAAGAGCACCTTCCACCGTGCTAACATAGATGGTCGGTCCATGGCCATTCGCCATTTGGGGAATAGATCTTATTAGGCCTATGCCGATTGCCAGATCCGGAATCAAATATGCCATTGTTGTTGTTGATTATTTCACTAAATGGGCTGAAGCTGAACCATTGGCTACTATTACCTCTAAAAAGATGATAAATTTTGTGACTAAAAATATCATTTGCAGGTATAGTGTTCCTCAGAAGATAATAACAGACAATAGTACTCAATTCGAAAGCGAAGAATTCCAGGAATTTTGCAGACGATTCAAAATCCGAAAAAGCATCTCAGCAGTGGCTCATCCGCAGGCAAACGGGCAAGTGGAAGCAGTGAACAAAATCATCAAATCAACCATCAAAAAGCAACTAGAAAAAGCAAAAGGTGGTTGGGTTGATAAGCTGCCACTAGCACTATGGGCATATAGGACTACCCACAAAACTGCGACTGGGCACACTCCATTTTCATTAGCATACGGATCAGAAGCAATGATTCCAGTGGAAATAGAAGTCCCCTCGCACAGGAGAATTCATTTCAACCAAGCTGAAAATGAAAAGCTGCAACTTAAAGCACTTGACTTGCTTGATGAAAGAAGGAAAGAAGCTGAACTCAGAGTTGTAGCTCAACAGCAAAGAATAGCCAGGCACATCAATTCTAAAGTTCGCCAACGCAGCTTCGAAATTGGGGATCTAGTCCTGAAAAGGATCATGACAGCAACAGGAGTGTTTGGGCCAAACTGGGAAGGGCCGTATGTCATAGGCAAAAAACTTCTCGACGGCACTTTCAAGCTCACAACTGTCGAATGAGATTCAATTCAAGAGCCTGGAACAGCAATCACTTGCGTCCATATTTTACTTAGAAGCAATGCTTAAATTTGTAAAATGATTATGGATGTATCATACTTGTATTGTAAGCCATTGTAAAAGCAGTGCAAAGTGATAATAAGAACTATGAAGTGGATGTAGGCCCAATTCTTGGCCGAACCACTATAAATCTTGTGTCTTTACTGCTTTAAAATGCCTATCTTATTTCGATGTGCAAATATTTTAAATGTGTTGCTAAAATATCGATTTAATATTGCAGGCAATCAAAGCAAAGCTTACCTATTCGACACGTCACAAACCCAAGCGATTCCCATAAATCACTCAACAAACAAATGTCAAGCCACAATAATTCCAGACTCAATTCCTACAAACGGTTGGTGATTCCACCAAAGGGGCACCTTCACAAAAGGAAGGCACCAGGCCCTTGCTAACTGACTGTGATCGTTTGTACAAACAGACATCCGGTTAAGTGGCTTGCGTCTGCCCATGGATTCACTCGACCATGAAGTACACTTCTCTAGAAAAATCAAACAGCTTATCAAAGAAAAGAACGTAAATTTGATAACGATAACGAAGAATCGCTCAGCGACAGTTGATGCAAAGACACGGACAAGTAGACAAAAATAGACGAAATGGAATCTCGTCTCTCACCCAAGAATGTTGGTGGGACCACCCAAGGGGGCACCTTCCTAAGATAGAAGGTTCCAGGCCCTTGTTACTTGATTACGATCGTTTGTGCAAACGAACATCCAGTCGGGTAGCTTGCGTCTGCCCCGTGGACCTACTTAACTGTGAGATGCAAACTTCCTAGCAAACCAAACAAAAGACCTCTTCGTAGGCAGAAAACTGCTTCGGAGGCACAAGCCCTCTTCGGATGCACACAAACTAAAGACCACTTCATAGGCAGAAAGCTGCTTCAGAGGCACACAAACAAAGACCTCCAACGAGGCAAAAGACCTCTTCGGAGACAAAAGACCTCTTCGGAGGTAAAAGACCTCTTCGGAGGCATAAGCCCTCTTCGGAGGCACAAGCCCTCTTCAGAGGCACAAGCCCTCCAACGAGGCATGCCCAAATCAAAATGCTTCTCTCGCCCAAGAATGTTGGTGGGACCACCCAAGGGGGCACCTTCCCAAGATAGAAGGTTCCAGGCCCTTGTTACTTGATTGCGATCGTTTGTGCAAACGAACATCCAGTCGGGTAGCTTGCGTCTGCTCCATGGGACCATTCAACTGTGAGAAAGTAACTTTCAGGCAAAACATCAAACAAGCCCTTCCCAAAGGCATATCAAACAAGCCCTTCCCAAAGGCATGTCAAACAAGCCCTCTCCCGAGGCACAAATCAAGAAGCCCTCTTTGGAGGCACAAAGCCTTCTTCGGAAGCACTAAACAATTAAAGCCCTCTAACGAGGCACATCCAAAAACTTCGTTGATGGGACCACCAAAGGGGCACCTTCTCAAAAAGAAGGTTCCAGGCTACAGCTGAATACTTATGATTATTTGTACAAACAAACATCCGATAAAACAGCTGACGTCGGTCCCGTGGGCCCATTCAACGATGAAATATAATTTTCTGGCAAATAGATCGAAGCATTCTTCAGAAGCCCGCTTTACTGCGTAGGGAATCCACTTTTCAACAAATAAAAGTGATCATCCTCGAAAGTTGAAGTGTTCTTTAAAAAAAAGAGAAAGAAAAACTTCTTTGATACAAAGCATACTCTACTAAAAGCAGAATAATATTTCCTCAAAACGGAAGAATTATTCTCTAAAATAAGAGTACAAGTCTTTTTAGAATATTGCAGTAAGCCGTGGTATGGGGGCATATAGCTACATTAATAAAAACAACGCTCAAACATCATACCACGAGCTCACTACGGTATCATATAAAGTAAATAAAGAAACTTGTGCAAAAACAAGGAATAAATGCATTCACGAATACAGACAAGAAATTGTACAAGTAAAAAGAATCATTTTATTCCATACTATAAAATTTTTATACATGTGCAGGTTTCAAGCGGGGGCCGGTGCCCGCACAATCTCCGGTCAATACATACAAAAAGCAAAAAAGCAAAACAGGAAGCGTAAAGTCAAGCTCATTACTCCTTCTTCCCGCCACCTTTAGAGCTCTTGCCCGGCTTGATGATTAATTTCTGAAGCCGGCGTGGACGGGTCAGGGAAGAAGGAGAAGGAGGTGTAGCTGGATCTGCTTCCACTTTTTCTTCACCAGCAGAAGCGCTTTTCTTCTTCTTCTTCAAAGCTGCGCATTTCCCTTTCTTCTTTGAAGAAGACTCACTTCCTGGAGTAATCAATGCAGAAAGCTTTGTGTCATCATCAAAAGGTTGCTCCGGAGTCTTTTCACCTCCTTCAAGTTCCCCAGCCTTCTGCTCTTACGAAGCGGGTGGATCGTCCAAGCCTTGAAGGGCTCCTATTTGTTCTTCCTACAACCCCGGCTGAGAAGTAGGAGTGACTTGAAGGGATGGAAGAGGAATAGCTGGAAGAGGAGAAGTCTGCGCAACACTTGGAGTTTTCTCTACAGAAGAAGAAAAATTAAAATCAACATTACTTGTAAAGAGAGAAGATATTGGCTCATCGGGACTTAAGTAATAAGCGAGAAGTTCATCGAGCTCAGTTGAATCGAACGAGCAGTCTACTTGAGCTAGATCAGACTTGAAGTTACATGGAGAGTTCGGCTTCGCAAGATCAATCTCGAACTTTTGGGCCTCGACATCTTCTGGGGCCTCTTCTTCGGTGGGAGCAGCTGTAATTTCAGTCTCGGCTTTTGCAGGAGAAGGCAAGTGGGAACTGGAGCCAACAATATCAATCTCGGCCGAAGCCGAAGGAAGAGCAGGGTCGGTCAAAGTTGCCTTCCCTGAATATTCTCCTTCTGCAACTACAGTTCGCTCTTTGGCAAGTTGCTCCTTTCCTCTGGCGAGAGCAGCACGACCTTCGTCGTCAAAATAAAATTCCACCAGGTCTGCTTTGGCATAGCCAGTATCTTTAAAAGTCTCCAGCGCTGACTCCCACACTTTGGCCAGAGTGATTTCATATTTCGGGCCCAAGAAAGCGAGACTTCCGCGCCCTAAGACGCTGTGGACATAAAACTCAAATAAAGTAGAGCTGACGTTGGCCTTTGTTGCTTCATGCGACCCTTCAGCTGCTTCTTTTACAGCCAAGGCATCGTCACGCTATTTCTCTACATTTTGAAAGTTGAGCTTTTAACGCTGCAGTCTCCAGGTCTTGGGAGTTAACTTTTTCCCGCAACTGAACGGTATCCTTGCGGTATTTTTCAATAACATGCCGCTCTGCCTCAAGTTTCGTCTCAGCATCTCTCTGGGCGGCATGTGCATCTCTCACTTGCTTTTGAAAAACCTCTTCCTTTTGAGAATGAGAAGCGGAAGAGGCAGCAAGGTCTTCTTTGAGTTTCTTAACTTCAGACTCAAGTCTCTCATTATCATCGGTGATGCTCTTCATTTCTGCATCATGTTGCTCAAGGACTTTCTTCCACTCCGACTTGTCGTTTTCCATCGTTAGCATAGCTTCGAGATTTGCGCGGTTAACTCTTTGAAGCTCATCGACAAGTTTTTGCCATGAAGACATTCTCTCAATATCGAGTTTAACGGCGTCAAGATTTCTCAACATAGCTTGTTTGTCGATGGGAACCAAGTCAAGATCAAAGCGCACTCCCTTCAAGCACCACTGTGGAAACCGACTCTGAAGAGTAGCCGGACCTTGTTCAACTAGGTACCGAGGCCTACTAATGATTGTCTGAATATCAGTTTTCTCGAGAGCAGGAGAACCGGAGGGGATGTCAAGAGAGATAGAAGCAGCAAGCTTTCCTGAAATTGCAGAGGTGTCCCTTTCGCTAAGCTTCACCCGCTTGCTCGAATCATCAACAACATGACTCTTTCCTCTATCGTCATGCGATTTTCTTTTATGAGAATCGTCACCTCTTTGGGAGGAGTCGTAACGTTCATCTCTTCTTTCATATCGCTCCTCGTAGGCCCTCCTTTCTTGAGCCTTCCTCGCAACTCTTTCTTCGTCAGTTTCTCTAAAGGCAGGGAGATAGCGCCTGGTGTCATAAGTGTCACGCCTTCCATAGCGCTGGAAATCATCATAGTATGAGCCACTTCGCCCCATCGGAGAATCTGAAAGTGAAAAAGATACAAGTCTTAAAAATCTTCGAAGTAAAGAAGCTAAGTGCGTTTAAGTGCCAAAAATCCTAAGTGTGTGTGATGTGCAAACTACGCGCGTCAAACTACAATCCACTCTTTGACTTAGGAGCGGTGATGACTTTTGCAACCGGTGTCAACTCTTGAGCTGACGGAGCTTATTGCAGGGCGGATGTCGCCTCAACTACTGGAGATATAACTTTAGTAGTAACATGGTCATCCTTAAAAAGCTCCTGTGAAGTTATCATTAGGTCACTCAGTCCACCGCAAATATCGTCACCGTCATGCCCAGCGGAGCTTTCTTTTTCAACTCCTTCTTCAATCACCGAGGAAAGTGTAAGCTTGCCAGATGACCCCGCGACATCGGCAGGGGTGGAACATTTCACTAACGAAGCTCCTGCAGTAGGTTCCTTTGATACGACTTCTTCGGTAGAAACCAGGGCAGTTAATGTTTCAGTCTCGGAACTAGAAAATTCATGAATCTGAGTAGATCGAGAGGGATGTAAAAGCCCAAATTGGTGTAGAAACTCGTCTTTCAGCAAAAACTTGATGCTTCTCTCCTCAGCCGCCACGGCACTTAATGTTTCGAAGGTTGGCTTGTGGCTGGGATCTCTAAGCGGAGGAGGAAGTGCTACAAAAAGTAAAGATTGAAGTTAAGTACTTGTCAATTCGAGTTCCAAGAAATTCAGAAAAATGAATTGAACAGAAATAGGCAATCTTACTTCCTATTCTCCAGATGGCATAGAACCCCGGGGGGCAACGAACATAGAAGAATTGACTTAAAAACCCGTGTGCACTCTCGGGCAAGTCTAGAATCAGTTTCCGGTTTCTCGCGCCTCTCATGAGAATAATTGAAGTATGGTATTTGTTCTTTGCGAAAGTGCACAAATAGCAGACTTCTTCGAAGCTCAGAAGACAGTCAAGTGTCCTCCTGAATAACACACACAACCCCATCAAGATGGCGTAACCATTGGGGTGTAGTTGGAAAGGAGATATGGTTAATCGGAGAAGGAGCATTTGAAGAAAGTCATTGAAAGGAGGAATAGCTCCATTCAGGCACATCTGTCGGTTAACTGCAATGAAGCCATGAGGTGGCCGATTAGCAGTATCATTTATCCCGGGAATCCGAGCGTCTGCTTCAGCAATGCCAAACTGAATGCACAACTGACTGAAAACTCTGTGGTTCAAAGTGGTCGAAGCTCTTTCCGGAGGATCATTCAACGGGTTAGCAATTGGAAAACCCTCTCCAGCTTGCCCTATTTCCTCTTGTTGAGAAGTCATTCTACACAAGGAACTGGATATTCAAATATGAAGGTGCACGTTTCCTAAAAGTGTGAAGTGTTGTGCAAAACTAGTAAAATGACAGGCAAATATAACTGGAATCAAATTAGTTGACATGTGTCAATTATAGAGTTTCAAGGCTTGTTATTTTAAGTCCAAGTACAATGTTGATGCAAACAAATTAGCTTTAGTTGATTATTTTAGCTTTGCTTTAATACTTCACTTGAATTTGTTGATTCACAGAATTTCATTCACATAGTTCATTTAAGTTGATTATTCTTTATCGACTAATCTGTCATTCGATGTGGGCAACCAATGGCAGTATATTCGCCCTAGTTTTCTGCAAATGTTGTGTTTAACAGGTTGTTAGATTAAAAGTTAGTATAATCTGTAAGGAAGTGCAACAAAGTTCAAACAGTTCAAGTTCAAACAGTTCAAGTTCAAACAATTAAAGCAAGTTCTTTCAAAATTTTACAAGTGTTCAAGTTTTGTTCATCTCTTAGGTCGTCCAGATTGTGCTCAAACGACCTGGCATAGGTCGGGTTTTCCTTAAGTCGTCCTGCTTGGAATTCATGTGCAAATTTAGCTAAGTCCTAGGTCGTTTGAATCCCAGCATGACCTAAAAATTAAGTCGCAAAAGGTGATGCTACAGGAAGTTAAGTCACAGATTCGGAGGTCGTTCAGCTTTCTTCAGGTCGCAAGGAGCCTTAGGTCGCGAGAATTCTTAAGTCGCTCAGATTCCCTAAGTCGCTTCTGGTGTAACTCAGCAATCTCAAGCTATCTCCTGTCCAAACCGCTATGCCCTACTCTCCTTAACCCACTAACTCCTCTCCACTTAATAACCCGCTATCTCGCTAACTCATGATCCGATAACCCATTAACACCTACACAATGAAATCCATTATTCTCTCAGTGAAAGCTGTTATCTCTCCATACCACCAAATCACCCAAAACTAATTCAAATCATCTCAGATCTGTAATTTGTCCAACACCCTGCTATGTTCTCGTGAATCACAACGGAAACGTAACCAATGGCGATTGAAAGTCGATCGCAACATTACTCAAAGTGTAACGCGACACACGGAATTGGACTAGGGTCACAAGATGGGGATTCCTAATTTGGCAGTGATCATGGTTGGATAGAAATCGAGTTTACTTATGCAATATGATAGCAAGGATGAATCGTCGACTAATTAGCTCGAATTCGCCTTTGAAATCATGAAGTTTTGTTAATGGCAGAGCGGGATATCGAAGCAGTTAAGTAAGGAAGAAGCAGCGAGCTAGCAGTTTATATGGGGCAAAGAGAACAGGCGAATGTGCACGCGAGTTAGCACATGTTTTAGGTCGCTCACAACCTAGCAGAATTAGATCGAAGCACACGACCTATGACATAGGCCTGTACTTCGAGGGGCAAGTGTTAACTCCTCTTTTAGAGTGACCTAGCGACCTAACTTCACAAGCGACCTAGCGACCTAATGGACTCAGCGACCTAACGACCTAACGACCTAAAGCTCCAGCGACCTAACGACCTAAAAGTATAAGCGACCTAACGACCTAAAAAGATGACGACTTAGCAACTAGCACAAGCCAGAACGAGCTAACTACCTAAAGAGGGCAGCGACCTAGCGACCTAAAGACCTCACGACCTAACTACCTAAAGAGGGCAGCAACCTAGCGAGTTATCACAGAATAAAGCCGCCTCCTTATAGGCTGCTGCCAACCTTAAGTCGCCAACTACTCCCCTAGGTCGCTCACGACCTACAACTTACCAATCCATTCAGACAGATCAAGTGCACCCCTGTTAAGCCGTAAACCGTGCCCACTAGGTCACCCACGACCTACGACCGACCCCTAGGTCGCTCGTGACCTACGACCTAACTCCAGATTCTCCCTATAAATACCCCACCTACTTCAACTTCAAAAGGACTTTTGGCTCACTTCTGGAACGCCTATACTCTGCCATTCTCTCGACTCATTCAACACTTCAAACACCGAAGACGCTTCAACAAACTTCAAGAGGAGATCAAACACATTCAACATGAATTTGAAATATTCTTCTACATCAAAGTTCTAGCTATTCGTCTAAAGTGTGTTGTAATCAAAGTGCATTGTAAAGAATTATAACCGAATCATCAATAAAGGAGATTAAAGTGGACGTAGGCTAGACCTTAAGCCAAACCACTATAAAACTATTGTCTTTTTACTGCTTTTCTGTGATTTCTCTGCTTATATTTTGTTCCCGTACCAACGGGTGGTTCTTTCACTTTACTAATACTCACACCGGGGTGTTAGCGTCGATTTTTACGTTAACAACTTTATAGACATAGTTAACATTTGTTTATATTTTATTACATTAATATTCTCCAATTTCATCTTAATTTCCATTAACGCAATATTTAATTCCATTTCTTGCAATTTATTTCCAATTTGATTTCAACAAGTTAAACAAATAGGTAACAAATAACAATTGTCACCTTTAGCTTAATTTAATCACATTTATAAGTTACATACTATTTCATTTGTTAATAAAACATTTAAACTATCAATTACTCCTTTAATCCAATTACCAATTTATACACACATTATTACAATTAATTTACAATCTATAACCAATTATAACTTTTTAATCATTTTAATTAATTGGAACTACACTTAAAGTAGTTATCAAATATTTTAAATTAATAATATTACTTTCATTCCAATTATATTCTTACTATATATTAAATCATAATTTTTTTTCCAACATTAAATCATAAAAGTTTATTAAATTAACTAATTTTAATTATCGAAAATTACGAGTAGTAATACTCTCCCACACTCAAAACTTTTCGTCCTCGAAAAGGGAAAGAAGCAAACCCAAACATCATGTAACAACCCGTAATTTTAATAAATATTTTTAATAGAATTTATTTGAAACTTTGTTTTTAAATCATTTAAAAATTGAAATTTTGGAAATTTATAATGTAATTTTGGGTTTTGTTGAGAATCATTCTTTCAAATATAATAAAATAAAGATTTTTCTAAAATTTAAATTTTGGTCAACTTTGGTCAAGTTTGACTTTCGGTTGAAAATTTTAAATTTGAATTTGAATTTTTATTCTTTTTCTTTGAAGCTAAATTTGATTCTAATATTCTCCCTGCTTTTCGTTTCGTTAAATTCTGATTTATACTTTTTAAATCTGTTAAATTTCAGCGTTTTACACGCAAATATTTTTCAATATTTTATTTTCTATTTTGTTTTGGGCTGGATTTAGTTTGAGATTTGGCTTGTTTATTTTAGTGGGCTTAGGCTAATGGGCTAGTATTTCCTATTATACACCTTTGTGACTTTTCAAAATGAAGAGATGCCTTTCCATTTCCCATAGCTGTACAAAACATCTCCTATCCTCTTTCTTTCTCATTTTGCTCTCCTGGAAAAAAAATACAGTAAGTCTTCTTCTTCTTTTTTCCTATTTCTTATTTTGTTTCTTCCTCTTCTAATCTATTTCGGCCTCCACCATAACCCTCCCTTTTGCCGACCTCTCCTCTACTTCATCACCACCATATAATCGGCCTTCATCCTCCACCACCATCCCCTCCTTATGTCGTGACTTGCCTTGGCCAAACCTATCACCACATGCCTTGAAAACCCTAGCCGAGCCCTTCACATCATCTCTTCCCTTCAAGTTTTCCTCGGCCACCACCTTTGCCTTGTATAGCCGTGACCATCTCCATTCTTTAGCCATGAATCCATGTTCCTTGACCCATAGCACAACATGGCCAAACCCATTAGCCATGTGGCCGAACCCATTGACCCATGGCCGAACCCATAAAGGCACACACCCTTTGACCTTGTGCCTTCCAATTGACCTTTTGCCTTGCCACCCCTTCACCTACCTTATAGCCGTACCCTATGCTTGACCATAGCCGAGCCTAGTTGCCTTCATCACTATCATAGCCGTACCTATTCACCAAGTGGTTGAGCCAAACCATGATGGCCGAGCCTATTACTCTAGTGGCCGAGCCCACTTGCATTTGGAATTGCCCATTCCTTTGATATTTTATTTATTTTTCATATATAAATCATTTGCTTATATATGTTTATTTTATTTGTTTCTAAGATTTGGATTTGGGTGCTACTTCTCCTCGAAATTGATTCGTGCTTTGTCGTGCTTTGCGGAGTTTGTTCTTGTGTCTTGAATTGTCATCTCTAGCCAAATAAGGTGAGTTTATCACTCTCGACTTCGTACTTATAATTTAGTGAATCGATGGCTTGTGAATTGTAATGGTGATATGCAATGTTGATAGTAGTTTCATATCTGCCTGTGATATGATATTATATGATGTTATAACCTGATGCTATATCTGTTTCATTACCTGACATGTTATGCTATGTTATACTGTTTATTTTATATTCCGTTTCTCACTCTGCCAGTTCCCTCACTATGGGTTGAAATGATACATACCCGAACGGACTTTAGAATAGGGAAAAATCATTATGAGCTGAAATGATAGGCTTGAGTGATATTTATTTGAATTGGGATTGCGGGTTTGAAATGATCAAACCTAGAATTTTTATATTTCGGATTGAAATGATACATATACGTATCACTTGACCAAGGTTAGAAAATATTCTACAGAACTGTGGTTAATTTTAATATATATATATATACATATATATATATATATATATTCTGAAAAACTTTAAGTATTAGAATTTTTAATTATAGAATTTTAACTTAAATTTTGATTTAAATGATTAAAAATATATATATATATATACTGATTTTTCTATAAGTTAAAGTTTTATAAGTTAATAAATGGTTTAAAATGTATTTTTAACTTAATGTGAAAAAATACAGTTTTAATTGGATATTTTTGTAATAAATTTTATTTAACTAAAATCATAATTTAATTAATATCCAAATAAATAAGTTTGTGAAGTAAAATAGATCTTATATAATAACTATGATAAAATATAAGATATGATGTTTTAAATATATTATAGTAGAAAATATAATAGCATTTGCAGCATTTCTAAAATGCTATGGTTTTAAGGTTATGTTCTAAAAATGCTACTATTTCTAAAAATGTAACATTTTCGAAATGCTACTATATAAGGGTCACATTTTAAAAGTGTTATGGTTTCTAATATTACATTTTTAAAAGTGTTATGGTTTCTAAATATTACATTTTTGAAGTGTTATAACTAAGTGTATAAATTTGGAAGTGTTACAACTTTGGAAAATAAATAATATTTTGAAAGAATAATGACATTGGATTTTAATGGTTTTGAAATAAATACGTTTTGATTTGAAATATAAACCATTTGAAATAAATAACCACGGGTTATAATAACGATTGGTTGTTAAAGAGACCGGGATCGGATATGCACATACTCTCTATCGATACCGAAAACCACTTTAATAACTGTGTATGTGGTGGAGATTCCAGAATGAAGTAGGATGGTGACGACGATCCTAAGTTATATTTACGTGGACCCAACTCCCGTGAGTTGGCATAAGGTGACTAAAATAGGAGCAATTGACGGGCTAATGAGGTAGCTCCTCTTATCGGACAAATTCCATCATATACCATTTTATTACTTTGTGATTGATTGGGGGCACCCCTTGATTCGGGAGTGTGGCTCGAGGTGGGCGATTGTTGCGGCTCTGCGTTACCACCGGCCTGGAAGTGTAATTGGTATATCTACCCTGGCATTGCCTAGTTGTGCCGTGTCACCTACCCTAGCGCGCCTTTTACGAGTTTGATTTGTGTTGTACCTATGGAGTATCCTCTGGTAGCTCCAGTTTACGGGGTATTACGGTACTGTATAGACTATTGGCACTATAAAAATGTGTTAAGGTGGAAAATGTAAATCCTTAACGCTATTTTTAAATAGTTTACTTTACTTTAGACATTATTATAATAGCGTATATTACTACATATTAGATAGTTTAATGGATCCTTAAAGGATGGGCGATCCCAAGCATCCTTTAAGTTATTGATGCATTTCTATTACAGTTCACTTGAGTTGATTTACATTTTATAAGTATGTATGTCCTGACTCGAGTGTTTTTTGTTTTGCTTTACGCTTGGGTCAGCTTGAGTATCACAGCTTTGGATTCATCTTTAGAGCTAGAGATTTGATGGAGACTTATCTATCTATCTAGTTGTCTATCTATTTCTATTTCAGTTATTTCCATTCAGCCTTTGCTTATGTATTAGTGAACTTATGTATTTGGATTCCAGTTGTATTTGCTTTCAAACTCTAGTATTATGTATTTGTTTTGAGACTATGTATTGTAGTAGCTTCATGAACTACTATGTAGTTTTTTATTCCACTGTGAGTTATTCTGATATTCTGTGTCTGTGATTCTGTGATTGATTTTATTTTCTCTAAATTTATTTACAATCTATTGTTTTGAATTATTCAGGTCCGACAGTAGTGGTTTTATTGTCAATTTGAATGGTCCAAAATAGTGGGTCGTTACATTTGGTATTAGAGCTTTGGTTTTAGGCAAACCTTAGCCAACAGAGCAAAACTCATTAGAGATAGGGTAGAAATACCCTAAAATGAGTGAAATCAATCTTAGAATCGTTTCTTTGTGAGAGAACGTATTTTTAAGTATAAAACGATTTTCAAATGATTTTCAAAGGATTTTAAAAGATTAATTTGGATATAAACTTTTCTTGTTTTAAAAATCTCATTTCTTAACTTCATTCCTTTCGAATCCACCTTGTTTATTTAGAATTCTTTGATTAGGATTTCTATTCTAGTTGAATCTTATCTTTGTCTTTCTATTTTACCTTTGTCCTAAAATTCATTCTTGATTTCCAGGATGAATCGTAGGAATTCCAAAGGTAGGGGTCGTGGTGTTGCCCCAGTTCCCAAGCCACACTACGCCATAGATGGCCTACTGCAACGAAATTACATGGTGTTGCTAGCTATAATGTAACGATAGGCATGCTGATTTTTGTCTATTACAACACTCGCTTCAAGGTGTTAGCATAGGTATCAACAAGATGTTGCAGTAGCTATAGATGTATTCAAATTAAAAAATTAATAAAATTAGCAATCCGCGTGAATACGATCCAACGGTCTACATTTAATCCGATTGTTAAACTGGATCACCGCTATAATTTGCTCCAAATTTTTGTTTTCCCGCTTTACTTTTCATATCATTTTCGTTCTCACCCCCAATTTCCAAATCCCTAATTTCCAAATCATATTTTCGTTTTTTTTTTCTTCCAAAAACAAAATTAACCGTGAGAAAGGCACAAGGCTAGGGATTATAGGGATCCCGTGCGTTGTTTTAGGTGTGGGGAAGTGGGTCATCAAAGATTCTCTTGTTCAGCTGCTTCCATGGCAAATCTCAGATCCAAATCCAATATTTTTAGACCCAGATTTGCGAGCATCCAAGAATGCGGTTTCATACTTGCTGCGTTAAAATTCTTAAATTTAATAAACTCTCTTTATGAATCCGAGAAATTGAAGCTTATGGGAGAGCTGCTTGGCTGTTATGAGTACATGCTGAATAGTCTTATTTCTGACGCATTCATGGATACTTCGATAGATGGATTGGTGGAGTGGCTTCGCCTGAGATGAAAAAAGGAATTTTCAACTTGAGACAGTGGCAAAGCAAGAATTGTCGCAGATAAGATGCTTGAGGATATGCCAAGTAAACCAATAAGTGAATTCTCCTCGATCGTGTTACAAATTGACCTCATTTGCCTTTTGTCGTGTAGTTCAACCACTATTGAAATCATATATTCATGTTCCTGTAGCCGAAGAGATTGCCAATAGGTCTGAATGTGATACTCTTGCTTGTTTTGTCACATCTAACAGTTTTTGCCTCTGGAAAGCTCTATGGAGGAGACTGATTCTTTGGGTATTGTTGAAAGGTTGTTGGTGAATCTAGTGGAGGATTCTGCAGCAGATAGGGAGTCGAATGGGGTTGACATGGTGGATAAAGTGGCAGGCGATGATAGTGCTTTATTGGATGATGAAGTTGGTGAAGGAATGTCTGGTGGTATTGCAAATGTTGGGGGGACAGTTTGGTTCCTGTAGGAATTGGCAAGGTTCAGGGGGAGATTTGTTTGGCTGTTACTCTGGTTTCAAGTTTAGTCCAGACTTCAATGACAAATGTATTCCCATCGAACAACTTGTTGAAGGGGAATCTATCTTTTCCATTCTTGGAGAAAGTTCAAGGACAGTATTTGAGGAAAAACCAGCTAGCGATTGTATGTTGCTTGACCAGACTGTATTGGACTTCAGTTCATCATTTTTAGAAATGCAGAGCTGAAATTGGCCTCAGACGAGTGTAGTTTTAACTTGTTTCTATATAATAGTTTTGATCCTCTGAATGAAGTTGTAGAGGATGATTGTGAGGCGGAGTTTGCAGATATAGCTGAAATAAATGGCACAGGGGTCGTTGAGAGTTTGAACTTCCATAGATCAAAAGAAAGCAGTGCTGGAAAAAAGGCAGGTGGATGAAGGGTAATGTATTACTTATTAACACGCAACATGTATGATGAAATGTCAATTTTTATTTATCATGGTTTCAGGTCTTTTACCAAGGCAGAGCTAAAAGCAAGGTTATTTCAGTTTTCACTGAACAATTTGCTAAGAATGATGGCTGGAAAAAGGTCGGATGATTCAGAAGAAGCCATGAAAGAGTTGCAAAAGTCAATCATCGAGGAGGTGTTCAAATTCGCAGAAGAAGCCAGGTCGATCCCCGCCGGGACTGCGGTGCCCCGGACCCCCGCCGGCGCTGCGCCCGGACCCGCTTCTCGGCTCGCCTTCGGCTCGGCACTCGGCTCGCCTTCGGCTCGTCATATATTTGTCAGTGTCGGTGTCTATATAAATTGAAACTGCATATGTAATGAGTGAACTGAGTGATGTAGTGAGGAATATCTGTATATGTGAATATCGGTGTTATTTATCATTGAATTGTAAAATAGTCGAGTCAGGAATTTGTACTATTTTAAATGTTGAAATAAAATATTTATTTAAATAAATTACTGTTTGAATATCAAATTCTGTGCAATAGCATTTTATTAAATAAAAATTTATTTCTATTAAAAAATCAAATATGCTCTACATTGTGGGCCCCACAAATTCAGAAAGTTAATACCTATAGCAATATTTTGGAATGTTGGTACAGACACCTATGGATGTTGCCATAGATCCAAATAGGGTTCTATGGCAACAATATTTCTTATGTTGCCTTAGATAGTCAAAATGTTGCCTTTGAGGTCTGCGGCAACGCGGCAAAATGCATCACCGAGAAAGTGTTGCCTTTGCCCTTTTTTAGCCTACAGCAACATTTTTTGGCACTTCCTGCATCACTTCTTTGGTGTTTCTGTATGCAATCTATGGCGTAGTGCCAGTTGCACCCATCAGGTTCACCACTCTCCGTAAGGAGTTCACTCAGTTTGGTGGTACCAAGTTTACTGGAACCGAGAGCATCATTGAGGCTCAGCAGTGGCTGAGGAGTTTAGAGAGGATATTCACTGGTTTGGAGATTACTGATGCTCAGAAGCATCAGTTGGCAGCTTGGCAGTTGCAGGAGGCAACCCAAAATTGGTGGGAGTCTGTTACAGCTCCGACTGTTGATGCTAATATTTCTTGGGAGTAGTTTAGGTGTCTTCTTGAGTTGGTTTTTGAGTTTGTTTCAGTTTTCTCTCTTTGGAATCTTTCTTTAGTTTGGATATCTTATTTCAGGGAGGCTTTTGTGGCAAAGTGGATGCCTGAAGCCAGGAAGTCCCAGCTATATAGCGAGTTTATGGATCTTAAGCAGAGGAGCATGTCATTTTCTGAGTATGAACGGAAGTTCAATGAACTTTCCAAGTTTGGTCCTGGCATGATTGACACCTCTCTTAAGAAGAATGAGAAATTTATAGCTGGAGCTCGCCCAGAGTATTATGATCGTCTCATTTCTCATGTGCATGGTACCTTCATGAAGTTGATGGACATGGCCATTAGATAAGAGAACCCCACTTCTAAGGAAGCTTTTGCTCCTCGTGCTTCTCCATCTCAGCCTGGTTCTGGCAACTCTAAGAAGAGGAAGCCTAACTTTCATCAGTAGAAGCAGAATTGGCTTAAGAATCCTGGTTTATGATCTACTCCTCGGAAGCATCCTATCGACCTATCTTCCATCACCTGCTTCAAGTGCGATCAGAAGGGACACTATGCCAATAGTTTCCCTACTTCAGTTGGTGCTGCTGTTCCTCCACCTCAGGATACTAGGAACAACCTCTGTCATGTCTGTTTGCAGCCTGGCCATTTCAAGAAGGATTGTCCCTTATATTAGAAGGGCAAGACATCTCGAGTCTTTGCTATGACTTCTTCCACTCATGTTCCGCCTACTCCACCTGCTTCTAGTGATACCCAAGGTACTCTCCAGGGCACCTTTTCTCTGTTTAATTTTCATGTTCGTGTTTTATTTGATACTGGAGCTTCGCATAGTTTTATTTCTATGGATCTTTGTGATAAGTTTGAGCATCTCCTTTCCCCTGAGTTTTCTTCTGTACCTTTGTGTGTTACTAATCCTATTAGGGGTCCCGCGAACCTTAGTAGGATTTGTAATCAAATGAAACTCTTCTATTCTAGCCATCGATTTTCTGGTGATTTCTATGTTCTGGGTTTTGATGCTTTTAATATATTGCTTGGGGGTGATTGGTTGAAGAGGCATGAAGCTGTTATCTCTTGTAAAACTCAAACTGTTTCTCTTGTTGATGATCGGGGTAAACCTTTGGTGATTCAGTGTTGTATGCCTTAGGATTTTGCTGGCAGTTTTATTTTCTCTCTGGATTCTTCTCTTAGTGATCTTGATTCAACCCCTGTGGTTAAACTCTATCCCGATGTATTTGGTGAAGTCGCTTCTTTACCTCCTAAGCGGGAAATCGATTTCCATATTGATCTTATTCCTGGAGCTTGACTTGTAGTTCTTCCTCCCAGAAGAATGGCACCTCGCGAGAAGGTTGAGTTGAGGAAACAAATAGAGGACTTGTTCTCCAAGGGTCTGATCAGACCTAGTCATTCTGAATGGGGAGCAACAGTGGTTTTCGTCACTAAGTCCGATGGTTCTTTGAGGATGTGTGTTGATTATAGGGAGCTGAACAAGCTCACTGTGAAAAACAGATATCCTATGCCTCATATCAATGATATGTTCGATCAGCTTTATGGAGCTACTATTTTCTCTCAGCTTGATCTTGCCACAGGTTTCCACCAGCTCAGAGTTGCTGAGGAAAGTATTCCCAAGGCTGCTTTCTGTACTGAGAATGGTCTCTATGAATGGTTATTTATGCCTTTTGGTTTGACTAATGCCCCAGCTTTCTTTGTTGATCTAATGAATCGTGTTTTTTGAGATGTTCTTAACAAGTTTGTTCTGGTCTTCGTCAATGGTATTCTTGTCTTCTCTAAGTCAGAGGAGGAGCATAAGGTCCATTTGAATTCTGTTCTGGAGACTCTTAGGAGTCACCAATTAAAAGATAAATTCTCGAAATGCCATTTCTAGAAGGATGATGTCCGATTTCTTGGACATATTGTTTCTAGTAATGGAGTTTCTGTTGATCCAGTCAAGATCGCTGCGATCAATATAAGTCTTCCTTTTTCTCATCTTTCTTTTGTAATCCAATTATTTTATCTTTATCGGTAGTTCTTATTTTTCCCTATTCTATTTCAGGATTGGGAAACTCCTAGGACTCCATCTGATATCCGTAGCTTTCTGGGCCTTGCCGGTTATTATCAGAGATTCATTGAGAATTTTGTTCGGATTGCTACACCTCTCACAGCTTTGACTAGAAATAATTCTAAGTTTATATGGAATGATAAGTGTGAAGCTGCATTCAATGAGTTAAAGCGCAAGCTTACTTTCGCACCAGTTCTTACCGTTCCTAATGGAAATGAGGGATTAACGGTATACACTGATGTTAGTCGTGAAGGTTTGGGAGTTGTTCTATTGCAAGATGGGAAGGTCATTGCTTATGCCAGTCGTCAGTTGAAGACCCATGAAACCAATTATGCTGCTCATGATTTGGAATTGCTTGCCGTGGTTTTTGCTTTGAAACTATGGAGGCATCATCTTTTTGGAACTAAGTTTGAGCTTTTTACTGGTCATCAGTCTTTGAGATATATTTTTATGGATTTGAATCGGAGGCAAGTTAGGTGGCTTGAGTTCCTTGCTTCTTATGACCTCGACATCAACTATACCCCTGGGAAAGCTAATGTTGTGGTCGATACTTTGAGTCGGAAGAATGCGATGTTGTGTCAGCTTGTTGTTTCTTCTCCTCTTTTAGATCGTATCATTGCTAAGTAGGATGAGAATCAAATGCTTAGGCTTATTAAGGAGAATGTCTATAGCAGGGTTGGTGGTAGTAGTCTTGATGGTAGTGGAGCTCAGATCGATGATAGAGGGATTTTGAGGATTAATAATCAGATTTGTGTCTCGAATGTTGATGGATTGAGGCAAGAGTTACTCCGAGAAAATCATCGATCTAGACTTTCTATTCATCCAGGAGTGACGAAGGTGTATCAGGATATGAAGAAGCTGTATTGGTGGAGAGGTATGAAGCGTGATATCTCCATTTTTTTTAGTGGGTGTGCGACTTGTCAGCAAGTCAAGGTCGATCATCAGAAGACCCCTAGTTTGTTGCAGCCCCTTAAGGTTCCTAATTGGAAATGGGAACAAGTTCTTATGGATTTTATTAATGGATTACTGAGGACTATGAGGGGTAATGAGAGTATTTGGGTTATTGTGGATAGATTGACCAAATCAGCTCATTTCATTCTGGTCAAGTCTACCCGTTTTGCTTCGAGTTTAGCTGAGATCTATATGAGAGAGATTGTCCGTCTTCATGGTGTTCCTATTAGTATTGTTTCTGATCGAGATCCCATCTTTACCAGCCAGTTTTGGAAAGCTTTTCAGGAATCTTTGGGTACTAATCTGAATCTGAGCACTGATTACCATCCGTAGACCGACGGTCAAACGAAAAGAGTGAATCAGATTCTAGAGGATCTTCTTTGTGCCTATGTTCTTGATTATGGAGGATCTTGGGAAAATCATATCCATTTTGTCGAGTTCACCTATAACAACAGTTATCAAGTATAATCTCAATCTTCTATCTTAATCTTATCTTAATCCTTTATCTATCTCGTTTCATCTTTCAATTTAGGCTAGTATTGCAATGTCTCTGTTTGCTGCCCATTACGGACGACCTTGTAGATCCCCATCTTGCTGGATTGAATCCGGTAATCGTTTGGTTGTTGGTCCTGATATGATTTTGGAGGCTTTTGAGAGAGTTGAGGAGATTAAGAGGAAGATGTGGAGTGCTCAGGATAGGCAGAAGAAGTATGCTGATCGGCGTAGGAGGAGTTTGGAGTGTCTGTTGGTGATTTGGTTTTCCTTAAGGTCTCTCCCTTAAGGAATGTGATTCGGTTTGGTCGAAAAGGGAAGCTTGCTCCTAGGTTCATTGGTCCTTTCTGCATCTTAGAGAGGATTGGTTCTTTAGATTATCGTCTGTATGTGCCTGAGAAGTTTTCTGGAGTGCATAATGTATTCCATATTTCGCATCTTCGTCGGTACCTTCATGACCCATCCTTGATTGTCCAGCCTTCTGATCTCGAGAGTTTAGATATTGAGCAAACTTTACTATCGAGAGGAAGCCACTTCGTATTGTCGATAGAGGTACGAAGCAACTGAGAAGGAAATCTATCAACCTGGTCAAAGTGTAGTGGAGTACTGATTATCGGGATTGTACCTGGGAGACGGAGGAGAGCATGTGTGCTTCGAATCCGGAATTGTTTGTTTCAGGTACTATTCGCTATTCTATCTTATCCTATCTTTCTTTGTTTTTCTGTGTCTCGTTCCTTTTCGAGGACGAAAAGCTTTGAGCGGGGGAGAGTGTAACAACCTGTAATTTTAATAAATGTTTTTAATAGAATTTATTTGAAACTTTGTTTTTAAATCATTTAAAAATTGAAAATTTTGAATTTTATAATGTGATTTTGGGTTTTGTTGAGAATTATTCTTTCAAATATAATAAAATATAGATTTTTCTGAAATTTAATTTTTGGTTAACTTTGGTCAAAGTTTGACTTTCGGTTGAAATTTTAAATTTGAATTTTTAATTTTTATTCTTTTTCTTTGAAGATGAATATGATTCTAATATTCTCCCTGCTTTTCATTTCGTCAAATTCTGATTTATACTTTTTAAATCTGTTAAATTTCAGCGTTTTACATGCAAATATTTTTCCGTATTTTATTTTCTATTTTCTATTTTGTTTTGGGCTAGATTTGGTTTGAGATTTGGCTTGTTTATTTTAGTGGGATTAGGCTAATGGGCTAGTATTTCCTAATAGACACCTTTGTGACTTTTCAAAAAGAAGAGATGCCTTTCCATTTCCCATAGCCGTACAAAACATCTCCTACCCTCTTTCTTTCTCATTTTGGTCTCCTGGAAAAAAATTACAGTAAGTCTTCTTCTTCTTTTTTCCATTTCTTATTTTGTTTCTTCCTCTTCTAATCTATTTCTACCTCCACTATAACCATCCCTTTTGCCGACCTCTCCTCCACTTCATCACCACTAAATGATCGGCCTTCATCCTCCACCACCATCCCCTCCTTATGCCGTGACTTGCCTTGGCCAAACCTATCACCACATACCTTGAAAACCCTTGCCGAGCACTTCACATCATCTCTTCCCTTCAAGTTTGCCTCGGCCACCACCTTTGCCTTATATAGCCGTGACCATCTCCATTCTTTAGCCATGAATCCATGTTCCTTGACCCATAGCACAACATGGCGGAACCCATTAGCCATGTGGCCGAACCCATTGACCCATGGCCAAACCCAAAAAGGCACACACCCTTTGACCTTTTCCCTTCCAATTGACCTTTTGCCTTGCCACCCCTTCACCTACCCCATAGCCGTACCCGATGATTGACCATAGCCGAGGCTTGTTGCCTTCATCACCATCATAGCCGTACCTATTCACCAAGTGGTTGAGCCGAACCATGATGGCCAAGCCTATTACTCAAGTGGCCTAGCCCACTTGCATTTGTACTAGCCCATTTCTTTGATATTTTATTTATTTTTCATGTATAAAATCATTTGCTTATATATGTTTATTTTATTTGTTTCTAAGATTTGGATTTAGGTGCTACTTCTCCTCGAAATTGATTCATGCTTTGTCTTACTTTGCGGAGTTTGTTCTTGTGTCTTGAATTGTCATCTCTAGCCAAAGAAGGTGAGTTTATCACTCTCGACTTCGTACTTATAATTTAGTGAATCGATGGCATGTGAATTGTAATAGTGATATGCCATGTTGATAATAGTTTCAGATATGCCTGTGATATGATATTATATGATGTTATAACCTGATGCTATATCTGTTTCATTACCTGACATGTTATGCTATGTTATACTGTTTATTTTATATTTTGTTTCTCACTCTGCATGTTCCCTCACTATGGGTTGAAATGATACATACCCAAACGGACTTTAGAATAGGGAAAAATGGTTATGAGCTGAAATGATAGGCTCGAGCGATTTTTATTTGACTTGGGATTGCAGGTTTGAAATGATCAAACCCAAAAATTTTATATTTCAGATTGAAATGATACATATCCGTATCACTTGACCTAGGTTAGAAAATATTATACTGACCTGTGGTTAATTTTAATATATATATATATATATTCTGAAAAACTTTAAGTATTGGAATTTTAAATTATGGAATTTTAACTTAAATTTTGATTTAAATGATTTAAATATATATATATATACTGATTTTTCTATAAGTTAAAGTTTTATAAGTTAATAAATGGTTTAAAATGTATTTTTAACTTAATGTGAAAAAATACAGTTTTAATTGGATATTTTTGTAATAAATTTTATTTAACTAAAATCATAGTTTAATTAATATCCAAATAAATAAGTTTGTAAAGTAAAATAGATCTTATACAATAACTATGATAAAAATATAAGATCTGATGTTTTAAATATGTTATGGTAGAAAATATAATAGCATTTGCAGCATTTCTAAAATGCTATGGTTTTAAGGTTATGTTCTAAAAATGCTACTATTTCTAAAAATGTAACATTTTCGAAATGCTACTATATAAGGGTCACATTTTAAAACTGTTATGGTTTCTAATATTACATTTTTAAAAGTGTTATTGTTTCTAAATATTACATTTTTGAAGTGTTATAACTAAGTGTATAAATTTGGAAGTGTTACAACTTTGGAAAATAAATAATATTTTGAAAGAATAATGACATCGGATTTTAATGGTTTTGAAATAAATATGTTTTGATTTGAAATATAAACCATTTGAAATAAATAACCACGGGTTATAATAACGATTGGTTGTTAAAGAGACCGGGATCGGATATGGACATACTCTCTGTCGATATCAAAAACCACTTTAACAACTATGTACGTGGCGGAGATTCCTGTGACGACCCGACTTTCTTACACCAGAAAGTCGCATCATCTTTAAGAAAGAAAGGGGTGAGAAATAGAAAAGATAGAGAAGAAAGAAGAAAACAACATCAGAATCTCAACAGCGGAACGAATGGAATATAATATATCACATAAGAGATTACATAGTATCATATACATCAGAGTTACACAGATAGTACAACACATACTAGACAGTTATAAACACCTGTCTATTTAATACAACTCGATACATCTCAATACAACACAGAGATACAACACAGCAGAAATACAAATAAACACTAACACAGCGGAACCACTATATATCTATACGCTTAAGCAACCTACTCCATTGCTCCTCCAGAATTTGTCAAAGCTAACCTGAATCCATTGGCTACTCGTAAAAATTTGAGTACCCGAGAGTTTAAGAAAAACAGAAATAAACTCCGGGTCAGCCATAGGTCTGGTATGAGTAACAGGTTAAAGTTGCTTAACTTTAAAAATCATTTGAAAACAAAGGTATCACGTAAGACTTCCCACACATGAACATGGGTAAGTTTTTACCTTACGCTAACCAAACATTTGATAGGAAATCCAGTGGTATTATAATAGTGTCTAGGGTTTTCAAGTAAAATACAGAAATAGCTGGAATGCTTACATCTCACGTTCCAACATAGTTGGGCACAACTAATACGTACTGCACTTATTGGAGATTGGATTCCATACAATGGCAGGGCTACTGGGGTACCGCCCGTCACAGTACGTGGCCTAGATCACCGAATCGAGGAGTACGCCCGCTCCCCTGCAACACAAGGCCGGAACCATCCCTTACTGGATAATTCCCGGATAAGAAACCCCGCGGTTGTAGCTAGCAACCGCCACACAGCCGAATAAAAGGGACTCTAGACAGGGGAAATCTCATCCTACTTGGGTGCTACCCACTAACCTTGCTGCACCTCCCCTGTTTTAGCCATTCCCGGTTGATGAGGCTTGAGGTCACGATTACCTTAACAGAACTCATCACTTAGAATGCTCATCGTCCACCTCACGATGTTCTAAAAGCATTCAATCCATACAAGTTCGTTCCGGGTTCGAACAAAACCGAGGGCATTATCTCGTTACACTCATTTTGGAATCACCCTCGGAGTTAACGACAATAACCCTTGCATTCTGAATCTTCATTTTCACTTGAGATTCATGACCTATCGCAAATTTGGATCGATGTGGTTTTCGGATATCCAAATCTGGAAACCCGATCCCGGTCTCATCGAAATCCAAATCACCATCTTTTAGGTCCAAGTTGTTTTAAAGTTAAAACAATTCAATTTTATTATCTATATACACAGATAGATAATTCATAATATCGTAGATAGATAATTCACATATCATCATAAACAGATAATCTACATTTTCATCACATTTCAACCAAACATCCATATCACACAGCATTACTTATCTCATATCTGAGATTTCAAATCATTCAAGGAAATTAATATCATCCATCATACATAAGCAAGGATTCATCAACACATTATTTATAATTAATTTAAAATGAATTAAATTAATTACCTTATTTCTAATTAATTTAAAGTAAATTAAATTAATTACTTCATTCTATAAATCCTGCTTTCATAACTATTAATTAATTACAAATCAATTAATCATTCTCTAAGTTTCCATCTTAATTAATCATCCTGGATTAATTATCCTTTAATTACATTCTAGTAATTATCTTTTAATTAGTTTCACAAATTAATTATCTTATACCAAAAATAGAAAGTAACCTTTTAATTACTAAAATTACTTCTTAATTTGATTACATTAATGAATCCCTTCATTTATTAATTATTTCCAAATAAATCCATTCTAACTTACATCATTAATTACAATATTTAATGATCTCTAATTACATCTATTACATTAAGTAATAAATCTTCAATTAAACCAAATTGCTAGTCACTCTTGAATAACTCCATTCAGTAATTAACTACGCTTAATTACTTCATTTAATAATTTAATTACTCCATAATTAATTATCTCTAATTAATCCCTTGATTAATTATACAAAGTAATTATACTCCAATTACTTTCAATATTAAATCATACTCAATTAATTACTTCCTTAAGTAATTATACTTATCACATCATCAAATGGTTATTTAAATTAATTAAACTTAATTAATTAACTTAAACAATTCATATTAAACTTAATTAATTACAATGAGTAATTAATTTCTTAATTACTTTCATAAGTAATTATACTTAAATAATTCATAATTGATTATCTCAAATTAATTAATCTAATTAATTATCAAAATCTATTACACTAATTAATTATTAAATAATCTTAAGTTAATGACCTTCATTAACAATTTATCAATTACTTCTCTTAAGTAATTAACTCAAATTAACCATTATTAATTTCAATTTAATTTCCTTAACCTTATTTAATTAATTAAACCCTAAATTTCTTAATTAAATAAATTAATTAATGATCCATTTAATTACCTTCTAATTTAATGAATCACTATTCATTAAATTTTTATTAACTTCTAAAATAAGAACATTTCTTATTAATGATTACATTATTTTTATCAAACAATTTAAATCAGTTACTTTTAACTTTGTTTTCAAATCTCATTTAAATTTAAGGTTTAAAATGAAGTCAAACTTAACTTCAACAAAGTTTAAATCCATTTAAAACCCCTTTTATCCGATTGCTAAAGAATTACTTATTTTAAAAGAAATTTAAAGGAGTTTAAAACCAAATTCATTTGAAATACAAATCATATTTAAAATACAACTTAAACTTTCAAAGTTATTTAAAAACTTAAATTTAAAAACTTTCTTTATTTAAAAATTATGATTCAAATTTTGGATTGGAATCCAGATTTAATCTTAGGTTTAAATCTCTATTTTATTAAAATCTTTACTTTTAAATTTTATACTATTTAACAATGTAATGTTGTTCAATCAATTTAAATTTAAAAAAAAACTTTATTTTATTTTAAACTGAGATTCAAACTACATTTGAACCCAAACTAACTTTGATTTAAACTTAGTTTAAATATCTATTTACAGATTAAACTCCAGTTTTTTTTCTTTTGTTTTTTTTTAAAAATTTTGAAAACTTACAGGTTTACAACCTGTAAGCAAAAATCTACTCGAGTCAACTACAAGGTTACTTCGGGCCCAAACCTAATTTACTTCGAGTCTGAGATTCGAATTACTCGAGAACGTCTCGAGACCCAAATCCTTGCAACCCAACATCCAAACAACCTCCTCCAAACAACATACTGTGTGTGGAATATGCATGTATATGCTTTTTGTTTGATGATAATAAACATATATACATTCATTTAAATGTATTTGATATTGTATTATTTTATTTTTCACAGATTAAATAGATATTTGCTGAATAAAATAAATAACACAGAATTTGAATTCAAACGAATATTTTATTCAAACAAATATTTATTACAATTTTGATAGTACAATTTCAAGCTCTACCTATATACATCAATTTTGATCACAATACAATTACATCACAATTTCATAGTTACATCATTTCCTCACTACATATCACTCACACTCGTATTTATCTTCAACATTCACTCCAATGTGAATCCAACATCTGAGCAATCTGCAGAAATATACATTGACGCAGTAAAATTGAAAAGGAAATGTTTTTGCAGTATAAAACAAAATGTGGATTTTGAAAATATTATTTGCCTCATTTATTTGGGTTGTTCGTCATCATATTTGAATTCATCACACACGAACAATGTGACATGCACAGTGTATCACTGTACATGCCACAAGGCTGTGCACACCAAAATGTACACTTGATATATTTACAGGAACAGGTGAGCACAGGTCAAACCCAAATACAGGATTCAACTCAAGTGCAAAATAAAATGATGTCACAAGGTCAAATCCAAATTTCTAGATTCAACTCAAGTACTTGAACAAATGATCATGGCAGTGAACAAAGCAAGTGCACTAGTACAAAACTAAGCACAACAACCAACACAAGCAACACAATGACAATGAAAGACTGCACAAATTCAAGAAGAGCACAAGCACAGTTCAAATGACCAGACTCGAGCATACATACAAGACTGTGCCACCAGACCAGCTACAACAGTGCAGTGACTACAAAGATGAACACAGTGCAACAAAAGTCAGTGGCAAGCATACAAATCAAATGTAAAGGAATGCAATCAAGACAGTCAAGTGCAGACTAGAATGGCAATGCACAAGTCTAGTAACAGCATGCTACAAGCATCTACAAGTGACTAATGCACAAAAGACATAGCAATGAACTCAAGTCATAGGTGATACCAGACTACACAAAAGCTACATTTCAAATGACCAGATCAAAACAGTGATCATCACCAAACAATAGTCAGATAAGATCAAAGTAAGGTGATGACAGAAAGCATGTCAAAGTCAGGTTAGAATGTAACTCGAAGTTCAAGTGACAAACAGTGCAACAGAGAATGTACAGGATAGTAAATAACAAAATCAAGTCAAAATATAAGTCAACCAGAATGAAGAACGGAAAAAATTCAATGGCCGAAGTCAAAGCTTAAATTCAAAATCAATGCTGTGGAAACCAAGTTAATCAAGGAATATGATGAACAGGTCAGAGATGATGTGTAAGTTTCAAACTCAACATCGTGATTACCAAGGCAACAAGTTCGAATATATACGTATTTGAATAAGTCGCGAACATCACAACCATCGATACATAATCAAGTAGTAGAGAAAAGAATTTGACAAATTCAAATACATATAGACGAACGAATATTCAGGGATTCGAACCCTATAAAAGCACAAATCATCATCGGCAAAAAGGTGTGATTCGAGTTCGAGCTAACAGAGAACAATAAACCAATAACTCGAATCACATTGAGTTCAAGCAAACAAATTAGAAGAAACAAAAGGCAAATAACCACATACCAAAGTCGAACTCGATCAAACATCGAAGCAGCCGAAGCAAGCTTCAACGAAATGAACGATCGATCAAGTTACACGCGAGATAATCTACTCAATCGACCAACAGAAGTCGGTGGCTTCGACAAAGCAAAGCCCTAATTCCAGACTCGAGGCAAAAGGCCAAAGCCATAAACAACAGGAGGAAGCTCTTAATTCCAGAATCAAGCAAAAGCCGACGCCTCAATCATAGATTCGCCAAAGCAATAGAGAATCAAGGAGCTGAAGCTCATAATTCCATAATCACCAGAGAATCGCAGAGCGTCGCCAATTTTTTTTTCTCAAGGGATCGGAACAGGAAATAAAGAGATAAAAGAATCGGGCCGAAGATAATATTGAATAGGGGATCGGGCTGGAATAAAAAGGAAGGGGTCGATATAAAATTGAAGCGGGCGGGCCTATTTACCTATTAGGGTTTTAAATTTTTAGTTTAAATTATCTTTGTGGGCCGGTTTTAATGTTTTATTTTAGGCCTAGTTTATTGAGGGCAAAATTGATTTAAAATTTACATTTTAGTTTTTGCCCTGGTTTTAAACTGTGTTTTTTTGTTTTTCAATTTTTACTTTTTCAAGTCAAGTAAGGGTAAATCACCACCTAGGGTTTAGGTAGTGTCAGATTGTCTAGTTAGGGTTAGTTCAGTGAGCAGGGTGTGCGAGTTTACGAAACTCTATAGGCGGAGCAGGGTGTGCGAGTCTGTAGGAGTGTTTGTAAGCGAGATACTGTTTAATTCTAATAGAAATCTGGGAATGCAGCAGTAGGCAGGGGTTGCCGAAGCTGGGTAAATTCTGTGTGTGATTTACTTTTCTGCATATTTATTTATCTGCATTTTGATTACGTGTTTAATTCGTTAAAATTTGCTATAACCTTATTCACCCCCCCCCCTCTAGGGTTAATCTAGATCCTACAAGTGGTATTAGAGCCTGGTATTTTTCTCTTTAACTCTAGAGTCATGAATTTTTCAAATAATGCTTTTTCTGAGGGATAATAAATTGTTAGGCCACCTATGTTTAATAGGAGTGATTATGCTTACTGGAAAGTTAGGATGGGTATTTATCTTAGTTCTGTAGATTATGATGTTTGGTATATTATTGAAACTGGCTATAAAGCTCCCACTATAACTGTTGGTGATACTGAGATTTCTAAACCTAAGGATAGGTGGGATGCTAACGATAAGAAATTGAAAACCACAAATGCTAAAGCCATGAATGCTTTAATCTGTACTCTTGATAAAACTGAATTTAATAGAATTTCTCATTGTAAAACAGCACATGAAATTTGGCATACTCTAGAGATGACACACGAAGGAACTTCTCAAGTCAAGGAGTCTCGTCTAGCCCTGTTCAGTAATGAATACGAAAACTTCGTGATGGACAAAGGCGAGAGCATAAAAGACATGTTTGGACGCTTCTCAACCTTGGTGTGCAATGCTAGAGCGCTTGGGAAAGTATTCACTGAGGTAGAGCTTGTGAGGAAGGTGCTACGAGTCTTACCGATGAACTTTGAGGCAAAAGTCATGGCAATACAAGAATCGAAAGATCTGAGTAAACTAAGCATGGAGGAGTTGATTGGCAACTTGATGACATATGAGCTTGAGCTAAAAACAAAGGAGGAACGCAACAACTCCGAACCAAAGAAGAAGACGATTGCCTTAAAGAGCAAAGAAGAGAGCGATGAAGAAGAAGAAGATCCAATTGAAGAGCTTGCAATGGCCGTCAATAATCTTAGAAAATGGTCAAGATTCGGGCCACACAAGAAGAAAACAAATAGTAATAGGTCAAAAGATTCTAACAATTCCGATAATGAATTGACCTGCTATAACTGCAATAAGCCTGGCCACTTCAAACCAAACTACCCACTTCTCAAAAACAACAAAGGAAAGAAAAAGAAGAAGAAGGTCTTTGCAGCGACTTGGGATGATGAAGAAGGAGAGGAATTTTCGAATAATAGCTCAGAGGAGGCTAATTTGTGTCTTATGACAAAATCAGATTCAGAAGCAAGCTCGGAGGAATCTTGTGAGGTACGAAACTATTCTTATAAAGAACTTGTTTTGATGTGTTGTGATTTTACTAAAACAATTGATACTCTTGATTCTAAAATTGAAAAACTGAAATCTGATAGGAGAGAACTTGTCCGTGAAAATTCTAGGTTAAAAACTGAACTTGAAAATATTCAAAACCTAGACTATAAAAAATGTAAAATTTTAGATTCAGAATTATCAAAACTGAAGAATAGCTTGGAGAATCTTGAAAAAGAAAACTTGAGTCTTAAGGAAACCATTGACACTAGGAGAAAGGATTTTATAAATAGATGCACCTCACTTGTGACTGAAAACACAACACTGAAAACCAAAGTCCAAGATCTTGAGAAAACTCTGAATAACTTTTCAAGAGGAGAAAAATCATTCAATATGTTATTGGGAAATCAACTTTTTGCTAACAACAGAAAAGGACTAGGTTTTGGGAAAACACAAGTTGATGATAATGCAAAAGGTAAGAGTGTCTTTGCTAGATGTGAAACAATTGGTCATCGTGTTGAAAATTGTAGTCATAGGAACAAGAACACAATTTATACAAGTTTGGGTTCCTAAGAATTCTACAAACCAATTTCATGTCTATTGGAACAAAAGGACAAAACAAGTTTGGGTTCCAAAGGGATTGTTTATTCACAATTATTCTGCCACTAACAACCATGGACCTATAAATAGGTCACAAAAATATTTTACCATGTAGGTGTGGTGACAGGCTAAGGAACAACATTAGTGTTGTCTGGATTCTGGCTGTTCCAGACACACAACGGACGACAAATCAACGTTCCTTAGCCAAGTATAAAGGTGACAGATTCACAATGGGCAAACAACGAAAGATTATCGTTCAGGTAAAACGGGTAATTGTATTTATTTTCAAACGATAAATAAAATGTGAAAATCTACACCATAATCTGAATTAAATCAACCAGTCATGTGAAATGATTGATGATGTTAATTCTGATTTTTTAGTCAATCATCTTTAAAGAGAATTACTTGAAGTAATTATGATGGTTGACAGATTCTGACTAACTTGATATGATCTTACATGACTTGTTTATGACTTTGATTTGTGCTTAAAAGTTGACCAACCATTTTTTCATTGAACTTAATCTGTTTTGGTCAATTTGTGATGTTGATTGATTACTGATTACTCATGCTATAAAAAGGATTTTTAGAAATTGTTGAAACTGTTGAAACTTTATTGGTGAAACTTCAAGAAATTGTTTTTGAAATAATGATGATGGTTTAATGACTGTTGATCTTACGGTTTCTAAATCTGACACTGTGATATTTGTTTGATGGTTAACACGACTTCAATTTAAAGTCAAGTTTTTTGAAAATAACTCTGTGATAGTTTGTTGAAATTTCACAATCTGGTCTATGACATCCAACAAGTGATATTGAGTCAGATGCAGATCACACTGGTAATATAGTTGATAGATAAATTACTAGTGGAACGTGATTATATTTCAAGACATTTATTTGCTGCATCAGTTTTCAAAGAAAATATCTGCATATTTTTCACTTGAAATAATTTCTAGTTTAGCAGAAATTTTTCTTAAAAACCCCTTCTAGAAAATAATTTCTGTTGACCTTGTATCAGATTAGTTATTTAAGAAAATTTGATTTTATTGAAATTGATTAACTGATCTGACCCCCTAATAATTATCTAAAAGGATAAATAGTGATTGAAAATAAGATGAGTGTTGATATTAATCATATATTATGATTTGAGAAAGTATAATTAGAAAATTTCTTTAGAAATTTAAACAAGAGTTATAAAAACTTTTTGTTGATAAATTTTCCATGATCATTTCTATTTCTATCATTTTTCTATCGACCACCACTCATCAAAAGCCAATATAGTATGTCAATATGTGGTAGTTTAAACGGGAAATCATTTGTGCTTCAATTTTATTATATTTCTAACAATAAAAAATAATATCCAAAATATTCACTCTCATTTAAAAGTCCTCACGGTTATGCATGGGTGAATTACTTGGATTTTTGATTATGTGCTTCCATGCTCATTTAAAAGTCCTCACGGTTATGCATGTATGGAACGCATATCAAAATTAATTAATTAAATAGACAAGTTGATTCTAACCCCATTTAAAAGTCCTCACGGTTATGCGTGGTTAGAAGATACTTGAATTCATTTTTTTTAAAATGGAATACTACTAATCTCATTTAAAAGTCCTAACGGTTATGCATGGTTAGTAGATATTCAAATTCCTGATATAAACATACCACAAATAGACACAACTATATGGTTTTATTTAATGAAATCATTCATATCATTCTAAAGTGGAATATGCGTCAATTAAAGTATTTATGATTTTTTGTTTGATTTTCTCATTGAAATTAATATTTATACTCGATTGAGCTTTAATATTGTATTAATGTCTATCACTATATCTCTATTTTTCTATTACTATTCTTTTGCTGATAACAAAAGGGGGAGAGAAAAGTAAAGATTTTGAAAATAAAGGTCAAAGATTTTCTAATTGCATCAATGCTCATTTGAATTCTTTATTCTCATGCATATATGTAGGGGGAGTATTGTGCAGAAAGAGAGCATTCAAATAGGGGGAGCAAACTGAATAATCAAATACATTTAATATAGTCAAAATCTTAAATATATGTTTGTTATCATCAAAAGGGGGAGATTGTGGAATATGCATGTATATGCTTTTTGTTTGATGATAATAAACATATACATTCATTTAAATGTATTTGATATTGTACTATTTTATTTTTCATAGATTAAATAGATATTTGCTGAATAAAATAAATAACACAGAATTTGAATTCAAACGAATATTTTATTCAAACAAATATTTATTACAATTTTGATAGTACAATTTCAAGCTCTCACTATATACATCAATTTTGATCACAATACAATTACATCACGATTTCATAGTTACATCATTTCCTCACTACATATCACTCACACTCGTATTTATCTTCAACATTCACCCCAATGTGAATCCAGCATCTGAACAATCTGCAGAAATATATACATTGACGCAGTAAAATTGAAAAGGAAATGTTTTTGCAGTATAAAACAAAATGTGGATTTTGAAAATATTATTTGCCTCATTTATTTGGGTTGTTCGTCATCATATTTGAATTCATCACACACGAACAATGTGACAAGCACAGTGTATCACTGTACATACCACAAGGCTGTGCACACCAAAATGTACACTTGATATATTTACAGGAACAGGTGAGCACAGGTCAAACCCAAATACAGGATTCAAATCAAGTGCAAAATAAAATGATGTCACAAGGTCAAATCCAAATTTCTGGATTCAACTCAAGTACTTGAACAAATGATCATGGCAGTGAACAAAGCAAGTGCACTAGTACAAAACTAAGCACAACAACCAACACAAGCAACACAATGACAGTGAAAGACTGCACAAATTCAAGAAGAGCACAAGCACAGTTCAAATGACCAGACTCGAGCATACATACAAGACTGTGCCACTAGACTAGCTACAATAGTGCAGTGACTACAGAGATGAACACAGTGCAACAAAAGTCAGTGGCAAGCATACAAATCAAATGTAAAGGAATGCAATCAAGACAGTCAAGTGCAGACTAGAATGGCAATGCACAAGTCTAGTAACAGCATGCTACAAGCATCTACAAGTGACTAATGCACAAAAGACATAGCAATGAACTCAAGTCACAGGTGATACCAGACTACACAAAAGCTACAGTTCAAATGACCAGATCAAAACAGTGATCATCACCAAAAAATAGTCAGATAAGATCAAAGTAAGGTGATGACAGAAAGCATGTCAAAGTCAGGTTAGAATGTAACTCGAAGTTCAAGTGACAAACAGTGCAACAGAGAATGTACAGGATAGTAAATAACAAAATCAAGTCAAAATATAAGTCAACCAGAATGAAGAACGGAAAAAATTCAATGGCCGAAGTCAAAGCTTAAATTCAAAATCAATGTCGTGGAAACCAAGTTAATCAAAGAATATGATGAACAGGTCAGAGATGAGGTGTAAGTTTCAAACTCAACACCGTGATTACCAAGGCAACAAGTTCGAATATATACGTATTTGAATAAGTCGCGAACATCACAACCATCGATACATAATCAAGCAGTAGAGAAAAGAATTTGACAAATTCAAATACATATAGACGAACAAATATTCAGGGATTCGAACCCTATAAAAGCACAAATCATCATCGGCAAAAAGGTGTGATTCGAGTTCGAGCTAACAGAGAACAATAAACCAATAACTCGAATCACATTGAGTTCAAGCAAGCAAATCAGAAGAAACAAAAGGCAAATAACCCCATACCAAAGTCGAACTCGATCAAACATCGAAGCAGCCGAAGCAAGCTTCAACGAGACGAACGATCGATCAAAGTTACACGCGAGATAATCTACTCAATCGATCAACAGATGTCGGTGGCTTCGACAAAGCAAAGCCCTAATTCCAGACTCGAGGCAAAAGGCCAAAGCCATAAACAACAGGAGGAAGCTCTTAATTCTAGAATCAAGCAAAAGCCGACGCCTCAATCATAGATTCGCCAAAGCAACAGAGAATCAAGGAGCCGAAGCTCATAATTCCATAATCACCAGAGAATCGCAGAGCGTCGCCATTTTTTTTCTCAGGGGATCGGGCCAGGAAATAAAGAGATAAAAGAATCGGGCCGAAGATAATATTGAATAGGGGATCGGGCTGGAATAAAAAGGAAGGGGTCGATATAAAATTGAAGCGGGCCGGCCTATTTACCTATTAGGGTTTTAAATTTTTAGTTTAAATTATCTTTGTGGGCTGGTTTTAATGTTTTATTTTGGGCCTAGTTTATTGAGGGCAAAATTGATTTAAAATTTACATTTTAATTTTTGCCCTGGTTTTAAACTGTGTTTTTTTGTTTTTCAGTTTTTACTTTTTCAAGTCAAGTAAGGGTAAATCACCACCTAGGGTTTAGGTAGTGTTAGATTGTCTAGTTAGGGTTAGTTCAGTGAGCAGGGTGTGCGAGTTTATGAAACTCTATAGGCGGAGCAGGGTGTGCGAGTCTGTAGGAGTGTTTGTAAGCGAGATACTGTTTAATTCTAATAGAAATCTGGGAATGCAGCAGTAGGCAGGGGTTGCCGAAGCTGGGTAAATTCTGTGTGTGATTTACTTTTCTGCATATTTATTTATCTGCATTTTGATTACGTGTTTAATTCGTTAAAATTTGCTATAACCCTATTCACCCCCCTCTAGGGTTAATCTAGATCCTACACTGTGCACATGCATGGCCGCCTTTGTCCCTTCCGATCATCGATGATGATCTACCCACGACCACCAGCATCACCAAAACCCAATTCAAACACCAGATTTCTCCATCTCATCTCGAAGTCGAAGTCGAGTTGAAAATCCAATCCTGGAAACACACGAACCATCATCAACCTAAACCTGTCAACGCTTCGATCCCCACTCTCCGACCACAAGAAAATCAACGTCGTCGGTCACGACCTCTCCAATACCCCCCGCAACCATTTCCCAAAGACAGGGAACGCTCGATCAACTTTACACGTCGAGGTGATCGATTCATCAAACCTACCCAATACTAGGGTTCCAGAAGGAAACTTTGTGCCGCATCTTCCTTGGTGAACTTCATCGCCATCACCCATTTTTCCAAGCATCTATGCTCACTCCTCCATCAACCAGAAGAGCCCCGACCTTCACCTTCAAGTATATCACCAGAAAATCACAAATTTCCCTCTCCAGTTCATACCAAAACTGCTCTCCCATCCTATCACTAAAAGTTATAATTTCCTTCTTAAAAATCATGTTATAAGTTAAGGATTCAACTTATGATCCTGAATTTATAAATTAGAATGTTTGGTTTTTCTCTTATTCATGTTTGCTCTGTTGTTTATATATATTCCAGAGATACTCAGGCTTGAAGTTTAACTTAATCAAGTTTTAAACGTTAATCCATAATAAATCAAACAACTTTTGTTTGCAAACTAAGTCCTAACAACCATTGATTGAAGAGAATATGAATTTAAATCTAAAACAGGGAACTGGAAACTAAGAACAGAGAATGTTCCTATGGAAATAAACATACACAAAGCATATTGCATTGACCTATATACATACTACAATATTTCACAGAAGAACAGGCAACCATATTCATTCTTAAATTAAAAAAAAAGTGATGTTACTCACCTTTTAAACAGAAGACAGAGCACATTAAGTTTGAAAAACAGCAAGCTTTGAACTTTTAAAAACTGGAAAATGCTTTTTGCTTTGATCTTCCTTCTAGTATTCATGCTTAACTATTGTTTTGAATTCATAGAATGATGATGTTTATTTATTTTATTTTTCCAGGCTTGTTATGTTTTGATGAACGAATAAAATAAAGAGGAGATATATATATAGAAAAAGAAGATTACGGGGGGGTGTTCTCTGGCTTGTACATTAGCCTGGTACACTTATCTTCTTTTTTATATATTGGGTCAGAGATTTTTATTTCACTTTGGGGGCTGAAAGCATTTTTTAATAGACTTTGTTTTGTGCTAAGATGGAAAGCATTAAATGCTCATGTCCTTCATGTCTATCTCCTTGCTTCTTTGTGTTTCCAGATTTTTTTCTTCTTTTACATTATTTTTCTTACCTGATTTGTTTTCAAACCTTGTTTATGTGCATAATGCAAAGTGTATTAGTTACTTGTTATAAACTTTACTTAAGTTATAAGTACATAAGAATTTCTTATGTTCTTTTGTTTTCTTGTGTTATATATTTATAGAATTACCTTATGTTTCCATTTAACTATATAATTTATTACTAACATAAATCCGTAGTTTTTTTTATTTTCTATTTAAAGTTTAATATTAAACATCTAATTTACTTATTATTTATTTTTATACTAATGTTTAATTTTAATAAGGTTTAATTTATTTTAAATTTACAAATCATAGCTTTCCAAATATATACATATATAAATAAAAATAACAATTTCTATTTATAATAAGAATTCATTTGTAAAGAAATTTTATTAGTATTGTTTAAAAATAACTCCTCATTGAATTAAAAATAATTTATAAAGAAATCATTCCTTTATTTATAAGTTTACTCATCTTATCAAGCTATAAAACAAAACAATCCTTTTAATTAATTCTTAAACTTAAGCTAAGATAAATCTAAATCAATTAAACATTTATCTTAACTATTTTAAAACCATATAGTTATTTATTCAATATTAAATTAAATCAAATTTTCAAATTACCAAAAATATTAGAATTAGAAAACATGCCCTTATTTATTAAATTTAAAACAAAGCTCATCTACTTACAATATATACAAATATATATTCATTATAAATAGAAAACAATTTATTAGCTTTTAAAAGATAAATTATCAGTTAAATATTTATTCGAAAGAAAATTATTAAATCAATTCAAATCTTATTAACAAATATTATCAAATCAATTTAATTTCAGCACAGATTACTAAATTGATATTGTCAGAAATTCCGGGATATCACATTTCCAGAATGAAGTTGGATGATAGCGACGATCCTAAGGTATATTTACGTGGACCGAACTCCCGTGAGTTGGCATAAGGTGGCTAAAACAAGAGCAATTGACTGGCTAATAAGGTAGCTCCTCTTATCGGACACATTCCATCGTATACCATTCTATTACTTTGTGATAGACTGGGTGCACCCCTTGATTTGGGAGTGTGGCTCGAGGTGGGCGATTGTTGCGGCTCTGCGTTACCACCGGCCCGAAAGTGTAATTGGTATATCTACCCTGGCATTTCCTAGTTGTGTCGTGTCACCTACCCTAGCGCACCTTTTACGAGTTTGATTTGTGTCGTACCTATGGAGTATCCTAAGGTAGCTCCAGTTTATGGGGTATTACGGTACTGTATAGACTATTGGCACTATAAAAATGTGTTAAGGTGGAAAATGTAAAGCCTTAACGCTATTTTTAAATAGTTTACTTTACTTTAGACATTATTATAATAGCGTATATTACTACATAGTAAATAGTTTAACGGATCCTTAAAGGATGGGCGATCCTAAGCATCATTTAAGTTATTGATGCATTTCTATTGCAGTTCACTTGAGTTGATTTGCATTTTATAAGTATGTATGTCCTGACTCGAGTGTTTTGTGTTTTGCTTTACGCTCGGGTTAGCCTGAGTATCACAGCTTTGGATTCATCTTTGGAGCTAGAGATTTGCTGGAGACTTATCTATCTATCTAGTTGTCTATTTATTTCTATTTTAGTTATTTCCATTCAGCCATTGCTTATGTATTAGTGAACTTATGTATTTGGATTCCAGTTGTATTTGCTTTAAGACTCTGGTATTATGTATTTGTTTTGAGACTATGTATTGTAGTAGCTTCATGAACTACTATGTATTTTTTTATTCCGCTGCGAGTTATTCTTATATTCTGTGTCTGTGATTTTATGATTGATTTTATTTTCTCCAAGTTTATTTACAATCTATTGTTTTGAATTATTCAGGTCCAACATGTGTGATTTTATTGTCGATTTGAATGGTCCAAAATAGTGGGTCGTTACACATCACGAGACCCGAACACAGCCACTTTAAATTCGAGACTGCCTCCTTCTTTGTCTGCGGCCACAGCGACCCCCTCCAGCCGCGAACAACCTGCGACATTGGCCTACATGCTACCGCACACGATATGAGATCGCCAAACCCTAGCTGCTCCTCTACGCCATCCCACGCTCGCGTGCGACACCAACAACGCAGCCCCCAAATCCAGTCTCATTGCCATGACTTCACAGTTTCTTGCATTCACCTAGACCCATTTCGACTTCGCCGACAACCATCGCGCCATCATCTCGAGATGCATGTGCCACAACATTAAAACCTATCGTGATGTCGACCTCGCCATGCTATCATGGGCGAGCGCCGCGATTCCTCCCTAAGTCGCCCTAGTTCGCCTCCTCACGATTTTGTATTTGGTTTCGATCTGAATGAAGCAAAGGGATTTATGATAATAAAAGGGAGGGGAGCAGCTTCGTTTTTATTCAATTTTGAATTCCAAATTTTCGGCCATCCCCCCATTTTTTATATGTATAATGAAGTGTGTTCGTTCGAACTGATGACGAAGGGAGAAGGGTACGCGATTTGAAAGAATGAAGAGAAAGGGTACGTGATGGGTTACGTGTTTTTAAAGGAAAAAAGGCGGCTACGATTTTGATTTTGATTTTGGTTTGATTTATAAATATTAATATTTCATTACAAAATATCTCGAATTACATACTGTGAAATCTTGACCCCCTATTGTGGAGTGTCGCCTGGCGTTTATAATGTTATACCCCTATTACGAACACAATGGAAAAGGTTTTGAGTCCTAATTCGATGGTATATAGAAGATAGCTTTTTGAACCCAATTATTATATTGAATTTTCGATATTAATTTCAACGCGTTTCTATTCCGTACAGCCAAACGATAACTCGAAGCACTACAAAATTTGAAATCCGATAATAATAAGATATTACAGATCCAATGGAACTGGTTCGTTTAAATCCGAGACTGTGACCCGGATCGCTTTTTTTAATCGTCGATCAAATCGACGATTTCCAAAATTTAAGAAATCGCTTGAAATTTTCAGTTTTAAAAACCTTCTAACTCAATTATAACACCAAATCAAATATATAAAACCATTTAAATATTCACAATTAACCGTCGAAAAATCCAGGTCATTACACCTATGATAATGATTCATGGCCAATTGGCCCATTCGTACCGTGCTTACTTTTTTAATTCTACTTGCCTGTCTATCAATTACTACATATTTAGACAAAAAATATTGAAATTTTTTTCAGTGGATATATCTTACCTTATAATCATATCAGTTCATAAATATATGTTTTGCTTATATATGATAGTGCAAAAATACATGCTATAACGTAAATCATTTTTGGTAGACATAAAATAATCCAAGAAATTTTCTGCTTTTTACTAACTTGGAGAAAATTATCACATAAGCTGTAAATCTTATGTTTAGTAGCCACTGGCATTTTGTAAATTAGTATCCAATGTACTGTTATAGGAGTTATATCTGTGTTTATTAACTACATTCTACTAACCACTTTAACAAAAGAATTAACCTTAAACAAATAAATTAGAAATGAACAAAGCATATTTATTTAGTGCAGGGTAACACCAAAAAGGACCAAAGTATTCACTGTTAAATTTGAATGGGCGATATGTTGGTTGAGTATGTAAATAGGACTTATTAGGAGTACTCTAAATTTTATGCTTAGCTCAAAATATGTAGCCTGATAACAAAAGTATTTAGATGCGATAAATTCAATTCAATGATTCATTTATCCGTCAGACTAAGTTCCAATACTTTTCGAAGAGGCCCGATATGCTTTTGTGTGTTAAACTAATCCCATTAAATAAGAAATCCTACTTCTAGGTCAATGAATCTGAAATCAAGATGACTCTTAAAACTATCGGTTTGGACCCTTATGAGTATTTATTTTTCACTGACCAATTACCCATAATCTGTCGAGTTTGAATATTTTATATATAGAATTAATTTCAGGGAACAGTTGGCATACATCCTTAATTGGTTTGAAAATACACAAAATATCCCTCCTTTTTAATTATAAGTTTCACACATTTTTAAACGCGACAAAAAGATTTCCTTAAATACCCTTACATTATCTCCGAACAAAACCTAGAACCCTTAAAATTCTTTTCATCGATTAACATCTTAAAAAAACCCTAAACGCCTGAATTATAGATTGGAATTAGTTGCTACTTCAAAAATCGACAACTCGAGTCTAGAACTAAAGAAAGTTGAGATTCAGAAGATGAAAACAACACAAAGAAGAAAAGCGAAGGTTATCTATTAAGAAATTTCATCATTTCAATTTTTATTCTATTTTAATAATTAATTTTATAAAATTTACATATATTTGTTAGAAAAGCTTAAAAACATTCAAATACAAACAATATTATGCCTAATTTAGTGCATTGAAATAGTTACATGAAAATTTAAACATATTTTCCCAAATTAATATACAATATTCTGAATTAATATAGAATTTTCTGCAAATTGTTTACAGTATTATAAGTTTTATATAACTGCACCCTTCTATGCAATTATATGCAATAATTGCAGCCATATATGCGACTATATTTAGTATTTGCAAACAAATCTGCAATTATTGCAAACCAGCATTGTGGTACAATTTTTGCAGTCAAATATGCAAATATTGAAAATAAAAGCATAAAAAAGTGCAAAAATATTGTTGACATTTACAGTGAAGCATCTAATTATACAAATAAAAATGCAAAAAAAATTCAACAAATATTTTCTCATCTATATGCAGATATGTTGATTATTTCTAGTTATATGCACTTTTATTGAAAAGTTGCAGACATACATGCAATTATTATGAATAGTTGCATATATCTTTGCAATTACTACTAACCATTGCATTGTTAAATGCATTTCACTTATGAAGGTATGAATTGCATCATTTTTAAATGCATCTCTGATATGCATCTTAAATTATAGCTATTATTTGCAAATTTTAACTGCATATGAAATATGTAGTTAAAACATACAATTAAATGATGCAAATTTTAACTACATTTCACTTACACAGTTAAAAAGTCATAAAATTTTTATTATACTTGCAGACATATATGCAATTATTTATGAATAACTGCATTTTTAACTGTATTTCACTTATGTAGTTATAAATTACACCATTTTTAACTGCATATCTATTATGCAATGAAAAATAGCACTTGTTAAATGCAATTTTTAACTGCACATAACATATGAAGTTAAAACATACACTTGAATGATGCAAAATTTGAAGTGCATTTCACTTATGTAGTTAAAAATTCATATGATTCTTGTTATACTAGCATACATATCTAATATAAAGTTATGAATTGTATTATTTTTAATTGCATTTATCATATGCAATTAAAAATTATAGCTGTTAAATGTGTTTTTTAACTACATACTTGATATGCTGTTAATAAATACAGCTGTTAAAATGCAAATTTTAACTGCATTTTACATGTGCAGTTAAAAATTAAAAAGATCCTTAAAATATTTTGGTATTGAACTGCTTACATATGTATTACATAGTTAAAATCTATACTAAAATACAGTTTTTAATTACAAAAGTATTAGTTCCAAATAATTGCATATTCGTATGCACATACTTAAGTTTGTTCAGCTTTGTATGCAATTATTTAAAATAGTTACATAGAAAATGCAATCATTATAAAAATTGTATAATGTCTGTTTGTATATTTTTTACAAAGAAAAGCTGAGACGGCAATAGAAAAAGAACATAGGGTTTCCCCAAAAAATCCATAATTGTTGCCAGAGAACTTACTAAAGAAAAGATTGATGCAAAAAAAGGAGCTTATCTATAAAAAAGTTAACCAAAGAAGAAACTTGTTCGCAAATACAATCACATGAGAATAGTCGACATGAAATAAACGAGGGTAATAAGGGAAACAAAATATTGTAAAAAAATAGGGACCAGATTTACAAGTTTAAAACGGAAGGATTTTTGGGCTATTAAATTTCAATTTAGGGACGTGTGCCTAATTTTCACTTAATTTTTACCATTGTTATTTCAAAAAAAAATTCTTATTATTAAATGCATTTCTGATATTATAAATATATTGTTTCCCCTTATTTATAAATATCCTGTCTAAAGTGCACATTTCTAGCATATGACAACTAAACAAGTCTCCACTATAGTTACCTTGTATCATACTATTAATGGATCCAATTCAAAAAAATGAAATATACCAGCATCCATGTACTAAAATACTAACAGTGGATTAGTAATGTACATGACATAATTTTTTTTTCCTTTTAATATACTAGAAACGAGTTCCACATCAAATTTTCAATTAAATTACACATATTAATAAATATATGCGTTGATATCTCCCAAATCGAAGGAAAATTACAAATCATGATTAAGGTGCATACTTTATACCAATAAATGATTCCAAACCCATGCAATATAAACAAGGTAAGAAATTTGGTTTTCCTTGTATTATGAACTTAAAAATACATAATGTACTTACGTTTAGACACCAAATTAAATATAAAACTTAATTATCCATTAATTATATTAAACTTAAATTGATAGTCCTAGCATTTCAAATCCAAAAAAGTGGAAATTAGGCATATACATCTATGTCATTTCAATTAATTTTCCGTTGTATGATTCATCAACAAGATCACAGCTAGAACAATATCATCCAATAACAAAAATAACCAAATAAAACTAAAAACTAATGGAGGATACAAGCATTTCTAAATTAACAAAGCATAAAAGAACATTCACGTAGAATTCTAAAATAAAATAGGTTACTGAAGTCAGAATTGAGTTATCGAGTTAAAGAGCTTGAGAAAAGAAGAAAAGAACATGATTATCGGGCCACTCTTAATGAGATCGATCCCAGAACATTTGAACATGAGATAAAAAAGGTATTATTGAGTTTACTTGTTTTTTAAACTGAAATAATGATTTGGTAGTACCGCGTCTTCCTCACTCTATGTAATATTTACTTTTATGCAGCATGAATTGAAAATTAATTCAGTTCGAAGAGAGCAGTCGGAGAGCGAGAACAAGTCGTCGAACACATCTTGTTAATTTTAAACAAACAAGAGATCAGTTATACAATTATTCATGTGTGTGTATCTATGTGTGCGTATAGGATTATTATTTTTCCTTCTATAACTAATTGCGTGTATACAAGAAGAGGAAAAAAGGCCTTTTACTAAATCTTCTACATGGAAATACAGCTTGATCAAAAGCAATAAAAAAAGAATTAGAGATTTAGCAGATTCGAAGAAACATTCTGATTAAGCATATGGAAGGGGAAGAAGATGTAGCTCCATAGGTGAGAGTCAATGAAATGGATGAAGAATTGGATGAAAAAAAAGGAGATAAAGTCTCTTAAAGAATTAAACCAAACATAAGTGGTAAAAGAACGCACGATTAACAATGAGTTACAAGATGTTCGGAAGGAGATTATCATGGTAAAAAGTTTGTATCTATACGTTTACTCAACCTTTGATGTTGTTCTTTTACTTTTCTTTATAAACTGATTTAGGAGTTGAAGAAAATTCCAAGAAACTCGTTCACTCATGTGGGAGTTAAAATAATCGAGGAAGTGGATGTTGAACCATTATTGCAGCAGGCAAGAATAAATTTCCAACTGAAGTGGCACATGTTAAAGCAATAGAATATCGTACATCATATCTAGTAGACCTTAGAAACACAAGACATATCCTTTCAAAATGATCACAGTCAATGGGAAACATTCACACACTCTTGGTGCATTTTGTAGCCTAGTATAGAATAATTTTTAGGTCGAAAAAATGAATTAAAATTCTTATTGCATCTACTTCTATGCTAGATTGAGAACGATGGGACCATGTTCCCATGGTGCATTTTGAAGCCTAGTGTAGAATAATTTTCAAGAGAACTATGGAAATGTGGCACCACTGTGCATTTTGAAGAGGTATAATAATACAATCAACTCTAGCTTAACATCTAGAAAGTTTACCATATATAGTGTATCACTACGAATTTACAGGGAAGACAATGGTGGCGTAACTTGTTGGAAAATTACTTCGCAATTTCATTTGTATCTGTTGGTAAAGTTATGAACTTCAAAGAACTGATTTGGTTGGAAAATAAAAGATGAAACTGTGCATAGAACAATAAAATATTTGCACCTTCTAAAGTGTTTTATGTTTAGTTTCACCTTCTCATGTGTTTTACGCACAGTTTCACCTATATTTTGTCCAACCAAATCAATTCATTGCACTTCTATAACTTTATTACTAGATACAAGTATGAGTTTATGAAAAAAATTCCAACAAGTTGCGACATCCTTGTCTTCCCTGTAAATTCACACTGATACACTATATATGATAAACTTTCTAGATGTTAATCTAGAGATAGTTGTATTATTACACCTATCCAAAATGCACATTCGTATCACGGTTCCATAGTTCCCTTGAAAAGTATTCTACACCAGTCTTTAAAATGAACCATGTATCATGGTTCCATAATTTTCAATCTAGCATTAATTAGATGCAATAAAGTTTCGTATTCATTTTTTGAATCAAAAAATTATTCTACACTAGGCTTCAAAATGCAGCAAGAGTGTGTGTGTGTATGTTTCCATTGACTACGATCATTTTGAAAGGATACTTTATGTGTTTGTAAGCTCTAATAGATATGTTGTATGATATTTTATTGCTTTAATGTGTGCCACTTCAGTTGGAAATTTATTCTTGTATGTTGCAATAAATGGTTCAACATCCACTTCCCCGATTATTTTAACTCCCACATGAGTATGTGAGTTTCTTGGAATTTTTTTCAACTCCAAAATCAGTTTATAAAGGAAAGTAAAATAACAACGAAGGTTGAGTAAACGTATATATAGAAACTTTTTACTATGATAACCTCCTTCCGAGCATCTTGTAAGTCATCGTTAATTGTGTGTTCTTTCACAACTTACGTTTGGTTTTATACTTTAAGAGACTTCATCTCCTCCATTTTTTCTTCCAATTCTTCATTCATTTCATTGATTCTCGCCTTTAGAGCAGCACCTTCTTCCCCACCCATATGATTAATCAGAATGTTTCTTCAAATCTGCTGAATCTCTAATTCTTTTTTTATGCTTTTAATCAAGCAGTTATTCCAGGAAGATTTGGTAAGAATACCTTTTTTCCTCTTCCTGTATACACGCAATTAATTACATGAGGAAAAATAATAATCCCACACACACATACACACATTAATAATTGTACAACAGACCTCTTATTTGTTTAAAAGCGACAAGATGTGTTCGGCGCCTTTTTCTCGCTCTCCGACTACTCTTCGAAGTGAATAGTTTTTCAATTCATGCTGCGTAAAATAAGTATTACATAGAGTGAGGAAGACACAATAATACCAAATCATTATTTCGGTTTAAAAAACAAGTATACCCAATAATACCTTTTTTCTCCTCTTCAAATGTTCTATGATCGATCTCATTAAGAGTAGCCCGACGATCTAGTTCCTTTCTTCTTTTCTCAAGCTCTTTTACTTGATAAATCAATTCTGACTTCAATAATCTATTTCCTTTCAGAACTTTACATAAATGTTCTTTTATGCTTTGTTGATTCAGAAATGCTTGTAGCCTCCATTAGTTTTTAATTTTGTTTGGTTATTTTTGTAGTTGAATAATATTTTTCTAGCTATGATGTTGATAATGAATCATACAGAGAGAAAGTAATAGATGTGACATAGATGTATATATCATTAATTAGCTCGCATCTGATTGGAGACTTGCCTAATTTCCACCTTGTTTGGATTTGAAATGGTAGGACTATCAATGTATGTTTAATATAATTAAGGAATAATTAAACATTATATTTAATTTGGTGTCTAGATGTACATACATTGTGTATATTTAAGTTCATAATACAAGGAAAACAAATTCCTTACTTGTTCATATTGCTTGGGCATTAGGATCATTTACTGGTGGAAAGTATGTAGTTAAATTTAGTACTTCACACAATTAAATGATACAAAATTGCAAACAAAACACTATGTGTGCTTCTCCGACAAATCAGAAGCTTTGACAATTGTTATAAAATAAATTTTAGCATCAAGTTGAACAATAATTTGACATTATGAAACCTAACGAATTAGAAAAGGAGTGTAAAGTATATTTGTTAGGGGATTATTTGACATAAAATGATTAAGCAACGACTTGTTGTTGATTAGAAAAACAACACTGCTAAAATATGTTTACAATCACATCATACACTTAAACTACTTTAAGAATTGCAACAATTAAGGTTATTATTTGTAGTTTAAAGTCAGCAAAGAAGTATAAAAAACATAAAAATAAAAATCAAGATAGGTACTCGTACATATTAGATATTTGATTCTGATTCATCAACTCGTACTGTATTATCTTAGCCAGTACAGTTTAAAGGACGTTGATAATATATAACATAAAATATTATATAATATATGGGCACAGGCTATAGTTGTAAGACATAGCAATTTATGTTTTATGTACCTAAGAAGTAATCTCACAACACTTTAGTCTAGAGAAGTGAAGAATATTTGAATGATATAATATGATTGCAAATCTTTCTCACGCCACTTTAGTCTGTAGAACTGGAGAATATTTAAATGATGTAGCATGATTGCAGTGGCTGAAGGGGAGAATGTGATAATTGTTTTTCTATGGGAGAGGAGAAAATATGGTTCTATATTTATAGGGAGGAAAGTGCGATAGTTTAGGAGATGGACCGACTCAAGATATTTAATATATATTTAGTCGGTTAGGTAATATATTATTAAAGATATGGATGTACTTAAAATATATTTACCAAGTTAATATATGGACATATTCAATCGTAGCTTTACAATAGGCATAAAAATTGATCTATTTATTTGCTTAGTTAATATATGTATAGATATATTTAATCGTAGAGCTGTGTGGATACTTTCTAAGGGTATGACCAATTCGTACATGCAATTAATGCGTATTGAATGGATTATTTACTCAGGTAATATGGATATGTTCAATCTTAGCACAAAAATAGGCATGAAAATTGATTAATTTATGTACAACTAATGCGCATTGAATGGATTATTTAATAAGGTAATATGAATGTATTCAATCATAGCACAAAAACATGCATGGAAATTGATCAATTTATGTGCAATTAATGCATATTAAATGGATTATTTACTCAGGTAATATGGATATATTCAATCTTAGCATAAAAATAGGTATGGACATTGATCAATTTATGTAATCAGTTAATATATGGATTCAAAATAGTTTAAAGGGCATTTTGGGAAGTTCAAGTCTACACCAAAAAAGTATGACAACAAAGGTATTACACCTATTATTAAAGATTTAATGGGAAGATATTTTGCGTCATGTACACTACTAATTCATTGTCAGTGCTTTAGTACATATACATTGGTATATTTCATTTTTCTGAATTAGATCCGTAAATAGTATGATACAAGGTAACTATATAGAAGACTTGTTTACTTAGTCATATGCTAGAAATGTGCACTTTAGACAATATATTTTGAAAAAAAGGGAAACAATATCATTCTAATATCACAAGTACATTTAACAATAGAACTTTTTTCGAATAACAATGGTTATCATTAATTCTATATAAATGCATCAATCACAACCTCTTCCAAAACTTTTTCTTTATTTTTTATTTTTTGAAAGTTCAATTTTTTTGGTATGTTCTTTATAACAAATGTTGGTGAATATGTTCCTCAATTTGAAAAAAATAAATAAATTGCACACTAGTGAATGATTCTGCTAAATTAAATTTGTTACCTAGTTTATGAAATATATGTTGCACAATACTTATGCAAAACCCATGGTAATTTACCGTCCAGTTTAGGCAATGTAAACGAGAAATGATTATATTATAGATTGGTTATTTAACAAAATTTTATATCAAAAATATTATGATTTTAGGAAATTATCTTACTATTCAAATATTCTTAAAACATTGTATTTCAAATAGAGAGTTCATCCATTTATTATTATTCAACTTAGAATACTTAGGAGGGAAATCCACGTAAAAATTTACTTGTAACCATGAATTTACTTTTATGCGTGATTGCTCTCAACCTGTTGGATTAAAATAGTAAAACATCTTTCTTTGAGTTATATAAAGAGAAGAATACATTGTATATTTATTACCTTGGATTAACTGGCTTACGAAATATTATGATTACAATATTTGTTCAGTTTCTTCACAAACAGTGTCAACTACCCCAAATTAAACTCAATCCGACTTGGGGTTCTTTATATGGCATTAAGTAAATAGCTTTTTTTGTTTTTGTTTTTTAGAAGTCGAAGTCGAAAAGTTAATTTGGATAAATAAAAATATCTACTTCAAAATAACTTACATTTTGGCATAATTAAACTTTTGAAAATCAATTTGGGCAAAGAAGTTTATTTTCTTGGTTATAATTGACATTTCAATTTTTTTTATAACTTTTTAGGTCCAAAGATTTTTCATAATAGCAAAACCAAATTTTCTTTTAGTTCCAATGGTATAAGAAACATATAGATTTATAAGATTTACGTCAAATTTAGAACATTTAGTCAAATATTAATTACTATACTATTGGAGAAGTAAAAAGTATTTCTTTAAAAATCAGGTTTAAATTAACCATTACCTGCAACTTATTAACCATTTCATTTTCATATTTTCAAATGGTTAAATGAATAATTAGTGGATGTATAACTAATAAAAAAAAGCAAAGAAACGATAAGAGTATAACTTAATTAACAATGAGAGTAACTACATGGTGGTGAGATTAATAGTCGATGAGAGAAACTATAAAGTTATGTGTTAATTCTTATTGGAACGTCCAACTTTCCTTGTTTGTTTGAATGCCAATTCATACTAAATGACCAATCCACATATTATAATCCATTGATTAATTAATTTATACTAAATGACCAATCCATATATATTATAAAGTGAAAATTAGGGTCACATCCCTAAAACCAAACGTAATTCACAAAAACTCCTTCCGTTCGAAACTTTATAAATCCGGTCCCTATTTTTGTTTCAGCTTAATTCTTTTCCATAAATACCCTCGTTTATATTGTACTTCACTTTTTCTATCTGTGATTATTTGGTTTATATTGAACGATAAAATTATCCTTGCTTAATGATTTATCTGTTTGCAATAAAAGATTTTTACTAAAATACAGTGTAAGTTCGTTTTCTGCAACTATTTGCAATAGTTGCAGAAATGTCTGCAACTATATGCAATAGTTGTAGACATTTCTGCAACTATACCAAATAGTTGCAGAAATATCTGCAACTATTGCATATAGTTGCATTTCGCAACTATACCATATAGTTGCAGAAATGTCTACAACTATATGCAATAGTTGCAGACATTTCTGCAACTATTTGCAATAGTTGCATTTCTGCAACTATATGCAATAGTTGCAGAAATGTCTGCAACTATATGCAATAGTTGCAGACATTTCTGCAACTATTTGCAATAGTTGCATCTGCAACTATTTGCAATAGTTGCATTTCTGTAACTATATGCAATAGTTGCAGAAATGTCTGCAACTATTGCATATAGTTGCACACATTTCCGCAACTATACAATATAGTTGCGGACATTTCCGCAACTATACCATATAGTTGCGGAAATGTCTGCAACTATATCATATAGTTGCAGAAATATCTGCAATTTTTTGCAATTTTTATAAATTTGAAAAAAAATCGAAAATGTTCAATATTTGCTGAATTGTCTGCAAATATTTGAAATAATTGCAGCTTTAATACAAATTTAAATTTTTGGTATCAATAATGGATCTCATTTTAAAGATCATAAAATTTATGATTTTTGGTGAAAACGTTATGTTGATCCGATTTTTGTAAATAAAGTTATACACGTTTGAAAAGTTAAAAACATAAAGGGTATTTGGGTCTTTTGCGTGCGTGAATTTGAAAACAGGGAGCGGAAACGTAAATGTTGGTTGTGAAGGATGTTTTCTCTATTTTAAAACTTGTTAGGGATGTGAGCCAAACTTACCCTATTATAAATCCATTGTTTAATTAATTCTATTATATATAAAAATATATGAATAATAGAGAATATGAGAAAAATCTTTCTCTTTATTAATTCATATTAACTTCCTTTTCAAATTCTTATCTCTCATACATTTCAAAAAATATATATTAACTTAAGCCATATAAACAAATTATAATTTTCCAAATTGGTTGTTCGTCATCAATATTAATTAATAAAAATAACTTATGCCCGTTTCTTTTCCTATTCATTTCAAACTAGCCCGTAGTTATGTTATTCAGTGCCTCTCAGTAACTTCCAAATTTCATTTTAACCTAATTCTGCTGATTAATATTGTTCCAGTTGTTTTCCCTTTCATTTCTATCTAAACCCTAAGCATGCTAATTATCTATTTTATTACCTATTTTTTTTATATAATAGAATATGAGACAAATCTTTCTCTTTATTTCTATAACTCTTATGTCAAATTCTTATCCCTAAAAGTTTCATAAAAATATCCACTTAATATATTGGAACAAATTGTAATTTACCAAATTAATCATTTGTTACTTTATCTTATAAATATTAATCATTAATAACATTCATGGCATGTTCCTTTGCCTTCTTATTTCAAAATGGACCCTAATTATGCTATTCAATGCCTCGCCTATTAATTGTAAGCTTCATTCTTAACCTAATCCTAATATTAAATTTCATACCCATTACTTTCCCGTCAGGTTTACTAAACTTTATGTGGGCTAGTTATTTGTTTTATCTATTCTGTCTATTTTATTCTATCAAAATAAAATATCTGACATTTAGTATGCCTTCTCTACAACTCTTCTAAGCATACCTCCCAACAATTTGAGAGACTATTTACATTTACACTACTATAATAACTAGTGCAAACCTGGTCTACACACACGATATTTAATGCAATGGTTCTGCTAAAAATGAAAACGTAATTTAATACTTTAACAAATTGTACAAATATAAGTTTATTGGACCGACTTCTTTTGTGTAACCTTCATTTTATCTGCTAATCATGATTTAAAGTTCATCCAAATGATTCTAGAAATTATTATGGTGTTTACTAAACTCTATGTGGGCTAGTTACTATCTTATTCAATAAAAAAGTAGAACATCTGACATTTAGTATACCTTCTCCATAATTCTTCTACGCATACTTCTTAGCAATTTCGTAGACTATTTACATTTGCACTACTATAACTAGTGCAAACACGTTCACTACATGAAGAACGGTAAAAAGAGACGACCATTTCCAAAGGCCAATGTAACGTCCCAGATTTTCGCGTTCGAAAATCGACATCCATACTTTACATCGTACTCGAATGTTGTAGATTCGAGCGTTCAAATCCGAGTCGCCGGAGCTTATAACACAGTTAAGTAAATAACACAGCGGAATAAATGAATAATACATTGATATACAATATCTGATACAACAGAGTGATACAATGAATATCAATATACATCAGAGATATGATACAACAAATAGCAGCGGAAAAGAGAACGATAACAACAGCAGCGGATAATCTCCATCTTCAAAGCACCAATCCAGAATAGCTCGAACTCCCAACAACGAGGCACAAAGATAAGCAAGTGCAGTCCATATCCAAAGACTGAACTAGCTCTAGATAATCTACTAAATCTGAATATCTGAAAAACCCAATTCTAAACTGCTCGTGTAGAAAAATTTTGAGCATCCAGAGTTTAGGAAAGAAACAATAAACTCCGGATCAGTCATGGGACTGGTGTGAGCAACAAACAGTTTATCTTTAAAACAAATAGCAAGAGAATTTAAAGTCAATTCGAAATGCTTTTGGAAAATGAAACTACCATAAGACCTCCCGCCACACACACAATGCAAACGCAGAATTGGAGGAGATTTCTTCTTATGATAGTCAAAGATGTTTACTACGCAAAAATCAAATCATTTGATATTATTACTAGTGCATAGTGCAGAAAACAATTTCGAAAGTAGAATATAAATCTTAGCCAGCATAGACATTTCGCACTTATGCCTACTATAGCTACCATGTTCAATAGCAGGTTACCACCACATTCCATGGCAGGTAATACAACTAAAACCGTACAAAGTTCGTATTTGGAAGATGGATTTCCAACAAATGGTCAGGCTAAGGAACTTCCTATTCCACGAAAGAAACTCCTCTGGCGGGACGCTCCGAGAACCACACCGTTCTCTGCCAAACAAGGCCGGCAACCCCTTTTCCCAAGGGATAAAAGAAACCTCAGATATGCCACCCCCGGTCCTTTGGGACCTTTAACCGAGGTACCTCTAATCCAACATCACACGTCATAAATAAAGTGTGTCCACATGAGTAAGTATCTGGGCTCCATACCATGATACTACCCTTTTCCAGAAGGAATGGTCATACCCTAGGGGAGCTACCCCTGAAAACCTTGCCGCACAATTCCTGTTTCGACCATTACCGGGTTGTGAGGCTCGACGAAGTCTCGTCCACAAAGCTACGCTTTTTCAAAAAGCCACGCTTTGGGTCAACAGATGATCAACCTATGATCACAAAGATAAATGATCAAACAAATGATCATATCACAAATGATCAAACACTGATCATCACACAGCAACACTCAGCATGCCACATTACCAAATTGGGATATATCGCTGATAAATTTCAACTACATAACCTCTGAGCTCGTACGTCTCAGAGAAGGGTGTTAAGCTAAGAGAATAAATTCTCCGCCACCAACAGAAATGTATTTGAAAGAAATCAGCTTTATATCTCAAAGTGTAATGTCAGACATGTAACCATACAAGTCTGTTCCGGGTTCGAACAGAACCGAAGGCACTTCTCACGAAGCCCTTGCAAATCCGGATAATTTCCAATCACGTCCGGACTTCCTGTCACAAAAAGAGTGATATAAATCTCTATACCGGAGCAACTCAGTGCAGAGACATTCGACAGGTTGTCCTTCCATTTTCGAAAATATCCGGTCTTCATCACCGATCTTCAAATGCCATCCATATACGACGTATCACTACTCGGAATGGGTTATACGACCCAAAGGTCCTTTCCCGGCTAACCCAAATAGTGAGCGCAATTAAAAAAACATATGGATATGGGATTTCAATTAAGTCACAACTTAACAATTCCAAACATTCTTTCAAATGGTTTAAACCAATTACCATTTCAAATCTTTTAAACAAAAAGATTCATTTACAGATTTTTCCAAATCAATTCTCATTTCAATTTGATTAACTCGTTAAATCTTTAAATCAAAGATTTAACTTATAGCTTTCAAAACAATTTCATTTCTAATGGGTTAAACAAAACATCATTTTAAATCTGTTAAAAATAAACAGATTTAATTCATAGCTTTCAAAAAAAGAATTCATTCATAGCCTTTTAAAACATTTCAATTTCATTTTGAATTTGAAACCTTTCAACACAAATTGGAAGTTCACTTCTTATATGAAAGCTGTTATTATTTGAAAACAAATAGTTTTCGTTTAAGAAAAATCCAATTATATTTACATGAGTTAAAACCCTTTTATTTTATTCACATTCCAAAATCAATACTTTTTAAAATGGTTTAACTCATATATAACAGGTATAAAATCTCTAATCCCTATTTTCAAATCATAGAGTTCAATTTCAAATCTTGAATTTAAGTTTAAATCAAATTATTTAAACTTCAAAACTTAATCAGGTTATTCGAAAATAAGTTTCATCTTTGAAATTCCATTTCAAAAACTTTTCACATTTAAACCGAAATTTCTAATTTCAAAATCAATTGAAATTTAAAATTTCAATTTCAAAACATCAAATTTAAATTATCTGTGACTTAACCGATTTCCACGTGAAATCCATATTTGTGTGTGTATGGTGTAGTCCAAGGGTTTCACACAATAGTGCAACACAATGAATCATCACAGATCAAAATACAGGATATAGTTGATAAGCGGTATAAGAACAACGCTTATCGTACAGATCACAGATATATATATATATATATATATATTAATGTAAATAAATGAATAAATTATACACAACTTAATCCACAGAACAAAATATCACATAATTCAGATAAGACAATCAATTCAAGGCAACTCATGTCATACGATCGATCATTCGTAAGTAAGGTCAAGCATTCAATAAATATTTATAAGCAGGATTAACTCATTATTAAATCCTAATTAATTAAATTTATTTCCAATTACATTTATTTACTCATGAATTGATTATCCAATTCTGATTTATTAATTACAAATCATTTGATATAAATTAATTTATCAAACACTTTAATTAATTAAATTATTCTTAATTAATCATATTTATTAAATTAACCTTAAGTTAATTTCACATTCATCTAACCTTAATTAAATTTTCCTTAAATAATTATCCTTAAGTAATTTATTACTTTTATAAATAAGCCAACATTTAATTACATTAAATGTAATTATATCTTAATCACTTGATTAATTAACTTTAATCATTATTTATAGAAATTTTCTAACCATTAATAATCTATTAATTAATCCTAATTATTAAATCAATTAGGTGTTAATTTCAACTTAATTGGTTCTTAATAAATTTCAAATCATTAATTATCCATTTTAATTAATTTAATAATTTCAAATTATAAAACCCCCATTTATTTAAGATAAGAATATTTTCTTATTTATGATCAAACCATCATAATCAAGGTACTTAAAACAATTTGTTTCCAAATTCACTTTTTATATTTCATCTTAAATTTTAGATTTAAAATAAATAAATTTTAAAAATTTTAAATCCAAAAACTTATTTCCCCCAATTAAGTTTTCAAACTGAACTGTTTCAACCTTTTAACAAACTTCCCGAACCCAGACTAAAATCACTTCGACACTTTCCTCCCTCTGCTTCGAGTCACACACTCGAACGACTCGAGTCTTTCCCGAGTTCAAACCCAGCACACCCCTGAAGTCCCCCAGAACAACGAACTGCACGGTGCACGTGCACCGTGGCTCTGGCCATCTCCGGCCATCCACCCAGACATCTACCCATCAGTGAACATCACCTGACGTGACCACCATCACCAGGACCCATCACTACAACTCGAATCAAAATCGAGCTTGCTAAACCAAAACCTGGAAACTCGACACGACAAACATCCTCAAAACCTGTCAACCACCTCGTTCTCGAGATTCCGACCATCTGCACCTCTGCGATTCCGGCCACACCATCGACTATGCCCCGGCATCCACCTCCCCCAGTCTCGTGCAACTCGATGCACGAGAGAAGTCGCCTCACTCAATTTCCTGACCATTCAAAAAATTTAGGTTTACAAATTTAAACCCATTGCCGCCGCCTCCACGGTGAACTGGACCACCACCTACTATTTTTTCTCACATCTCCGTTTGCTCCTCTACCACCCCTGGGAACTACGACCTTCCCCATCGACGAGATCACCAGCGGCAACTCGAAATGGCCAAAATAGTCGAACTCGAACTGCACCTCACTCCTTTCTCTAAAAATAGAGATTTTAATTTTAAAAATCAAGTTTTTGTTCGAGTAATTGATTTGTGTGCCTGAACCCATGATTTATAGATATTGAGTTTACTTACTTAGGCTTCCACTGTTATTATTTTTTTTCTTTTGAAATTTCCAGACTAATACAACTGTTTTTTTTTCTTTTCTTAAACAAATTCTAGATTCAAGTCCATGTCATAACAACATTTTTAGGTTCAAATCGTAAGCTTTATCAAAGATTGGGTTGAGAGCAGATGAGCATTTGCTGAGTGATTTAACCCTGGAACTAAAATCAAAGAAGAAGAACAGAGACCAGTATACAACTAATACATTCATATATAAACATAGAACAATACTTATAACTATATTCAAACACATTTGTTTCAGAGACGAATGTGCAACATAATTATCTACTTAAACCATTTAAGTTGTGATGTTACTCACCTGGGTAGGAAAGAACAGAGAAGATGGACAGAGAACTGAAATTGTTGAAAACTGGAAGTTGTCTAAATGTTGAACTCTGATTTGTTTTTGTTTGAGATGATCTGATACTTGATTTTGCAGTTGATTTGAATTGTTGTTTATATTTGAATCCTTGTTTAAGTTTGTAGATGATGCTTCAGATGTAAAAATACTTGCTATGTTTTGATATAAACGAATAGAAGTGAAGAGGCTTGATTATTTGCTTCCCAGACTTCCAGTTGAAGTTTTTATTTGAGATGATGTTTTTAAATTTTGAAACAATGGTTGCTCAGATTTTTCTCAACTTGGATGAACGAGACTGATATGTATAAAGAAAAGAAGATAATGGGTATACTATTATTTGGTACAAAGTAATGTTTGTTTATACCACAAGTATGGGCTGACATGATATTAGAGATAAGGCAGGTATGTGGCTAGAGATATTTGCTTTATACATTTTACCTTTGTTTATTTCTTCTTGACTTCGGCTGTACAAGTATATTTTTATTTTGTAGTGGCTGATGTAAGTATGTTGTATACTAGAGATGATTTGTTGTTGATGGCTAAAGATATTATTCTATTTTTGTTTGTTGACTAACAATGCTTGTTCGGCTGAGAAGATGATTTTGTTTGTTATTTTACTTTGTGTTGTATTTAAGTGTTGTTTTTGAATTTTAACTATACTTATTTATTTTATATACTTTTGTTCTATTATTTTAAATGAGATTCTATAATTATTTTACTTCATATTTATTAGCTTAAGTATTTTGTATTTGCTTTTATTATTTTATATAACTATAAATTTATTTAAAATATTTGTTCGAAACAAACATTTATTCGTTTCGGGGAAACTCGAATTCATTTATCGATAAATTTTACAATTTTTTATTCAAAAATTTAATTAATTACTCAATTTAATTCAAAAACTCATTTAATTATGAATTTAAATAAATTTAAATTTCGGGGTCGTTACAAACTTCCCCCCTTAAAAGAATTTCGTCCCCGAAATTCGCAGGCACGAAACAAAGACAGATGAAGAATGTTTCATCTAATCAAACTGAACATTTATTCTGCATTTGGCTCACCAAATCAGAATATCAATAACAGATACACGAACGAATCTGTTTAAAACTTCACAAGATACTCGGGTTATCCAGATCTACGAAATATACAGTGGCATCGGTTAGTTCGAAGGATAACTAACCATTCGTAGAATATACTGGGACCCAAAAGAATAGATAGATATATGGATACAATTTTTCAAAATTTTAGTTTAAAACTAAAGTATACCTATCAACCATAACAATCAAAGCAACCAATATATCCAAACAAACAATTCTGGCTCAGTTGGAGTTTATGTCCCATTTTAATATATCGAATCTCTTCCTGGATCTACCAGAAATCATCGAAGAATTGAGGAGAAACGACAAACAAAAGGGATTGATAGAGAAAAGATTACGTCCTTGTTGTTATAGGACATTGACCCTTTCATAATGTTATTCCCCTGTCCCCTATCTCGTCCTCTTCTTGCGCTCATACTTACTATCAGTGGATAGCAAGAGAATTTACTGAGACATTCGAACGAATATCTTAGGGATTACTCATTCTAGAGTTTACTTCACTCTATCTCTAATGAGCTACTTAACGTGTTATACTCCTGAGCTAAAGTTCAACCTTAGCTCTGATACCAAATGTAACGTCCCAGATTTTCGCGTTCGAAAATCGACATCCATACTTTACATCGTACTCGAATGTCGTAGATTCGAGCGTTCAAATCCGAGTCGCCGGAGCTTATAACACAGTTAAGTAAATAACACAGCGGAATAAATGAATAATACATTGATATACAATATCTGATACAACAGAGTGATACAATGAATATCAATATACATCAGAGATATGATACAACAAATAGCAGCGGAAAAGAGAACGATAACAACAGCAGCGGATAATCTCTATCTTCAAAGCACCAATCCAGAATAGCTCGAACTCCCAACAACGAGGCACAAAGATAAGCAAGTGCAGTCCATATCCAAAGACTGAACTAGCTCTAGATAATCTACTAAATCTGAATATCTGAAAAACCCAACTCTAAACTGCTCGTGTAGAAAAATTTTGAGCATCCAGAGTTTAGGAAAGAAACAATAAACTCCGGATCAGTCATGGGACTGGTGTGAGCAACAAACAGTTTATCTTTAAAACAAATAGCAAGAGAATTTAAAGTCAATTCGAAATGCTTTTGGAAAATGAAACTACCATAAGACCTCCCGCCACACACACAATGCAAACGCAGAATTGGAGGAGATTTCTTCTTATGATAGTCAAAGATGTTTACTACGCAAAAATCAAATCATTTGATATTATTACTAGTGCATAGTGCAGAAAACAATTTCGAAAGTAGAATATAAATCTTAGCCAGCATAGACATTTCGCACTTATGCCTACTATAGCTACCATGTTCAATAGCAGGTTACCACCACATTCCATGGCAGGTAATACAACTAAAACCGTACAAAGTTCGTATTTGGAAGATGGATTTCCAACAAATGGTCAGGCTAAGGAACTTCCTATTCCACGAAAGAAACGCCTCTGGCGGGACGCTCCGAGAACCACACCGTTCTCTGCCAAACAAGGCCGGCAACCCCTTTTCCCAAGGGATAAAAGAAACCTCAGATATGCCACCCCCGGTCCTTTGGGACCTTTAACCGAGGTACCTCTAATCCAACATCACACGTCATAAATAAAGTGTGTCCACATGAGTAAGTATCTGGGCTCCATACCATGATACTACCCTTTTCCAGAAGGAATGGTCATACCCTAGGGGAGCTACCCCTGAAAACCTTGCCGCACAATTCCTGTTTCGACCATTACCGGGTTGTGAGGCTCGACGAAGTCTCGTCCACAAAGCTACGCTTTTTCAAAAAGCCACGCTTTGGGTCAACAGATGATCAACCTATGATCACAAAGATAAATGATCAAACAAATGATCATATCACAAATGATCAAACACTGATCATCACACAGCAACACTCAGCATGCCACATTACCAAATTGGGATATATCGCTGATAAATTTCAACTACATAACCTCTGAGCTCGTACGTCTCAGAGAAGGGTGTTAAGCTAAGAGAATAAATTCTCCGCCACCAACAGAAATGTATTTGAAAGAAATCAGCTTTATATCTCAAAGTGTAATGTCAGACATGTAACCATACAAGTCTGTTCCGGGTTCGAACAGAACCGAAGGCACTTCTCACGAAGCCCTTGCAAATCCGGATAATTTCCAATCACGTCCGGACTTCCTGTCACAAAAAGAGTGATATAAATCTCTATACCGGAGCAACTCAGTGCAGAGACATTCGACAGGTTGTCCTTCCATTTTCGAAAATATCCGGTCTTCATCACCGATCTTCAAATGCCATCCATATACGACGTATCACTACTCGGAATGGGTTATACGACCCAAAGGTCCTTTCCCGGCTAACCCAAATAGTGAGCGCAATTAAAAAAACATATGGATATGGGATTTCAATTAAGTCACAACTTAACAATTCCAAACATTCTTTCAAATGGTTTAAACCAATTACCATTTCAAATCTTTTAAACAAAAAGATTCATTTACAGATTTTTCCAAATCAATTCTCATTTCAATTTGATTAACTCGTTAAATCTTTAAATCAAAGATTTAACTTATAGCTTTCAAAACAATTTCATTTCTAATGGGTTAAACAAAACATCATTTTAAATCTGTTAAAAATAAACAGATTTAATTCATAGCTTTCAAAAAAAGAATTCATTCATAGCCTTTTAAAACATTTCAATTTCATTTTGAATTTGAAACCTTTCAACACAAATTGGAAGTTCACTTCTTATATGAAAGCTGTTATTATTTGAAAACAAATAGTTTTCGTTTAAGAAAAATCCAATTATATTTACATGAGTTAAAACCCTTTTATTTTATTCACATTCCAAAATCAATACTTTTTAAAATGGTTTAACTCATATATAACAGGTATAAAATCTCTAATCCCTATTTTCAAATCATAGAGTTCAATTTCAAATCTTGAATTTAAGTTTAAATCAAATTATTTAAACTTCAAAACTTAATCAGGTTATTCGAAAATAAGTTTCATCTTTGAAATTCCATTTCAAAAACTTTTCACATTTAAACCGAAATTTCTAATTTCAAAATCAATTGAAATTTAAAATTTCAATTTCAAAACATCAAATTTAAATTATCTGTGACTTAACCGATTTCCACGTGAAATCCATATTTGTGTGTGTATGGTGTAGTCCAAGGGTTTCACACAATAGTGCAACATAATAAATCATCACAGATCAAAATACAGGATATAGTTGATAAGCGGTATAAGAACAACGCTTATCGTACAGATCACAGATATATATATATATATATATCAATGTAAATAAATGAATAAATTATACACAACTTAATCCACAGAACAAAATATCACAGAATTCAGATAAGACAATCAATTCAAGGCAACTCATGTCATACGATCGATCATTCGTAAGTAAGGTCAAGCATTCAATAAATATTTATAAGCAGGATTAACTCATTATTAAATCCTAATTAATTAAATTTATTTCCAATTACATTTATTTACTCATGAATTGATTATCCAATTCTGATTTATTAATTACAAATCATTTGATAAAAATTAATTTATCAAACACTTTAATTAATTAAATTATTCTTAATTAATCATATTTATTAAATTAACCTTAAGTTAATTTCACATTCATCTAACCTTAATTAAATTTTCCTTAAATAATTATCCTTAAGTAATTTATTACTTTTATAAATAAGCCAACATTTAATTACATTAAATGTAATTATATCTTAATCACTTGATTAATTAACTTTAATCATTATTTATAGAAATTTTCTAACCATTAATAATCTATTAATTAATCCTAATTATTAAATCAATTAGGTGTTAATTTCAACTTAATTGGTTCTTAATAAATTTCAAATCATTAATTATCCATTTTAATTAATTTAATAATTTCAAATTATAAAAACCCCCATTTATTTAAGATAAGAATATTTTCTTATTTATGATCAAACCTTCATAATCAAGGTACTTAAAACAATTTGTTTCCAAATTCACTTTTTATATTTCATCTTAAATTTTAGATTTAAAATAAATAAATTTTAAAAATTTTAAATCCAAAAACTTATTTCCCCCAATTAAGTTTTCAAACTGAACTGTTTAAACCTTTTAACAAACTTCCCGAACCCAGACTAAAATCACTTCGACACTTTCCTCCCTCTGCTTCGAGTCACACACTCGAACGACTCGAGTCTTTCCCGAGTTCAAACCCAGCACACCCCTGAAGTCCCCCAGAACAACGAACTGCACGGTGCACGTGCACCGTGGCTCTGGCCATCCACCCAGACATCTACCCATCAGTGAACATCACCTGATGTGACCACCATCACCAGGACCCATCACTACAACTCGAATCAAAATCGAGCTTGCTAAACCAAAACCTGGAAACTCGACACGACAAACATCCTTAAAACCTGTCAACCACCTCGTTCTCGAGATTCCGACAATCTGCACCTCTGCGATTCCGGCCACACCTTCGACTATGCCCCAGCATCCACCTCCCCCAGTCTCGTGCAACTCGATGCACGAGAGAAGTCGCCTCACTCAATTTCCTGACCATTCAAAAAATTTAGGTTTACAAATTTAAACCCATTGCCGCCGCCTCCACGGTGAACTGGACCACCACCTACTATTTTTTCTCACATCTCCGTTTGCTCCTCTACCACCCCTGGGAACTACGACCTTCCCCATCGACGAGATCACCAGCGGCAACTCGAAATGGCCAAAATAGTCAAACTCGAACTGCACCTCACTCCTTTCTCTAAAAATAGAGATTTTAATTTTAAAAATCAAGTTTTTGTTCGAGTAATTGATTTGTGTGCCTGAACCCATGATTTATAGATATTGAGTTTTACTTACTTAGGCTTCCACTGTTATTATTTTTTTTCTTTTGAAATTTCCAGACTAATACAACTGTTTTTTTTTTCTTTTCTTAAACAAATTCTAGATTCAAGTCCATGTCATAACAACATTTTTAGGTTCAAATCGTAAGCTTTATCAAAGATTGGGTTGAGAGCAGATGAGCATTTGCTGAGTGATTTAACCCTGGAACTAAAATCAAAGAAGAAGAACAGAGACCAGTATACAACTAATACATTCATATATAAACATAGAACAATACTTATAAATATATTCAAACACATTTGTTTCAGAGACGAATGTGCAACATAATTATCTACTTAAACCTTTTAAGTTGTGATGTTACTCACCTGGGTAGGAAAGAACAGAGAAGATGGACAGAGAACTGAAATTGTTGAAAACTGGAAGTTGTCTAAATGTTGAACTCTGATTTGTTTTTGTTTGAGATGATCTGATACTTGATTTTGCAGTTGATTTGAATTGTTGTTTATATTTGAATCCTTGTTTAAGTTTGTAGATGATGCTTCAGATGTAAAAATACTTGCTATGTTTTGATATAAACGAATAGAAGTGAAGAGGCTTGATTATTTGCTTCCCAGACTTCCAGTTGAAGTTTTTATTTGAGATGATGTTTTTAAATTTTGAAACAATGGTTGCTCAGATTTTTCTCAACTTGGATGAACGAGACTGATATGTATAAAGAAAAGAAGATAATGGGTATACTATTATTTGGTACAAAGTAATGTTTGTTTATACCACAAGTATGGGCTGACATGATTAGAGATAAGGCAGGTATGTGGCTAGAGATATTTGCTTTATACATTTTACCTTTGTTTATTTCTTCTTGACTTCGGCTGTACAAGTATATTTTTATTTTGTAGTGGCTGATGTAAGTATGTTGTATACTAGAGATGATTTGTTGTTGATGGCTAAAGATATTATTCTATTTTTGTTTGTTGACTAACAATGCTTGTTCGGCTGAGAAGATGATTTTGTTTGTTATTTTACTTTGTGTTGTATTTAAGTGTTGTTTTTGAATTTTAACTATACTTATTTATTTTATATACTTTTGTTCTATTATTTTAAATGAGATTCTATAATTATTTTACTTCATATTTATTAGCTTAAGTATTTTGTATTTGCTTTTATTATTTTATATAACTATAAATTTGTTTAAAATATTTGTTCGAAACAAACATTTATTCGTTTCGGGGAAACTCGAATTCATTTATCGATAAATTTTACAATTTTTTATTCAAAAATTTATTTAATTACTCAATTTAATTCAAAAACTCATTTAATTATGAATTTAAATAAATTTAAATTTCGGGGTCGTTACACGCCGATTGCTAGCAATTTCCGTGGCATAATTGAAATCAAAATAACATAGCCATCGGTAGCCGTCGATAATGTTGCAGTTGGCGGTCGTCGGAAGCCGACGAAAAATTGCAAATACCTGAACCCAGGCTGAAAGTTCCATTCATTCTCCTTCTTCCCCAAATATTGCCTCCACTCCTCTAAACCCTCCTCCAGCACCTCCTTCACGCCGTCGACAGCCTTCCACGCCTCCAGCACCTCGGATTCTTCGATTTTTATCTAGCCCATCGCCTATTGCTTGGTAAGAAGTTTAAATTCCAAAACCCTATATTTAAGTTTGATTTGTCAAATTAGGTTTATTTTTTTGTTATAGTTGTATGATACCTCATTGATTGTTTGGTATACCCCATTGAATGCTAATTAGGTTGTTATTACAATTGTTAATTATTGAAATGTTGAGAGAGAGAAAATTTATTTAGAGTATATGTGCGTTAATTCGTGTATATGCGTTGATTAATTATTGCATACATGCGTTAGGGCTACTTTGGATTAAGTAGAGTCGATGCTCAAAATTTGATGTATTCGTTTTCAAAATTACGAAAACGACGATTTAGTTTATGCATTTTTTAGAATGTAAATAAATTATTGTGAAAATTGCTGTATAATACGCTTTACTTTTTATAAATATCTTAGAGAGTTTTTGGCGCCGTCTGACAAATATTGTATATGATCGTTGTATGGATATTTGTTTTTATCATATGGACATTTTTATTCATCCAATACTATATTTGTCAGATTTGTCCCTGTATTGGACAAGTTACAAACACAGTAGTAATTATATTTTGCAAATCATTTTATTTTAAACGGTTCACAAAATTTCGACAACACTTCCTTTATATTCCTTGAGTATACACATAAGTGTACGATACAGGAAACAAAGGGAAAGTGCTGTTGAAATTTTGTTGAATCGTTTAAAATAAAATTATTTGCGAAATATAATTACTACTATATTTGTAATGGGAAGTAGGATGACAAACCATTAAAGTGTAAAACAATAACTTAAAATTGTAGATTATATTCATGTAATAATTTGTGTAAATCAGTTTGAAATAAAATTAAATAGAATAATATTATATATTTGCGAAAATTTAAATATATGATTTGTTTAAAAAAATAAAATGTCAAGACATAAATGATTAATGCGCTTTTATGTTTTAAAGTAGGAAAAATGGCTAATTGTTTTATCGATCGGAGGTGGATGTACCAACAAAAAAGTGAAACAGGAGGCTCCATATGTAAGCATTTTTAAAATGGTGTACCCATCTTTATTGAGTTCCCTATAGGTAATAATGGAAACAATGAAGAAATTTTTTGACCATGTAGTAAGTGTAAACTATTGAAACATTTGATACCGGATATGGTAAAAGTTCATTTGCGCCAATATGGTTTCGTGCCGATTTATTTGGTGTGAGATCGTCATGGGGAACTTATAACACCTAATCCCGTACATTCAGAGGACGAGGTGGATAAGGAACTTGTTCCGATGAATCTCGTAGAAAATATGGTTGAAGATGCAGCACGTTCAGTGTACCCTACTATTGAAGTTGATGGTAACGATGTTAATGTCGAAGAAGAACCAAGTATTGGAGCAAAAAAATTTGTGATTTATTAGATGCTGCTAAGAAATGCCTCTGGGATGGTTGTACAAGTGGTACTCAACTATCAGTAACTGTAGAATACATTGCGATGAAATCAAAATACAAGTTCACAAAAGTCGGGTTTACAACTATAGTCCAAGCTGCAAAACGGCATATGGCACCCGATAACTTAATGTGCGAAAATCATTATGAAATGAAAAAACTTATGTCCGCTTTTGGTATGCCGTATCAAAAAATAGATACATGTTTAGATGGTTGCTTGTTGTTTTGGAAAGAAGACATCAGTCTTAGGAATTGTAAAAATGTAATCAAGAAAGATACAAACCTAGAAGTAAGAAGGGAAATGAAGTTCCATCCAAGCATATGCATTAATTACCCATCACTCCTAAGCTTCAAAGGTTATACACATCTTCTGCAACCGCGCATCATATGAGATGGCACTGTGTGAGAACACAGGAAGAAGGTACGTTAACACACCCAACTGATGGAGAAGCGTGGAAGCATTTTGATAAGACATACATGGCTTTCGCCGTAGAGAGCCGTAATGTTACACTTGGTTTATGTACGGATGGATTTTCACTGTTCTCTCAATTTGTTTCAAAATATTAATCTTGGCCTATAATCGTTACACCTAATAATTTACCTCCCTCGATGTGTATGAAAACTCCGTATATGTTTCTCACTATTGTCATCCCTTCCACTAATGATCCGACATAAGGAATCGATGTATATTTACAACTGTTGATTAAAGGGTTGAAAATACTATGGTATGAAGGTGTTCAAACATACGATGTTTGAAAAAAAAATTCGTATGTTCGCTTCTCTACAGTGGACTATAAGCGATCTTCCTACGTATGCAATGCTATCGGGTTGGAGTACGACTGGTTATCTAGGTTTCCCTTATTACATGGAAGAAACTCGAGCATTTTCTTTACTGCATGGGAGAAAAATTTCATGGTTTGACTGTCATCGGTGTTTTCTTTATATTAGTCATCCTTTTAGAAAAGATAATTTTTTTTGTCAGTAATAGAGTTGAGACCTTGTGATTACCAATGATTTGGTTAAGCGAAGATACTTATGAGCTTAAAGGATTACCCAAAGATACATGAAACCGACGAACAAATTGAAATACAAGATAAATCGATGATTCATAATTGATGCAAACAAAGTATAGTCTGGGAGTTGCATTATTGGAAAAATCTCCTAATTCATCATAATACCGATGTGATAGACAATGAGAAAAACGTATTCGACAATGTATTTAACACAGTTCTAAATGTTAAAGGAAAGACTAAAGACGATTTGAAATCAAGACGTGACATAGAAGCAACATGCAATCGTCCTAACTTCATATGAAGCCAAACCCAAAGCATGCTACGAGCTAGACAGTAACCAAGTTAAAGTACTGTTAAAATAGGTGGAAGGATTAAGATTTCCTGATGGGATTTCCTCTAATCTTCGTAGATGTGTCGACCATAAAAACGGTAAACTGAGTGGGATGAAATGTCATGATTTTCATGTAATGATGGAACATTTGTTACCCATTGCATTCAAAGAACTGTTGCCTACGAAAGGTTTGATTGTTTTAACAGAAATTAGTTTGTTTTATAAGGAGCTTTGTTTAATTACCTTTAAAGTTTATTGTCTGTGTAAACTTGAAGAAGAAATTCATATACTGCTCTGCAAACTGGAGAAAATATTTCCTCCTGTTTTCTTTTATGTAATAGAGCATTTACCTGTTCATCTTCCATTTGAAGCACGTCTTCAAAGTCCTGTGCAATATGGATGGATGTATCCATTTGAAAGGTATTAATATTGAGTTGTTAAATTTTAGCTTAACCACATGTAATAAAATTTAATTATAATTGTTCTTAATAGGTACTTGAATCATCTAAAGAAAAAAGTGGGACAAAAAACACAAGTTGAAGGTTGGATATGCAAATCATATATTGAAGTAGAAGCTTCGTTCTTTTTCTCTCATTATTTTAGTGACCATGTGAAGTTATCTTTTGAAAGTGCTACATGAAATGATGATGGCATTGAACAAGATTCTTTTGAATCAATGCTATATATTTATAGAGAGCAGGGATGCCCTACTAGATGATGAGTGGAAGTATGGTTAGACAACAGAGATTACCATGTTGCCCATACATATGTTCTTCTTAATTGCGCAGAAGTTGTGCCATTTGTTAGGTACTAATGAATAACACGTCTAAAATTATTTACTTGAATAATACATGTATGTATCAATTATAATGCAATATATTATCTGTATTTGCAATATTTATGAATCACAGCATCCAAGCGGGGATATCAGCAAGAATTTTGCTGCTTGGTTTTCGAATCACGTATACGATTCGGTAAATTGTGTGGTCGATGAAGAGTTGAAATAACTTGTGATGGGACCAAAAAGAAAAGTCAAGACATATCCAATATTCTTGGTCAATGGATACAAATTCAACACCAAAGAATATGGGGCAAAAAAATTAACTAACAATAACAGTGTATGTGTTAAAGGTAGTGATGATCCAAATAGTCACATAAATGATTTTTATGACGTGTTAACTCAGGTTTTCCAATTAACATATTTCACCAGGCATGCGGAAGAAGTTTGTTTATTTAGATGCAACTGGTTCAGTAATGTTCCAGGTTCTGGAATCAACGTGCACCAAAAATATAATACTATTGAAATAAAGCATACATCACGTTGTCATAAGTACGATCCGTTTATAGTAGCAAAACAGGCCCTACAAGTTTATTATGCTCCTTTTCCATTCTAAAAAGCGATAAAGCAGATTGGTCGGCGGTTTTTAAACGAAGGTAAGATTTACGTTTGACGGAAAGAATATTCCAAACGAACATGTGTACCAAGCAGATATCGAGGAAAGTGGTGAATTTGCGATAACAGATGATCAAACCGAGCTAGGACCTCTAAATGTTGAATCAAATGTATTAGTAGAAGCATTTATGACCATAGAGGAAAGCAATATAGAGTACGAGAAAAAGTCTAAATCAGAAAACGACGAGGACTAATTTAATAGTATACACGTTGAAAAATGGTAATTTATGGGAGTATTGATGTTACATTTTTTTTTATGTTACATGCAATTATTACTATTAAATATTGATATGTTATTCATAATTGAATGATATATTCTACCATAATAAAATAATATGTATGTCACGAGTATTGCAGATGTCATTGTTTAGACGTTGGAATTCTTCACAGACTGTTTCTCCCTTTCGGTCTCAAAGTGGGACAGGTCATGGTGGTGGCGATGGCAGCAAACCTTCATAGGAGGCACCATGTCCGGTAGTTAGATTGCTACCGAAAGCCGACGGCTTGTAAGTATTAAATTTACTTATGTATTCTAAATATTTTATATGATATATTAGTCATGATTTGTCTGTATCATATTTATTGTAAGAGTTTTGAGCTTGAGCCGTCTAACATTGTGCTCAGCATATCCAAGCAGGCGTATACGAGTCACGTATCTACATGCTGGCCAAAGTAGAGCAGGATCCCAGACCATGTACGGGAGAGTATATGGCAGGACTTTCTGGTAAGTGTATAATTATACACCATTATATACAATCACTTTATAATTTGCCGACTTAGTATAAATGTATAACTTATATTTTATCAACATATATACAGGGTGTAGTAGACTTGCAAGAGGAGGACGTGCCCCTTTGCCAGCGCCATTGGAACTCAAAAGTGGAAAAGAATTACGGGGATACGATGCCTGGCATAAGAAAAACTAGGAAGAAGCCATAGTGGATGGGTGCCAGCGTCTGGGATGAATGGGTCGCATCATAGGGTAGAGATGAGTTCAAGGTAAGAGTAATAAGATATCACCTTAATTTATTCAGCACAAAATACATAATTTATACGTGTAAAATATAATCTTAATTTTTAATTTGCAGAATGAGTCGGACAGGAACTCCACGAATATGCAGAAAAATTCTGTCACACACCGTGGTGGCTCAAAATCATTCCAGCACCATCGTGAGGACCTGATAAATTACTTAATTGGAATTATGAACAGTTATAACATTTTTAGTATAAATTTGTATAAACAACAATAATATACACCAATTATTGCCGGAAAGAGCGCGGGGGTCCCGTCTTGTATATGGATTTGTTTGAGCATACACATGCCGTTAGGCAGACAGACGACGAGGTAACCGTGTCATATGCCTAGCATGAGGATGATAGAGCATACGCCGCACATGTAAGTATATTTTAAGTTAAAAGTTATTAATAATGATCATTTTAATTAATTAATTATAAAATATTATAATAATGTAATGTAATATTTATTTGTATTTAATTTTGCATTGCATGAATAATTTATACAAGCACGTGAGCAGATGCTTGAGCATTCCAGACGAGAGCAATTGACCACCTATGAGGAGGACGTGATCTTTGACTCTGTTATGGACCCGACCTGGAGAAACAGACGTTGCGGCTAATGGCAACCAATCGGTAATTTATAAAAATTAACTACATTGTAAAATTTTCTTAATTTTTATAAAAGTTACGTAATAACTTAAACATATTTCTACTTGTTCTGTAGGCTCGGACAGTACAAAGGGCTTACCAAAAGGCTCAGTATAGAGCAGAGGTTAATGAGCTTAGACAACAAATTGTGTAGATGTAGGAGCAGGACTGCCTCCGAGTAGTGCAAATGGAGCAGCTCAAACAGCGTTTGGCCAAGTATGTGGAACGTCATGATGCATTCCCTTCGTCCAGTGGTTCCGGAGCTGATGATGAGTCTTGAGGTATGATTTGTAGTTTTTTTTATGGACATGTGGTGTTGGATGTAGTTTTGTGTATATATTAACATTAAGTGATGGCGAGGTTAATTTAAGGACATGTGGTGTTCGTGGTGTTTGACATTGATTTGGTGGTTGATTTGTGGAGTTGATATGTGGAGTTTGACTTTTGATATAAATATTGGATGTAAATATTGATGTTGGATGGGTGAAAGTGACGATGGGAGGTTTATTTTGTAAATATTGGAGTTTGATGTTGGATGTTAATATGTTTGCTTGTGATATTATTCAGTTCATTGCATTAAGAATGAAAAACAATATAATTCTCAAAGACATACAAATTAAGTTTATTTCGTAATAAATATTTCAATAACCTTTTATGTTCATGATTAAAAGTAATGTTCAACTATTAAATTTTTGCAAATTTTAAGAAGATATAAACTTTATATACAGATTTTAGATTTTTCATAAATCAACTTGAATTTTGAACAGTTTTTGCCTATAACAAGATTGCCTATTATTGCTTTCCAATAATTTGCATGTTGATCACATAATAAAAGAATAAAGTACTCTAAATTTTAAATTATAGGCAAATTTGCTAATTGTAAGTAAATAATGAAGCAAAATGCAATTTTTTTAATCATAGTATACTTTCTAATTATAGGCTAAACAAAAATTATTATTTACACCACAAACAAAATTGGTATGTTTTGTCCGCGGGTGCGGCATAGTGGAAGAGAGGCTTGGGTTTTGGTAAAAAGAAACATGTTCGATTCCCACCGTGCGCTTCCCCATCCTATATAAATTTACCAGGGGGTATGGGGGCTTGGATCAGCGGACGGCTTTACTATACCCTCCTTAGGAGTTTACCATCCCGCTGGGTTCACCTGGGTTTAAAAATAATGGTATGTTGCTCATGGTTAAAAAAGAAATTTGTAACGACCCTGAATTTTTGACATTTGAAATGTGAATATTTAATTGAGTTTAAATATTCGAATGATAGTTTAAATTTGAAATTCGAGATATCAGAATGAATTTGGCGATTTAATTTTTTGAATTTAATCGTTAAATCTGGGTAAAAATTTAAATCTTCAGTTTTAAGCTTGTTAAAAATATTTTTAAGGCTTAGAAAATTTATATTGATTATACTGAAGATAATAGAAGCTTCAGAATTGAATTTGGAAATGCGCTGTTCAGTTTTGAAATTGTAACGACCCGTATTTTTACGGATCGAATGTTTGTAACCAGTGTTATTAGGTCGTTAGTGTTGTTGATTCGTTCAGAGTTAGATCGTCCATAAGTTAGACCGTTCAGAGTTTAAGACGACTAGAGCTTAGGTCGTGTAGAAGTTAGGTCGTCTGGATGATAAGTCGTGTGGTAGCTTAGGTCGGGTGGTAGTTAGGTCGGGTGAACGACTTAAGGATTGAAGCGACCTAAGGAAAGACAACGACCTAAGTTAGTGAGCAACCTAAGGAAGTAGGCGACTTAAGGGTTTAGACGACCTAAGGGGTTAGGTCGTGTTATAGTTTAGGTCGGTGGAGCGACTTAGGGAATGGAACGACTTAACAGGATAAGCGACTTAGGAGTTCATAGCTTCGGGAAGTTAGCGACTTAGGGACTGGACGAGTTAAGGCTTAAGTCGTTATAGTTAGGTCGTGAGACCTTGTGTTGAAGTTAGGTCGTAAGCGACCTAAGGTGGATTGCTGTGTATAATTAGGTCGCTAAGTAGCGAGGGTGTTGAGTCGTTAAGTCGCAAGGACGTTAAGTCGTCGAGTTAAGTTAAGTCGTCGAGTCGCTATGCGTGTTAGTTAGGTCGTGGACGACCTATGTTAGTATGCTGCATATAGTTAGGTCGTTAGACGACCTAAAGGTGTTATGTCGTGAGTCGTTGGGTCGGCATTGTTGTTAAGTTACTAGGTCGTGCGCATGTGTGTTAGGTTGGGTCGCTGAGTGTTAGGTCGTGAGCGACCTAGGAGCGAGCTAAGGTTAGGTCGTAAGTCGCGCACGTGTGTTATGGCTTAGGTCGTTGAACTATTGGGCCGTTAGGTCAGCAATACCGTTAGGTCGTAGGTCGTGGGGTTTCGTTAAGTCATGGACGACCTAAGGGGGCGGACGACTTAAGGAATTTCCAGCCTATAAATACACGGTTCTATCTCACTTTTTGGGATCCGGATTTTGAAGCAACGAAGTGCTGCTATTTTGAGAGCTCGAGAACTACACTTCTTCACTTCTTTTCTCCACTCTAATCTTGTGATTCCTTCCATCCAAATCGAAGATCCAAGAGCTTAAGTTGAAGATCTACATTCTTTGAAGAGAGTTTCATCGTTTGAAGCGGAATTTTGGAGAATCGAGCTTGATCCTTCGCTGTCCAGATCTGGAGTGTGTTGCTTTTAAGGTGTTTAGGTGATTTGGTGAGTGGTGGTTATCTCTCACACGGATCCAAAGGAGTATATCGGATTGATGGCTTGATTTGGTGTTAAAATAGTGATTTCCATGCATTTTCATAAACTTAAGTGTAGATCTATTGTTCATGATGATTTGACACCCATTTTACTACATGTTAATCTATTCAAGTTCATTCATCAAGTTGTAGATATATTGCTCATGTTTCATGCTTGTTAGATTTGGACTCTTTATTTACAAAATTGCCATTTTAGTTATAATTGCTTTTAGATCTTGTTTGCATGATTGGTTACTTGGATTAATGATTGATTGTTATAAACTAGTTGATTAGTTGTTGGATTTAGACAAGATGGTCGAAGATGATTCAAAAGCTAAGGGTAAGGCTCTTGAATTGGAAAAGCTGCTCGTGGCATATGTGGCGGTTGATGAAGCTCATATGGATAGATTTGATGATGATGTTGAGATGAGGCTTTGCTATGATGAGATGAAGCGAGGCATGATGTGAGATAGCCTTGGTGTAATCCAGACGGGATCATTCCAAGCATGTTAATAACTCGGTGAAATGGTTCGAGTTCGTGGATAATGGTTGGCTCGAGAGGCGCTTGAGCTAGTATGAGAATAGTCGTCGAGGAGGATGACTAGAAGGCTGAGATTTCATCGTTGTTGAAGGTTCTAGCAGGCTCAAAGCAAGAGTACGCTGGGCATATTCGATAGTCCCAAAAGACTACAGTTGGTGGTCGAGTACTCTGGGCAGATTCGATAGTCCTAGGCACGGGCTGCGACGACGTGCGGAGTTCTGTCTAGAACCGGGGTTACCATTGGCCCTTGACGGACGGCTGAAAGCATGTGCCGGTCATTCAATTAACGGTGGTATCGAAGCAATGATAACAGTGATAGCCAGAGTCATGGATGTTTGGATGTTTTGGTTGTATCGTCATTCGGTCTCAAGAGCGATGTTTTCTGGGTGCTTATCTGATCTTGGTTTAGGCCTTGGGGGTTGGTACTTGGAAAACACCGACCTTGACTCGAGTGATAATTGCTTTACTTTAATTGTCTGATTGCTATGTTTACTTCTGCTTAGTGTGTCTGGGGGCTATCACTGTAGAAAGAGGTGGAGTGGGAAGTTGGATTCCTATTCCTTTTACCTTTATGTTCTTTTGGTATGTTGTTAGTTAATTTACCGCTCACTAAGACTGTTGTCTGACTCAAGGTTTTATGTTCAACTCTTATTACCTTGGGCTGTTCATCCACTTTGAGATGGGCAGACTAGGTAGCAGGTGACAGGTGCTGTTCTTTGTTCCCAACGATGCTGATGACGAAGACGAGCTGGAGGCTTGCATATTATTTTCTTATTATATGTACTGGATGTTCCGCTGCTTGTATATTCTCTGAGTGATATGTAGCGAGGCTGGATGTATTGACTATTCAGATTTTTGTATCAAACTACTATGAGGCTTATTTGATACGATTCTGTTCTGTGTAGCTTCACTATGTATATTTTTCTCTATTGTATTTTAACCATGCGCTGTGAGTAATACGATAGATTCTGCTGTTTTAACTTATCTCTGACGATCATCCATGGCTGCCTGACACACTTTACAACGCACTATTTCTATGTTTAGTGCAGGAGTCATGGGCGGTCGTCACATTTGGTATCAGAGCTTTGGTTAATCAATTTAACCCAACGCTCGCTGATGTAACTACGTATGAGAGACGTAATTGTATTTTGATGGATGATCACTATATATAATATAGTAGCTTAGAAGGATTTGAACCCCTTATGCAATTATTCTTGAGGTGTATTAATCATTTCTTTTATAGATATTAAGAATGAGTCGAAGAGGGAGACCAGCTGCTAGGGAAGGCCGTGTTGCTGAGGGGGCTGCTGATTATGCTGCTATGTTCGAGGCTATGATGACTTCAATCATGAGAAGGATGCCAGCTCCGGGGCCATCAGTAGATGTTGGAGTTCAAGTTCAAACTCCAAAACCGGTGGATTTTGCTAAGCTGTGTAAAGACTATACTGCTCTTGGAGGGAAGATTTTCTTAGGAATAGAGTCAACTATTGAAGTTCAGAGATGGATAGATGCTTGTAGAAGGATCTTTGGTGACTTGGGAATCGAGGATGTAACTAAAAGGAAGCTCGCATCAAGACAGCTTCAAGGGAGAGCTTCTGACTGGTGGAACTCTATCACCATTGATACTCCGGAAGAAGAAATTACTTAGGAGCAATTCCAAGCCAGATTTGAAGCTAAGTTCATTTCTACAGCTCAGAAATCTGTTCTGTTCAAGAAGTTTGTGGAGCTCAAGCAAGGTGGAAGACCAGTTCTTGAGTATGTTTCTGAGTTTGAAGCTTTGTCCAAGTATGCCCGGTCGTATATTGAATCTTCATATCAGAAGAACGAGAAGTTTGTGACAGGCTTGGACAGTTATCTTGGGAGGCAGTTGGTGGATCATCTGGACGATCCATTTGTGAAGCTTGTGGAGAAAGCTCTCAGGCACGAAAATCTGTTTCCTAAAGAAGGATCTGTTGTTGCTGTGGCCAAGGAAGAGTCTAAACCACAACAGAGTGGAAACAAGAGGAGGAAGCAGCAGCTGCAAAAGGGTAAGGATGGTCAGAAGAAGCCGAAGGGCGAAGTGACCTGCTACAGTTGTCAGCAGAAGGGCCATTTCTCCAGAGATTGCAAGAATCCTAAGGTGCCGATGAAATGCCACAACTGTGACAAGCCGGGGCATATCAAGAGGAATTGTCCAGAACCACGGAAGGACAAGCAGATTGTGCAAGCTTATGCTTTGGGGGCTGTTCGATCATCTTCAAAAGCTCCTACCGCTGAAGAGAAAGGAAAGAGTGTAGTGGTTCAAGGTACTCTTTCCATATGTGGTGTTCCAGTTAGAGTGTTATTCGATACTGGGGCGTCGCATTCTTTTGTTTGTAATGAACTTGTAGGCCGGTTGGGTTTAAAACCGGATATCGTTGATAGACCATTGGTTGTGACTAATCCAGTTGGGGGTTCGTCCTGTCTGTGTATGCTATGCCATGGTTTGGTTGTATCGAGTCATGATTGCTCTTTTGTTTGTGATTGTTTTGTTCTGAACTTTGCGGGGTTCGGAATTATTTTGGGTATGGACTGGCTTAGGAAGTATGCGGCAAAGGTTGATTGTGAAAGGTTGGAGGTGACAGTCGAGAATGTGGAAGGGCGAAAGGTTGTGATACGATGTAAGCATGAGGATGGCGTCTTCATGAGCTTCATGTATTCGCTGGTTGTTCCACGGGATGGACTGTCATCGGTGCCAATCGTTAATGGATTTGAGGATGTCTTTGATGAGGTCAAAGGGTTACCGCCACATAGAGAGATCGAGTTTCGTATCGATCTAGTTGAAGGAGCCAAACCTGTTGTGATGCCTCTTAGGCGGATGGCGCCTAGGGAACAGCAAGAGTTGAGGGTGCAAGTTGATGATCTTTTACAGAAAGGGTTCATTCGGCGTAGTGTGTCTGAATGGGGTGCACCAGTTGTGTTTGTAACCAAAGCGGATGGATCTTTGAGGTTGTGTGTGGATTATCGTGAGCTGAATAAAGTGACTAAGAAGAACAAGTATCCATTGCCGAGAATAGATGACTTGTTTGATCAGCTTCACGAAGCTAAAGTGTTTTCTCAGATGGATTTGGCAACGGGATTTCACCAGTTAAGAGTGGCTAAGGATAGTGTGCCGAAGACTGCTTTCAGGACACCATCCGGTTTCTTTGAGTGGCTGGTAATGCCGTTTGGATTGACCAATGCGCCAGCATATTTTGTGGATCTTATGAATAGAGTGTTCAGAGATCAGTTGAACAAGTTCGTACTAGTGTTCGTGGATGATATTTTGATTTATTCCAGAACTGAAGAAGAACACATGACGCACTTGCGTATTGTTTTGGAAATTTTGCGGAAACATCAGCTGAAGGCTAAGTTTTCGAAGTGTCACTTCTGGAAGAGCGAAGTGAGGTTCTTAGGCCATATTATCTCTGGAAGCGGAATAGCGGTTGACCCCGCTAAAGTGGCAGCAATTCAGGATTGGGGTAGACCTAAGAATGCATCTGATATGAGAAGTTTTCTTGGATTAGCAGGATACTATCGTCGATTTATCAAAGACTTTTCCAAGGTAGCTACACCATTAACAGGATTGACGAAAAAGAACCAAGTATTCAGATGGGATGCTAAGTGTGAGCAAGCTTTCGGAATCCTGAAAGAGCGATTGACAAGTGCTCCTGTTTTGACTATTCCAAGTGGAAATGATGAGATGGTGGTTTACACCGACGCATGTGGTACTGGACTTGGAGCAGTGCTGATGCAGAAGGGTAAAGTTGTTGCATATGCAAGTCGACAACTGAAGCCGCATGAAAGGAATTATCCGACTCATGATTTGGAGTTAGCGGCGATTGTTTTTGCTCTGAAGATGTGGAGACATTATCTATTGGGAGTTCGATTCGAGTTGTTTACAGATCATAAGTGTAACGACCCGTATTTTCACGGATCGAAAAGTTCATCAAATCTGGAGTTTTAGCATTTTTGAGCCATTTCAGATTTTAGACAAATTTTGCCTAAGTCCTAAGTCGTTCACGACTTAGCATAAGTCGTGAGTCGTATACGACTTAGGAGATAGGAGTGACCCAGGGTTTGGCGACCTAAGGAAAAGACTTAAGTTGGTGAGGACTTAAGGGTTAGATCGGTTGGTAATTTAGGACGTGGAGGAAGTAAGTCGTGGGATAGGATAGGTCGTATGACCGACTTAAGAAATTGGGCGACTCAAGTAAGTGACCGACCTAGGGATTTATGACATAAGAGCTGACCGAGTTAAGTGATAAGTCGTCTAACCAGTTAAGTCGTATCCTTTAAGTCGTAGACGACTTAGTAGTTGAGTCGTATACTCAGTTAGGTCGTAACCGACTTATGAGATAGGCGCACACATTAAGTCGTAGGCTGGAAGTTTTGTTAAGTCGTAAGTCGTGAACGACTTATGAAGGCAGACGACTTAGGTGTTTGTTGTTAAGTCGTAGAAGCATAGATCTGTTAAGTCGTATCTTCTGCCAAGTTATAAGTCGTGACTAGTGGTAAGTCGCTAGGTGCGCATGAGCTTAAGTCGTAGATGACTTAAGGGAGTTAAGTCTTAAGTCATAGGGGATTTGGGTTTTGTTGAGTCGTAGGCGCGCATGGTATAAGTCGGAGATGACTAAGGAGATAGCTGTTTTGTTGTGAGTCGTTGTAGCGCCTGAGTTGTTAGGTCGCAGATGCTTCTGGTTAAGTCGTAGGATGGCATAGCTGTAAGTCGTAGGTCGTATGGGGTATAAGTCGGAGACGACTTAGGAGATAGCCGAGTTACGACTTAAGGAATTTCTGGCTATAAATAGGAGGGGTTGTTCTCACTTGTTGGATCCGGATTTTGAAGCGACGAAGTGCTACCATTTTGAGAGCTCGACTTCTACACTTCTTCACTTCTTTTCTCCACTCTAATCTAGTGCTTCCATCCATCCAAGTTGAAGATCAAATTGAAGATTCAAGAGCTTAGATTGAAGATCTTCATCTTTTCAAGAGAGATTTCTTCGTTTGAAGCGAATTCGTGATAGATCAAGCTTGATCCTTTGCTGTCCAGATCTGAAGCGTGTTGATTTGGGTTTGTTTTGGTGATTTGGTGAGTGGTGATTATCTCTCACACGGATCCAAAGGAGTATATCGGATTGTTGGCTCGTTTAGGTGTTAAAATAGTGATTTCCATGCATTTTCTTCATCCTAAGTGTAGATCCATATAGATTCATTGTTCATGATGATGTTACATCCATTTTATCACATGTTAACCTATGCAAGTTCATTCATCAAGTTTCTAGAGATATTGTTCATGTTTTCATGCTTATTGGACTTTCAACTCTTTAATTACGAAAATGCCATTATTGTTATAATTGTCTACTTAGGCCTTATTTGAATGCTTGATTGTTTGGATTAATGTTTGATTTGATTGATTGTTATGAATTAGATGATTGATGATTTGATTTAGACCGAAGACGATTCAAAAGCTAAGGGAAAGGCTCTTGAATTGGGAAAGCTGCTTGTGGCATATGTAGCGGGATGATGAAGCTCTTATGCATAGATTTGATGATGTGATGTTGAGATGAGGCTTTGCGAGGATGTGATGAAGCAAGGCAATCATGTGATGAAGACTTGGTCTAATCCAGACGGGATCATTCCAAGCATGTTGATAACTCGGTGATATGATTCGAGTTGAGGATAATGAATGGATATGAGAATAGTCGTCGAGGAGGATGACTAGGAGGCTTGGATAGCATCGTTGTTGAAGGTTCTAGCATGCTCTAAGCAAGAGTACGTTTGGGCAGATTCGATAGTCCCAACGACTAACTGTTGATGGTCGAGTACTCTGGGCAGATTCGATAGTCCTAGGCACGGGGTGCGACGACGTGCGGGAGTTATGTCTAGAACCGGGGTTTCCATTAGCCCTTGACGGACGGCTGAAAGAATGTGCCGGTCATTCAATTAACAGTGATATCGAGGCAATGATAACAGTGATAGCCAAGAGTCATGGATGTTTGGTTGTATCGTCATTCGGACTCAAGAGCGGTATTTTCTGGGTGCTTATCTGATTTAGGCCTTGGTACTTGGAAAACATCGCCCTTGGCTCGAGTGATAGTAGCTTTACTTTAAATTGTATGCTCTGCTATGTTTGCTTCTGCTTAGTATGTGTCTGGGGGCTATCACTGTAGAATGAGGTTGGAGTGGGAGGGTTGTATTCCTATTCCTTTTCCTTTATGCTCTTTTGGTATGTTGTTAGTTAATTTACTGCTCACTAAGACTGTTGTCTGACTCAAGGCTTTATGTTTTAATCCTTATTGCCTTGGGCTGTTCGTCCATTTTTGGGACGGGCAGACTAGGTAGCAGGTGACAGGTGCTGTTCTCTTCTCACGATGCTGATATTGAAGACGAACCAGAGGGTTGCATATTATCTTCTTATATGTACTGGATGTTCCGCTGTTTTGTATTCTCTGAGAGATATGTAGTGAGACTTGATGTATTGACTATTTGGATGTTTGTATTCAACTATTATGGAGTTTTATATGATGGCATTTTGTTCTGTAAAGCTTCACTATACTTATGTTCTATTGTATTTTGTCCATGCGCTGTGAGTAATACGATAGATTCTGTTGTTTTAATTTACCCTGACAATCGTCCATGGTCGCCTGGCACACTTTGCAGCGCACTTTCTCTAGATTCGGTGCAGGGGTCATGGGCGGTCGTCACATTTGGTATCAGAGCATTGGTTAATCGATTTTACCCAACGCTCGCTGTCGTAACTACGTATGAGAGAGGTAATTGTAATTTGATGGATGATTACTATATATAATATAGTAGTTTAGTTGAGTTTGAGTCCTTTATGCAGTTGTTTCTCTAGATGTTCTAATCATTCCTTTTTATAGATATTGAGAATGAGTCGAAGAGGGAGACCAGCTGCTAGGGAAGGCCGTGCTACTGAAGAGACTGCTGATTATGCAGTCATGTTCGAAGCTATGATGACTTCGATCATGAGAAGGATACCAGTTCCGGGGGCAGCAGTTGATGTTGGTGTTCAGGTTCAGACTCCGAAACCAGTGGATTTTGCTAAGTTGTGCAAGGACTATACTGCTCTTGGAGGAAAGGTTTTCTTGGGAACAGAATCAACTATTGAGGTCCAGAGGTGGATGGATGCTTGTAGAAGGATCTTTGGTGATTTGGGAATTGAGGATGCAACTAAGAGGAAGTTGGCATCGAGGCAGCTTCAAGGGAGAGCCTCTGATTGGTGGAATTCTATTACCATCACTACTCCGGAAGAAGAGATTACTTGGGAGCAATTCCAAGTCAGATTTGAAGCTAAGTTCATTTCTACAGCTCAGAAGTCTGTTCTGTTCAAGAGGTTTGTGGAGCTCAAGCAAGGTGGAAGATCTGTTCTTGAGTATGTTTCTGAGTTCGAAGCTTTGTCCAAGTATGCCCGGTCGTATATTGAGTCTGCTTATCAGAAGAATGAGAAGTTTGTGACAGGCTTGGATAGTTATCTTGGGAGACAGTTGGTGGATCATTTGGACGATTCATTTGAGAAGCTTGTGGAGAAAGCTCTTAGGCATGAGAGTCTGTTTCCTAAGGGAGGACCTGTTGTTGCTGTTACCAGGGGAGAGTCTAAACCACAGCAGGGTGGAAACCAGAAGAGGAAGCAGCAGCAGAAGAAGGGTAAGGATGGCCAGAAGAAGCCGAAAGGCGAGGTGACTTGCTACAATTGTCAGCAGAAGGGCCATTTCTCGAAGGATTGTAAGAATCCGAAGGTGCCGATGAAGTGTCACAACTGTGACAAGCCGGGGCATTTCAGGAAGAATTGTCCAGAACCGAGGAGGGACAAGCAGATTGTGCAAGCTTATGCTTTGGGAGCTGTTCCATCGTCTTCGAAAGCTCCTACTGCTGAAGAGAAAGGAAAGAATGTGGTTGTTCAAGGTACTCTTTTCTTATGTGGTGTTCCAGTTAGAGTTCTGTTTGATACTGGAGCGTCGCATTCGTTTGTTTGTAATGAACTCGTAGGCCGGTTAGATTTGAAGCCGGACATTGTTGATAGGCCATTGGTTGTGACTAATCCAGTTGGGGGTTCGTCTTGTTTGTGTATGTTATGCCGTGGTCTAGTTGTATCGAGTCATGGTTGCTCTTTTGTTTGTGATTGCTTTGTTCTGAACTTTGCGGGGTTCGGAATTATTTTGGGTATGGACTGGCTTAGGAAGTATGCGGCAAAGGTTGATTGCGAGAGGTTGGAAGTGACAGTCGAGAATGTGGAGGGGCGAAAGGTTGTGATACGATGTAAGCATGAAGAAGGCGTCTTCATGAGCTTCATGTATTCGCTGGTTGTTCCACGGGATGGACTGTCATCAGTGCCAATCGCTAATGGATTCGAGGATGTCTTTGACGAAGTCAAAGGGTTGCCGCCGCATAGAGAGATCGAGTTTCGTATAGATCTAGTTGAAGGAGCCAGACCTGTTGTGATGCCTCTTAGGCGGATGGCGCCTAGGGAACAACAGGAGTTGAGGGTGCAAGTTGATGATCTTTTGCAGAAAGGATTCATTCGGCGTAGTGTGTCCGAATGGGGTGCACCAGTTGTGTTCGCAACCAAGGCAGATGGATCATTGAGATTGTGTGTGGATTATCGTGAGCTGAATAAGGTGACTAAGAAGAACAAGTATCCATTGCCGAGAATAGATGACTTGTTTGATCAGCTTCACGAAGCCAAGGTGTTTTCTCAGATGGATTTGGCAACGGGATTTCACCAGTTGAGAGTGGCTAAGGATAGTGTGCCGAAGACTGCTTTTCGGACACCATCTAGTTTCTTTGAGTGGCTGGTAATGCCGTTTGGATTGACTAACGCGCCAGCATATATTGTGGATCTGATGAATAGAGTGTTCAGAGATTAGTTGAACAAGTTCGTACTTGTGTTCGTGGATGATATTCTGATTTATTCCAGAACGGAAGAAGAGCACAAGATGCACTTGCGTATTGTTTTGGAGATCTTGCGGAAACATCAGCTGAAGGCTAAGTTTTCGAAGTGTCACTTATGGAAGAGTGAAGTGAGGTTCTTAGGCCATGTGATTTCTGGAAATGGAATAGCGGTTGATCCCGCTAAGGTGGCAGCAATCCAGGATTGGGTTAGACCTAAGAATGCATCTGATGTGAGAAGTTTTCTTGGATTAGCAGGATATTATCGACGGTTTATCAAAGACTTCTCCAAGGTAGCTGCACCGTTAACAGGATTGACGAAGAAGAGCCAAGTGTTTAGTTGGGATGCTAAGTGTGAGCAAGCTTTCGGAATCCTGAAAGAGAGATTGACGAGTGCTCCTGTTTTGACTATTCCAAGTGGGAATGATGAGATGGTGGTTTACACCGACGCATGTGGTACTGGACTTGGAGCAGTGCTGATGCAAAAGGATAAAGTTGTTGCGTATGCCAGCCGACAACTGAAGCCGCATGAAAGGAATTACCCAACTCATTATTTGGAGTTAGCGGCGATTGTATTTGCTCTGAAGATGTGGAGACATTATCTATTGGGAGTTCGATTCGAGTTGTTTACGGATCATAAGTCGTTGAAATATCTTTTCTCCCAAAAGGATTTGAATCTTCGGCAGCAACGTTGGCTAGAGTTTTTAGCATCATATGATTTTGGTATAGCTTATACTCCGGGAAAAGGTAACGCAGTGGCAGATGCGTTAAGTCGAAGACATGCAGGATTGGGAGCCATGTTTTCAGAATGGAAGAATCTCGAGTATCTAGCTGGATTTGACTTCAGGCCCAGATGCGAATTGGAACCTGAGATGTTGGCAAACTTATCAATAAGACCGACTCTTGTGGAGAGAATTGGCGAGAGTCAAAAGCGAGATGATAAGATTGTAAGGATTATCCGTGATTTGGAATCTGGATTGGATCCAGAAAAGGATAAAGGATTCGAGGTCGATCGAGAGGGTTGGCTTCGAAAGCAAGGACGACTAGTTGTTCCTGATATAGATGAATTGAGGAGTGAAGTCCTGAAGGAAGGTCATCACTCGAAGCTGAAAATTCATCCAGGTGGAAATAAGATGTATCGGGACATGAAGAGAACCTACTACTGGGAAGGCATGAAGAAGGATGTTGGAAATTTTATTTCCAAGTGTATGAACTGCCAGTTGGTTAAAGCCGAGCAGAAGAAGCCAAGTGGATTGCTTCAGCCATTAGAAGTTCCTACATGGAAGTGGGAGCAGATATCGATGGATTTTATTGATGGATTGCCTAGAACCAGAACGGGAAATGAAGGGATTTGGGTTATCGTTGATCGTTTGACCAAGAGTGCAAGATTCATTCCTGTTCGATCGACTAGGACTGCATCAAAGTTGGCTGAGTTGTATGTTAAGTGGATAGTTCGATTCCATGGTATTCCGAAAAGTATAGTGAGCGATCGAGACCCATTGTTCACTAGTGGATTTTGGAAGAGCTTCCAAGAAGTTTTGGGGACGGAGTTGTGTTTGAGTACAACTTATCACCCTCAAACAGATGGTCAGACCGAGAGAGTTAATTGGGTTTTGGAAGATCTCCTCAGAGCTTGTGTTTTGGATTTCGGAGGATCATGGGAAGATCACCTTCATTTGGTGGAGTTTGCATACAACAACAGTTACCAGTCAAGCATTGGTATGGCACCGTATGAGGCATTGTATGGAAGACCGTGTAACTCTCCGACATGTTGGTTAGAGACTGGAGAAAAGCTGATACTTGGGCCAGAGATGATTCGACAGACTTCAGATTGCATAGAGATCATTCGGCAACGAATGAAGGCAGCCCAAGACCGTCAGAAGAGTTATGCTGATAAGCGTCGAAAGGATTTGGAATTCGACGTAGGAGATATGGTTTTTGTGAAGATTTCTCCATTGAAGAATGTTATTCGATTCGGGAAGAAAGGAAAATTGACTCCGAGATTTGTTGGACCATTCCCGATCATCGAGCGAATTGGAAAGCTCGCCTATAGAGTGGAGTTACCTGAGAAGATGTCGGGTGTGCACAATGTTTTTCATGTATCGTATCTACGGAAGTATGTGCACGACTCGAATACAGTGGTTTCAGCTGACAGCTGTGAAGATTTCGAAGTTGATCCAGTCGATAGAAGACCTCGTAAGCCGCTTCGTGTTGTTGAAACTGACACGAAACAGCTTAGGAGGAAGGTAGTAAAGTTGCTCAAGATACAAGGGAGTGAAGATGGTAACGACTGTACGTGGGAGGTGGAAGAGAGGATGAAAGCAGCTCATCCTGAACTCTTCGAGGTATAGCCCTAAGGTGTCGTCTCATCTCACGATATTGTAACTTGTTCTAAGTCTTAGAATTCTGTACGCTAAGCTAGAATTGGATGCATGGTTTGCTGATTGTTATGGATGGTAGGCGTACAGAATAGTTTTGATTGCTTTGTTTGCTTGGAATTTCGGGGGCGAAATTCCTAAGGGGGAGAGAATGTAACGACCCGTATTTTCACAGATCGAAAAGTTCGTCAAATCTGGAGTTTTAGCATTTTTGAGCCATTTCAGATTTTAGACAAATTTTGCCTAAGTCCTAAGTCGTTCACGACTTAGCATAAGTCGTGAGTCGTATACGACTTAGGAGATAGGAGTGACCCAGGGTTTGGCGACCTAAGGAAAAGACTTAAGTTGGTGAGGACTTAAGGGTTAGATCGGTTGGTAATTTAGGACGTGGAGGAAGTAAGTCGTGGGATAGGATAGGACGTATGACCGACTTAAGAAATTGGGCGACTAAAGTAAGTGACCGACCTAGGGATTTACGACATAAGAGCTGACCGAGTTAAGTGATAAGTCGTCTAACCAGTTAAGTCGTATCCTTTAAGTCGTAGACGACTTAGTAGTTGAGTCGTATACCCAGTTAGGTCGTAACCGACTTATGAGATAGGCGCACGCATTAAGTCGTAGGCTGGGGGTTTTGTTAAGTCGTAAGTCGTGAACGACTTATGAAGGCAGACGACTTAGGTGTTTGTTGTTCAGTCGTAGAAGCATAGATCTGTTAAGTCGTATCTTCTGCCAAGTTATAAGTCGTGACTAGTTTTAAGTCGCTAGGTGCGCATGAGCTTAAGTCGTAGACGACTTAAGGGTGTTAAGTCTTAAGTCATAGGGGATTTGGGTTTTGTTGAGTCGTAGGCGCGCATGGTATAAGTCAGAGATGACTTAGGAGATAGCTGTTTTGTTGTGAGTCGTTGTAGCGCCTGAGTTGTTAGGTCGTAGATGCTTCTGGTTAAGTCGTAGGATGGCATAGCTGTAAGTCGTAGGTCGTATGGGGTATAAGTCGGAGACGACTTAGGAGATAGCCGAGTTACGACTTAAGGAATTTCTGGCTATAAATAGGAGGGGTTGTTCTCACTTGTTGGATCCGGATTTTGAAGCGACGAAGTGCTGCCATTTTGAGAGCTCGACTTCTACACTTCTTCACTTCTTTTCTCCACTATAATCTAGTGCTTCCATCCATCCAAGTTGAATATCAAATTGAAGATTCAAGAGCTTAGATTGAAGATTTTCATCTTTTCAAGAGAGATTTCTTCGTTTGAAGCGAATTCATGATAGATCAAGCTTGATCCTTTGCTGTCCAGATCTGAAGCGTGTTGATTTGGGTTTGTTTTGGTGATTTGGTGAGTGGTGATTATCTCTCACACGGATCCAAAGGAGTATATCGGATTGTTGGCTCGTTTAGGTGTTAAAATAGTGATTTCCATGCATTTTCTTCATCCTAAGTGTAGATCCATATAGATTCATTGTTCATGATGATGTTACATCCATTTTATCACATGTTAACCTATGCAAGTTCATTCATCAAGTTTGTAGAGATATTGTTCATGTTTTCATGCTTATTGAACTTTCAACTCTTTAATTACGAAAATGCCATTATTGTTATAATTGTCTACTTAGGCCTTATTTGAATGCTTGATTGTTTGGATTAATGTTTGATTTGATTGATTGTTATGAATTAGATGATTGATGATTTGATTTAGACCGAAGACGATTCAAAAGCTAAGGGAAAGGCTCTTGAATTGGGAAAGCTGCTTGTGGCATATGTAGCGGGATGATGAAGCTCTTATGCATAGATTTGATGATGTGATGTTGAGATGAGGCTTTGCGAGGATGTGATGAAGCGAGGCAATCATGTGATGAAGACTTGGTCTAATCCAGACGGGATCATTCCAAGCATGTTGATAACTCGGTGATATGATTCGAGTTGAGGATAATGAATGGATATGAGAATAGTCGTCGAGGAGGATGACTAGGAGGCTTGGATAGCATCGTTGTTGAAGGTTCTAGCATGCTCTAAGCAAGAGTACGTTTGGGCAGATTCGATAGTCCCAACGACTAACTGTTGATGGTCGAGTACTCTGGGCAGATTCGATAGTCCTAGGCACGGGTTGCGACGACGTGCGGGAGTTATGTCTAGAACCGGGGTTTCCATTAGCCCTTGACGGACGGCTGAAAGAATGTGCCGGTCATTCAATTAACGGTGATATCGAGGCAATGATAACAATGATAGCCAAGAGTCATGGATGTTTGGTTGTATCGTCATTCGGACTCAAGAGCGGTATTTTCTAGGTGCTTATCTGATTTAGGCCTTGGTACTTGGAAAACATCGCCCTTGGCTCGAGTGATAGTAGCTTTACTTTAAATTGTATGCTCTGCTATGTTTGCTTCTGCTTAGTGTGTGTCTGGGGGCTATCACTGTAGAATGAGGTTGGAGTGGGAGGGTTGTATTCCTATTCCTTTTCCTTTATGCTCTTTTGGTATGTTAGTTAATTTACTGCTCACTAAGACTGTTGTCTGACTCAAGGCTTTATGTTTTAATCCTTATTGCCTTGGGCTGTTCGTCCATTTTTGGGACGGGCAGACTAGGTAGTAGGTGACAGGTGTTGTTCTCTTCTCACGATGCTGATATTGAAGATGAACCAGAGGGTTGCATATTATCTTCTTATATGTACTGGATGTTCCGCTGTTTTGTATTCTCTGAGAGATATGTAGTGAGACTTGATGTATTGACTATTTGGATGTTTGTATTCAACTATTATGGAGTTTTATATGATGGCATTTTGTTCTGTAAAGCTTCACTATACTTATGTTCTATTGTATTTTGTCCATGCGCTGTGAGTAATACGATAGATTCTGCTGTTTTAATTTACCCTGACAATCGTCCATGGTCGCCTAGCACACTTTGCAGCGCACTTTCTCTAGATTCGGTGCAGGGGTCATGGGCGGTCGTCACAATAAGTCGTTGAAGTATCTTTTCTCCCAAAAGGATTTGAATCTTAGGCAGCAACGATGGCTAGAGTTTTTGGCATCATATGATTTTAGTATAGCCTATACTCCGGGAAAGGGTAACGCAGTGGCAGATGCGTTAAGTCAAAGACATATAGGATTGGGAGCCATGTTTTTAGAATGGAAGAGTCTCGAGTATTTAGCTGGATTTGACTTCAGGCCCAGATGTGAATTGGAACTTGAGATGTTGGAAACTTATCGATAAGACCGACTCTTATGGAAAGAATTGGCGAGAGCCAAAAGCGAGACGATAAGCTTGTCAAGATTATCCGTGATTTGGAATCTGGATTGGACCCAGAAAAGGATAAAGGATTCGAGGTCGATCTAGAGGGTTGGCTTCGGAAGCAAGGACGACTAGTTGTTCCCGATATAGATGAATTGAGAAATGAAGTTCTAAAGGGAAGTCATCACTCGAAGCTGACAATTCATCCAGGTGGAAATAAGATGTATCGGGATATGAAGAGAACCTATTACTGGGAAGGTATGAAGAAGGATGTTGGAAATTTTATTTCCAAGTGCATGAACTTCCAGTGGGTAAAAGCCGAATAGAAGAAGCCAAGTGGATTGCTTCAGCCATTAGAATTTCCTACATGGAAGTGGGAGCAAATATCGATGGATTTTATTGACGGGCTACCTAGAACAAGAACAGGAAATGAAGGGATTTGGGTCATCGTAGATCGTCTGACTAAGAGTGCAAGATTTATTCATGTTCGATCAACTAGGACTGCGTCGAAGTTGGCTGAGCTGTATGTTAAGTGGATAGTTCGATTCCATGGTATTCCGAAAAGTATAGTGAGCGATCGAGACCCATTGTTCACTAGTGGATTTTGGAAGAGCTTCTAGGAAGTTTTGGGAACCGAGTTGTGTTTGAGTACAGCTTATCACCCCCAAACAGATGGTCAGACCGAGAGAGTCAACCGAGTTTTGGAAGATCTCCTTAGAGCATGTGTTTTGGATTTCGGAGGATCATGGGAAGATCATCTTCATTTGGTGGAATTTTCGTATAATAACAGTTACCAGTCAAGCATTGGTATGGCACCATATGAGGCATTGTATGGAAGACCGTGTAAACTCTCCGACATGTTGGTTGGAAACAGGAGAAAAGCTGATACTTGGGCCAGAGATGATTCGACAGACTTCGGATTGCATAGAGATCATTCGGCAACGAATGAAAGCAGCCCAAGACCGACAGAAAAGTTATGCCAATAAGCGACGTAAGGATTTGGAATTCGACGTAGGTGATATGGTTTTTGTGAAGATTTCTCCACTGAAGAATGTTATTCGATTCGGGAAGAAAGGAAAATTGACTCCGAGATTTGTTGGACCATTCCCGATCATCGAGCGAATTGGAAAGCTCGCCTGTAAATTGGAGTTACCAGAAAGGATGTCGGGTGTGCACAATGTTTTTCATGTATCATATCTACGGAAGTATGTGCACGACTCGAATACGGTGGTTTCTGCTGATAGATGTGAAGATTTTGAGATTTATCCAGTCGATAAGAGACCTCGTAAACCGCTTCGTGTTGTGAAAACTGACACGAAACAGCTTAGGAGGAAGGTAGTTAGGTTACTCAAGGTACATTGGAGTGATGATGTTAACGACTATACATGGGAGGTGGAAGAGAGGATGAAGGAAGCTCATCCTGAACTCTTCGAGGTATGGCCATAAGGTGTCGTGTCATCTCACGACGTTGTAACTTGTTCTAGTTTTAGAATTCTGCATGCTAGGCTAGAATTGGACGCATGGTTTGTTGATTGCTATGGATGGTAGGCATGCAGAATAGTTTTGATTGCTCTTGTTTGTTTGGAATTTTGGGGGCGAAATTCCTAAGGGGGAGAGAATGTAACGACCCGTATTTTACGGATCGAATGTCTGTAACCAGTGTTATTAGGTCATTAGTGTTGTTGATTCATTCAGAGTTAGATCGTCCATAAGTTAGACCGTTCAGAGTTTAAGACGACTAGAGATTAGGTCGTGTAGAAGTTAGGTCGTCTGGAGGATAATTCGTGTGGTAGCTTAGGTCGGGTGGTAGTTAGGTCGGGTGAACGACTTAAGGATTGAAGCGACCTAAGGAAAGACAGCGACCTAAGTTAGTGAGCAACCTAAGGAAGTAGGCGACTTAAGGGTTTAGACGACCTAAGGGGTTAGGCCGTGTTACAATTTAGGTCGGTGGAGCGACTTAGGGAATGGAACGACTTAACAGGATAAGCGACTTAGGAGTTCATAGCTTCGGGAAGTTAGCGACTTATGGACTGGATGAGTTAAGGCTTAAGTCATTATAGTTAGGTCGTGAGACCTTGTGTTGAAGTTAGGTCGTAAGCGACCTAAGGTGGATTGCTGTGTATTATTAGGTCACTAAGTCGCGAGGGTGTTGAGTCGTTAAGTCGCAAGGACGTTAAGTCGTCGAGTTAAGTTAAGTCGTCGAGTCGCTATGCGTGTTAGTTAGGTCGTGGACGACCTATGTTAGTATGCTGCATATAGTTAGGTCGTTAGACGACCTAAAGGTGTTATGTCGTGAGTCGTTGGGTCGGCATTGTTGTTAAGTTGCTAGGTCGTGCGCATGTGTGTTAGGTTGGGTCGTTGAGTGTTAGGTCGTGAGCGACCTAGGAGCGAGCTAAGGTTAGGTCGTAAGTCGCGCACGTGTGTTATGGCTTAGGTCGTTGAACTGTTGGGTCGTTAGGTCGGCAATACCGTTAGGTCGTAGGTCGTGGGATTTCGTTAAGTCGTGGACGACCTAAGGGGGCGAACGACTTAAGGAATTTCCAGCCTATAAATACACGGTTCTATCTCACTTTTTGGGATTCGGATTTTGAAGCGACGAAGTGCTGCTATTTTGAGAGCTCGAGAACTACACTTCTTCACCTCTTTTCTCCACTCTAATCTTGTGATTCCTTCCATCCAAATCGAAGATCAAATCGAAGATCCAAGAGCTAAAGTTGAAGATCTACATTCTTCGAAGAGAGATTTCATCGTTTGAAGCGGAATTTTGGAGAATCTAGCTTGATCCTTCGCTGTCCAGATCTGGAGTGTGTTGCTTTTAAGGTGTTTAGGTGATTTGGTGAGTGGTGGTTATCTCTCACACGGATCCAAAGGAGTATATCAGATTGATGGCTTGATTTGGTGTTAAAATAGTGATTTCCATGCATTTTCATAAACTTAAGTGTAGATCTATTGTTCATGATGATTTGATACCCATTTTACTACATGTTAATCTATGCAAGTTCATTCATCAAGTTGTAGAGATATTGCTCATGTTTCATGCTTGTTAGATTTGGACTCTTTATTTACAAAATTTCCATTTTAGTTATAATTGCTTTTAGATCTTGTTTGCATGATTGGTTACTTGGATTAATGATTGATTTGATTGATTGTTATAAACTAGTTGATTAGTTGTTGGATTTAGACAAGATGGTCGAAGATGATTCAAAAGCTAAGGGTAAGGCTCTTGAATTGGAAAAGCTGCTCGTGGCATATGTGGCGGTTGATGAAGCTCATATGGATAGATTTGATGATGATGTTGAGATGAGGCTTTGCTATGATGAGATGAAGCGAGGCATGATGTGAGATAGCCTTGGTGTAATCCAGAAGGGATCATTCCAAGCATGTTGATAACTCGGTGAAATGGTTCGAGTTCGAGGATAATGGTTGGCTCGAGAGGCGCTTGAGCTAGTATGAGAATAGTCGTCGAGGAGGATGACTAGAAGGCTGAGATTTCATCGTTGTTGAAGGTTCTAGCAGGCTCAAAGCAAGAGTACGCTGGGCAGATTCGATAGTCCCAAAAGACTACAGTTGGTGGTCGAGTACTCTGGGCAGATTCGATAGTCCTAGGCATGGGCTGCGACGACGTGCGGAGTTCTGTCTAGAACCGGGGTTACCATTGGCCCTTGACGGACGACTGAAAGAATGTGTCGGTCATTCAATTAACGGTGGTATCGAAGCAATGATAACAGTGATAGCCAGAGTCATGGATGTTTGGATGTTTTGGTTGTATCGTCATTCAGTCTCAAGAGCGATGTTTTCTGGGTGCTTATCTGATCTTGGTTTAGGACTTGGGGGTTGGTACTTGGAAAACACCGACCTTGACTGGAGTGATAATTGCTTTACTTTAATTGTCTGATTGCTATGTTTACTTCTGCTTAGTGTGTCTGGGGGCTATCACTGTAGAAAGAGGTGGAGTGGGAGGGTTGGATTCCTATTCCTTTTACCTTTATGCTCTTTTGGTATGTTGTTAGTTAATTTACCGCTCACTAAGACTGTTGTCTGACTCAAGGTTTTATGTTCAACTCTTATTACCTTGGGCTGTTCATCCACTTTGGGATGGGCAGACTAGGTAGCAGGTGACAGGTGTTGTTCTTTGTTCCCAACGATGCTGATGACGAAGACGAGCTGGAGGCTTGCATATTATTTTCTTATTATATGTACTGGATGTTCCGCTGCTTGTATATTCTCTGAGTGATATGTAGTGAGGCTGGATGTATTGACTATTCAGATTTTTGTATCAAACTACTATGAGGCTTATTTGATATGATTCTGTTCTGTGTAGCTTCACTATGTATATTTTTCTCTATTGTATTTTATCCATGCGCTGTGAGTAATACGATAGATTTTGCTGTTTTAACTTACCTCTGACGATCATCCATGGCTGCCTGGCACACTTTACAACGCACTATTTCTATGTTTAGTGAAGGAGTCATGGGCGGTCGTCACAGAAATTTTGTTGTTTAAATTGAATTTTAAAAAAATAGTGTTCCGGGGCACAGTCTCGGAATTCGACGAAACCAGTTCCATTAGATCCATAATATTGCATTATTATTGGATTTCAATTTTCGTAGTTATTGGAGTTGTTGTGTGATCGTACGATAAGCAAACGCGCCGATATAATATAACGAGATATTTTTGAATATAAAAATATAAATTTTTAATCAACAGCCACCCTATAACTTTTCAATGCCAACCTACTCTCTGCTTAATCACGTTCTCTTGTCTCCCTATTTCTCTACAAATCTCATACGAGATCAGTTCGTTCAGAAGAAAAAAATTTCGTTCAAACAAAAATTAATGGCAGTCGAATTCATTTCCCTCCTAAACTAAAATCACGTTCCTCCTTCATTAAAAATCGAATAGCCGAAGCCTCTTCTCCAGAGAAAATCTATCTCGTTCAAAACTGTTGGTCGCGTCTCCTTTAATTCATTCGTTCAAGAAAAAAAATTAAATGGAGTGCCACTTATCTGCTTTACCAAAATTTCTTCTTTCCTCCCCTCAGTAAAATCAAAGGGATCGAATGAAAATAAAAATGGCCGCTCGTTTTCAAAAAAAAAAAAAATCAAAATTGCGTACGGTCGAAAGGGGGCACTCGCGTTCGAATAGAGTGAATCTCGAAGGAGCAACCTTCGACTAAGGCTTGGGTTTCGATTGCAAGGATGGTGGCGCTGCATTTTCGTGCACGTGGGAGTGCGATCGAAGGCCGTGATATCTAGGGTTTTGGAGTGTCGAACTCTAAATCGCGTACGACAAATTCGAGGTCGCGAGGCAGTGGCTCAAAGTCGAGCGAGGCGGCGAAGGCAGCGACGATGTCACGATCGCTGGCGAGCACGAGGCGCAAGGGGTTTGTCGATCTCGAGCTCGGCTGGTTCTGGCGTTCAGTAGTGAGGTATAAAATTTTATATTTAATACAGTTTAAATTATATATATAAATAGGTTAAAAATATATATAAGCAGTTGAGAAAAATATATATATGCAGTTTTAAAATTTTATGTGTACAGAAAAATATTTGATTTCAGTAAAGTATAAACATTTCTGTTTTAATATATATATATATATATATAGAAATCAAAGTAAACAGTAAAATATAAGGATATATATATATATACAGTTTATGAATTTTAAAATTTAATAATATATGGGTATGTTATAAAGCAGAAATATATATATAAAGTTTTGGGAAAAATAACAGGAATTTTTAAAGGGTTCGAAGTTGTATGAAATTTGATTTATTTTAGTTACTAAAATACTTTTTCTAAAAGGAAAGTTATTAGTTTAAAATAAATTACTAGTTAATTAAATTATAAAATGAACATTGGTTGATTAAATTCTTAAATGCGAATTTAATTATTCGATTTATTTCGAATATTAATAAATTGTATAAATTGCTTATACAAGGTCTATTAAATCGAGAAACAAACTGGATTGAAAATGGATTGCAAATAAAAATCAAAGGTGAGATCTTCTCACTCAAATTGGAAATTTGATTTGCAGTTATTGATTGATTGCTATTTGGATGTGATATTAGATATAGTAGGATATATCTATGTATATAGCAATATATATATATATATTGGCATATGTATATATTGGCGTTGTTGATTTCCCGCATTATATAGCGGATGAGACCCTAATGCGCCGCATAATAGTGGATGATATTTTATAAATCCCATATACCGCGATATTCCACCTCGAAGTGGAATTGGTATTGTGCTAACATCTGTGGATGCAGGGAGATAGGTTGGAGGGATCCAACAGGATTCCTCAAAACATTTGAATTGGTTTCATATGTTGTGTGATTGATTTATTTATAATCTGTGTATGATTATATCTGTGATTGAATGTTTTGAAGGCTATAATTTAGCCGAATGTATTTTTGGTATCGTTGGATACTAGAAATAAATGAAATTGGATTTTTGAAATTTAAGCAGGAAATTTTAAGTGAATTCTTTTTGAAAGAATTTGGAGAATTTAAAAGAAGGAATTAAAGCATTAAAATTGATTTTTCGTAATCTTATCGAATAAATTCCAAAATATGGTGAAAGGATTTTAATAAAAAGGGTTTTGAATAATATTATTTAAAAGTTGAAGAATTTCATTGAAAATGGAATTTTAAATGGTTTGGAAGAGATAAAGGAATTTGTTTTTAAAAGATGATGAATTTGTTGAAATCCAATTGATAATTGATTTGGTATTTGAAAATAAATATTTGAGAAATCGATATGAAAATTTACTTGATGATTGAATAAAAAATTGATTTGTGTTGAAATAAATTGGAAATCGATTTGTAAAATGATTTGGTAATTGGAAATAAAATTAGAAATCGATTTGCAAATAATTTGGAAATAAACCTGGAAATCAAAGTGGAATTTGATTTAATGTTTGAAATAAATTTGAAATCGATTTGGAATCAATTTTGTGATTGAAATGAATTTGAAATCAAATTTGGAAATTGATTTGGTGTTTGAAAGTGAATCTTTGGGAAAACTATTTTTGAAAATCGTATATAAGCGGATATTTGGGAATGTAAATTCAAAATGGAATTTATAAAGGAAAGGGAAATTTGTTCTAAAAATAAACATTGATTTATTTTTGAAGTGTGAAATGTGATTTGAAATTGGTTTTCAAAGTGATGAGGTGTGGAAATGAATTTACTGATTGGGATGTAAATTTGGAATAAATCGATAAGGATTTATTTAATTGGGTTAAATGAAAGTGATTTGAAATAGTGTTCAAATGGTTGAAGTGTTAAACCGTATCTCGCGAAGAGATTTGAAACTTAATAATTTGGGAAAAATTATTTAAATTGGATGATTATTGTGATATGTTGTTGATAGTTAAATAACCGATTATCAATATTTGCCTTTGAAATGGCACTTGATTTGTTTTTAAAACAAACGCTCACTATTCGGGTTAGCCGGGAAAAGACCTTTGTGTCATATAACCCATTCCGAATTAGTGATACGACGATATGGATCGTATTGAAGACCGGTGGTGAAGACCGGGTATTTGTGAAAATGAAAGGACAACCTGTCGAATGTCTCTGCACCGAGTTGCTCCGGTATAGAGATTTATATCACTCTTTTTGTGATGGGAAGTCCGGACGTGATTAGTGAATATTCGGATTGCAAGGTATTCTTTGGAAGTGCCTTCGGTTCCGTTCAATCCCCGAACGGACTTGTATGAATGTGTGTCTGACGTTACACTTTGAGATGTAAAGCTGGTTTCTATCAAATACATTTCTGTTGGTGGCGGAGAATTTATTCTCTTAGCTTAACACCCTTCTCTGAGACGTACGAGCTCAGAGGTTATGTAGTTGATGGTTACTAGTGGTACATTCCCAATTTGGTAATGTGGCATACGAAGTGTTGTTGATCATTTGTTGATCAAAGCGTGGCTTTGTGAAAAAGCGTAGATTTGTGGACGAGACTTCATCGAGCCTCACAACCCGGTAATGGTCGAAACAGAAATGTTGCGGCAAAGGTTTGTAGGGGTAGCGCCCCTAGGGTATGTCATTTCCTTCTGGATAAAAGGTGATATCATGGTATGGAGCCCAGATATTTTACCTATGTTGATTATACTTTGTGGTTGTTGCTTTGTGATTGAGGATCCTCGAATAAAGGTCGGTAACGACCAGGGGATGGCATAGCTCGTGTGTTAGTTACCTAGTTACAGCTTGGTTAAAGCGTGAGGTAACGTCGGCCTTGTGTTTGCAGAGATCCGGTTAGGTTCCCGGGGCGTCTTTCCAGAGGCGTTTCCATTTCGGTGTAAGGAAGTTCCTTTGCCTGACCATTTGTTGGAAATCCAAAGAAACAATACGAACCATATACGATTTTTTGTTGTATTACCTGCTATGAATGTGGCGGTAACCTGCTACTGAACGTAGTAGCTATAGTAGACATACAATAATGGTTGTATGTTGGCTAAGATTGATATTATACTTTCGAAATGTTTTCCACACTAGACATTAATAATAATATCAACTGATTTTGCGTAGTAAGCATTTTTGACTATCATAAGGGGAAATCTCCTCCAATTCTGCGTTTGCATTATGTGTGTGGCGGGAGGCCTTATGGTAGTTTCATTTTCCAAAAGCATTGCGAATTAATTTTATTTTCTTTGTAAAAATAACTGTTTTACGATCTCACACCAGTCACCATGACTGACTCGGAGTTTATTGTTCCCTTTCTAAACTCTGGGTGCCCATAATTTTCCACACGGGCAGCCTAGAGTTATGTTATTAGGATATTCTGGATATTCTGGAGCTTTGGAGATGAGCTGGATGGCGAGGCGTACTATCGTACTTATTTATTTATTACACTGTGTATTCTGTATGAGGACAAGTTTATATAACTATCCATTGTTGTATTGAGTGTATATTGACTCTGATTGATGTATATATAAAATGATATAGTCTTTTTGTTTTAAAGACTAGTGATTATCTATTGTATATTATTCCGCTGCGAATATGAGATTCAGATATTGTTTCTGTTTCTGTTTCTGTTTTTCTGTTCTTTCTTTTCTTCTGTCTTCTTCTACCTCTTCTTTTTAACCCTAATGGTTCGGTTTTCCGGCATTTGATTGTGCGGCATTTGATATAGTGGATGTATTAATGTCGACTTTTGAGCGTCGAAAAGTCGCGACCGTTACAAGTGGTATCGAAGCAGCCGGTTAAGCGACAACCCTGGCTCTGTTGGGTGTTACTCATTAGAGATAGAGTCAGTAGTACTCTAGAATGAGTGTGAGTGTAATAATAGATATGAGCTCGTATTTGTTAGTGAATACAAAAATTTGTTTTGTATTGTGTTGACTTATCGGTTGATTGTTTATAGATTCTGGTCGGTTCAGTCTGGCCAACTGTAATCGATAGTGGTTTCTAAACTCTTAAACAAGATAAACTGACACAGTATTGTTTTAAATAGGGTAAATGAAATAATTTTACCCAAAACTATTTTTGTATAGAAAAGGAATGATTTTCTATGTGATGACCCGGAATTTTAGCAGTATTATTTTAATAAGTATTTAATCCATTTAAAATAAAATACAACTTTTCATCTTATAAATAAATAAGATTTTTGGACATTTACCAGTTATATGTGTGTGTATATATGTTTGTGAAGGAAATTTTGATTTGAGAATTTAAAATAGAACCTTTCAAAAATATTTAAAAATAAAATTTATCTTATTCAATTAAGTTAGAAGTTCTACATTGCGAATTTGTTTTATTTTCTTTGCGAAAATAACTGTTTTACGATCTCACACCAGTCACCATGACTGACCTGGAGTTTATTGTTCCCTTTCTAAACTCTGGGTGCCCATAATTTTCCACACGGGCAGCCTAGAGTTATGTTATCAGGATATTCTGGATATTCTGGAGCTTTGGAGATGAGCTGGATGGCGAAGCGTACTATCGTACTTGTTATTTATTCCGCTGTGTATTCTGTATGAGGACAAGTTTATATAACTGTCCATTGTTGTAAACTCTGATGATTGATGTATGTATAAACTGATATAGTCTTTTGTTTTAAAGATTATTGATTTATCTATTATATATTGTTCCGCTGCGATATGTGAGATTCTGATATTGTTCCTGTTCTGTGTTTTCTGTGTTGTTCTTATTTCTTTTTCTTCTATCTTTTCTTCTACCTCTTCTTTTAACCCTAAAGTTTCGCGTTTTCGCCATTCGATTTTTCGACATTTGGTACAGTGGACGTATCGGTGTCGAGTTTTCGGAAGACGGATTTGCGGGTCTTTACACAACTATTCATAATAATTGCATATATATCTACAACTTTTCAATAAATTGCATATAACTTGAAATAATCAACATACCTGCATGTAGATGAGAAACCTTTTGCTGAAATTTTTTTGCGTTTTCACTGTAAATGTCAACAATATTTTTGTAGTGTTTTATGCATATATTTTTAATACTTGTAGATTTGACTGCAAAAATTGTACCATGATGTCGGTTGCAATAATTGCAGATTTGTTTGCAAATACTAAATATAGTCGCATATAGGGCTGCAATTATTGCATATAATTGCATAAAAGGGTGCAGTTATATAAAACTTCTGCTACTGTAAACAATTTGCGGAAAATTTTATATTAATTTAGAATATTGTAGATTAGTTTGGGAAAATATGTGTAAATTTTAATGTAACTATTTCTATGCATTAAATTAGGCATAATATTGTTTGTATGTGAATGTTTTTTAGCTTTCTAACAAATATCTGCAAATTTTATCAAATTTAGTTATTAAAATAGAATAAACATCGAAATGATGAAATTTCTTAGTAGATAACCTTCGATTTTCTGATTGTGTTGTTTTTGTCTTCTGAATCTCAACTTACTTCAGTTCTGGACTGAATTCAGACATCAATTTTTGAAGTAGCAAATAATTCTGATTTATAATTCAGGTGATTAAGGTTTTCTTTTTTTATGATGTTAATCGAAGAAAATAATTTGAAGCATTCTGGGTTTTGTTCGGAGCAGACGTAAGGGTATTTAGGGAAATCTTTTTGTCGCGTTTAAAAATAAGGATGGGAAACTTATAATTAAAACGGATGGATGTTTTGTATATTTCCAAACCTATTAAGGATGTACGCCAAATGTTCCCTTTTCTAATTTAGTTTTATTTATCAAATTTGATTTCAATTGAAACGACAGTTGAAATATGCTACTGCTAGTTATTTACATTGCTATATATATATATATACCATCATCTGTATCTGTTCACCTATGACATCTGACACCATTATCTGTAATTTATATATATATTTATATATATATGCCATCATCTGTATTTGTTCACCTGTGACATCTTACACCATTATCTGTAATTTATATATATATATATGCCATTATCTGTATCTGTTCACCTGTGACATCTGACACCATTATCTGTTATTTATCACTGATGATATATGCCTGTTACTGTTGTTATATTTTTATCATATCTGTTATCACTCTGCAAGTTCCCGGTTAATATAGAATTCACTATGGGTTGAAATGATACATACCCGAACGATCTGTAGAATAGGAGAAAATTGTTATGGGTTGAAATGATAAACCCAAGCGATTTTCATTTGAATTGAATTTGGGGTTACGGGTTGAAAAGATATATACCCGTATATATATATATATATAAATTATGGATTGAAATGATAAATATCCGTATCACTTGACCATAGGGTAGAAAATTATATACAAACACCGTTGGTCTATATATAAATATTTGAAAAATGATTTCTATGGTTTTGAAGGAAATATATGGTTGTTATAAATATTGATTTTAAAGATCTAATAAAGTTGATTTAATAAAGTCGATTTAATCAATATAAAATAATGTTTAAGTATTTATGTAAATTTATATTTTCAAATATAGAGTTTATAATGATTCAGGTTGGAAAGATAAATAGAAATTGATTTGAAATTATATTTATTTAAGAATTTTACTTAAATAAGGTTGATTTGAAATTTATTAAATTTGAAAATTGAAAGATATGTTTTATAACTTGAATTTGATTAAAAGTGACTTAAATGAATATTTCAAACTTATATAAATTTAAATGGGATATTTTGTTTATTAAATTTTTTAAATTGAAGTCGTATTTAGATGTATTGAAATGATTAAAGAAATATCTCAGAAACAAAATGTAATGAAATTAAATTGAGATATAAATGGAATTATCAAATTTAGTTTTGAAATGTGAATACTTAAAGCTTTGAAATATATTGAAATTGAAATGGCTTATTTTGTGGTTCAAATATGTATTTGAAATTGATAATTTGAAATGTTTATTGAGAAGCTGAATCGAGTTGAAATTGATGATTTGAGATTTGATTAAATTTTAATTTTGGAATTCGAGTTTATGTGAATCGATTTGTGAAATTTGAGGAAGCTATTTTTATACAAAGTATTTTAAACTATATCTAAAACTATTTATATTTTACTTTATAAATTTTAATATAAATCATTTTAATATAAATCATTTTCAATATAAATTATTTTATTATAAACTATTTTAACTTATAACTATTTTATATAAACTATTTTATTGTATAAACTATTTTTCTATATATACAAATTTTAATATCTAAACTGTTAAGAGGAAAGTGTTAGGATTCCAAAATGTTATGATTTCAAGCTATGATTTCAAAATGTTATGAATTTCAAGGTTTTGATTTCCAAAGTGTTTTGATTTTAAAAGACTTATGATTTCTTAAGCGATATAACTTTGGAAAGTGATATGATTTTGGAAATGGATTTATTTGAAGTGAAAGTGATATCGTATTGATATGGTTTTGAAATGGCAATGATATGTCGGTTTTGAAATATAACTATTTTGAAAGTTTATTGAATGACCATCGGTGTAATAATACGTAGTTATTAAAGAGACCGGGATCGGATATGGACATACTCTCTGTCGATACCGAAACCACTTTAATAACTAATATACGCGGAGTGTTGATCCAGAATGAAGTGGATGGTTTGGTGAACGCGTTGACTGAAGAAAGAGAACGATATTGGATGACCCTTGACATGACTAAAACAGGAGCCGCGCCGGGCCATTGAGGTTCGCCACCTCTAGCGGACACACTTCTTCGATACCATATCTATTACTTTTGTGATTCGATTTGGGTGCACCACTTTGATTTGGGAGTGTTGTTTCGCGGTGTTGAGGTAGTAGCTGCTATGCTCAACATCAGTCCGGATCACGCAACTACTAGTATCCTAGTTGGTATCGCTTCATGTACCTTGTCATACTGATTATCCTATTCGTGACCACTACAATTTGTTTTGTGTTATACCTATGGGGTACCCTCTGATAACCACTAGTTTACGGTGGGGCTTACGGTTCTGTATAGACTATGACATGGTAAAATGTGTTAAGGGTGGAATGGGCCATGACTTAACGCTATTTTGATAATCGTACTGTACTGATTAGACATTATTTACTTAGCGTACACTACTACATAGTAGATAGTTTAACGGATCCTTAGAGGATGGTTACCCCAAACAACCTTTGAGTTACTTGTATTTCAGTTGTCATTTCACTTAAGCTGGATTTATTGATATAAGAATGTTAATCCTGGCTCGAGTGTTTTGTGTTTCTTTACGCTCGGGTCAGACTGAGTGTACCAGTATTCGAGACTCACCTTTGGAGTTGGAGCTTCGCTTGGAGATCCAGCTATCTATCCAGTTTTCAAATATTCAGTTGATTCCAGTGATGTATTCTGATATTGTATTTGACTATTGTATTCGAGATTTCTGTTGTATCTTGTTTAACTCTGTTATATATATAGTAGCTTCATGAACTACTATTCTTTTATTTCCGTTGCATTATTGTTATATTACTATGTGTCTGTGATCTATGATTATTTTATTTACTGTATATGCTGAGTTTTGCCAATTTAAATTAACAATCTATTGTTTTGAATTATTCAAGTCCGACATGTGTGGATTATTGTCGATTTGAATGGTCCAAAATAGTGGGTCGTTACAGTTGGTATCAAAGCTCTGCTTTTAGGCAAAACTTAGCATATGTAGTAAATTTGATTACAGAATCACTTTCATTCGTGCTTGAATTCCTTCTTCTTTGACTCGGTTTTCTTTGAATTTTGGAACGTTCCCTTCGGTTCCAAAGTCCATTCTTGTCTCCCCTATTCGTGTCTCCTCGATTCTAGAGTATCCCATAACAGCGCTTCGAATGATCTCTAAAATAGATCGGCGGTCTCACCAATCTCTGAATGATTTGTAAAGGGGTGAAACTCCTTTACAATCGGTATTGATTCACCGAAGATTTCTTTATCCTCGGTTTTCGATGCTGCTATTTTGCTATACCCGAATCCTGTCTCTGGCAATCGAATGTTGATTTGTCGCAGAATTCTACATCGAATTCATTCTTGGAATCACGGTTGACCCGATTAAGGTTACCCGCAATTTATAAAAGTTTGTCCATCTTCTGTTTGAAAAACTCAATTATCTTATCTCCCTATCGAGTCTACCTTTTAGTTGAATTCTTTTAGTTAGAGTTTCTCTAATCTGAATCTCTATCTTTGTTTTGAAATCCATTCGAGGATATCCGAGTGAGGGAGTGTATTCGAATTAATATTAAAATGTCTTATATATTGTGTGGTTTGAGTTGTTGATGTTGATTTGGATTTTCGATCGATTCGTCTGATTAACGCTATCGATAGGATTTCCAAAACACTTGAACAGAGCAAACTGACACAATATTTATTTCAAATTTGGTAAATGAAATAATTTTGTATGATTATATTATAAAAATATAAGTAAAATTTTCTAGGATAAAAAAAGGGTTAATTAATTGGTTGTTTGAAATGATAATATTTGATTATCATTTATTGTTCTAAATGAATTTATAAACATGGTTTATAAATTGATTTGGAATTTAAATAAATTTAAATCAGGAATTTGAGAATTTAATTTCCGATGATTCCAAACTCTGGTTTTAAAATTTTAAATGTATATTATATAAAGTATTTTCGAATATAAATGATTTTCAAAGAATTTTAGTGTTTAAATCAGTACTCTTCCCTTTTGTCGCTGGAAAATAATTTCGGTGATGGCGGCCGCATCATCGACATTCATTTTCGAGTTTCGAAGTGAAGAGACCATTCAGTAGCTTTGCTACACTTTGTTTGGAAATTTAATTTGATTTGAATTTCTGTGGTATGTCCTGATTTATTATATATATAAAGATTTAATTTAGATCTGATATATACTATATATATTTATCTCAAAATTATTTGAAGTAAATCGGAGATTTAAATTCTTAAGTTTATGATTTAAAGATGATTTCAATTATAAACTGAAGTCAAAAATTTTGGATAAATATTTAAACTTGAAATAATTGAATTTGAAAATTTTATTTGTATAATACTAAATTGCATTTCAATATAACTTACCTAAATTATTCAGAAGTTAAAATGTAATTGGATAATATACAATATAAAATGATTTTATAAATAAAATTTGAGTGTTTATAATAAATGTTATACACTTAGATTTTAGTTATATAAAAAAATGCTAATAAAGATGATAGAATAATAAGTTAATTGAATGAGATGAATATAATAAATTTTGTTTTAAAAGAATTAACAAATTTAAATTAGATCAACTTATGGAAATACCTTAAATTTAAACCAATTAGTGAATATAAATTAATTTAAATTGAAATTTATATGGCTTAAATTAATTTATATGGTTTAAATATATGTAATAAGATATATTAAGTGGAATAAACTTAATAATAATTTGGAATAAAAGAATTAAATTTGTTGAATAAAATATGAGTACAATAAATGATTATACAAATTGATGATCTAGAAATTGTTAATTAAGGATGACTAGATAATAAGATAATGAATTTAGAAATAGTTAGATTGATTTAACATAAGTGAACTCAAAGGGATTTAACCAAATTGTTAAGTATTAATGAATTTAAATTGAGATTTATATGGTTTAAATTAATTGTTTTACTCTAATCTATTTTCTTTCTGGTTGTTTCTATTCTCCTAATTTCTTCCTTTTCGGGGACGAAAAGTTTTGAGTGGGGGAGAGTGTAACGACCCGTAAATTTCAACTGTTTTAATAACGTAATTAGTTGAAATTTTGTGAAATTTAAACGATAAAATTTTGACATAAAAATTTGATATTGGAATGCGTCTAATTAATCATAGCAACTGGTAAATTTTCATCAGATAATTTGGAAGTTTATTTTCTAGTGTAATTTTATTCCAATTTATATCAGTTAAAATTGATGATAATAAAATGTTTTCCAAACCCGAATATTTTTACATAGAAAAATTCTAATTCATCTTCTGACTAAGATGTCATTTTTCATTTTCCAAATTCGGACTTCTTTAGCTCCGCCGACCTTATTTTTCTGCGTTTTTGCTGCATTTTCCGCTAGTAGAAAATTCGAATTTTTATAATTCAATCATACCACTGATATCTATATGTCGTTTTGATCGTCTCGTCGTGCTAATTCGCGTAGTATATTCGTTTCCGTATTTCAGTGATCGTTACTCGACGAAAACTATGAAATGGATAGTTGTATCGGTTAAGAAATTTCAATTTTTGAATTCTGGGCTAAACCCAACTGCCACTGGTATTTATTATTTTCATAAAATCAATGCTTGACTTTTATTTTCACTGGTTCCAATGTTGTGCCGGTTCATTTCATTTCATTCTCTCTAGTTCTTTCTGAAAATAAAAAAAACTATAATTAATATTATGCAAAGTGTTTCTCTCCTGTAGCCTGTTTTGCCTCCTCCACTTGCGAATAAAAAAAAACCCATACTCTACTTGCTTGTAGCCTTCCTTCTTCCACGGAGACCACGTCTAATAATCTCCCATGCGTGTCTTCCCTCTTGACCTCCACCAACATCGACTTACACCTTAAGCCACCACCTCGTGCTTCCCCACCAAGTGCCGACGCCATCACTTTGCGGCCATCGGCCTCATCTCCACCCGAGCAACAGTCCACGACGGTTCCCCTCGGCCTACAACCACCACAGCTCGAAGTTTCCTCAAAGATGAGCGCCGATCACAACCACGTCATTTCCATCCTTGTCCACCACGTTCCTTTCCGAGCAGCCGCATCACTTCATCCAACTTCGTCCTCCTCTGACTGGCTGGCAACCGAGCACCGCCTTCCACCTCTGACTCGCATACCCTCCGCATCTGGCCTCTGTTCCTTCAAACAGCCGAATCCCACAACCACCTCCTGCCTTCCTCCGCTTCTCCCTCCGCCCGCTTGGCCATCAGCCACCACAACCGAGCGCGCCTAGAGCCTCCACCATCTCGGCCTCTTCCTCTTCCCTTTTTTTAGCTTCAGGTAAATAGTTGGTTCATATATATATATATATATGTTTATATATATAGTTATAAAGTTTTACATATATTAGCTTTTAACAGTCTATACATATGATATTATAACATATGTTATGTCGCTGAAGCCTGTTTTATTTTTAAAGGCATACTTGGCCGAAACCTGTTCAATATCTGAAGAAATATACTTGCCTGAAACATTTTTTAATATTATATATATATGCTATATTAGTCTATGTTAGTTATCTTCACTTTTGCATGAACATGCCCTTTCAGCAGCCCATTTGCTTTATATGAGATATATTGTATGTAAATTTTATATTAAGCATATACATTCTGTCTGCATGCTTTATTCAGTGGTATATATATTTGTGTTTATATATTTTATATACCATGACTTGTATTTATATATACTTGGGTTATTTATAATATGTTAATTCGTATATGTCGGTCTATATGATTTAAATTATGATGGTTTATGTAAGTACAACGATATATGTTTATAGTTTGTATATAAAATATTTTTGTTATGCAAGTTGTAATCTGCTTATATAAAATCCAACTGAGTTCGTATGCACGGTTTTCATGTGCAATTTCCTTCCATGTATATATATAAAAGTATATTTTTGTATATACACATACTTTGGGTCAGAGAGTTTATATATGTTTATATTACTATTTTTTCTCTATAAGTCATATTATGTTATATAAGTTTTGAATACGAAAAGTTTACATTCTATAAGTCAAATGTATGAGTATTCTACTGTATGTTGAGTCTGCATATATATTTGTATCAATATATACATATGTAGATAGCTTGAAAAATATATATTTGAATCTGCATATATATATTATAGCATGGGTAAGTACATCTAGTAGTAATATTATAATTACAGTGTCTACATTTATGTTTGCAGCACATACATATATAGGTTATAGTGATATGTTTGTGTATATACATTTAGTCTTTATGGTTTTATAAACATGACTTGTAGTTAAATTTATATAATATAGGTATGCTAGTATATGTTTTATATATGCGATATATATATTTTTACTTATAAGATATATATGTTTGCTGAGTTCATGTATATAATTTCAGTTATATCGATTTTCTAAATTTTGTTTTTAAAATATAGTAAGTATTATATATTAGTCTATATATATATATATCTATCTGTTTATATAAGTATTGTTTTAAATATATTATGTATATATATTTTCAGTTTATATCAAAACCAATTTGATTTGTTTTATCAATTCCTTATTATCAGCATCGTTCGTCGATTCGAGCTCTATCTTGCCTTGTTTTGGGATTCGTGCCTGGATTTTGTAACTCAATCTCATCGTCTCTTTTCCTAGCCTCGAAAGGTGAGAAATCACTCACGATTAACGTTCTTTTATTTATCAAATTTGATTTCAATTGAAACGACAATTGAAATATGCTGCTGCTAGTTATTTACATTGCTATATATATATGCCATCATCTGTATCTGTTCACCTGTGACATCTGACACCATTATCTGTAATTTATATATATATATATGCCATCATCTGTATCTGTTTACCTGTGACATCTGACACCATTATCTGTAATTTATATATATATATATATATATGCCATCATATGTATCTGTTCACCTGTGACATCTGACACCATTATCTGTAATTTATATTTCTATATATATGCCATTATCTGTATCTGTTCACCTATGACATCTAACACCATTATATGTTATTTGTCACTAATGATATATGCCTGTTACTGTTGTTATATTTTTATCATATCTGTTATCACTCTGCAAGTTTCCTGTTAATATAGAATTCACTATGGGTTGAAATGATACATACCCGAACGATCTGTAGAATAGGAGAAAATGTTTATGGGTTGAAATGATACATACCCGAACGATCTGTAGAATAGGAGAAAATCGTTATGGGTTGAAATGATAAACCCAAGCGATTTTCATTTGAATTGAATTTGGGGTTACGGATTGAAAAGATATATACCCGTATATATATTTAAATTAGGGATTGAAATAATAAATATCCGTATCACTTGACCATAGGGTAGAAAATTATATACAGACACCATTGGTCTATATATAAATATTTGAAAAATGATTTCTATGGTTTTGAAGGAAATATATGGTTGTAATAAATATTGATTTTAAAGATCTAATAAAGTTGATTTAATAAAGTCGATTTAATCAATATAAAATAATGTTTAAGTATTTATGTAAATTTATATTTTCAAATATAGAGTTTATAATGATTCAGGTTGGAAAGATAAATTGAAATTGATTTGAAATTATATTTATTTAAGAATTTTACTTAAATAAGGTTGATTTGAAATTTATTAAATTTGAAAATTGAAAGATATGTTTTATAACTTGAATTTGATTAAAAGTGACTTAAATGAATATTTCAAACTTATATAAATTTAAATGGGATATTTTGTTTATTAAATTTTTTAAATTGAAGTCATATTTAGATGTATTGAAATGATTAAAGAAATATCTCAAAAACAAAATGTAATGAAATTAAATTGAGATATAAATGGAATTATCAAATTTAGTTTTGAAATGTGAATACTTAAAGCTTTGAAATATATTGAAATTGAAATGGCTTATTTTATGGTTCAAATATGTATTTGAAATTGATAATTTGAAATGGTTTATTGAGAAGCTGAATCGAGTTGAAATTAATGGTTTGAGATTTGATTAAATTTTAATTTTGGAATTCAAGTTTATGTGAATCGATTTGTGAAATTTGAGGAAGCTATTTTTATATAAAGTATTTTAAACTATATCTAAAACTATTTATATTTTACTTTATAAATTTTAATTTTAATTATTTTAATATAAATCATTTTCAATATAAATTATTTTATTAAAAACTATTTTAACTTAAAACTATTTTATATAAACTATTTTATTGTATAAACTATTTTTCTATATATACAAATTTTAATTTCTAAACTGTTAAGAGGAAAGTGTTAGGATTCCAAAATGTTATGATTTCAAGCTATGATTTCAAAGTGTTATGAATTTCAAGGTTTTGATTTCCAAAGTGTTTTGATTTTAAAAGACTTATGATTTCTAAAGCGATATAACTTTGGAAAGTAATATGATTTTGGAAATGGATTTATTTGAAGTGAAAGTGATATTGTATTGATATGGTTTTGAAATGGCAATTATATGTTGGTTTTGAAATATAACTATTTTGAAAGTTTATTAAATGACCATCGGTGTAATAATACGTAGTTATTAAAGAGACCGAGATCGGATATGGACATACTCTCTGTCGATACCGAAACCACTTTAATAACTAATATACATGGAGTGTTGATCCAGAATGAAGTGGATGGTTTATCGAACGCGTTGACTGAAGAAAGAGAACGATATTGGATGACCCCTGACATGACTAAAACAGGAGCCGCGCCGGGCCATTGAGGTTCGCCACCTCTAGCGGACACACTTCTTCGATACCATATCTATTACTTTTGTGATTCGATTTGGGTGCACCCCTTTGATTTGGGAGTGTTGTTTCGCGGTGTTGAGTAGTAGCAACATCAGTCTGGATCACGCAACTACTAGTATCCTAGTTGGTATCGCGTCATGTACCTTGTCATACTGATTATCCTATTCGCGACCACTACGATTTGTTTTGTGTTATACCTATGGGGTACCCTCTAATAACCACTAGTTTACGGTGGGGCTTACGGTGCTGTATAGACTATGACATGGTAAAATGTGTTAAGGGTGGAATGGGCCATGACTTAACGCTATTTTGATAATCGTACTGTACTGATTAGACATTATCTACTTAGCGTACACTACTACATAGTAGATAGTTTAACGGATCCTTAGAGGATGGTTACCCCAAACATCCTTTGAATTACTTGTATTTCAGTTGTCATTTCACTTGAGCTGGATTTATTAATATAAGAATGTTAATCCTGACTGGAGTGTTTTGTGTTTCTTTACGCTCGGGTCAGACTGAGTGTACCAGTATTCGAGACTCGCCTTTGGAGTTGGAGCTTCGCTTGGAGATCCAGCTATCTATCCAGTTTTCAGATATTCAGTTGATTCCAGTGATGTATTCTGATATTGTATTTGACTATTGTATTCAAGACTTCTGTTGTATCTTATTTAACTCTGTATATATATAGTAGCTTGATGAACTACTATTCTTTTGCTTCCGCTGCATTATTGTTATATTACTCTGTGTCTGTGATCTGTGATTATTTTATTTACTGTATATGCTGAGTTTTGCCAATTTAAATTAACAATCTATTGTTTTGAATTATTCAAGTCCGACATGTGTGGATTATTGTCGATTTGAATGGTCCAAAATAGTGGGTCGTTACACTTGCAAACTTATAATATTGAAGTTGAGTCCTGTAAGTTATTTGGAAAGTAACATAAGACTCTTTATTAGTAAAAGTTCAAAACCAATTTAGGACCCCTTTGTTATTAAGTTCAAGATATATTTCTATATTATTGGTTGGCAGGACTTCAGCAAATCATATAAATGTATATATTTGTATGATAAACAGATTTTCTATTTAATTGATGGGCTTAAGTTACAAAACTTAACATTTTAAAGAATTTACACACTATAATCTTAACTTTAATATCTTATATTATTAAGATTTCCCCACAAACATCCACATTAATAAATGTTTTTGCTTACACACTATCATCGTATTTCATATTATGGTATAGTTAAGTCTTTAATTTGAACATTACAAGAAATTATAAAATTTGCAACACCAAATCACATATACTACCTCTCTAGTCCATTTTAGTTTTGATCAGACTTAATTAACCTAAATGGATTTTCCACTATTGCATTTTTCCTTCCCATTAAATACATGAAAAATGACAGAACTTTATAGTCCTAATCGTGAAGTGTTTTGATTTTATGGTAGAACATCAAACGCGAATCCATGTAGTTATTATATACACCAAAATTATTACTCATATAAGGACAATAGTTGACTTAGTTAGAAACAATATTAATCGTGAGATTTAATGTATTCAAAACAATACAAGGAACTTATAATAAAAGAATATGAACTACATATTTCATACTAAACCCAAAATGAACTTATTTAGCACCAAATGTTACAAGAGTCGTATCATTTTTGTCCTTTTAAGGCACTAAATATTTTCTTTCCCTCATAGAACTCTAATCAAGCTATCAAAAATTATGCAAATTATATCGACTGCTCAATTGGCTAGTGGTATGACGTCTTAAATTCAAGTTCTAGTTGTCATGAGTTCGAACCACTAAGATATCAAAACGGGTACTCATGATGTAGATTATAAATGGTATTTTCATTTTCATTTTTGGTTGGTGGGATTAATTAATTACATTCCTGATTTTTTTTTAAGAAACTATGCACCACAGTCAAGTTTAGTTAGCTTATATTATAAAGGTTATATAAACATCCAAATTGATTGGTAACTTTTGCTTACATGATTCCATCGTAGTCCATATTATGTTATTATGATAAAATTAAGACTTTTGAAAATTACCAAAAAATTATGAAAGTTGAATTCCAAATCACATATTCTACCTCACTAATTCATTTTATCTCCGAACTCACTTAACTAATATAAATGGATTTTCTACTATCTTATTTTCCTTCTAGTTAATTACATAAAAAAGAACAGAGCTTCACTGTCCCAATGTTTTCGTTTTCTGATAGAATGTCAAATCCTAATCCATATATTTGTTATATAGACTCAAATAATCTTTTAAACAATGCCAATCCATTTCAACTGATATTTAACACATTTAGAATGATATTCAAGGCATTTAATAAATGAATATCAACTATAAATTTCATACTAAATCTAAAAATGGACAGATTTATCACCAAATGTTATAAAAGTCGTGTAATTTTATTCTTTTTAGTGCACCAAATGTTTTCTTTCACTAACCAAACTTTAATTGTGCCATAAAAAATAACAGCAAGTTCTTATTTTTCGTTTTCATGTTATTGCCATTTTTCATACATTCATGTATTATGATGAAGGAGAATTGAAATCACTGGCAAGACACAAGGAATGGATGACGTCTAAAGTAGAAATTGGTACACAAGATGCAGTAGAATAAGAACATCTATTCAGAATGATCAAAGACTTTTGGAATACATTGAGAGTAATGACCCGATTTTTCATACCCGAAAAACCGAACCATCAGGATTAAAGAAGAAGGGGTAGAAGAAGAAAATATAAACACCATCAGAATCTCACAAACGTAGCGGAACAATATATAATAGATAAATGACTAATCTGTAAAACAAAAGAATTATATCTGTTTATACATACATCATCGGCATACAACATCAGAGTACAATACAATCAACATCACAATTTAGGACAGTTATAATAACTTGTCCTCACAAGATGACTATACCACTTATGATACACAGCGGAATACAACAAATACGGGTGATACGTCTCGCCATCCATCTCGTCTCCTGAGCTCCACAACATCCTATCCTCTATCTATAATACTCGGTCTGACACGAGCATTATAATAAAATAACACCCGAGTCATTCTACAAAACCAGCGTGAGAAAACACACTCAATTGGATTATTAAAGTTTCAAAATCCTTTGAAATCAAAGGCATCTCGTAAGAACACACCACAAATAAACATGTCAGGTTTTTACCTTACGATAGCCAAAACACTTTTTATCAAATTCGTCTGATATTATAATAGTGTCTATTGAAAGTAAAATAGAATCTAGCTTAAATGCTTGCATATCACGTTTCAGCAATAGTTGGGCACAATCAAAACCGTATAGGTGCGTAGGGCGAATGGATTTCCAACTAATGACTAGGCACTGGGGTACCACCTGTCACAGTACCTGGTCTAGATCAGCGTACCGAGGACCACGCCCGATCCCCTACAACACAAAACCGGAACTACCCCTTACTGGATAATTCTGAGTAAGATCACCCCACGATTGGGATCAGCAACCGCACCACTAAGCCGAATAAAAAGGGACATCTAGACAGGGATGACCTCACCCTAATGGGTGCGACCCACATAGCCTTGCTGCATAACCCCTGATTTTTAATCATTCCCGGTTGATGAGGCTCGAGGCTAAGCGTTACCTTTTTAGAACATTTCACTTAGAATGCCCACCGTCCACCTGATGATGTTCCGAAAGCATTCATTCATACAAGTACGTTCCGGGTTCGAACAGAACCGAAGGCACTATTCCTACTACATCCATTTTGGAATCACCCTCAGGATTATTAGCGACTAGCCCTTGCACTTCAATGCTCCATCTTCGATTCCAAACTCGTTTTCCCCATGAAAACGTACAAACCGAATCGAAGTGGTTTCCAGAAAATAAATCCCGATCCCGGTCTCTTCGAAACGATCAGCGCATTGTCCAATATTGATAGTCGGTGATTTAACTATCAATTAACATTCACAAACATCCATCAAACAATAAATAATTTTCCAAATTATTTATTTACCTCACAAAATCTTCGCAAGATATATTTCCATTTTCAACCCTTTTTGAAAACGGTTTCAAAAACCACCTTTCTCTCACGGATTAAAATTCCCAAATATTTTCTATCTCCACTGAAATCACCAAGTACAAACACTTTAGATTTCTAAAATAATTTAAAATACTATATTATAAAATATACTTTAAACAAAACATTTAAATTAAAACTACTTTAATACTTTATTCAAAGATATATACTTTAAGAATATTTAAAATAAAGCTACTTAATAAAATATAAAACTGGATTTTTATCTTTTAAAACATAATACCAAGTCATCTTTAAATAATTTATACTAAAATAAATTTGAAAAATACTTGCTTTAAAATTTAAACATTTAAGAATAATAAATTTCTAAAACATATTTTAAAAACAACCTTAAACTTTAGCTTATACTTAAAAAATTTCTTTGAAAACGTTCTTGGCTATTCAGGGAAATACACTTTTCTCTCACATCTTTAAAATAAATCACTATTTATTTTTAAGACTAATTTACCCATTCCTTTAATAAATTCCCACCGTGAATTTATTCTTCCAAATATCCAATTATATATTCACCTTTATAAACCCAGTTTATAAATTCCATAGACTCATTTCCCTTTTAAAATTCCAATTTTAAACACATAAATCAAATCTCAAATTGATTTCCAAATTACTCCATTTTGAAATAAACTCCTTTACTTACTCAATTTATTCAAATCCGTTAACTTCAGATTTTATTTCTTCATTATGATAAAAATCTTTTTAGCTGAAAATACTAATTTCAGATTTCCCAAATTTCTTCTTTATCCTTTAAAATAAATTTAAACCTTGAATTTAAAAAAAAAAATTCTTTATTTCTTGATATAATATCACATAAGTTTAAAATTTAATATTTCCTTGTTTATTTAAAATTCACTTTCCCATACTCGGAATTTATTTATTGGAATTTAAAATCACTTTTATTCTTTCCCAATTCATTCTTAAATTTATTCAAATTCTCTCTAATTATTTCACTTACAAATTCTCTTCTTTTATTTCCTTTCCCAAAGATCCAATTTATATATTTTTGTAACTCATTATGCCCAATTAAATTCAATCAAACCATAACACCAAATACTCCAATTATCAATATAATTCATCACAGGATATCAAATAATCATATCACATAATATTTAAACAAAACTAAATATTTTGAGGAATCTAGTTGGATCCCTCCAACCTGTTTCCCTACATCCACATATGTTAGCACAATATAATAATACCAATTCCACTTCGAGGTGGAATATCGCGGTATATGGGATTATAAATATCATCCGCTAATATGCGGTGCATTGGGTCTTATCCGCTATATAATGCGGGAAATCAATCACTCCAATATATATATATATATATACTACTATATATAATATACCACAACTAATCCATTCAATCATTCAACCAAATATTTAAATTTAACCATTTAAATTTAAATAAAACCCAAATGAGTGAGATTTACTCACGTTTGATTTTTAATTTGCAATCCAAACCAAACCAGCTTGATTTCTTCACGATTCAGACCTTGTAAAATCATTATATAATTTATTAGTATTCGAATTAATTGGAAAATTAATTCCCATAGATTTAATTAACAAATTATTTAATTTAAAACTAATTTCCGAAAAGTAAATAAGTTAATTTTGTTTAACTCAATTTCTCCTAAAATTAATAAATTTCAAGTTACAAAAATAATTAAATAAGTCAATCCCCTTAATACATTATTTTAAAATAACAAGTAGGTTTAACATGTGTGTGTATGTATATATATATATATATCTTTATATAGATAATTTATATTCATATATATTTTCTTCCTCTGTATGTATATTTTAACATCAAACAAAAATTGATGTTTATATATTTTTCTAATCTATATATCAAGATAGAAATTTTCTTCTCAGTAAAGTACTTATATATATATTATATTAGATTAAATCAAAACAAATACCTCGTTGCCTCGATAGAAACGACGTCGTGACCTCCCATCTGCCCTTGCTACCATCACGACCTCCTCCTTCCTCAATTGCATGCACACGCGCGCTACAGTTAACAGCGAAACCTCACGTCGTGCTCTCATTCTCGAGCTCGATGCCGCCGTACTTCTTCGCATCCAGATGGTCTGCAAATCCCAAACCCATCGCTATGCTCAGCCGAAATCGATCGCGAGATACTAGTGAGGCTCCGGCTTCGATTATCGGCCCCTCCGAGCACCGCCCCATCACCATCGCAACTCACTGCCCAATCGACTGCTCAATTGCATGCTCAAAACCCAGTACTCGTGCCAAACCTTGCACCAATCTCGCGAATCCCACGAGTCTCTAATTATAACTCGAATTCGAATTGAGGCTTAATTTGTTCTAATCGATTCAAATGGAAGTTTTGGATGAGGACGTGAGGGATGAGGAGATACCAGCGGCCATTTATTGTTTGCTTGGTTCGATTTTGTTATCACTGAAGAAAAAAGAAAGGCCGGTTAATTGGAATTGAAAAGGAAGGAAGCCTTGGCTTCGACTGTAAAGGAAAGATAGAATTGTTCGGCTGGTGATTTGAATAAAAGGGGAAAGAAGGAGTGCTTTACACGGTAAGGGATAGTGATTTGAAAGGATGAAAAGAAACGGCTGATGTGAATTTCATTGACAATTCAACAATTATAGATATATTTTAAATTTAAATTTTTAAACGTCACGAAATCATTACTCAAATCTTGACCTCCTATCGAGGCGTGCCACTAGGCGTTCATAATGTTATACCCCTATTCCGAACGCAAAAGAAAAGGTTTCGAGTCCTAATTCGATCGTATGGAGAAGATAGCTTTTTGGACGCAGTTATTATATTAAATCTCGATATAAAATTTCAGCGCGTTTATATATCGTACGCTCACACAACAACTCCAATCACTACGAAAATTGAAATCCAATAATAATACACTATTACGGATCCAATGGAACTAGTTTCGTCGAAATCCAAGACTGTGCCTCGGAAGGCTAGTTTTAAATATCAATTTAAACAATATATTTACAACACTGAACAAAACACTTTGAAATTCAATTTTAAAAGTTCTATTATCTTCAGCATTATCAATATGAATTTTACAAGCCTCCGAAGTATTTTTAACAAGCTTAAAAATCAAGATTCAATATTTTACCCAATTTTCACTTTTTAAATTCAATAATTTAATTACCCAAATAAACAGTGATATTTGAAATTCAAATTAAACTAACTTTAAATATTTAAAATCAATTAAATATCTCAATTTCAAATATCCAGAAATTTCTGGTCATCACATTCTTCCCCCCTTAAAAGAATTTCGTCCCCGAAATTACTAGTTTAGAAGAATGATCCATAATCCATTAACTATTTCCTCAACCCAAATAGTTTTTAACAACTTGCCAAAACAAATCTTTTTATCAAAGACACACTAACCCTCTTTCTAACTTTCCAGCTTATCTATTAGTTCCAAACAATATTACTTGCTTATCAATTCAAATATAAATTTGAAACCAAATTTTGAATTATCAAAATTTCTCAAACATTTTCTAACTCCTTAAAATTTCGAAAAATTTTGCCAGCGCCTCCTTTGCGCGGCTGGCTCGGTACAACTACAAAATGCCTCTATGGGCCCCCAGATTTCCAAAAGAAAAACAAAAGCCAAGTGGCTAGATCGTAAAATCATCAATTTCATGCAGAAATTTAAACACATACCTTTGCCGAGCAAATTTCAATTTATGTTCTGAAATCAAAAATCCCAATTTCCTTTTTGCTTTTTAAACACTTGTGTCCTACTTAGCAATAATATCCAATCACAGAATCCAAATCATTTTATTCACTCCCTTACAAAATTTTCAATATCTATTTTATTCACATTCGTACAATGCACATATATCATCCATACGCAATAACAACCCGATTGCTCACTCGATCACATAATTTCACTTCCGAACTAGTATAGTCCACCTGACTTCCTAGTGCAGACTCAGATCTGGTTTCTTTATCAGAAACCGTCATTCTCCTTGCATAGCCACAAACTATGATAGAGAATATTCAAAATCAATCAAAATCCATATCCAGGGTTCGCCGTCGAAAATCGAGTGAAAAATCCTAACTCGGATCGGTATAATTACCTTGAAATTCTGTGCTCGAATCCGGATCAAATCACTATGCGAATAAAATAATATACGTACATCCTACAAATTAATTTCAATTGATCATTACTTATATCAATTCTCTCTTTATTCACATTCATTTTGATTTCTATTCACTTATCCCCAATTATCCCATTTCACAACTTTCAGTTTTAATCTTCATTTAATTATTCACTCGGTATATTCCCAATACTAATTTACTTAAGAATTTCACCATTCATTTCTTAAGTTCAATATAAATATTTTATATACTTCTTATATTATTACTTCACCACTTCAGTCTTTATATCCTCTGGTACTGGTTGTTTGATAGATCTGTGGTTTCATCCTGGAAAACAAGTCAATGATTTATTTCGGATAGATAAGTAGTTTCAGAGGAACCAGCTCTAGTGAGGACTAAGGTAGCTAAATCAAATACTTATCTTGCTTATTGATGTCTCGAGGAAGAGCTTAAGTTCATATGGTCATTCAAAATTCTCAGATCTGAGATGAGTCTAAGATCTGATCTTCTAAGTTCTTCGAGGTTACTTAGATTTTTAGTATCTCTGTCCTGGCATCATAATAAACTTCGTAAGTCTGAAGTTTTAAGGAACAAAGTAGTAGACAGTTCAGTTAGCATACTTACTTTAATGGTTTTGGAGGGATACGAGTCTCTGTTGTTTCTTTTAGTGTGTTCGCTGTTACTTCGTCACATCGGAAGTATAAGAAGGAGTTTAGATCTCTGTTGGCAGCCATTTTTGTTTCTCGTGAAGCTTTTTTGGAAATAGTTGAGATATGAAGAGAAAGAAGGAGTCGTATTGCCTTTTTCTTGTTCGAACTGAGTTTGGATCTTTCTGGATTCTTCCAGATCTTGGGTTAGCTGTTGGGTGTTGGGTTGCTTCTTTTTCAAGCCCAAATAGTATAGTTTTGTTTTGTGTTTGTATTGTCTTTGGGCCTGGTTACTAGGCTTTTGTATTGTTGGACTTGTTTTTATATTCTTAATAGAAGAGTTTGAACCCTTTTTCAAAAAAAAAAAAAACTGGATCTCCAATTCCATATGAATTCAATTTACTTAAATTTACTAATTAATTTCAAATCTAAATACTTTTTCCCCATTTCCATTCAGATTCTCATTTTCAATTCTATTTGAATTCAATTTATCTCCAAACTTTGAATATTGGATTTTATTTACCTTTATCTCAAATTCCAATTTTAAATCATTTGTCGTTAGTGAAAATTTCCAAAAAATTTCAAAAAATTCTAACTCCCAAAATTTTCGGAAAATTTTGACAGTCTCCTTTGTACGGAGGAGCTTTTGTAATTTGACAAGAGATATAAATATATACATCGACCCACAAGGTCGGAAAACAAGAAAACAAACAACAGTTCATATTTCCTATCTTTTTTTGCGTAGGCGTACCTTATTTAGCATTTTTAAGCAAGCGGCTTATTTATTTAACATTTTTCGCAACCAAATCTAGCCACACGGCTTCCCTATACCTGTACTTACTCAATTCAAACATGTAAGTGACAAATATATAAAGTTTATTAACATTTCACTTATTTTCAATAGCTAAATACATGCATAACATAAGCAATAAGCACTAAACACTTCCCATAAGCAATTTATAAGGTTTCGACACAAATTTAGTTGCTTACGACTAAATCGCACATCATTTTCATTCAATTTAAGTGATTTACAACTCACTTTCCTACATTCTATTCATTTTTAAACAAAATGAACTCACGTCCCTTTCAATTGATTCTAAAATCAATTTTATTAATCTTAGAACATTCCATATTGATTTCATCAAATACTCATTCCATAATTTATTTACAACCCAAACATTTGTCACTTCAAGTTGGTATTCAACTTGCATTTCATTTCATTAACCCAACAAGTTTTATTTAGAATCATTTTATAAAATCTCGACAACAACCATTTCACAATTTACTTAAGTCGAGCTCTCATCCAATATTTACTTAAGTTATTTATTAATTAACAAGACCATTTCAATCTATTTCTACTCACTTGAGTTTAATTTACAACTCAAACCATCACTATTTCAATCCAACTCTATTTTATTCGACAACATTTCCCATTATATTCAATTCACCAACAATCCAAGTTGAATTTTATTTATAACTCGAGTTCATTTCCAACTCCATTACTAACTCACAATTCAACTTTCATTTAACCAATTCAGATTCCATTTCCATATTTCATTTACTAATTAATTACCAATTAGTTTATTCCAATTTTATACCCAATATTTGATTTTTATTTCAAAAATCACTTTAACTATTTTACTTGAGTTCAATCTATTTTATAATTCAAGTTTTGGATTTTTATTCATTTTCCAAAATATAAAACAATTTGGCAGCAATTCCTCTTCTGGAAACTCGAAAATGAACATCGGTGATGTTGCAGTCATCACCGAAGTTATTTTCCCACGACCGAAAGAGTTCAATGCTTTTATCTCTTTAAAATCATTTCAAATATTCTTAAATTCCAAACCTCACCAGATTTCGAATTCAACTCAAAAATATTTCTCAAATACTATCACCATTATTTCTCCAAAACCTTTGAAAACTATTTTCAAACTCAAAGGAATTTAAACTTCCCAAAATTGCAAATTTCAAATCCATCCAATTTAAATTCAAACATTACTCTGGAATTTATATTTTCAATTTCAATTATAATTCACATTTACAAATTCCATTTTATTACCTGAATTTATTTCCTTAACTTTTAGTTATGATTTCAATTTCTTATTCAATTTCCACACAATAACGATAATAATTTATTATTTTCATTCCCTAACAACCAAGCAACCATATATAACTATAATAATTTATGAAAAATTATTCCCTTTATATACAAAAAAATAATTTGGGTAAAATTATTTCATTTACCCTATTTTAAAACCATACTGTGTCGGTTTATCTCATTCAAGAGTTTAGAAACCACTATCGATGACATGGTATCCCACATATCGACCAGAATCCATAAACACTCAACCGATAAATCAACACAGTATAAAAACAAATTTTATATTCACTAACAAATACGCGCTCATATCTACTAATACACTCAAACTCATTCTAGAGTACTACGGAATCTATTTTCAAATGAGTAATCACCAACAGAGCCAAGGTTATCACCAGCCTAAGCTCTAATACCAATAGTAATGACCCAATTTTTCATACCCGAAAAACCGAACCATTAGGATTAAAGAAGAAGGGGGTAGAAGAAGAAAATAGAAACAACATCAGAATCTCACAAACGCAGCGGAACAATATATAATAGATAAATGACTAATCTTTAAAACAAAAGAATTATATCTGTTTAAACATACATCATCAGCATACAACATCAGAGTACAATACACTCAACATCACAATTCAGGACAGTTATAATAACTTGTCCTCACAAGATGACTATACCACTTATGATACATAGCGGAATACAACAAATACGGGTGATACGTCTCGCCATACAGCTCGTCTCCTGAGCTCCACAACATCCTATCCTATATCTATAATACTCGGTCTGACTCGAGCATTATAATAAAATAACACCCGAGTCATTCTGCAAAACCAACGTGAGAAAACACACTCAATTGGATTATTAAAGTTTCAAAATCCTTTGAAATCAAAGGCATCTCATAAGACCACGCCAAAAATAAACATGTCGGGTTTTTACCTTACGATAGCCAAAACACTTTTTATCAAATCCGTCTGAAATTATAATAGTGTCTATTGAAAGTAAAATAGAATCTAGCTTAAATGCTTGCATCTCACGTTTCAGCAATAGTTGGGCACAATCAAAACCATACAGGCGCGTAGGGGGAATGGATTTCCAACTAATGACTAGGCACTGGGGTACCACCTGTCACAGTACCTGGTTTAGATCAGCATACCGATGACCACGCCCGATCCCCTGCAACACAAGACCGGAACTACCCCTTACTGGATAATTCCGAGTAAGATCACCCCACGGTTGGGATCAGCAACCGCACCACTAAGCTGAATAAAAAGGTGCATCTAGACAGGGATGACCTCACCCTAATGGGCGCGACCCACATATCCTTGCTGCATAACCCCTGATTTTCAGTCATTCCCGGTTGATGAGGCTCAAGGCTAAGCGTTACCATTTTAGAACATTTCACTTAGAATGCCCACCATCCACCTGACGATGTTCCGAAAGCATTCATCCATACAAGTCTGTCCCGGGATCGAACGGAACCAAAGGCACTATTCCTACTACATCCATTTTGGAATCACCCTCAGAATTAGTAGCGACTAGCCCTTGCACTTCAATGCTCCATCTTCGATTCCAAACTCGTTTTCCCCACGAAAACGTACAAACCGGATCGAAGTGGTTTTCAGAAAATAAATCCCAATCCCGGTCTCTTCGAAACGATCAGCGCATTGTCCAATATTGATAGTCGGTGATTTAACTATCAATTAACATTCACAAACATCCATCAAACAATAAATAATTTTCCAAATTATTTATTTACCTCACAAAATCTTCGCAAGATATATTTCCATTTTCAACCCTTTTTGAAAACGGTTTCAAAAACCACCTTTCTCTCACGGATTAAAATTCCCAAATATTTTCTATCTCCACTGAAATCACCAAGTACAAACACTTTAGATTTCTAAAATAATTTAAAATACTATATTATAAAATATACTTTAAACAAAACATTTAAATTAAAACTACTTTAATACTTTATTCAAAGATATATACTTTAAGAATATTTAAAATAAAGCTACTTAATAAAATATAAAACTGGATTTTTATCTTTTAAAACATAATACCAAGTCATCTTTAAATAATTTATACTAAAATAAATTTGAAAAATACTTGCTTTAAAATTTAAACATTTAAGAATAATAAATTTCTAAAACATATTTTAAAAACAACCTTAAACTTTAGCTTATACTTAAAAAATTTCTTTGAAAACGTTCTTGGCTATTCAGGGAAATACACTTTTCTCTCACATCTTTAAAATAAATCACTATTTATTTTTAAGACTAATTTACCCATTCCTTTAATAAATTCCCACCGTGAATTTATTCTTCCAAATATCCAATTATATATTCACCTTTATAAACCCAGTTTATAAATTCCATAGACTCATTTCCCTTTTAAAATTCCAATTTTAAACACATAAATCAAATCTCAAATTGATTTCCAAATTACTCCATTTTGAAATAAACTCCTTTACTTACTCAATTTATTCAAATCCGTTAACTTCAGATTTTATTTCTTCATTATGATAAAAATCTTTTTAGCTGAAAATACTAATTTCAGATTTCCCAAATTTCTTCTTTATCCTTTAAAATAAATTTAAACCTTGAATTTAAAAAAAATTCTTTATTTCTTGATATAATATCACATAAGTTTAAAATTTAATATTTCCTTGTTTATTTAAAATTCACTTTCCCATACTCGGAATTTATTTATTGGAATTTAAAATCACTTTTATTCTTTCCCAATTCATTCTTAAATTTATTCAAATTCTCTCTAATTATTTCACTTACAAATTCTCTTCTTTTATTTCCTTTCCCAAAGATCCAATTTATATATTTTTGTAACTCATTATGCCCAATTAAATTCAATCAAACCATAACACCAAATACTCCAATTATCAATATAATTCATCACAGGATATCAAATAATCATATCACATAATATTTAAACAAAACTAAATATTTTGAGGAATCTAGTTGGATCCCTCCAACCTGTTTCCCTACATCCACATATGTTAGCACAATATAATAATACCAATTCCACTTCGAGGTGGAATATCGCGGTATATGGGATTATAAATATCATCCTCTAATATGCGGTGCATTGGGTCTTATCCGCTATATAATGCGGGAAATCAATCACTCCAATATATATATATATACTACTATATATAATATACCACAACTAATCCATTCAATCATTCAACCAAATATTTAAATTTAACCATTTAAATTTAAATAAAACCCAAATGAGTGAGATTTACTCACCTTTGATTTTTAATTTGCAATCCAAACCAAACCAGCTTGATTTCTTCCCGATTCAGACCTTGTAAAATCATTATATAATTTATTAGTATTCGAATTAATTGGACAATTAATTCCCATAGATTTAATTAACAAAATATTTAATTTAAAATTAATTTCCAAAAAGTAAATAAGTTAATTTTGTTTAACTCAATTTCTCCTAAAATAAATAAATTTCAAGTTACAAAAATAATTAAATAAGTCAATCCCCTTAATACATTATTTTAAAATAACAAGTAGGTTTAATATGTGTACATATATATCTTTATATATATAATTTATATTCATATATATTTTCTTCCTCTGTATGTATATTTTAACTTCAAACCGAAATTGATGTTTATATATTTTTCTAATCTATATATCTATATATCAAGATAGAAATTTTCTTCTCAGTAAAGTAATTATATACATATATATTATTAGATTAAATTGAAACAAATACCTTGCTGCCTCGATAAAAACGACGTCGCGACTTCCCATCTGCCCGTGCTACCATCACGACCTCCTCCTTCCTCAATTGCATCCACACGCGCACTACAGTTAATAGCAAAACCTCACGTCGTGCTCTCATTCTCGAGCTCGATGCCGCCGTACTTCTTTGCATCCAGATGGTCTGCAAATCCCAAACCCATCGCTATGCTCAATCGAAATCGATCGCGAGATACTAGTGATGCTCCGGCTTCGATTATCGAACCCTTCGAGCACCGCCCCATCACCATCGCAACTCACTGCCCAATCGACTGCTCAATTGCATGCTCAAAACCCAGTACTCGCGCCAAACCTTGCACCAATCTCTCGAATCCCACGAGTACGAGTCCCTAATTATAACTTGAATTCGAAATGAGGCTTAATTTGTTCGAATCGATTCGAATGGAAGTTTTGGATGAGGACGTGAGGGATAAGGAGGTACCAGCAGCCATTTATTGTTTGCTTGGTTCGATTTTGTTATCATTGAAGAAAAAAGAAAGGCCGGTTAATTGGAATTGAAAAGGAAGGAAGCCTTGGCTTCGACTGTAAAGGAAAGATAGAATTGTTCGGCTGGTGATTTGAATAAAAGGGGAAAGGAGTGCTTTACACGGTAAGGGATAGTGATTTGAAAGGATGAAAAGAAACGGTTGATGTGAATTTCATTAACCAGTCAACAATTATAGATATATTTTAAATTTAAATTTTTAAACGTCACGAAATCATAACTCAAATCTTGACCTCATATCGAGGCGTGCCACTAGGCGTTCATAATGTTATACCCCTATTCCGAATGCAAAATAAAAGGTTTCGAGTCCTAATTCGATCGTATGGAGAAGATAGCTTTTTGGACCTAGTTATTATATTAAATCTCGATATAAAATTTCAGCGCGTTTATATATCGTACGCTCACACAACAACTCCAATCACTACGAAAATTGAAATCCGATAATAATACACTATTACGGATCCAATGGAACTGGTTTCATCGAAATCCAAGACTGTGCCTCGGAAGGCTATTTTTAAATATCAATTTAAACAATATATTTTCAACACTGAACAAAACACTTTGAAATTCAATTTTAAAAGTTCTATTATCTTCCGCATTATCAATATGAATTTTATAAGCCTCCGAAATATTTTTAACAAGCTTAAAAATCAAGATTCAATATTTTACCCAATTTTCACTTATTAAATTCAATAATTTAATTACCCAAATAAACAGTGATATTTGAAATTCAAATTAAACTAACTTCAAATATTTAAAATCAATTAAATATCTCAATTTCAAATATCCAGAAATTTCGGGTCGTCACATTGAGTCAATAAATAAAGGTGGAAATATAGAAAATCTTTGCTTGTCTCATAAAGTTTTCTGATAGAACTAAATATGAATTCAGATTGGGTTGAAGGCGTTATAAACCTAGAGATTCACCATCATAGGAAACAAGTGATGTGAGATTTGATTTATCCAACATGAATGTATCTCCAAGCATGGACTTAATCAACTTGGAGAAGTTACCCTGGTTAAGAATCAAAGCCATTGTCGTAGTACTTGAAAGATTAATTTGAGATTCGTATGTAGTGTGCGTGTATTAGGTTCAGTCATACCAGTTTTGTAGTTGTCCTATAGCATCCAAATTTTCAGCCACAAAATTGCTTTTTAACCCGAAATTAGTTCGTATAAATTAGCCCAACGGTTCAAAAATAATAAGACCCTTCTGAAATTCAAAAGTTAAGCATGTGCAACTCTCTACTATTTCACATGAAATACCCAAGGTAATTTCGGGCAATGTAGCATGGCAGCCACGAGTTTCAAAAAACTATTTATAGTTTTCCCTTCCCATATCATATTAATAATTAAGCAAAAACTTGTGTTATAGGAACGTATAATTCTTTAAATTCCCTTATATGGATGCAATAATAATGTGGATTCAGCCAATCTTTGTAGATGTGATGCTTGTATCATGTAGATCAACTTCATGAATTTTGTGGTCAATCCAACACTCATAACCAAATCTAAACCACATTATAAATTAATGGACAAAATATATATTTTCGACACCTGACATTGAATACGATTTGAGTGGCCGGAAGTCTCAAAATGATATGAGAATTTGTGAAGTTGATCAACATGATAAATATACCATACCGTTAGAAGAATAGCCTAATAAAAAATATATAGATTAGGAAAACTAATTAGGGAACTTCAAGGAATTATTTAATGATGGTCAAAAGATTAAGACTAGTGTTATCATGCAAAGTTCAAAACCATCTGATAAACATATATATAACTGTTCATTCCATTGCATAAAAGATATAAAATTAATATAATTCACAAAGGTATATGAATTGAGTTTATATCATGATAAATCTTTAGATGACCTTTTATGTTCTTGATTAAAAAATAGTATTCCAATATTGAATTTTTGTGAATTTCAAAAGAACATATAAACTTTGTATACAATTTTCAATTTATCGAATGTAATGAAATTTAAATGACTAATACATTTGCATTTTGCATACTTTTCCTGTAACATGATTGGCTATTATTGCTTACAATAGCTTGCATGTTGCTCATGTGATAATAAGATTTTTATATTTTCGTACTATTTTTTTTACAAATTTGATACTTTATTATTACAAAAATTCATATACTTCAATAGTATGCATCATCGAAACCTTTCCACTACCATATCCTAGATACTTTACAAGAGAAAATAGTATGTATTCGTATATTACCATATAAGGTATAAAATCCTCTTTTAAAATCCAAAATAAGTTATGTCAAGGTCAAAATATTAGCTCAGACTAGCAGGTAGCAGAGATTTTTGCAACATACAAAAAATAAGTACACATAAGAAAATATCGATGTTAAATAATCCCGAACCACATAACCTAGAACACTCTACATGACACCAAACTAAGTGATAGAAACAGATCCATATAGATGCATTAACTTCAGTCGGTTTGTTGGGAATTTTGCGGTTCGAGACAAATTTGATGGCGATTGCGATGAAGATAATGATGTACTTCCGACTTCAAGGATCTATGGAATAGATTCTTTCAGACAATAGTTCAACCCACCAGGTACAAACGGGTTATCGAACTATCGACTTTCAGGATTCAATGAAGTCCTATAACAGCGTAATCGGATTCAAAGTTTGCACGCCTTTGATCCGACCAAGAACACTTTAGAAATGGTTTATGATGATGCAATTTATATAGAATAGAATGAAGAGGAAGAAGAGAACAATTCTGCGATGTTTTTCTGAGTTTGCGACACCTGAGGGGCGTCACAAAAACAGAGCAATGGAGATGGAGTTATGGTGTCACAGAACTGTGAGGAAGAAGAAGATGATTCAGAAATTAGTTTTGAAACATTTCTGGGCGTTGCTATTTATAGATGTGAAGAGGTTTCTATTCGCAAAGTGTCACAACCGTTTGCAACGGTTCGCAATTTAAACGTCGCATCCATTCATATTTTGCAACGGTTCAAAACGGTCGCGTCTATTCATTTTGTAACGTTTAGTAAACGTTACAAATTTCCCATCATTTTTTCAAATTCAGGAATTTCGATTTTGGGTCCTTAACGGGTTGAAATCTGGCCCGTTACTGTTCACTTATGATCCAAAAATATTTTCGGATCCGAACCCGAAACCCGTACCCGACCCGGTTCGGTCGGACGGCGGCGGCGCGCATGTAGTGTTGCATGACTTCTCTCCTCACAACAAAACAAACATGTGGGAGCCCCAAGGCCCCAACATCAACATGAGAAAACTATATTTATACAAATATTTTGTATAACTTTCTACCATGTGGGACTAATATACTCTTCTTCCTCTTTACTTCTTCTCTTCCAAATCAAAACCCAAACCCCAAAGAATGTTTGAAAATTTTACAACAATCTCCCCCAATTTTCTAAATAAATAAATAGGACGGCTGAATCACTAGAGTGACTTCCTACATACCCAAGTGGGATCAAGCCTATGTAGTTCTAAGATCAAGTTTTGCATCATCGTGAAAACCAACACATAAATAAAAGGTATCTTTTGGATTTGAACCTTTACTTAGGGTAAACCATTCAAAGCCTTATCGAGATTCTATGGTGAACGAATCTTGAACCAAGTATCCCTAATGATAAAACCAGAACAATCACACATGTTGATTTCCTTAGGTAAAGTGTTTTGTATTGCTCAACACGTTAATGGCCATGTGCTTAAATCTTGGTTCATGAGTCTACTTAGAAAGCGGTCTTACTTTCCTAGGAAACGACCTGATTTCCATACTCATATAGGTAAGTCTCTTAAGGTGTTTTTGTGATTCACCTTTTAAGGTTTCTAGACTTATTAAGGATATATATCTGTTAACCCCACTTTTGCGCGACCTAAGGAATGGAACGATCTAAGAAATGAGTCGACCTAGGATATGGACCAACCTAAGAGATCCTACGACACAACAACCTAGGAGGTACGCCGACCTAAGGAATGAGACGACTTAAGATATGTGCTGATCTAAGAGGCTACCAACTTAAGAAGATAGTAGCTTAACGGCTTAAGGAGTTTGGCGACCTAACTACTTAGTGGTTCAAACGACTTAACGACCTAAGAAGTCTAACGAGTTAACTTCATACCGACCTAGAAGCTCACCAACTTAAGAGAAACCTAACGACTTAAGGAAGTAACCACCTAACTATGGAAAGGACTGAACGACTTAGCAACTTCACTTAAGTCGCGATCGACTTATGACCTATGATAGATCACTCACGATCTAAACAAACAAACTCAATGCCACATTATGTTACATCGTGGCCGTCTTAACTCATGGACGACCTAGGACTTGTGGAATTATTGGAGATGAACAAGCTTACTCCAGTTAAGCTGCAACCCACGACCTAGTTTAGGTCGGCCACGACCGAAAGCTACAGAGTTAAAATTCAATACCATGACACTTATGCCGCATCTTGTTGACTCGTCTACGACCTGGGACTTGTAATATATTCCTAAACAAATAGGCGCATCCCTGGGAAGCGGCGCTTCAAGCCTAATAGGTCAGCCACGACGTACGACCTATCTTAGGTCGGTCACGACCTATGATCCAGCCTGGAATTTCACTATAAATACATAATGAATTCGAACTTAGAGGGGGGACTTTTTGAACCATTCTCCGAAGCGCCGTTACTCTGCAGAATTCTCGACTCAACAAACACTCAAAGAACTCCAAACATTCAAGACATCACATCAAGCTTCGAGAGAGATCATGCACATCCAAAACGGATTCAAGGAACCTCTTTCACATCGAAGTTTGAGATACGAGTCTAAAGTGTTTCTGGGATTGAAGTGCATTGTATTTTGAAGTATATTGTATCAACTTGTAATTGAAATCAGCAATAAAGGAATTCAAAGTGGACGTAGGCTTGATCTTAAGCCGAACCACTATAAATCGTTGTCTTTTACAGTTTTCTGCTATTTTACTGCTTATTTCTTGTTCCCGTCTCACGGGTGGTGCTTTCACAATATTACTACACACACCAGGGTGTTAGCGTTCAATTTTCAGCGTTAACATTTTTGGTGCTTTCACTGAGAACCCAAATCAGGGGTATTGTCATTATTGCTTCACAAGAGTTTGTTGAAAAAGTTTCTTTAAGAACCAGAAGTTTGTCGGAATTAATGGCTCCCGGAAGAAAGCGCAAGTATACAAGATCTGTTGATCCTCATGATAACACTGCTACTTCTCCTTCATCAAGTCAAGCAGCTCCAAGCATTGGAGTGACACGAGCAGAGTTAGATGCTGCTGTATCTTGGTTATATCAGCAGATTGAAACCTAGAACACCTTAATGCTAGAAAGGTTGAATGTTATGCTCGGAACTAACCATCAACCAGTGAATAATGAAGAAAACTTTGCTGATGCTGTTCATAATTCCGAAGGGAGGAACATTCCTCAAAGGGCAGCGGGCACTACCGAAGGGGCACCTCCCCAAGCCGGAGTGGCAAGGCCGCAATCAACTCTCCATGCACGTTTGTTTAGGCAAACTTCTGAGAAAACGGCTGATGAATGCCCCGTAGAGCCTTTGAACAATGAGGAATACCTCTCGGAAATGGTACGACAGATCATGAAAGAGAGCATGCAAAGAAATGAAGATGAGAACGATTGGGGGTTCGCTCCAAGTAAAACTCCATTCACCGAGAAAATTCTAAAAGCTGAATTCCCAAGAAAGTTTGTTCCTCCTACCATTCCAGCTTACCGAGGGACAAGCGACCCCAATCAATTTCTATACAAATACGACTGGCACATGACGGGTGCCAGGGCCACGGATGAAATTAAATGTCGGTACTTCCCGGTATACTTGGAAGGAGTGGCACTACTCTGGTTTACTAAACTGCCTGCCCGATCTGTAGAACAGTTTTCTGATTTAACTCGGAAGTTTAAAGAGCAATTCCGACTGTACGCTTCAAAGGCGATGGACATCATGTCATTGTCCAGTCTTGAGCAGAATCTGGGAGAATCTATTAAGTCCTTCTTGAATCGCTTCAACATAGCTCTGGCTGAAGTCGACAATGCGGAGCCACGAATGATTTTAACCTATCTAATGCGGGCTGTTGATAAGTCAAGTGAATTTGGGAAATGGCTGAAAATGAAGGAGCCAAATTCACTCGAGAAATTTTATAAGAAAGCTGATGAGTTCATACGCTTGGAGAATCTTCCTGAACCAGTGAAAGTGGTAGCAACATGAGTGCAGAATAACGTTGCTGTGTCAGCTAAGAAAGATTCCGGAAGTCAGAAGAGGGAGAACAATGATGGAAAGAAACAAAAGGATATAAAGAGACCTTGCTTCTTTAAACCCTTAGATTTCACTCCTTTAACCGACACTCCGGAGAACATCTTCTTTACCACCAAAGATGCCGTGAATTATCTTAAACCATCTGAGATAAAACCTGGAAAGGGTGCTATGCGAAATGGAAAATTTTGTCGATTTCATAACCAACCCGGCCATGATACCAACGAATGTCGTCATTTGAAGAGCTTGATTGAAGAATTTCTAAGAGAAAATAAATTGCAATAGTATGTTAAGAAGAATAGGAATGACCCAACTTCATCTGCTCAGGGGCAGCAACCCCCTACTCACCCATCTGGCTCGGATGAGGGTACTACGGCACATAAATCTGAAAGGCCTGTTATCAATGTAGTCACAGGAGGCCCACACCCAGCGGGCAGAAGCTGGGGTGAAATGGAAAGATATGCTCGTGCTTTGAAATATACCCCAACGGAGGAAGATGTTTTTGTTTTAGAAGACGCTGCACCCCTGAAACAGTAGAGAACTTCTAATGAAGACATTGTGTTTAAGGCTAGGGATTCTATGGGTATTGAAGCTCCAACCATAGATCCCTTGGTCATTTCTGCAGGAATTGGGCCAGCTATTGTAAGGCGAGTGCTTGTGGATTGCGGCGCCTCTTGCAATATACTCTTCAAGAAGACATTTGATCAAATGAAGATTCCAATGACTGACATTCAGGCTTCATCGCAGAAGATTGTTGGATTTACTGGGGAACCGCAGCAGCCAATTGGAACTGTTGACTTGTTTGTGGAACTTGGAGATGGGAAGAAAAGGGTAGTTCGCAAGCAGACTTTTGTAATTGTTGATGGATTTTCTGCCTACAATGCCTTTCTGGGTCGGCCAACTCTAGCAGCGTTTAAAGCCATTCTCGCCCCGTGTTGTCTAACTATGAAATTTCCCACAGATAATGGTGTTGGTGTCATTAAAGGGGATCAAAACGCTGGGCGGGAGTGTTATCTGATAGAGCTTCGAGAAGCAAGGAAGAGAGAGATGGGAAAAGATGCGGCAGCCCCGCTCCGCATCAAAAAACCAACCTTGTAGCAAGTACAGGGTGGTCCCTGCACTGGCGAGCATAGTGGTGCAAGGAGAGAAATGGATCCCAGAAAAGCCAGTGCAGAGGAGAATAGAGTGGTACCGATGGAAGTAACGGTACCAGTACCTGTTGATCTTTAAGACCCGAACAAAGTGCTAAATGTGGGTTCGCAATTAAGTGTGACAGTCCAAAATATGCTGATATCTTTTTTAAAAGCAAATCTGGATGTATTCGCTTGGAGTCACGCTGATATGTGTGGAATATCTTCGGAGATTGCTGTACATACTTTGAATATTGATCCAAAATTCACATCTGTGAAACAAAAATGGAGAACCCAAGGTCCAGAACGGTCAGCAGCGCTAAAAGAAGAAGTAGACCGACTCATGGAGAATGGTTTCATCAAAGATTCCACCTATCCGAATTGGGTTTCAAATCCAGTACTGGTTAAAAAAGCAAATGGAAAATGGAGAGTATGCATCGATTTTTCAGATTTAAATAAAGCTTGTCCCAAAGACTGCTTCCCGTTGCCAAGGATTGATCAACTGGTAGATGGAACTGCGGGGCATGAATTGTTGTCTTTTATGGATGCTTACTCCGGGTATAACCAGATTATGATGAATGAGCCGGATCAGGAGGATACGAGCTTCGTCACCGATGTTGGTCTTTACTGCTACAAAGTCATGCCCTTCGGACTAAAGAATGCAGGGGCAACATATCAGAGGCTCGTTAATGCAATGTTCAAATCACAGCTTGGAAAAACAATGGAAGTCTATGTGGATGATATGTTAGTGAAATCAAAGAAAGCAGTTGACCATATGGATCACCTATCAGAAATGTTTGCAATTCTCCGAAAGTATGGAATGAAGCTCAACCCTTTGAAATGTTCATTCGGAGTTGAATCCGAGAAATTCTTGGGATTTATCGTGAGCGCTAGGGGCATTGAAGCTAATCCTGCTCAAATTACTGCTCTAAGAGAAGTCAAAGCCCCTAAGACGAAGAAGGAACTGCAGAGCCTCAATGGGAAAGTTGCTGCTTTAAGTCGGTTTATCTCCAAAGCCACTAATAAATGCATTCCCTTCTTCGATGCTCTAAAGAAAGGAAAGAAAAACTTCGAATGGACTTCTGAATGCCAGAAAGCTTTCGATGAACTAATCTGTCACATGGAAGCACCTCCAGTACTTTCCAAGCCCAACAATGGCGAAGATCTTTTCATATACTTGGCAGTTTCATCTCATGCCCTGAGTGCAGCGTTAGTGTGGGAGGATGCAAAAGTTCAGCGCCCGGTCTACTATATCAGCAAGAAATTCACTGGGGCAGAAATGAATTACTCAAAACTAGAAAAGCTCGCCTTTTGTTTACTAATTGCATCTAGAAAGTTGAGGCCGTATTTTCAAGCTCACCCTATCAAAGTTCTCACTGATCAGCCCTTAAAGCAAGTCCTATTTCGCCCTGAAACTTCGGGCCGCCTTCTGAAATGGAATATTGAACTTAGCCAATACGATATCGCTTATCATCCCTAAAGAGCGATCAATGGACAAGCTTTAGCAGATTTCATTGCAGAATACACAGATAAGGGTGATAGTGAGGAAGAAGTTACAGTTGACATCCCGACCAAATGGAAGTTATATGTTGATGGCTCAAGAAATGATTACTGTTCCGGGGCTGGGGTTGTGCTTGAAACCCCCGAAGGACGATCATTGTGTTATGCATTAAGATTGGAATTTCCCTCTACAAACAATGAAGCAGAATATGAAGCTCTAATTGCTGGATTAAAGATTGCAAAGGAACTAAACATCAAAGCACTGCAGATCTTCAGTGATTCTCAGCTTATTGTATGTCAAGTCAAGAAGGAGTTTCAAGCTAAAGGAGGAAACCTACCTGCTTACTTGTCAAAGACTTCTGAGCTTCTCGATGATTTCGATCACTATTCGATAAGCCACATACCTCGAGAGGAGAATATGAAGGCAGACTCTCTCGCGAAGTATTCAAGTTCCGGAGAAGCTCAATTATTGGGATTGATTCCTTTGGAGGTCTTGTCAGCTCCAACCACTAATGAAATGGATATCGACTGGATCATGGCTGTATCTCAAGAACAAGAGTCATGGATGACCCCGATCAGAGAATATCTACTCAACGGTTCCTTGCCAGAAAATTCTAAAGAACGCCGAAAACTGTTAAGAAAAGCATCAAGATATGTAATTCAAGACGATCGGTTATACAGGCGGGGATTCTCAATGCCATTACTCCGATGTGTAACCAAGGAAGAAGCCGAAACAATTTTAGCAGAGGTGCACGGAGGAGAATGTGGGGATCATTCAGGTGGCCAAACTCTTGCCAAGAAAGTTCTCCGGTATGGGTATTTTTGGCCAGATATTAACCGAGATGCTGCTATCTATTCCCGAAAATGCGACAAGTGCCAGAGATTTGCAAGAATTCCAAGAGCACCTTCCACCGAACTAACACAGATGGTCAGTCCATGGCCATTTGCCATTTGGGGGATAGATCTAATCGGACCTTTACCAATTGCCAAGTCAGGGATCAAATATGCCATTGTTGCTGTTGATTATTTCACTAAATGGGCTGAAGCTGAACCTTTGGCTACTATTACCTCTAAAAAGATGATAAATTTTGTGACTAAAAATATCATTTGCAGGTATGGAGTGCCACAGAAAATAATCACAGACAACGGTACTCAATTCGAAAGCGAAGAGTTCCAGGACTTTTGCGAGCAATTCAAAATCCGAAAAAGCTTCTCAGCAGTGGCCCATCCGCAGGCAAATGGGCAAGTGGAGGCAGTAAACAAATTTATCAAGTCAACCATCAAAAAACAGCTTGAAAAAGCGAAAGGTGGATGGGTTGATAAACTACCACTAGAACTATGGGCGTACAGAACAACTCATAAAACTGCGACTGGGCACACTCCATTCTCATTGGCATACGGATCAAAAGCGATGATTCCGGTAGAACTAAAAGTCCCTTCACACAGGAGAATTCATTTCAACCAGGCTGAAAATGAGAAATTGCAACTCGAAGCACTTGATTTCCTTGATGAAAGAAGGGAAGAAGCTAGGCTCAAAGTTGCGGCCCATCAACAAAGGATAGCAAGACACTTCAACTCTAAAGTCCGTCAACGAAGCTTTGAAATCGAGGACTTAGTCTTGAAAAGGATCATGACAGCAACCGGAGTATTTGGACCAAATTGGGAAGGACCATATGTTATAGGCAATAAACTTCTCGATGGCACCTTCAAACTCACAACTGTTGAAGGAGATCCAATCCCGAGAGCCTGGAACAGCAATCACTTGCGTCCATATTTTACTTGAAAGCAGTGCTTGAAATTGTAGAATGATAATGGATGTATCAATTGTGTTGTAAACCATTGTAAAATCAGTGATGATCAATAAAAGAGCTATAAAGTGGATGTAGGCATAGTTCTTGGCCGAACCGCTATAAATTCTGTGTTCTTTATTATTATAAAATGCCTGTTTCATTTCGATGTGTAAATACTCTAAACGTATTGCTAAAATATCGATTTAATATTGCAGGTCATTAAAACGAAGCTTACCCATCACAAGGCCAAGTGAGCTCCGTAAATCACTCAATAAACGAATTTCAAGCCATAAAAAGTTTCAAATTTAAATCCAACATGAAATGAACTTCACATAAAAGATTGATAATTCCACTAAAGGGGCACTTTTCAAAAGAAAAGGAACCAGATACTTGTTAACTAATTACGATCGTCCGTACAAACAGACATGTAATTAGGTAACTCGCACTTGCCCCGTGGAATCACTTAACAGTGAAGTTCACTTCTTCGGATAAAGCAAACTACTTGCAAAAGAAAGAAACACGGGCTCAGAGATGATAATAGGGGATCACTAATGAGCAAACAACGGAGAGACATGGGCGAGCTAATCAACAAAAGCCCTCTTCAGAGGCACAAGACCTCTTCGGAGGCGCAACTCTTTGGAGGATAAAGACCTCTACGGAGGCACAAGCCCTCTTCGGAGGCACGCCAATAAATGGAAGTGCACTTCTCAACAAAAAGGTTGGTGGAACCACTGAGGCACAAGGCCTTCGTTAACTAATTGCGATAGTTTGTGCGAACGAACATCTAATTAAATAACTTGCGCCCGCCCCGTGGATCCATTTAACTGTGAGAAAGTAACTTTCAGGCAATCAAATAAAGACCTCTCTGGAGGCACAAGACCTCTTCGGAGGCATGCTGCCCTCTTCGGAGGAAGAAGACCTCTCCCGAGGCACTACAAGCCCTCTTACGAGGCACAAGCCTTCCCCAAAGGCACATACTGCCCTCTTCGGAGGCAGAAGACCATCCCCAAGGCACACAAGACCTCTCCGGAGGCACAAGACCTCTTCGGAGGCACAAGACCTCTCCAGAGGCACAAGACCTCTCCGGAGGCACAAGACCTCTCCGGAGGCACAAGACCTCTTCGGCGGCACGTCCCAAGAATGAAATTCTCTTCTCAAACAATACAGTTGGCGGAACTACTATAGGGGCACCTTCCCAAGCAGAAGGAATAAGACTCTTGTTAACTGGTCGCAATCGTTCATACAAACGAACATCTGACCGGACAGTTTATGTCTGCCCCGTGGGTCCATTCAACTGTGAGAAAGTAATTTCAAGCGAGTCAAACAAAAAACCCTCTAACGAGGCACAACAAATAAGAAAGAAAAAAAGCCCTCTTTGAAGGTACACTTCAATTCTTAAAGGAAGAATAACTCGTTCATCTTGAAAAATTCTTCCTAAAAATTGAAGTGCTACATAAAGCTCTCTTTAGAGGCCCGCTTTACCGCATAGGAAAATTCACCTCTCAAAAATATGAAGTGACCATTTCCGAAGGTTGAAGCGTAAAAAACTTCTCCTAAAAACGAGACATGCTCCATTAAAGCAGAATAATTTTTCACTCAAAAAGTGAAATAAGTTATTCTCTAAAATAAGAGTACAAGTCTCGTCAAAGTGAAAGATATTGCAATGCACTTGTGGTATAAGGGCAATATCACACACTACATCAATAAAAATGGTATTCAAAAGGTAGTATTCAAGCAACATACCACAAGTTCATTACAATGTCACGTAAAAAAGATGTGGAATAAATGCATTCTCAAACACATACAAGAAGTTCGTACAAGTAAAAAGAATCGTTTGTTCTACACTAAAATGAGAAATAAATGCATTTTTACATACACAAGAATTTGTACAAGTAAAAGAATTATTTTATTCAATACTATGAAAATTCTTTACATGTGCAGATCTCAAAAAAGCGGGGACCTGTACCCGCACAATCTCCGGTCGATACAAGCAAAAGCAAAGTAATAAAAGTAGGGTCCATCTTATCACTCCTTCTTCCCACCTTTAGTACCCTTGCCCAGTTTGATGACTAGTTTTGGAATCCGGCGTGGACGGGTCGGAGAAGAAGGAGAAGAAGGTGTAGCTGGATCTTCTTCTATTTTATCTCCTCCAGCAGAGATGCCTTTCTTCTTCTTCTTCATGGCGCGCTTCCCTTTCCTCTTCGAAGAAGATTCACTTCCCAGAGTAAGCAGCGCAGAAAGTTTCGTGTTATCATCAAGAGACTGCTCCGGAGTCTTCTCGCTGTCCTCGAGATCTTCCGCCTTATGTTCTTGCGAAGCGGGCAGATCCTCCAAGCCTCGAAGGGCTTCTACATGTTCTTCTTGCGATCCCGGCTGAGAAGCCGGAGTAACTTGAAGAGTTGGAGGAGGAACAGCTGGAAGAGGAGAAGTATGCGCAACATTCGGTGCTTCCGCTACAGAAGAAAAGAAGTTAAAATAAGTATTCTCCGAAAAAAGAGAAGATATTGGATCATCAGGACTTAAGTAATAAGCGAGAAATTCATCAAGTTCAATTGAATCGAACGAGCAATCTAGTTGAGCCAGATCAGAATCAAAGTTACCTGGAAAAGTCGGTTTTATCACTTCAATTTCAAATTTTTCAGCCTCAATGTCTTCCTGGCTCTTCTCCTCGATTTGAGTAAGGGGAGATTCGGTGGTGACGGGCTTAGCCTCAGTTTCTGCAGGAGCTGGAGAGTAAGAGCTAGAACCGACGATATCAGCGTCGGCAGAAGTCAAAGTATGGACAGGGGCAGTTAGAGATATTTTCTTTTCCAGATGCTCCCCTACCACTGTTTCAGCTCTAGCTTCAGCGAGTTGCCCTTTTCCTCTGGCAAGAGCGGCACGGGACTTATCATCTAGATAAATGGCTTCAAGATCCGCTTCACCGTAACCAGCCCCTCCGAGCATATCGATTATTACTTTCCACACTTCTGCCAAAGTAGTTTCATATTTTGGCCCCAGCAAGGAGATACTTCCATGCCCCAAAACGCTATGGACATAAAAGTCGAACAAAGTAGAGCTGATGTTGGCTTTAGTTGTCTCATGAGATTCTTCGGCTGCAACTTGGCCAGCAACTGCCTCATCACGCTCTTTTTCAACTTTAAGAAGTCGAGCTTTTAACAGTTCAATTTCCACGTCCTGAGAGCTCGCCTTCTCCTGCAGCTGGGCAATATCGGTGCGATAGACCGCTGTCACTTTATGTTCAGCTTCAAGTTGAGCTTCAGCGTGCTGTTGAGTGGCATGAGCATCGCGAACCTATTTTTGAAGTACCTCTTCCTTTTGTGAATAAGAAGTGGAAGAGGCGGCGACCTCATTCTTTAGTCTTTCAACTTCAGCTTTAAGTCTCCCATAATTATCAGCGATGCTCTTCATTTCAGCATCGTGTTGCTTACAAATTTTATCCCACTCCGACTTATCGTTCTCCATGGTCAGCATGGCTTCGAGATTCGCGCGATTGACCCTTTGCAGCTCGTCAACAAGTTTTTGCCATCCAGACATCCTTTCAATATCAAGTTTGACGGCATCGAGGTTACGCAGCATAGCCGGTTTATCAATCGGGACCAAGTCAAGGTCAAAGCGTACCCCCTTTAAGCACCATTGCGGGAACCGACTTTGAAGAGTTGGCGGACCCTGTCCAACTTGATATTGGGGCCTGTTGATGATTGTTTGGATGTCAGACTTCTCAGAAGCGGGAGAACTGGAGGGGATGCCAAGAGGGATAGAAGCAGCAGGCTTGTTAGAAATAGTACAGGCGTCACTAAGCTTAGGCCGTTTGCTCGGGTCACTAGCAATGTGACTCTTACCTTTATCATCATAAGATTTTCTCTTATGAGAGTCATCATCTCTTTGGGATGAGTCATATCGTTCATCTTCTCTCCTGCGGCGTTCTTCATAGTCCCGCCTCTCACGAGCTTTTCTAATCGCTCTTTCTTCATCGATCTCCTGGTGGGAAGGGAGGTAGCGTCTGTAGTCATAAGTGTCGTGTCCCCCATAGCGTCGGAAGTCGGCATAGTATGAACCACTACGCCCCATCGGAGAAGCTGAAAATAAAAAAGAAAAAGGCAAGTGTTAAAAATCTTCAAAGCAAAGAAGTTGAGTGCATTTAGTCGTAAAATATCCTAAGTGTGTGTGGCGTGCAAACTACGCGCGTCAAACTACAAACCACTCTTTGGTGTGGGAACGGCAGCGACTTGTATAGAAGGCGTCGAAACTAGTTGTAAAGAAGAAGTCGCCTTGACAGCAGGAGAAATAGCTTTTGAAGCGTCATTTTTAAATAGCTCCTGCGAAGTCACCATTAAGTCACTAAGATCCCCAAAAATGTCTTCGTCGTCGTGCTGGGCGGAACTCTCTTTCTCAACCCCTTCATTGGATGCCTTCTCGGGGTATTGAGGAGGCTCCTCCTCTTCGATAACCGGAGAGAGCGTAGATTTTCCGGACGACCCCGCAACGTCAATAGAGGCAGAACACTTCACCAGTGAAGCCTCAGTGGTAGGTTCTTGCGGTATAGGTTCTTCGACAAAAGCTGGGGCATCGGACGCCTTTCCTAGAGAATCAGGAACTTCGTGAGGCCGAGTAGAGCGAGAAGGGTGAAGAAGTTCAAACTGATGCAGAAATTCATCTTTTAACAAAAATTTAATGCTTCTCTTGTAATATCCCGGAAATTTTAACAATATCAATTTAATAATCTGTTGAATAATTAAATTGATATGGATAATGTTTGATAATAAGATTTGAATTTAATTTAATAATCTGATTAAATTAGTATTAATTGGTAATTTTATCTTTTAAAATCTAATAAGATATTTTCTATTTGAATATATATATATATATATTTGTATATATTGAAATGGAAAGAATATTGGATTTGAATTTAATAAAGTATTTTCAAACTTTAATATTTATATAATTTGTAATTTGGAAATTTTTAATTTGACTTAATACTTTTGAAAATGATATTTGAGATTTAAATAACAAGAATAATTTCTTATTTATTATAAGAATATATTTTAAGTTTTTATTTTAGTTAAGATTTAAATTAAGAAGTTTATTTGTTTTAATATTCTTTCATTTTTAAATTTCAAACATAAGATAAATTGTTAAGTAAAAATGGGTTTGTAAAAATATATATAGAGTTAAAATAAATTTCCAAGTATATAAAAATATAATACATTTAATTTGATTAAAACATAAGCTATTATAAATAATTGTTTTCATGAGTTCACATTTCTATATTTATATAAAATCTAAAAGCTTATTTATAAAAAGATAAATACATTTTTATATACATATAAATATTTCATAAATACATATAAATGACTTAAATAAATTTATTAAAACAAGATTAACACTTGTAAGCTTATTAAGGTGGTTTAGTGACATTTGTAAAAATAAAGGTATATGTGTAAGATAATTAACACTTAAAAAGGACAAGTGGCTATATTTTTCTTTGATAATTAAAATAAAAATTTATATGAAAGAGGGAAAAATCTGTTTTCACTTTCAGCTAAAATTCATCTTCACTTCTTTCTCAAATAAAAATACAATTCGAATCAATGAAAGAAAAAATGAAAACCTGGAAATTAAAATTCAAAGCAAAAGAAGAAGTAAAATCTGGAATTGCAAATCAAAAGAAAGATCAAGGAAATTTCAAATTCTTCAAACAACCTGAAGATCAGAGAAAGATCAAACAGTAAGAATTTAAATTCAACAAAGCAAAGAGAAAATTTGTAGCAGCTAGATTCAAATTCAACTAGGCAAATAGAAGTTCAAAATCAAACATGCAAGCCTGGAAACAGAAAATGTTCTCTGTTCTCTGATTTTTGGTGAGTAAACTTTCTTTTAAAAACAGTTTTAAATCTGTTCTTATGTTTGATACATATAATAAATGTTGTAGTAATAAAGTATACAATGTTTACATGAATGATTGGGTATGAATGCATGTATGCATATAAGGGAATGTCTGTGAAATGTCTGTATAGATGTATATATACACTTCTCTGTTTATTTACAGGCTTCAACTTCATATAGAAAAATTCATATCCCCTTATATAATCAAATTAAGCTTTGATCTTTAAATGAAAGATGATTATAACAATGTAGTATTAATTATAAAAATTGTTTCAAGATTTTATATTTAGTAATTTTTAAAAATAAAATATATACAGTGATGATCTAAATATAAGTTAAAAATCAATCATCTTAATTTCAGAATTTGATTATAGAATCAGATTAGTATTAGAAAATGATGAATTTTAATATAGAAATCTTGATTTTTAGTATTGTATCTATTGAGAAATTCTGGGTTGATTGATTTTGTGGTTATCGTCGATTGCTGACGATTGACGACGAGTTGAAGTTCGAGATTGTTGTCGATGGTAGCTTGAACATTGTTGATCTCAGGAAAAATGGAGATTGTATTTTTAGTTGACCGTAGGGGGTAGGCGAAGGCGATATAGGGTTTAACACCCTGGGATACTCGTTGATATTCAATTGGATTTCGCGACAACATGAAACGATCGGAGGGGATCGCGTATTGATCGGAAGATGAGGGGAGACGTGACGTAGTTGCTGTGAAGATGGAGGTATTTCTCGAGGCAAGGATCATCGGCGGTGGTCGATTTCTGGCGAGATACGTTTTCCAGATTATGGGTTCAAGGTTCGATTTCGAATCTCGTTTGAATCGAGGAGAAATGAAGGGTCGAATGCGGTGACGTGATGAAGTCTGACTTGTCGGAGGCCAGGCGTAGTTCGTCGTCGATCGGTAAGGGTGTGCACGTGCACGAGCAAGTCTGTGCATCTGGGAATATGGATTTGGGGAAGAAAACATTAGCTCGGGTTTCGTTCGGGGAAATATCGAGTTTTACTCGAAGCAGTGTGAATTTAGTTTTGACTCGAGTTTGCTTCGGGAATTCTACGTGTTTTGCTCGGGTCGATTAGAAGCAGACTTTAAGGATTTTGAAAGGAAATGTTTTTTAGTTTTTAAACAAAAGAAACTTTGTTTTGTAATGTTTCTAAGTTTAAAATAAAGTAAAACAAGATTTTAACTATTTAACTAAATTGTTTTCTAGAATTGTTTTAACAAGTTTAAATTAATTTAAATAAATAAGTTTTAAAAGAAGAATAGGAAGGTGGATTTTCAAAATGTTATTTGCCTTAAAATTTATTTAATAACTTAGAAAAGTTTCAAAGATTTTAAAGGTAAAAACTAAATGTTGTAATTGTTTAATTATAATAAAGAGTTTATCTTAAGTAAATTAAGATTTGGATTACTTAAAGATAATTAAAATGTGGAGATAATAAGAGTAATTCAATTAGTGTTAATGACTTAAGAATAATTGATTTATGTAAATAATTAAATTAAGATAAATGATTTTTCTTAATTAAGGTTCTTAAGTATAAATAGTTAAGAAATATTTAATTAAATTTAAATAATTAGTTAAATAATTAACTAAGTAATTAATTAGTGATTTATTAAAGTTAATCACTTATAAATTAATTAAGTATAATTACTTGAGGAAGTAATTAAAGAATAATAATTTTATGAAAGTAATTTAATGGAAGTAATTAAGAGTTAATTACCTAGTGTTATTAATTAAGTAATTTAGTTAATAAAGTTAATTAAAGGATTAAGGATAATTAATAAGGTAATTAATTATTGGTTAAGGTAATTAATTAAAAAAGTAATTAATTAATGGAAGTAATTAAGGGAAGTTAATTACTGGATTAAATTAATCAAAGGTAATTAATAATTATGGATTAATTAAGAATAATTACTTAATGTAATTAATAAAATAATTAAAGATGTAATTAAGGATCATTAGTTTATAATTAATTAATGATGTAATCAAGAGTTGATTAATTAAAATTAATTAATCAAATGATAAGTGATTAATTGTAATTAATTAAGGATTAAAGTAATTGATTATAATTAATTAATTTATTAGTGAAGTAATAAAGGGTTAATTAATGTATTTGGTTAAGAATAATTAATTTGTGAAATTAATTAAAGATAATTACTTAAATGTAATTAAAGAATGATTAATCAAGATGATTAATTAAAGTGGATGGTTAGAGAATGATTAATTAATTTATTTGTAATTAATTAATAATTATATAAGTAAGATTTATAATGATGAAGTAATTAATTTAATTCTTTAAATTAATTAAAAGATAATATAAATCATTACTTATGAATGGGTGATAGTATTGAATACTTGGCATTGATTGATATCTCTGATGAGATATATGTTGTATGATATGGATGTTAGTTGAATTGTATGGATTATCTGATAATGTTGATTATCTGTTGTTAATTATCTTTCTTTGTGTATAAAGATAATGAATTGAATTTGTTTTAACCTTTAAAACAACTTGGCCTTAAAAGATACGTCTTTGGATTTCGATGAGACCGGGATCGGGTTTCTGTATACCGGATTTCCAGGTCTGGAGACCCGAATACCACATCGATCCAAATTAACGATAGGTCGTGAATCTCAAGTGAAGATGAAGATTCAGAGTGCAAGGGTTATTGTCGTTAACTCTGAGGGTGATTCCAAAACGAGTGTAACGAGATAATGCCTTCGGTTTCGTTCGAACCCGGAACGAACTTATATGGATTGAATGCTTTCAGCACATCGTCAGGCGGACGATGAGCATTCTAAGTGATATGTTCTGATTAAAGGTAATCGTAACCTCAAGCCTCATTAACCGGGAATGGCTAAAACAGGGGAGGTGCAGCAAGGCTTCGTGGGTAGCACCCATTGAGAGCAAGATAGATCCCTGTCTAGAGGTCCCTTTTCTTTTATTCGGCTTAGTGTGTGGTTGGTCGCGCCAACTACGGGATTGTCTTGTTCGGGATTATCCAGTAAGGGATGGTTCCGGCTTTGTGTTGCAGGGGAGCGGGCGTACTCCTCGGTACGGTGATCTAGGCCACGTACTGTGACGGGCGGTACCCCAGTAGCCCTGCCATTGTATGGAATCCAAACTCCAATAAGTGCCGTACGTATTAGTTGTGCCTAACTATGTTGGAATGTGAGATGTAAGCATTTCAGCTATTTCTATATTTTACTTGAAAACCCTAGACCCTATTATAATACAATCAGATTTCCTATCAAACGTTTTAGTTAGCGTAAGGTAAAAACTTACCCATGTTTATTTGTGGGGAGTCTTACGTGATACTTTTGTTTTCAAAAGTTTTCAAAGTTAAGCAATCTAACCGTTTACTCACACCAGACCCATGTCTGACCCAAGTGTTTATTTTCTGTTTTATTAAACTCTTGGGTACTCAAATTTTTACGAGTAGCCAAGGGATTCAGGTTTAGCTTTGACGAATTGTGGAGGAGCAATGGAGCAGGAGGCTTCAGCGTTGTAGATATATATAGTAGTTCCGCTGTGTTTGTATCTCTGTAGTGTATTGAGTTGTAATGTCTAGACAGATGTTTATAACTGTCTAGTAAGTGATGTATATGCTGTGTAACTCTGTAAAGTGTTGTATACTATGTAATAGTTTATGTTATTAATATAATTTATTCGTTCCGCTGTGAGATCGTTGTTGTTGTTTCTTTCTCTCTTCTCTTCTTTTCTCTTTCTATCCCTTTCTTTCTTCAAAACGATGCGACTTTCTGGGCTATGGAAGGCGGGTCGTGACATTTGGTATCAGAGCATAGGTTGAGCGAATACCTAAGCTATTGGTTAAGTGAATATCAGAGCGCTAGGTTGAGTGAATACCTAGGTTCGGAAGGATTGTTCATTAGAAATAGGATCTGTAGCAACCTGTTTGAGTCCGAGTGTATATATATATATGAGAGCGCGTATTTGTTAGTTATATAAAATGGTTTTATATTGTGTTAATTGATCGGTTGAGTGGTATATGGATTCTGGTCAATACGAGTAGCTAACGTTATTGATAGGGATCTCTAAACACTTGAACCAGGCCAACGGACACAATATTGTTTTAAAGAGGTAAATGAAATAATTTTACCCAGAAATAATTTCTATATAAAAAGTATCATTTTAAATATATATATATTTCTACCTATTTGTTGGGTTACCTGTTCGGGTTTTCCAATATAAGTTATAAAGGTAGATGGGGTAGTGGTGTGTGAAACACGACTACCAATGGTTGGAGTTTAAATGTTGAGGTTGGAAGTGTATTTGTCGAGACTGTAGACCCAATACCGTCTCGAGTAAGCTTTGCTGTGGTGAAGGATTTCATCGATCTCCGAAGGAAACTGTAATGGTTCGGAGTTTATCTCTGAAGTTTGGATGAGTAGAGTTGGATCTGTCGATGAGGCAGAAGCGAGTGATGGTACCTTGATACCTCAGGTAATAGTAGCTGTATGATGAGATACAGTGACGATGGATGTTCCCGAAGATGTTTTCTTTGGAACAAGATTAAGGAAGTGTGTATGCTTTGGTATTGTGGCTGAGTTCAGCATGGTGTTTCAGTTTGGTTTGGAGTTCGAGTTTCTCGAAGATCTTTGGAGTAGGAAGTCCTTGGCATCAGTGTCAGCAGTGCAGCTCGGAGTATTCTGTGATGGCAGGAAGTTTTCTGGCTGAGCAGTTTTTCTGAAGGTGAAGTTCAGAAGCAGTAAGAGTGGGTCCATTTCTTCGATAAATTGGATAAATAAGTGTAAGCTGTTCTGATTGGTAAAGAGAGAACAGTCTGTTTGGAATTAGGCTGGGTTGATCGCAAAAGTGACTTGCGATTGTCTGAGTGTTCTCTTGAGTTGTCAGAGTTTTTCTGGATGTCTTTAGAGAAGTCAGAAGTTTGTCCACATCTGAAGGTTGAGTTTTCTTATCGACTAGATTCCAGGAGTGATACCGGTGGTTCAGTCTAGTGGAAGGATGTTTCCTAGAGATGGATTTGGTGAAGCAGCTCAAGTTTTGCTGGAGTATCTGAGTTTTATTTATGGATCAATGAACCTTATTTCTAGAAGTGAGTTGTCCAGTCTGTGCTTGTGTCCTACCTCATATCAGAATTGAGCAGCAAAAGTAGTTTGGAGTGTATCTCTGGATGGGAGAAGTAAGTTTAGAATCTACTGATTGTTGTGAAGTAGAGTTATGTTTGGATCTCGTCTCTGTTCTGATTTGGATAAGTATTTGGTCTTCTGAATTGAATTGTCAGTTTGGATAACTGGAATTCATTGAGTTGTACGTATCTCTGAGGGAGTACGTATTTGATCTATCTCTGGTTTTAGAATCAGCAGTTCTGGAAGTTTGGTTATTGAGTCAGACTCGTCTGTAGTCTGATATTCTGTTTAGTTCTGTAGATCTAGATGAGTAGGAGATCTATAGCTTAGTAGTTTAGATTGTTTGTAGAGCGAGTATTCCGGTATATATATATATACTTGGGGAAACTCGAGGAATTTTATCTAGAATTTAGTCTAGATAGTTAGATTGTTTGATTGGATGATTTGGTTGCTATGGTTGCTAGCATATGGATGATAGTAGATGCTTGTGTTTTGAATTTAAATCTTTAATAAGATTATTAAATTACCTTTGTTTAAATTTCGGGGACGAAATTATTTTAAGGGGGGAGGAATGTAATATCCCGGAAATTTTAACAATATCAATTTAATAATCTGTTGAATAATTAAATTGATATGGATAATGTTTGATAATAAGATTTGAATTTAATTTAATAATCTGATTAAATTAGTATTAATTGGTAATTTTATCTTTTAAAATCTAATAAGATATTTTCTATTTGAATATATATATTTGTATATATTGAAATGGAAAAAATATTGGATTTGAATTTAATAAAGTATTTTCAAACTTTAATATTTATATAATTTGTAATTTGGAAATTTTTAATTTGACTTAATACTTTTGAAAATGATATTTGAGATTTAAATAACAAGAATAATTTCTTATTTATTATAAGAATATATTTTAAGTTTTTATTTTAGTTAAGATTTAAATTAAGAAGTTTATTTGTTTTAATATTCTTTCATTTTTAAATTTCAAACATAAGATAAATTGTTAAGTAAAAATGGGTTTGTAAAAATATATATAGAGTTAAAATAAATTTCCAAGTATATAAAAATATAATACATTTAATTTGATTAAAACATAAGCTATTATAAATAATTGTTTTCATGAGTTCACATTTCTATATTTATATAAAATCTAAAAGCTTATTTATAAAAAGATAAATACATTTTTATATACATATAAATATTTCATAAATACATATAAATGACTTAAATAAATTTATTAAAACAAGATTAACACTTGTAAGCTTATTAAGGTGGTTTAGTGACATTTGTAAAAATAAAGGTATATGTGTAAGATAATTAACACTTAAAAAGGACAAGTGGCTATATTTTTCTTTGATAATTAAAATAAAAATTTATATGAAAGAGGGAAAAATCTGTTTTCACTTTCAGCTAAAATTCATCTTCACTTCTTTCTCAAATAAAAATACAATTCGAATCAATGAAAGAAAAAATGAAAACTTGGAAATTAAAATTCAAAGCAAAAGAAGAAGTAAAATCTGGAATTGCAAATCAAAAGAAAGATCAAGGAAATTTCAAATTCTTCAAACAACCTGAAGATCAGAGAAAGATCAAACAGCAAGAATTTAAATTCAACAAAGCAAAGAGAAAATTCATAGCAGCTAGATTCAAATTCAACTAGGCAAATAGAAGTTCAAAATCAAACATGCAAGCCTGGAAACAGAAAATGTTCTCTGTTCTCTGATTTTTGGTGAGTAAACTTTCTTTTAAAAACAGTTTTAAATCTGTTCTTATGTTTGATACATATAATAATTGTTGTAGTAATAAAGTATACAATGTTTACATGAATGATTGGGTATGAATGCATGTATGCATATAAGGGAATGTCTGTGAAATGTCTGTATAGATGTATATATACACTTCTCTGTTTATTTACAGGCTTCAACTTCATATAGAAAAATTCATATCCCCTTATATAATCAAATTAAGCTTTGATCTTTGAATGAAAGATGATTATAACAATGTAGTATTAATTATAAAAATTGTTTCAAGATTTTATATTTAGTAATTTTTAAAAATAAAATATATACAGTGATGATCTAAATATAAGTTAAAAATCAATCATCTTAATTTCAGAATTTGATTATAGAATCAGATTAGTATTAGAAAATGATGAATTTTAATATAGAAATCTTGATTTTTAGTATTGTATCTATTGAGAAATTCTGGGTTGATTGATTTTGTGGTTATCGTCGATTGCTGACGATTGACGACGAGTTGAAGTTCGAGATTGTTGTCGATGGTAGCTTGAACATTGTTGATCTCAGGAAAAATGGAGATTGTATTTTTAGTTGACCGTAGGGGGTAGGCGAAGGCGATATAGGGTTTAACACCCTGGGATACTCGTTGATATTCAATTGGATTTCGCGACAACATGAAACGATCGGAGGGGATCGCGTATTGATCGGAAGATGAGGGGAGACGTGACGTAGTTGCTGTGAAGATGGAGGTATTTCTCGAGGCAAGGATCATCGGCGGTGGTCGATTTCTGGCGAGATACGTTTTCCAGATTATGGGTTCAAGGTTCGATTTCGAATCTCGTTTGAATCGAGGAGAAATGAAGGGTCGAATGCGGTGACGTGATGAAGTCTGACTTGTCGGAGGCCAGGCGTAGTTCGTCGTCGATCGGTAAGGGTGTGCACGTGCACGAGCAAGTCTGTGCATCTGGGAATATGGATTTGGGGAAGAAAACATTAGCTCGGGTTTCGTTCGGGGAAATATCGAGTTTTACTCGAAGCAGTGTGAATTTAGTTTTGACTCGAGTTTGCTTCGGGAATTCTACGTGTTTTGCTCGGGTCGATTAGAAGCAGACTTTAAGGATTTTGAAAGGAAATGTTTTTTAGTTTTTAAACAAAAGAAACTTTGTTTTGTAATGTTTCTGAGTTTAAAATAAAGTAAAACAAGATTTTAACTATTTAACTAAATTGTTTTCTAGAATTGTTTTAACAAGTTTAAATTAATTTAAATAAATAAGTTTTAAAAGAAGAATAGGAAGGTGGATTTTCAAAATGTTATTTGCCTTAAAATTTATTTAATAACTTAGAAAAGTTTCAAAGATTTTAAAGGTAAAAACTAAATGTTGTAATTGTTTAATTATAATAAAGAGTTTATCTTAAGTAAATTAAGATTTGGATTACTTAAAGATAATTAAAATGTGGAGATAATAAGAGTAATTCAATTAGTGTTAATGACTTAAGAATAATTGATTTATGTAAATAATTAAATTAAGATAAATGATTTTTCTTAATTAAGGTTCTTAAGTATAAATAGTTAAGAAATATTTAATTAAATTTAAATAATTAGTTAAATAATTAACTAAGTAATTAATTAGTGATTTATTAAAGTTAATCACTTATAAATTAATTAAGTATAATTACTTGAGGAAGTAATTAAAGAATAATAATTTTATGAAAGTAATTTAATGGAAGTAATTAAGAGTTAATTACCTAGTGTTATTAATTAAGTAATTTAGTTAATAAAGTTAATTAAAGGATTAAGGATAATTAATAAGGTAATTAATTATTGGTTAAGGTAATTAATTAAAAAAGTAATTAATTAATGGAAGTAATTAAGGGAAGTTAATTACTGGATTAAATTAATCAAAGGTAATTAATAATTATGGATTAATTAAGAATAATTACTTAATGTAATTAATAAAATAATTAAAGATGTAATTAAGGATTATTAGTTTATAATTAATTAATGATGTAATTAAGAGTTGATTAATTAAAATTAATTAATCAAATGATAAGTGATTAATTGTAATTAATTAAGGATTAAAGTAATTGATTATAATTAATTAATTTATTAGTGAAGTAATAAAGGGTTAATTAATGTATTTGGTTAAGAATAATTAATTTGTGAAATTAATTAAAGATAATTACTTAAATGTAATTAAAGAATGATTAATCAAGATGATTAATTAAAGTGGATGGTTAGAGAATGATTAATTAATTTATTTGTAATTAATTAATAATTATATAAGTAAGATTTATAATGATGAAGTAATTAATTTAATTCTTTAAATTAATTAAAAGATAATATAAATCATTACTTATGAATGGGTGATAGTATTGAATACTTGGCATTGATTGATATCTCTGATGAGATATATGCTGTATGATATGGATGTTAGTTGAATTGTATGGATTATCTGATAATGTTGATTATCTGTTGTGAATTATCTTTCTTTGTGTATAAAGATAATGAATTGAATTTGTTTTAACCTTTAAAACAACTTGGCCTTAAAAGATACGTCTTTGGATTTCGATGAGACCGGGATCGGGTTTCTGTATACCGGATTTCCAGGTCTGGAGACCCGAATACCACATCGATCCAAATTAACGATAGGTCGTGAATCTCAAGTGAAGATGAAGATTCAGAGTGCAAGGGTTATTGTCGTTAACTCTGAGGGTGATTCCAAAACGAGTGTAACGAGATAATGCCTTCGGTTTCGTTCGAACCCGGAACGAACTTATATGGATTGAATGCTTTCAGCACATCGTCAGGCGGATGATGAGCATTCTAAGTGATATGTTCTGATTAAAGGTAATCGTAACCTCAAGCCTCATCAACCGGGAATGGCTAAAACAGGGGAGGTGCAGCAAGGCTTCGTGGGTAGCACCCACTGAGAGCAAGATAGATCCCTGTCTAGAGGTCCCTTTTCTTTTATTCGGCTTAGTGTGTGGTTGGTCGCGCCAACTACGGGATTGTCTTGTTCGGGATTATCCAGTAAGGGATGGTTCCGGCTTTGTGTTGCAGGGGAGCGGGCGTACTCCTCGGTACGGTGATCTAGGCCACGTACTGTGACGGGCGGTACCCCAGTAGCCCTGCCATTGTATGGAATCCAAACTCCAATAAGTGCCGTACGTATTAGTTGTGCCCAACTATGTTGGAATGTGAGATGTAAGCATTTCAGCTATTTCTATATTTTACTTGAAAACCCTAGACCCTATTATAATACAATCAGATTTCATATCAAACGTTTTAGTTAGCGTAAGGTAAAAACTTACCCATGTTTATTTGTGGGGAGTCTTACGTGATACTTTTGTTTTCAAAAGTTTTCAAAGTTAAGCAATCTAACCGTTTACTCACACCAGACCCATGTCTGACCCAAGTGTTTATTTTCTGTTTTATTAAACTCTTGGGTACTCAAATTTTTACGAGTAGCCAAGGGATTCAGGTTTAGCTTTGACGAATTGTGGAGGAGCAATGGAGCAGGAGGCTTCAGCGTTGTAGATATATATAGTAGTTCCGCTGTGTCTGTATCTCTGTAGTGTATTGAGTTGTAATGTCTAGACAGATGTTTATAACTGTCTAGTAAGTGATGTATATGCTGTGTAACTCTGTAAAGTGTTGTATACTATGTAATAGTTTATGTTATTAATATAATTTATTCATTCCGCTATGAGATCGTTGTTGTTGTTTCTTTCTTTCTTCTCTTCTTTTCTATTTTCTACCCCTTTCTTTCTTATTAGCGATACGACTTTCTATGGAGAGAAAGTCGTGGTCGTTACATCTCTCCTCAACTGGCACAACCATAAGCCTTTCGAAAGTTGACTTGTGGCTGGGTTCCCTGGAAGGGGGAGGAAGCGCTGAAAAGTAAAGATGAAGTTAGCACTTGACATTTTGGATTTCGGAAAACTCAAAGAATAGAAGAAGTAAAGATGAATAATCTTACTTCCTTCTCTCCAAACGGCATAAAACCCCGGAGGACAGCGGACGAAAAAGAATTGACTTAGAAACCCATGAACACTATCCGAAAGGCCAATGATCAGTTTGCGGTTTCTAGCGCTGCGCACGACAGTGATGGAAGGATGATCTTTATTTCTGGCGAAAGAGCATAAGTAACAAATCTCATCAAAGCTTGGAAAACGGTCAAGTGTCCTCCTAAATAGCACACACAATCCCATCATAATGGCGTAGCCATTAGGGTGTAGCTGGAAGGGGGAGATGGCTAGTCGACGAAGAAGATTCTGGAGAAAGTCGTTGAAAGGGGGAATAGCCCCGCTCAGGCACATTTGCCGGTTAACTGTGACAAAGCCAGTGGGTGCCACATCAGCGGTGCTGCTTTTTCCAGGAAGAATGGCATCTACTTCAGCGATACCAAACTGGGTGCACAATTGCCGGAAAACTTTGTACGACAAGGTAGTTGAGACTCTTTCTGGAGGGTTGACTAACGGGGCTGGAATAACGGCGGCCTCTCCGGTTTGAACTACAACATCTTCTTGCTGAGAAGTCATTCTACACAAGCAACTGGATATTCAAATGTTAAGGTGCACATTTCCTAGAAAGTGTGAAGTGTTGTGCAGAACTAATAAAAATAACAAGCAAATATAACTGGAGTTTAACTAATCGGCAATTGATCAATTACAAAATTTCAGGACTTGTTAATTTAAAATTTAGGTGCAGTATTAGTGCAGACCGGTCAGCTTTAATTGGCTATTCTAGTGTTGCTTTAATACTTTCCTTGAATTTGTTGGTTTTGCAGCACTTCGTTCACACAGTCTATTTAAGTTAATTATCCTTTGTTAACTAATCTGTCATTTGATGTGGGCAATCAGTGGCAGTATATTCGTCCCGATTTTTTGTAAATATTGTATTAAGCAGATTGTTAAGCTTACAAATTGAAGCAATCTGTAAAAGAATGCAACAAAGTTTAACAGGTTAAAGTCCAAACAATTCAGTATTCAGGCAGTTTACTTCAGCAATTCAAGTTAAAGTTCGAGTCAGAATTACGCTTCATGACAGTTCAAAGTACTAACTCGTCCACGACCTAAAAATTATGAGGCGAGTTAGGTTAGGTGGTTTATGCTTTAAGTCATTGACGTTTTAAGTCGGCAGTGTTTAAGTCGTAAGTTGTAGAAAGGAGTAAAAGCTCCAGTTCGACGCAACGAGAAATTCCCCAAGTCCTAACTCGGCTACGACTCAAGGCTTATATTATGAAGGTTGCTAGGTCGGTTCAGAGTTAAGTCGCAAAAGTCGCTGGGTCGCATAAGTTTACTAGGTCGCGCCCAAGCTAAGGTCTCACTTTACTCAAACCGACCAACCTCCTGTCTAATCGGCAACTCGTCACCCTCCTAACCCGTTAACCCGTTAGCTTCTCCATCAACGAAAGCCATCATTTTTTCCGAGCTATCAAATCATCACAAATCCGATGCCCTACCATTCTAATGCAAATCACAAGTCAGTTAGCCTGAAGCTCTGTAATCCATCACCTTCATCTCACCAATCGTTTAAAACCAACTTGAATTAACTCAAAACGCAGCAGGGTTTACAATGAAGCGTCACAAAAGGAGGTGAGTTATGGAACTCACGAATCAATAGTAATCAAAGATTGGGAAGAGAGAAGGTTCACTTACGCAATGCGATGTTAAGGAGAATCGGATTGGAATCATCTTTTGGAAGCTCGAAGAATTTGTTAATGGCGGAGCAAGTTGTTGAAACAAGTCGATACGAAAGAATGAACGAGCTAACGTTTTATATGGGGCAAAGAAGAGAAGGTGAATAGGCACATGAGCTATTAGATCTTTCGGGTCGTGCACGACCTAGTAGCGTTAAGTCGAAGCACACGACCAAAGGCACAGGCGTGTACTTCGAGGGGCAAATGTTAACCCCACTTTTGCGCGACCTAAGGAATGGAATGATCTAAGAAATGAGTCGACCTAGGATATGAACCGACCTAAGAGATCCTACGACATAACAACCTAGGAGGTACGCCGACCTAAGGAATGAGACGACTTAAGATATGTGCTGATCTAAGAGGCTACCAACTAAAGAAGATAGCGGCTTAACGGCTTAAGGAGTTTGGCGACATAACTACTTAGTGGTTCAAACGACTTAACGACCTAAGAAGTCTAACGAGTTAACTTCATACCGACCTAGAAGCTCACCAACTTAAGAGAAACCTAACGACTTAAGGAAGTAACCACCTAACTATGGAAAGGACTGAACGACTTAGCAACTTCACTTAAGTCGCGACCGACTTATGACCTATGATAGATCACTCACGATCTAAACAAACAAACTCAATGCCACATTATGTTACATCGTGGCCCTCTTAACTCATGGACGACCTGGGACTTGTGGAATTATTGGAGATGAACAAGCATACTCCAGTTAAGCTGCAACCCACTACCTAGTTTAGGTCGGCCACGACCTAAAGCTACAGAGTTAAAATTCAATACCATGACACTTATGCCGCATCTTGTTGACTCGTCTACGACCTGGGACTTGTAATATATTCCCAAACAAATAGGCGCATCCCTGGGAAGCGGCGCATCAAGCCTAATGGGTCGGCCACGACCCACGACCTATCTTAGGTCGATCACGACCTACGATCCAGCCTGGAATTTCACTATAAATACAGCATGAATTCGAACTTAGAGGGGGGACTTTTCGAACAATTCTCCGAAGCGCCGTTACTATACAGAATTCTCGACTCAACCAACACTCAAAGAACTCCAAACATTCAAGACATCACATCAAGCTTCGAGAGAGATCCTGCACATCCAAAACGAATTCAAGGAACCTCTTTCACATCGAAGTTTGAGCTACGAGTCTAAAGTTTTTCTGGGATTGAAGTGCATTGTATTTTGAAGTATATTGTATCAACTTGTAATTGAGATCAGCAATAAAGGAATTCAAAGTGGACGTAGGCTTGATCTTAAGCCGAACCACTATAAATCGCTGTCTTTTACTGTTTTCTGCTATTTTACTGCTTATTTCTTGTTCCCGTCTCACGGGTGGTGCTTTCACAATATTACTACACACACCAGGGTGTTAGCGTTCAATTTTCAGCATTAACAATATCCATCCTTTGTTCTTGCAGAATCCAACACTAAATATTATGGGATTATCGATTTAGTGTTCCATAATCATTCTCTTAACTTATTGGTACCCATTGAACTTTGTCTATCCATTTCAAGACATAAGTTGGGTTTCTGTTAAGGATGATCAACCTTCATTCACATACCTTAGTCCCATTTCTTGTGACTTTATAGAAACCATTGCCTTTGGAAGACTCTTTGTAAGTGGATCAACCAAGTTTTTCTTCGTTTCTATGTAGTCAACATTTATAACTCCTCGTTTGAGTAACTGTCTCACCATTTGATGTCTTAGACTCAAATGTCTAGACTTTCCATTATATGTCTTATTAGACACATTGTATATCGTTGCTTGATTGTCATAGTTAATCAAGACTGCTGGAGATGGCTTCTTCCATAAAGGGATTTCCATTAATAAATTCCTAAGCCATTCCGCTTCTTTACATGCATTGGCTAATGTAATCAATTCTGACAACATTGTTGAGTCAGAAATACAGGTCTGCTTCTTGGAAGCCCAAGACATAGCAGCGCCTCCTAATGTAAAGATCCATCAAGTAGTAGACTTGGATTTGGATTCTACGTTGTTCCAGGTTGCATCACTATATCCTTCTATTACAACAGTATATCCTTTATAAGATAAACCATATTCAATGGTTCCTTTCAAATAAGCTAAAACTCTGGAAATAGCTTTCCCATGTTCGAAACCTGGATTGCTCGTAAATCGACATAATACACTTATAGCATGTGCGATGTCTGGTCTAGTGCAATGCATAGCATACATAAGACTCCCAATAACACTAGAATACTCTAGTTGAGAGATAGTACGTCCAGTGTTCTTTTCTAATTTAATACTAGGATCTAAAGGAGTTGGTGCTGGTTTGTCATCGTAATGACCATACTTTTGTAGGAATTTCTCTATGTAACGAGATTGAGTTAGTAATAACTCCCCCTCTTTCCTAATAATTTTAATTCCTAAAATTACATCAGCCTCTCCTAGATCTTTCATATCGAATTTAGAAGACAGAAACTTTTTAGTTTCATTCACACATGATATATTGGAACCAAATATTAGCATGTCATCAATGTATAAACATATTATAACACTACCGTTGTTATCTGATTTGCTATAAATACATTTATCAGCATCATTAACAATGAATCCATATGACAGTGCAACTTTATCAAATTTCTCATGCCATTGCATGGAAGCTTGCTTCAGGCCATAAAGAGATTCCACTAATTTGCAAACTTTCTTTTCTTGGCCTGGGGTTTTGAAACCTTCAGGTTGTTCCATATATATCTCTTCTTCTAAATCTCCGTTTAGAAAAGCATTCTTTACATCCATTTGATGTATGACTAATTTATGAATTGATGCAAGTGCAATTAAACAGCGTATAGAAGATATGCGAGCAACTGGAGCATATGTATCAAAGTAATCTACTCCATGTCTTTGCTTATATCCCTTAGCAACTAATCTGGCTTTAAACTTATCAATGGATCCATTTGTATTCAACTTTTTTTTGAATATCCATTTACATCCTATAGGTTTAGCACCAGGAGGTAAATCAGTTAAAACCCAAGTTTGGTTTAACAGTATGGAATTCATTTCATCATTGATAGCTTCTTTCCAGAAATTGGAATCTCGGGAACTCATAGCCTCAGAATAAGTTTTGGAATTTTCATCGACGTTCATTACATATTTAGTCACATTAAGGACTTCGTCCTTACTGCCTTCTACAAGATATGTAATGAAGTCAGGACCATAGTCCTTCTCTATTCTCGCTCTTTTACTTCTCCAATGTTCAGTATTATTATCTGGTACTGATACTTCCTTGCTGTTTTGAGTAGGAGCATAATCATCGTCATTGATATCATTAGCCATACTAGGTTCTGGACTAGATGATCTCAATGGGATCTCAACAGTTTGATTTTCAAAAAATTCTACATCTACAGATTCTATAACTTCTAGGGTGTCAAGAATAAGGAATCTATAAGTTATACTATTAAGTGAATATCCTATGAAAACACATTTAAATGCTCTATTTCCTAACTTTGGTCGTTTAGGGTTTGGTTTTCTAACATATGCTAAGCAACCCCAAACTTTAAGTCTAGTTATATTAGGTTTCCTACTAAACCATAATTCATAAGGGGAAATATTATTCTTTTTAAGTGGTACTCTATTTAAAATATAACATGCAGATAACATAGCATCACCCCATAGGTTATAAGGTAAATTAGAACTTATGAGCATGGCATTAACCATTCCTACTAAAGTTCTATTCTTCCTTTCAGCAACACCATTTTGTTGTGGTGTATATGCGGTAGTACATTGGTGAACTATACCTTGTTGTTTACAAAACAAGGTGAATTCATTTGAGAAATATTCACCACCACGATCTGAATGTAATATTTTAATTTTAACTCCTAATTGTGTTTCGACCTCTACTTTGTAAATTTTGAATTTATCAAAAGCCTCATCTTTAGTTTTCATTAGATATACATATGCATATCTAGTATAATCATCAATGAATGTTATATAGTATTGGTTACCACCATAGGTGATATGACTTTTTAAGTCACCCACATCACTATATACCAAATCAAGCAAACCAGTTTTCCTTTCTACGGATTTAAAGGATTTTCGGTGTATTTTTGCTTGAACACATATTTCACATTTAGAGATGGTATCGAAATCACAATCAGAAATTAATCCTAATTTATGTTTATTTCTAATGGAATTATAATTAACATGTCCTAATCTACCATGCCATAAATTAATAGAATCAACAATATAAACAGAAGATTTCTTTATTAGATTCAACTTAATCATGCCGTTACAAGAGTATCCCTGTCCAATAAATCTATCATTCTTAGACAACACTAGCTTATTAGACTCATACACCATCTTGAATCCTCCTTTGTTAAGAAGGTATCCAGATATCAAATTCTTACACATATCAGGTACATAAAATACATTTACTAGTGTAAGAACTTTTCCAGAGGTGAAAGTAAGTTCTATAGTGCCTTTTCCCAGAACTTTGCTTGGAACCTTATTTGGTCCAGTAACTTCGTCGGCCACTCCTTTATTTTCTTCGTAACTCTTGAAAAGATTACGGTCTTTGCAAATATGAATGGTTGCTCCAGTATCAAACCACCAATCATTATCATTGCCGCAAATGGAGTTCGCCTCTTGCACTACAGCCACAAGCGAGTCTTCGACCACATTCACTTTTTGTTGTTTCTTTCGCAGACGGCAGTCTCGGGCATAGTGGCCGGGCTTGTTACAAAAATAACAAGCACCTTTCTTTTTGTTGTTGGTTTTGGAATTATTATTCTTCTTAAATTGTGTCTCATTCTTTGGCTTTGACTTATCAGTAATTTCAACATTATTTGCCTTAGAATGAGACTCAATTTGCGGATTATCAGCTAGATCGCGTTTGCTAGAGTCTTCTTCAATACGAAGATGATGCTGTAAACTATCTAAATTATAATCTATTTTTGCATGCTTCATCTTTTTCTTATAATCATTCCAACTATGCGGAAGTCTCGAAATTATAACTCCAACAACAAAAGATTCAGGGATATCAATTCCAGCATCTTTAAGTTGATTCACCAACAGTAAGATTTCGCTTACTTGTCCAATTATGGACTTATTGGTGACCATTTTGAAATCCATAAAATTAGAAATAAGAAACTTTTTATTACTTGCCTCGGATATGCGGTACTTATTCTCCAGAGCAGTCCAAAGTGCCTTCGCTGTTTCCAAGGTCTTATGAGCATTGTAGACTGGGGTAGATAGCGCATTCAGAATATGGCCTCTGCATAGAAAATCGTCCTCTTTGCACTTTGCACGTTTAGCCTTTAGAGCAGCATCATCATTATCAGTTTCCTCCGGGATTTCTTCCAAGTCATTTTCCAAAATGTAGAACAACTTGACGGTGACCAAGAAAAATTTCATCGTTTCTTGCCAACGAGTGAAATTGTTGCCATCAAAACGCTCTAATTGTGATAGATGCTGATTCATAACTTATAGAGCGCTCGAACCTTCCATGGTTGAAGAATATTGTCTGAAAATTTGTTGGGAATTTTGTGGTTCGAGACAAATTTGATGGAGATTGCGATGAAGATAATGTTGTACTTCCGACTTCAAGGATCTATGGAATAGATTCTTTCAGACAATAGTTCAACCCACACTACGCCATAGATGGCCTACTGCAACGAAATTACAAGGTGTTGCTAGCTATAATGTAACGATAGGTATGCTGATTTTTGTCTATTACAACACTCGCTTCAAGGTGTTAGCATAGGTATCAACAAGATGTTGCAGTAGCTATAGATGTATTCAAATTACAAAATTAATAAAATTAGCAATCCGCGTGAATACGATCCAACGGTCTACATTTAATCTGGTTGTTAAAATGGATCACCACTGCAATTTGCCCCAAAATTTCGTTTTACCACCTGAACTAGTTTAGAGTAGATCCCCTTTTCTCGTATGTGATAATGGCTGCTCCTATCTTGTTCCTCTTTTGCTCTGAAATTAGGGCTTCGGCCTCGTCTTCGCTCCTATGAGATTAGCTAGGGCTTCGGCCTTGTCTTCGCTCCTGTGAGATTAGCTAGGGCTTCGGCCTTGTCTTCGCTCCTATGAGATTAGCTAGGGCTTCGGCCTTGTGCGATTAAGGCTTCGTCTAATATCGAAGGACCCGATTGATTGTCGATCGATTACAATTGCTGTTCTTCTGATTTGCTTTGGCAATCGATCGTCTCCTTGCTTCGAATACAGCTCCTTCGATTTTGCTTGAGTTCAACTGTGTATTCGGGTATGTAATTTGTTGCTTTTACTTTACTGTATTGCTTGCTTGAACTCGATACTATCTACCGATGATGTTAATGTGTTTATATAGGGTTCGAACCCCTAGATTTACGTTCGTATATATCTGTTGACATCGGTCATTTAATTGATTGTTCATCGTGACTTTGCCTTTGACATTTAACTAGACTTCGGCAACTTGATTTGAATTGGTTGAACTTGCTACTGTTCGTGGTTGACTTTGGCTATGTCTGTTCATCCTGTAGCTTGAACTTGTAATATATCTTCTGGTTGACATCCTGTAGCTTGAACTTGTAATATATTTCACTTGAGTTTTTGTAGTCAAGTTGCTTCACCATACTGTTTCCATTGGTGCCACACACACACTTGTGTACCTTTCTCTTTGTGCTTCACTTGTTCACTGAAACTGTTGTATCACTTATGTTTTCCATTATCATGTATATATATATGCATTCATGTATGTATATATGTGTTTGTTGTTGCACTTGAACATGTATATATGCACTGGTCCTTTGAGCCTGTTTGCACTGCCTATATATATACATGCTGTTTCACACATGTATATATGTATGGTTGCTTTCATATGGTAGCTGGACTTGCTCGAGTTCATATTTCTTATATTATCTGACTTCGGCCATTTTTGAAATTGCTGCAGCTCATTCACTTGACACTTCTGTTGGTCTGTATTTTTGAATATGGTTGGAGTTTTGGTTTAATTGTGAGTTTGAGTTCTTTTGTTGAGCTCTGTCCACTGTTGTTTTATGTTTGGCATACAAGTCTGGTATAGTTTGCTCTGACCAATTCATTGAGCATGCTGTTTATTTCTGTAGCATGCTTCTGTTTCATTTTTGTTCTTGTGCATTGTCAACTGCTTGGACCAAATTGTCACCCAAATAACTGAGGCAAATAATATTTTCAAAATTACATTTTATTTTATACTGCAAAAATATTTCCTTTTCAATTTTACTGCGTCAGTGTGTATTTTTGCAGATTGCTCAGATGTTGGATTCAATCTGAAATGGAGTTGAAGACAGGTTTCAAAGAAGGTCGATCCCCGCCGGGACTGCGGTGCCCCGGACCCCCGCCGGCGCTGCGCCCGGACCCGCTTCTCGGCTCGCCTTCGGCTCGGCACTCGGCTCGCCTTCGGCTCGGCACTCAGCTCGTCATATATTTGTCAGTGTCGGTGTCTGTATAAATTGAAACTGCATATGTAATGAGTGAACTGAGTGATGTAGTGAGGAATATCTGTATATGTGAATATCAGTGTTATTTATCATTGAATTGTAAAATAGTGGAGTCGGGAATTTGTACTATTTTAAATGTTGAAATAAAATATTTATTTAAATAAATTACTGTTTGAATATCAAATTCTGTGCAATAGCATTTTATTAAATAAATATTTATTTCTATTAAAAAATCAAATATGCTCTACATTGTGGGCCCCACAAATTCAGAAAATTAATATCTATAGCAACATTTTTGAATGTTGCTACATGCACCTATGGATGTTGCTATAGACCCAAATAAGATTCTATTGCAACAATATTTCTTATGTTGCCTTAGATAGTCAAAATGTTGCCTTTGAGGTCTGCGGCAACGCGGCAAAATGCAACACCGAGAAAGTGTTGCCTTTGCCCTTTTTTAGCCTTCAGCAACATTTTTTGGCACATCCTGCATCACTTCTTTGGTGTTGCAGTATGCAATCTATGGCGTAGTGCCACCAGGTACAAACGGGTTATCAAACTATCGACTTTCAGGATTCAATGAAGCCCTATAACAGCGTAATCGGATTCAAAGTTTGCACGCCTTTGATCCGACCAAGAACACTTTAGAAATGGTTTATGATGATGCAATTTATATAGAATAGAATGAAGAGGAAGAAGAGAACAATTCTGCGATGTTTTTCTTAGTTTGCGACACCTGAGGGGCGTCACAAAAACGGAGCAATGGAATGGAGTTATGGCGTCGCAGAACTATGAGGAAGAAGAAGATGATTCAGAAATTAGTTTTGAAATGTTTCTGGGCGTTGCTAGTTATAGATGTGAAGAGGTGTCTATTCGCGAAGTGTCACAACCGTTTGCAACGGTTCACAATTTAAACGTCGCGTCCATTCATATTTTGCAACGGTTCAAAATGGTTTTGGGTCCTTAACGGGCTGAAATCTGGCCCGTTACTGTTCACTTATGATCCAAAAATATTTTCGGATCCGAATCCGAAACCCGAAACCCCGAAACCCGTACCCGACCCGGCCCGGTTCGGTCGGACGGACGGTGGCGGTGCGCATGTGGTGTTGCATGACTTCTCTCCTCACAACAAAGCAAACATGTGGGAGCCCCAAGGCCCCAACATCCACATGAGAAAACTATATTTATACAAATTTTTGTATAACTTTCTACCATGTGGGACTAATATACTCTTCTTCCTCTTTACTTCTTCTCTTCCAAATCAAAACCCAAATCCCAAAGAATGTTTGAAAATTTTACAACATTTGTCTCCCCATTCCCTTCTCATTCTAACCAACCAAGCGAGTAACACACTATCGAAGCAAAAATCTCATCATACCTCTTTCCCTTCTCATTCTAACCAACCAAGCGAGTAACACACTATCGATGATGAATGGTTTGCGAGACACCAACATTATGGCCTTTTCATCCTAATTTCTTTTTCTTCGTTTAGGATGAAATACTAATCCTCGCCTTTGAAATTTAGCAAATCTTCCATTTCGAATGGAAATTGTTAAAAGGACTCCATTTGTAGATATGGATGAGGAATTTTAGAGGGACTCCACTTAGAAAACAAACTATTATTGGAACCCTATCCGAATAAAACTATTTACAATTTACCTATTGCGCAAACTTCGGCAACCACTCATCAAAAAAAATAGCGATAATGATTCATCGAAAATCGTATTCGGTGGGGTCTTGTGGAAAATAATGTGAAAAAAAAACAATGATTAATCATCGAAAAACAGAGGGTTGTTGGAGGTTTAATTTTTTTATTGTACAACCGCTAGCAATTTTATAAACAAAATGACATTCCCTTATTCTGTTTTGGAGTACATTTATTCTAAATCTAACTTCTCACTCGGGTCCTATATATGTGTCTACCGTATCTAAGTGTCCAATATATGGTATTTATTTCTAATTTTTAATTGGTGCACTTAAATTACAAAACTTGATTTATTTTGTCTAATATTAATATCATTAATGGGCTCCTTAAACTCTTCTAGCAAAATATCCCATGTCATCATATGAAAATAAAAAGTAAAAGTTTGTATAGAAGTCACTTTTCATATAAAATATATAGTTTTAGAAACATTTCTTTCAAATTCGGAGCCATGATATCTTAAGGCTTCGGAATGTTCCTGACTTTTAAACTCACCGTGAAGGCATTTACCAAATGGTACGCTAATGAAATCTTAAAACCAATTTAGGACCCACATTGCTATTACTTTCAAAATATATATCTAATTTAACGGGTGACACAATTTTGGCAAACCATATAAATGTATATCTTAGCATCTAATAAATGGTAATTTATTTTCAGTTTTACTCTACAAAGGCATTGCCATTAGCGATGCTACCGTCGTAGGTGTCGCTAAAAGGTGATGCACAAACAGTCGACACCACTAGAATTAGCGACAGCGTCATCGCAATTTTAGCGATGGCTAGCATCGCTTGGTTAAACACGTGGAAATTCCAGAGTGGTTGATATGTCGCTGGCTGACTCTAGTCGACACAAAGTTGAATAAATAGGCCATAGCAAGCCCTCGCTTTCCGATGCAAGCCTGGACAACTTGGTCATCACTAGCCATCGTAATATTGGGTATTTTTTTCAAAATCTATAGCTTTTATTTGAGACATCTAAAGGCGCAAATGTCATCATATCTCAATACATCTCATCTACAACACATATAAATCCAATATCGCAACTAAAACAATCGCATATCACTCATAAGCAAGTATGTAACACAAAAAATAATATCTACATCAACATTCCATCAAACAACGTCCACATTCCATCAAACAACACTCCACAAGTCCTTCAAATAACACAACCATATCGATAAATATTTATGTTCATCAAAAAAACATCCACAAAAACATCTGGCAACACAATCGCCAAACAAGTATCAAATCCATCATCACATGTCAAATAAATACAAGACAAAATGAAAAAAATCCATCAAACACCATAGACATACCTACTGATCGTCATCTCCCGACCCATCTTCCTCATGCATTCTCCCATGCTCTGCTAAATATGCCACCATCTGCAAATCTAATGGCTACGCAAATCCTTCACTCTTCCGCTAATCATTAAACTCTACCATATGTTGTTTCAGCTGAGCTATCTTCTTCTCTGCCTTGGATCTCTTATAAGCCCTCTAGGTCATTATCTCCAATAAAATAGTTAATAGCGAGTTATAATTCAATATTAAATAAAATTTATATATTAGTTAATGAAGTAGTTTACCTCCTGATTTCCGTAATTGTAATGCCAATTTTGTGAAGGAGGGTCAATCAGAGCATCACATAAAAGTTTCGACTCCTTTAAGGTCAACTCATAATCAGTGGACTGCGCCACTCGAGCTTGCTCTGCTTTATATCTTTCCTGTGATTACGAACAGAAGTTTGCTACAATAAATATTCAATTTAAAACTTATGAAATATGAAGTAAAATAATTAAGCATCTTTACCGCTACGGATTGAGATTTATTGTCCGTCCAAACATATGAAATGTTGTCATCCTCGTCTGTCTGTTCAATGGCGTGCGTATGAGTGAAGACATATGTCATTGTAGGCTCATGATTATACTTCTTATACTAAAATTACATATATGAGTAAAAAATGTTACCAATATAATTAAATATCAATAATATATTTACAATTGCAATTGATAAATTTACCAATTCCTTGCGATGTTGTAGAAATGATTTAGAGCCACTGTGGTGTATAGCAGGATTTTAATTCCTATTTGCACGGTTCCATGGTCATATTTCCTGTAAATTAAAATATATTATTCACTAAAGTAACGTAATTAATATACAAAATTTAAACAAATTATAATAACAATTTAAAATTAAATAACTTGGTTTAAATTCAAGAGTATCCCAGGGCTGCAGAAATTCAGCCAAAATATCAATGCTCATCCAAGCGGGTTTTTTATCCGCGTTCTTTGCTTTTGAGAGAATGTCCCTATAATTTTTTCGTATCTTTTTGTTCAGTGATTTTTAAAAATATCCATATCTTTCAGATCAACATGGACCGCAGCCTGCATATTGAAATTAATTTGAATTATAAACATTATTAACTTTCAAATGAATTATAAATTTATACTTACCATCAAGTAGGTCCATATAGCGTTCATAACATGGTCTACGATGTAGTCCTAATGAGCCCAACATCCTGACTTCAAACTCTTGAATGCCTTCTTGGAGACTTGAAGAATGTAGTCTGAAGGCTCCACCTCGAAATCCCCTATATAAATTTTAATGTGGCCATTTAATAAATTTTAAATAATATACATGCAATAAATTTGAAACTTAACATGCACTCCTCGAAACAACCTCCGCTACTAATCGTAAATCCGGCGCCGTGCTGCTGGCACCCGCGATCGGAGAAGGAGAAGGTTGAGATCCGTTGGAATGTCTCTTATAAGACATATATCTGCGACAAACATATCATTTCATATAATGAAAAAACATATCAATTTATTATAGAAAGTATATTTGATCAATCATCACATAAAACTTCCACTAAAAAATCATAAATGAAACAAGATCTCCTGAATACATATATAGAATTAACAAAACAGAATAATACATAGCTCGCAACATAGTCATCATTATTAATAACAGTGAAACTCATAATATACATTTTATAACAAGCAATACAGATATTCAAAATTATTAGTCTTCTTCGTATTTTGATTCAGACTTTGTCTCGTACTCTATATTGTTTCCTTTTGTACTCTCCAATTCTTCTATTAGAACATTTGATTCATCATTCAATGACCTTAAATCAATATCATCAGTTGTTATTATATCATTATTTGGATCATGATCCTCATGATATGCTGCTTCATTTGTAATATTATTTCCTTCAAACGTAAATCTTGCCTTTGTTTTGAAATTAATGACCAATCTACTTTATCTTTTTTTAAGGATGGATAGGGAGCAAAATAAACTTGTAATGCTTGTTTGGCTAATACAAAAGGATCCTAGTTATAGTAATGTGAGATTTCCTTTTTTTCAATAAGCTTATAATCTTTATGCACGTTGATTCCAAAATTAGGAACATTGCTGAACCAACTGCATTTGAATAGAGAAAAAATTTCTCTAGAGTGTATATAATATGTCAGTGCTAAAACCTACGTTAATACGCCATAAAAACTTTCTATATGGTAATTTGGATCATCACTAACTTTGACAAATACACCACCGTTATATATTAATTTTTTAGGATCATAATCATTGATATTGAATTCAAATCCATTGATGAAGAATATTGGATAAGTCTTAACATTTAGTTTTGGTCCGAGTGCAAGATTTTGTAATCCTTTATTAACAACACAGTTTCTTGAATTATAAATGTAGTTCGAAAACCATTTAGCAGATTCTTTACTAAGATCGCCAAATGGATGTTGTGATTCGTAAATACTGCAAATATATTTAATATGTTCCATTATAATTAATACGTAAATATACTTGAAGTAAATATGAATTTATTATTACCTAACAAATGGTGCAACTTTCACATAGTTATGAAGAACATACATATGTGTTATATGGTAATCTATATCGTCTAACCATATTTTCACACATTTTTTAGCAGGTCGGCCATGTTGTCTAAAAATAGATAATATTGTTGAGAAGAATCTTATTCAATGGCTTCATCATTAGGAGGAACACTTACAAATGATAAGCTCAGATGGTCACTGAAGTAATGAGAGAAAAAGAATGAAGTTCTTTATCAAATGGATACATCGATCAATATATGCACATGACATCGAAGAAGTGCTTAGGATGAAAGAAGAACATGTAAATGCTCCATTACATTAAAGAAAGTTGGCAGGAATATTGTCTCCAGTTTGCAGAGCAGTATAAGAATTTCTATTTCTAGTTTACGTATACAGTCGACTGTTAATGTGGTCGAACAAAGATGTTTATAAAATAAACTTAATTCTTTTATAACACTCCATACTTTTTGGGCAACAGTTCTTTGAAAACCATAGGTAATAAATATTCCAACATGATATGGCAATCATGACTTTTCATCCAACTCAATTTATTGTTTTTAAAGTCAACATATCAACGAAGATTAGAAGAGTTCTCATCAGGACATCTTAGTCCTTCCACCCACTTTAGCATGAGCTTTGCTTGCTTACCGTCTAGCTCTTAGCATGCTTTGGGGTTTTTGCTGTCATTGGGCTTCATCTGAAGTTCGGGATGTTTACAAAAGTGTGCTATATCAAGTCCTGAATTCAGATCGTCCTTAGTTTTCCTCTTAACATTCATAATTGTATTAAACACGTTATCAAACACATTTTTACGTTGTTCATTATTATGTCAAAGTAATAGATCTTTCCAATAAGGCAACTCCCAAAATATACTTTGTTAACATCAATTATAAATATCTAATGTACTTGGAATTTCAGTCTGTACTCCAGTTTTATATATCTTTGGATAGTCTTTTACAATTTCATATATTTCTTCACTTGACCAAATTTTTGGTGCTAGCATTATTTCTTTTCTGTTAGCTTTAAAGTTTTTTTATACATCCTTTAAATCTACGATTGAGATGGAGAAGATACCGTTGACAATCAAACCATGAAATTTTCTTTCCATATTATAAAGAAAATGCTATGTTTCTTCCATGCAATAAGGACAAGCTAGACAACCAACAGTACACCGACCTAAAAGCATTGCATACGTAGGAAAATCACTAACAGTCTATAACAAAGAAGCGAATATGAATTTTTTTTTTTTGAAATGTCATATGTTTCAAATCCTTCATGCCACAGTGTTTTCAACTCTTCAATAAACGGTTGTAAATAATCATCAATTCTTGTGTCGGATCATCAGGTTCAGGGACAACAATAATGAGAAACATATATGGAGTTTTTATACACATCCATGGAGATAAATTATCTCTACTACCAATAATGAGAATTCAATGAATAGATTTATACGATATCTTTTTGAGAATTCAAAAATACCCTCATCCATCAAAAAAATCTCACCATCGTTTTGCAACCTCTACCATCATTCCATTTCCAACCATCCATCAACGGAATTTTGCTATCAATTTGCCATCAACACCAACAAAATTGGTTGAAATAAAATTATTGTGACTAGCAAAGATTTTGCACTTATAGTACACATCCGTCCATTAATTATTTTATTAAATATAAATTAAATATCTTCAAATATTAGATGCATGTACATGCGTTTTATACTTTTGTACTATTAATAAAGAGAATTCAATTAATAGATTTACGCGGTATCGTTTTGAGATTCCAAAAATACCCTCATCCATCAAAAGAATCTCACCATAATTTTGCAGCCTCCACCATCATCCCCTTTCCGACCATCCATCAATGGAATTTTGTTGTCAATTTGTCATCAACACCAACAAAATTGATTAAAATAAAATTGTTGTGACTACCAAAGGTTTTGCACTTACAGTACACATTCACACATTAATTTTTTTATTAAGTAAAAATATAATATCTTCAACTATTAGATGCGTGTACGTGCATTTTATACTCGTAGGTAGTAACGATAGTAGACCAAGATACTATCAAACCGAGAGAATAGTGTAATTCCATTAGTACATAAACCAAGTCTGACATTACGACACTCTGCATCAAATGCGGGATATGACATATAGAAATATTTCCATGCTTCTCCATCAGATGGATATATCAAGGTTCCCACTTCATGTGTTCTCCCACTATGCCGTCACATATGGCCAGCCATAGGTGAAGACACATATAATCTTTGTATTCTAAGAGTGATGGGTAAATAATGCATTCTCTGTATGGAACTTGCTTTCGTTTCTTTTTTCTTGGTTTGTACCTTTCCTCATTATATAATTTGTATTTTCTAAGGTTAATATTATCTTCTCAAACAACAATCAGCCTTTTATACATGTATCTACCTTTTGGTACGGCAGACGAAAAGCTGACATAAGTGTTTGCACTTTATAATGACTGTCGCACATTAGATTATTGGGCGGTATATATCGTTTTGAAGTTTGTACAACTGTTGTAAATCTAGCTTCTATAAAGTTGAATTTTGTAAAATAAATCAATGCCTTTTGGGACTAAAGGCTTTAATTTTTTCGTTGTATTTGTTAATATAACACTTAGCGCTTCATTTATTAGATTTTTAAAAAAAATCGATTTTAGTACGATATTTGTTTCAAAAAAGTTTATTACTTCAAACTAAAAGTTATTATTTCTTAATTTATTATTTCACTTCACTTCATTTCTTAATTTTATAATTCATTCAACTATTTAAATATTTTACTAAATAAATTTAAACTTTTAAAACATATTTTACAATTCATTTAACTATTTAAATTTTTAACCAAATTTATAAACCAAAATTTGATGTTTGCAATAATTTTATTGAATAATTATACACTAGTGTTTGCACTTATTTTAACTATCTAGTAGCATATTAATCAATAATTATACACTAATTTTTGCGTAAATTATAACAAACATTGTTTTAGAATATACTAAACATTCGTGTATGTGACGACCCGGAATTTTGGATATTTGAAATGGGAATATTTAATTGATTTTAAATATTCAAAAGGATAATATTGACTTGAATTTCAAATATCACTATTTATTGGGTGATTTAATTATTGAATTTAAATAATTGGAAATTGGGAAAATTGTTAAATCTTGGGTTTTAAGTTTGTTAAAAATATTTCAAAGGATTATAAAATTTGTATTAACAATGTTGAAGATAATAGAACTTTTAAAATCGAATTTAAAAGTGATTTGTTCAGTTTTAAAAAAAAATTGTTTAAATTGAATTTAAAGATAGCCTTCCAAGGCACAGTCTTGGAATTCGACGAAACCAATTCCATTGGATCTGTAATAGTGTATTATTATTGGATTTCAAGTTTCATAGTGATTGGAGTTGTTGTGTGAGCATACGACATATAAACGCGCTGAAATTATATCGAATTCAATATAATAACTGGATTCAAAAAGCTATCTTCTCCATACGATCGAATTAGAACTCGAAACCTTTTCCATTGCGTTCAAAATAGGGGTTTAACATTATAAACGCCTAACGGCATGCCACGATTGGAGTTCGATAATTTGAGTTGCATTTATCGAGACAATTTAAAATTTAATTAAAAATATATATTTTTTTTCTGGTCAACCAGCTGAAATAACTTCACATCAGTGTTTTTCCCTTTCATTTCGAAGCACTGTAGCAAGGCATCTTTTTCACGCAACCATCCCTTCATGTTCCCTTTTAAAAAAAATCAAGTAGAGAAAACAAAAATGGAATAAAATGGCCGAGCAAAATCAAAGGGGAACGAACATATTCCTCCCCTCTTTCATCTCAGATTCAAATCGAAAAAATAGAATGGCTCCTTCCATTAAAATATCTTTTTCCCTCTTCCTCTAGTTCGAAGCCACCTAATTCAAATCCTTTTTCTGTTGAGGAGAATTCGTAACGAATTCGTTCGAAATCAAGGGGCGGCGGTGGCAGATCAGTGGGATGGTGATTACGACGTCGGAGGCGCTTGATTTTGGCGGCAGCTAAGCGAAGGCGAGTGGAACGCTTGGGGCGGCAACGGCGTTGGGTTTGTCGAAGGGCCGAGGTCGTGGTGGTTTGGCGGGGGCGTTGCGAGTGTTGGAGGGTGGTCGCACAACGGCAGTGCGGGCAGGAGAAGAGGTGGAGTCTGGGTTCGCATCTGCGCAGTGAGGTATATACAATCTTTTTCGATTTAAAAAAAAATAAAATTAATAATATATATGTATATATATATTTTACAAAGAAAGGAAATTTCTGTTTTACAAATATATATATATATTGAAGAAAGAAGGTTTTACAGTAAAGAAATCTATTGTTTTGTTATTTACAAAAAAATATATAAATAAAAATATGTATCTATATAAAATGATATACGTACCTATTTTAATTTAAATGTACATAGATAAACAGTAAACATATATATAAAGAAGATTTTGAAAATAGAAATTTTAAATATTGAAAGGATTCATAAAAAAATTAGATTTTTAAAATTTATATAGGTTGTTTTTATAAGTATATACATATAGTTTCAAAGTGAAAAAAAGTAAAATAAATATACATATCTTAACTTACTAGTTTATTTTAAAAATATGTATTTAGGGTGATGTTTGTGCCAAAATTGGTCACAAACCCCGAATGTTGTGAAAGCACCAGTGTATGTATATAAATCAACAATATTCACACACAAATCTCAAACCTAAGCAAACAGAGTATCACAATTCAGAAATAATGAACAGAAAACACGAGATTTATAGTGGTTCGGCGATCTTGCCTACGTCCACTCTGAAGTTGATGATTTTATTGATGTTCACTCAATGATTACAATCTCTTCTAATGTAGTACAACTGAAATTATATGATAAATCTCAATCTAAGGTAGCGGTGGTGATTCTGAGTAAATCTGGCAGAGTCTGGGTGCTCTTTAGCTCTCAAAATTGTCTCATCCCTTTTTTGAATGACCAGGGGCTCTATTTATAGGTGTAGGAGGCAGATATTTTGCCTAAAATGAAGGGAGACCAGTTCTGATACGTCAGGGGGCCCACATGGCCGAAATCTGGAGATCTGGGGCCCACTTTCGGATCGATTCGACCTTTGGTTCGAATCGATCAAGAAATCATCCAATCGAGCTGAAATTTGGCGTGAACATTCTTCATCATGTGTTTAAGCTTCTGTGAAAATTTCATTGCATTTGGACTTGTAGAACTCGAGTTATGATCGATTCAAGTTGAAGATTTTCGTGTTCTTCGTCCTATGGATTCGTTCGAATCGATATCGTTCGAATCCATAAGGTCGAATCCATGCTCCTGCATGTGAAGGCGATGATGTGGCGCGCGTCCCTCGTATCGATCCACTTTTCGCTCCGAATTGACTGGGACGACTCCATGTCCTCTGCAGCTTTGACTGGGTATCCTCGTGATAATGGATTCGAAGATGCGGTCCTTCGAATCGATAGGAGGGATGTTCCTTCGTATCGATCAGGACAGTCCACAGTCGATCGATACGAAGACTTCCCAGCTGGATGGATTCGAAGTGCCTTACCTCGAGGGATTCGAAGAGAGGTCTTGTGCCGGATTCGAGTGGTCTTTGACTTGATGGATTCGAACCGAGGTTGGGTTTCCTGGATTCGAAGTAGTACACGTCTGATGGATTCGAAGAAGGGTTATGCTTCGTGGATGGATTCGAATCACTATGTGGCTGATGGATTCGAACGTTGGAGGTTAAAGCACTTTCATGGATTCGAAGTCATCAGGGGAACTTCGTTGGAATTTAGTTTGATGGATTCGACCCTAGGGGATTCGAACCATTGGGAGACGAACTCAAGGCTATGTCCTTCACTTGCGTCGATGATATCTTGGGCGTACGAACTTGGATTGACTCGAGATTTGGAATGTTGTTCTATCTGGCCTTGCTTGACATGCCTTATCAATTGTAGCCCGATCCGGACTCGGACAAAATTCATCGATATCCATGGTGAACTTGTGTACAACGAACTTTAACGACGAACTGTCTTTAGTTTTCCAGTCAACTTTTTGGTGTCACGGCCTTGCCAAAAGGCGGGATAACATTTGCCCCCCAAAATATGCCTTGCGATAGGAAGGCGTGTTTTGTAATACCATAAGCTGGATGTTCATATCCTGTTGATGACCTGCAAAGAAATTGATAGTTTTTCCTGACCATGAATGACGATCGTTCGCGACCGTATGTCATTTGAGGTAATATGGGACCGTTCGAGGTCGGATGCCGTTCTAGACGGATTGTGACTGTTCGAAGTCGGATGTCGTTCTAGACGAGTTGCGACCGTTCGTGATCGGGTGTCGTTCTAGGCAAATTATGACCGTTCGCATTCGGGTGACGTGGTAAGAGGAACGTGACCGTTTGCGATCGTGTGCCGTACGAGGCAAAAATGTGATCGTTCGCGATCGAATGTCATATTAAGTGAATTGTGACCGTTCATGGTCGAGTGTCGTACGAGGCAGAGTGTGAGTGTTCGTGATCGAATGTTATACTAGATGAAGTGTGACCGTTCGCGGTCGGGTGCCGTTCGAGGCAAATGGTGACCGTTCGAGGTCGGGTGCCGTTCGAGGCTAATGGTGACCGTTCGAGGTCGGGTGCCGTTCGAGGCTAATGGTGACCGTTCGAGGTCGGGTGCCGTTCGTGGCGAAGTGTGATCGTTCGCGATCGAATTGTGACCGTTCGCGGTCGGATGCCGTTCGAGGCAAATTGTGACCGTTCGTGGTCGGGTGCCGTTCGAGGCGAATTGAGTGTGCCCGGGGAGGGACTTAGTATCATCAATACCAGGTTTCACGTTCGGGTGAATCCCCGGATTGTTTCTTGCAACGGTTTATCGCCATCTCAGAGCATGCCTAGGGACCATTCGCGATCCCGTACATGTGTAAGTGGCTTAGCCGCTATGAAATTACAAGTAGCATTTTCTCATTGAAAATAAGTCTTTAGCAGAAATGTTAAACAGAATTAAGTTCAAATGTTCAAATCAAGACGAAACAAAAGCAAAGCAAGGATGTCAAAGTGTAAATTCCCACAACAATAGGGTTAGTAGTCATTCACAACATGCCTATGGACCGTTCGTGATCTCGCACATGTGTAAATGACTTACCCGTGTTGGTGAGAGGTTTACAACTTGTCCATCGTTATTTCAACTAATTGATAATCATACGATGTCCTGGCTCGGGGGCACCCCTGGCTGATGTAGACGGTGGTCGCTCTGGCTCCACCGCTGGAGCTTGCCTCCTCACATACTGAAGTAGCATACCGTTCCTGATGTGCCCTTCCACCTCATCCTTCAGATGTCTACAGTCGTTAGTGTTATGACCATTCAGTTCGTGGAATAAGCAGTATCTGTCTGATTTCCTCTCGTCAACAGTGGGATCCCTTCGTATTGGCCTACGGTAGGGAACTTGCTCTCGTGTATCTTGGTAGATTCACTCCAAACTCTCATTCAGCTCTGAATAAGTGGTGAATCGTGGCTCTCTCCGCAGTCGCTTTGACCTGTCACCATTGTCCTCAGCCTTTCGTTTTCCTTTATCCTTGCCTGAATCATTTTCGAGAGGCTTTTTGTCTTTAAGTGCATAAACATCTATTCCCTCTCCTTCTTCTCTCTCAGCATTAGCGTCTTCCAATCGTACAAAATTTTCTGCCTCATGATAGAATTCTCCTAGATCCATAGGTGGATCCTTAGTTAATGAATTTTTGAATTCCGTGCCGTCAGCTATTCCGGACACAGCTGCCATCATAACCATGGATGGATCTGGCCGATACACCGATGCTGCTGCCGCATTGAACCGCGTCAGGAAATTCCTCAAAGACTCCCCAGCTTTCTGTTTTAGCGTTGCCAAACTCATCACATTCTTGGGTCTTGAAATGTGAACCCTGGATTGCCTCATAAATTTCTCAATCAAATCGGTCCATGTCCCAATGGAGCCGCTCTCTAGCTGTCTGAACCATAAAGCTGCTATATCTGTCAAATACAATGGGAAGCACCGGGCCATGACTTCCTGTGATGCCCCCAGCACTTCCATGTGCCTTATATACCTCGTTAGATGGACCGCAGGGTCCGTCCTCTCATCATACCCTTCTACTGTTGGCAGTTTGAATTCTGGTGGGTTCCTAGCCAACCTAATCGCAGGAGAAAAGGGACTCTTGTTCACGTCTTCAAGATCTTTGTTTACTAATCCGCCCCTCATGGCTCGCCTGACCATCTCCGCCAATCTATCATTGTCTCCAAGCTGTAGTCCTCGTTCGCTACCTTCGATCTGCCCCCCGAGTCCGTGTGAGCTCTCGGGTGTCTGCCCCCCTGGCTCAGCGTTCATCCCTCTATTGCCGCCAGGTTGCTCGGATGTCCTTGTCTCTCTTCCCAGGTTCGGATCAACATGTCCTAAGTGTATGCCCCCCAGCTCCGGCGCTGCGCCAGATGGTCCTGCTCCGTTTTGGATTCTGGTTGTTCCTTGATTTTGTGCTCCAAGTTGTCCAATCTGTTGAAGCAAATTCTGGATCATCTCCTCCTGTCTCTTCATCATTGTCTCCATCTCATCCCTGGTGATGAAGATCGATGCTTGGTTTGCTCCTGAGGAAGCCTCTTGACTCCCTTCGTGCTGACTTCGCTCTGGTCTCTGCCTTTTACTAGTTTGTCTCGTCATGATTCTTCGGATCTAAATCTCTTAGCCTTCTGATTCAACTTTCAAATGATAGAACTCCTGAGTTCAGTTCTCAGTGAAAGCACCAAAGTGTTTGTGCCAAAATTGGTCACAAACCCCGAATGTTGTGAAAGCACCAGTGTATGAATATAAATCAACAATATTCACACACAAATCTCAAACCTAAGCAAACAGAGTATCACAATTCATAAATAATGAATAGAAAACACGAGATTTATGGTGGTTCGGCGATCTTGCCTACGTCCACTCTGAAGTTGATGATTTTATTGATGTTCACTCAATGATTACAATCTCTTCTAATGTAGTACAACTGAAATTATATGCTAAATCTCAATCTAAGGTAGCGGTGGTGATTCTGAGTAAATCTGGCAGAGTCTGGGTGCTCTTTAGCTCTCAAAATTGTCTCATCCCTTTTCTGAATGACCAGGGGCTCTATTTATAGGTGTAGGAGGCAGATATTTTGCCTAAAATGAAGGGAGACCAGTTCTGATACGTCAGGGGGCCCACATGGCCGAAATCTGGAGATCTGGGGCCCACTTTGGGATCGATTCGACCTTTGGTTCGAATCGATCAAGAAATCATCCAATCGAGCTGAAATTTGGCGTGAACATTCTTCATCATGTGTTTAAGCTTCTGTGAAAATTTCATTGCATTTGGACTTGTAGAACTCGAGTTATGATCGATTCAAGTTGAAGATTTTCGTGTTCTTCATCCTATGGATTCGTTCGAATCGATATCGTTCGAATCCATAGGGTCGAATCCATGCTCCTGCATGTGAAGGCGATGATGTGGCGCGCGTCCCTCGTATCGATCCACTTTTCGCTCCGAATTGACTGGGTCGACATGTCCTCTGCAGCTTTGACTGGGTATCCTCGTGATAATGGATTCGAAGATGCGGTCCTTCGAATCGATAGGAGGGATGTTCCTTCGTATCGATCAGGACAGTCCACAGTCGATCGATACGAAGACTTCCCAGCTGGATGGATTCGAAGTGCCTTACCTCGAGGGATTCGAAGAGAGGTCTTGTGCCGGATTCGAGTGGTCTTTGACTTGATGGATTCGAACCGAGGTTGGGTTTCCTGGATTCGAAGTAGTACACGTCTGATGGATTCGAAGAAGGGTTATGCTTCGTGGATGGATTCGAATCACTATGTGGCTGATGGATTCGAACGTTGGAGGTTAAAGCACTTTCATGGATTCGAAGTCATCAGGGGAACTTCGTTGGAATTTAGTTTGATGGATTCGACCCTAGGGGATTCGAACCATTGGGAGACGAACTCAAGGCTATGTCCTTCACTTGCGTCGATGATATCTTGGGTGTACGAACTCGGATTGACTCGAGATTTGGAATGTTGTTCTATCTGGCCTTGCTTGACATGTCTTATCAATTGTAGCCCGATCCGGACTCGGAAAAAATTCATCGATATCCATGGTGAACTTGTGTACAACGAACTTTAACGACGAACTGTCTTTAGTTTTCCAGTCAACTTTTTGGTGTCACGGCCTTGCCAAAAGGCGGGATAACAGGTGATTAATTTATTTAATAAACTTATTTAGTTATTTAGTTACTAAAAATAATTTATTAAAAGGAAAATTAGTTTAAAATTAAATTATTAGTTTAAAATCAAATTATTAGTTTAATAAATAAATAGTAATTAACTGTTCGATCAATTCAAATATTAATAAATCATATAATGTTTATACAAGGTTTAAATCATGGAAAATCAAGTCGAGTTGAAGTGAATTGCAAATTAAAAAGGCAAAGGTGAGTTAATCTCACACTTCTGGCTTTGCTATTTAAATTCAAATGGTTATATTTAAATATTTGATTGAATGATTAAATTGATTGGATGTGATATATCATATAGTAGTATATAGTATATATTGGAGTGATTGATTTCCCGCATTATATAGCGAATGAGACCCTATGCGCCGCATAATAGCGGATGATATTATATTAATCACATATACCACGATATTCCACCTCGAAATGGAATTGGTATTGTGCTAACGTCTGTGGATGCAGGGAAACAGGTTGGAGGGATCCAACTGGATTCCTCAAAATTTATTTAGATGTTAATATTCTCTGTTATGAATATTTGATATCCCATGATGAATTATATTAATGATTGGATTGTTGGATGCAACGGGTTGATTAAATATATTTGGGTATACTGGGTTATCAAAAATATATATATCGGACTTTTGAAAAGGAAATATAAGAGAAGATTTTTAAGTAGAGAATGATAGGGAATTTGAATAAATTTAGGAATGAATTGGAAAGAATAGAAGAGATTTTTAAATTCTAGTAAATAAATGCTGAGTATGGAAAGGGAATTTTGAAATAACCGAGAAATAATGAATTTTAAAACTCAAGCATTATTATTTAAAGAAATAAAGAATTTATTTTGAATTCAAGGTTTGAATTTATTTAAAAGGGATAAGAAAGGAATTTGGGAATCTGAAATTTGTATTCTCAGTTAAAAAGGATTTTTAAATCATAATAAGAAATAAAATGAGGTTAATGGATTTGAAATAAATGGAGAAAGTAAGGGAATTTATTTCAAATGAATAAATTGGAAATCAATTTGGAAATTGATTAAGTGTTTTAAACCCTGGATTTTTTAAGGGGAATTGAGATTTTGAAATTTATAAACTGGGTTTATGAAAGTGAAAGTAATATATCAGTGAATATTTGGAAGGATAAATTCAAGGTAGGAATTTATAAAAGGAATGGGTAAATGTGATTAAAAATAAATAGTGATTTATTTTTTTAAAGATGTGAAAGAGAAATATATTTCCCTGGATAGCCAAGTACGTTTTCAAAGCAAATTCTTAAGTATAAGTTAAAGTTTCAAGGTTGTTTTAAAAGTATGTTCTGGAAAATCTATTATTTTTTAATGTTTAAACTTTAAAGTAAGAATTTTTCAAATTTATTTGAGTAGTAATTATATAAAGGTGACTTGGTATTATGTTTTAAAAAGATGAAAATTTATTTTTATATTTTATAAAGTAGCTTTATTTTAAATATTCTTAAAGTGTATATTTTTATAAAATAAAGTATTAAAGTATTTTTAAATCTAAATGTTTAAAAGTATATTCTATAATTAAGTGTTTTAAATGATTTTAAAGTCTAAGTGTTTGTACTTGGTGATTTCAGTGGAAATAGAAAATATTTGGGAAATTTATTCCATAAGAGAAGAACGGTTTGAAACTGTTTCGAAAGGGCTGAAATGGAAATATATCTTGCAAAGATATTTGTAAGGTAAATAAATAATTTGGAGAATTATTTATTGTTTGATGGATGTTTGTGAATGTTAATTGATAGTTAAATAACCGACTATCAATATTGGCCAATGCGCTGATCGTTTCGAAGACACCAGGATCGGGATTTATTTTTCGAAAACCACTTCGATCCGGTTTGTACGTTTTCGTGGGGAAAACGAGTTCGGAGTCGAAGATGGAGCAGTGAAGTGCAAGGGCTAATCGCTACTAATCCTAAGGGTGATTCCAAAATGGATGTAGTAGGAGTAGTGCCTTCGGTTCCGTTCGAACCCGGAACGGACTTGTATGGATGAATGCTTTCAAAACATCGTCAGGTGGATGGTAGGCATTCTAAGTAAAACATTCTAAAAAGGTAACGCTTAGTCTCAAGCCTCATCAACCGAGAATGAATGAAAATCAGGGGTTATGCAGCAAGGCTATGTGGGTAGCGCCCATTAGGGTGAGATCATCCTTGTCTAGATGTCCCTTTTTATTTCGGCTGTGTGGCGGTTGGTTGCGCCAACCATGGGGTGATCTTACTCGGAATTACCCTTAGGTAGTTCCGGATTTTTGTTGCAGAGGATCGGGGGTGGTCCTCAGTACACTAATCTAGACCAGGTACTATGACAGGTGGTACCCCGGTGCCTAGTCATTAGTTGGAAATCCATTCTCCCTATGTGCCTTTTACAGTTTTTGTTTGTAGAACCCACTTTGTGGCTAGTATGCTGGAATTTAATCATGTAAAAATTTCAGCTATTTGAATAAGTATTTGTATACAGACACTATTATAATATCAGATGGATTTGATAAAAAGTGTTTTGGCTATCATAACGTAAAAACCCGACATATTTATTTATGGCATGATCTTACGAGATGCTTTTGATTTCAAAGGGTTTGGAAACTTTAATAATCCAATTGAGTGTGTTTTCTCATGCTGGTTTTCCTGACTGACTCGGGTGTTATTTTATTATAATGCTCGGGTCAGACCAAGTATTATAGATACAGGATAGGATGCTGTGAAGCTCAGGAGACGAGCTGGATGGCGAGACGTATCACTCGTACTTGATGTATATTCTGCTGTGTTGTGTGTACTGTGTATTCAGTTTTGTGAAGACATGTAGTGATTATTGTAAAGTTGTGTGTTAGATGTTGTTGAACTCTGATGTTGTATTCTAAAGATGTAAAGTATAAAACAAATATAGTTTTCTTTTCTGTAAAGATCGGTTATTATCTGTTATATTTTATTCCGCTGCGATGTGAGATTCTGATGTTATGCTGTTTCCTCTTCTTCTACCTCTTTCTTCTTTAACCCAAATGGTTCGTATTTCCATTCACTTTGAGTCGATGTTGGAGAATAGTGTTGATTTTAAGGGGTACGGAACTGCGGGTCGTTTCAGTTGGTATTAGAGCCAAGTTGGTGATAACTTTGGCTCTGGTGGGATTACTCATTGAAATAGAGTCCATAGTACTCTGAATGAGTTTGAGAGTAATAATAGATATGAGCGCGTATTTGTTAGTGAATATAAATGGTTTTATGTTGTGTTGATTGATTTATTGAGTGGCTTATGAACTCTGGTCGGAACAGTCCGTACAACTGTACCGATAGGGGTTTCTAAACACTTGAATAGAACAATTCGACATAGTATTGTTTTAAAATAGGTTAAATGAAATAATTTTACCCAAATTATTTTTGTATATAAAGGGAATAATTTTCAGAAATTATTATAGATATATATGGTTGCTTGGTTGCTAGGAAATGATAATATTAAATTATTATCATTGTTGTGTAGGGATTGAACAAAAAAAATGGAAACCATAACTAAACGTTAAGAAATAAATTCATTAACAAAATGAAATTTATAAATGTGAATTAAGTGTGATATATTATTGAAGATGAAATAAAAATTCCAGAGTAATGTTTGAATATAAATTGGATGGATTTGGAATTTGGCATTTGGGAAGTTTTGAATTCCTTTGAATTTGAAAATGGTTTTCAAGGGTTTTGAAGGAATAATAGTGATATTATTTTGGAAATATTTTGAATTGGATTTGAAATCTGGAGAGATTTGAAATTTAAAAATATTTGAATCGTTTTTAAAGAGATAAAATCATTGAACTCTTTCGGTCGCTGGAAAATAACTTCGGTGATGACTGCAGCATCATCGATGTTCATTTTCGAGTTTCCAAGAGAAAAATTGCTGCCTGGAGATTTTTAAATTGGAATTGTTTGCAAAAACTGGGTTTTGGTTTTGAAATGTAAAGAAATAGTTGGTTATACCAAAGGATTTTGGATATAATTGATTTCAAAGGTGATTTTGAAATGTTGCTTAAACTCTGGAAGACATTTAAATTGCTTATGGAATTTAAATAAGTCCGGAACTTAAGAAAGTTTAAAATTTAAAAATGGAAATTGTAAAATTTTCGCCCAAGGAACTAAAGAAGCAAAAGTCTAGAAATAAACTTTTTATTTAGATTTGTAAGTTGAATTTGATTGAAAATGGATTAGGCTGGTAAAGAAAACCAGTTAGATAAAATAAATTAGAAGGATTTGTTAATAAATGTAATTAGATAAAATAAACTAAGGAAAATTAGTAAATGTAGCTAATTTAAAATAAGTTTGGAAACGAAATAAATTAGAAGAGTAAGTCGAATTTAATGAACTTAAGCTATCCGTTGGATTGAACTGAAAATAAAATCTTGTGTATTTGAAGTAAGTTGAAGTAAAAATTGAATATGATGGTGAGGTTTGGGAATGGAACCCAATTTGGCAAAATAGAAGTTGAATTGTGAAATAAATTCGGGTTATAAATAAAATTCAACTTGGGTTGGAAATGAATTAAATGTAAGTGGAAATGTTGTCAAATGGAATGGATTTGGATTAAAATAGAAAATGATTTGGGTTGCAAATAAATCCAATTCAAGTGTAAAAGAGTTAAATATAAACTTGGATGTTATTTTAACAAACTGAGAATGTGAAGTAAAAATTAATTTGGGAATGGTTAGTAGTATACAAGCATGGAATGTGTCGAGCTAAATAAAATGGTTTGTAAATGAATTAGAAATGGAATGAAATTAATATAACTTGAGTTGGAACCAATTTAATATAGTATAAAACAAAGTGATTGTTTAATTGCATGAGTATCGACAAATTTGCATAGGAATTAGTCATTCGACATAAATGGAAGAAAATAAAATTCTATGAACTGATAGAACTAAAATAAATTGATTTTGAAATCAATTGAATTGAATACGAGCTTGTTGGCTTAAAAATAAATTGAATGTAAGAAATTGAATTGTAAACCATTCAAATTTAATGTAATGGCATATGAATTGGTGGTAAGCAATTGAATTAATTTTGAAATCATATGAATTGCTCGTGGAAAGTGTTTGGTGTATGTTGCTTATGAAATGCATGTATTTAGTTATTGAAAATAAGTGAAATGTTAATAAACTGTATATATTTGTCACTTATATGTTGAATTGAGTGAGTACAGGTTTTTGGAAGTCGTTTGGCTGGGTTTGGGTCATGCAAAATACTAAAATAATAATCCACTTGCTTAAAAATGCTAAATAAGGTACGCCTACGTAATAAAAATAGGAAATATGAACTGTTTTTGTTTTTCCGACCGTGTGGGTCGATGTATATATATTTATATCTCTTGTCAAATTGCAAAAGCTCCTCCGTACAAATGAGACTCTGCCAAAATTTTCCGAAAATTTTGGGAGGTAGAAATTTTTTTAGAAAAAACTTCACTAACGACAAATGATTTAAAACTAGTAAGAAAATAGAATTGAAAATGAAAATTGGGAGAAAGTATTTAGATTTGGAAATAACTAATAAATTGAAGCAAATTGATTTTTTATGGAATTGGAATTCAATTTGAATATAAACTTCAGTAGTGAAGTAGTGAAAATAAATATAAGAAATATTGATATTGAACTTAAGAAATGAATGGCGAAATTCAGAAGTAAATTTGGTATTGGGATATACTAAGTTAATCCTTGAATGGGGATTAAGAAAAATGTGAAATGGGATAATTGTGAATAAGTAAATAGAAATCAAATGAATGCGAATAAAGGAGAATTGATATAGCTAATAATCAATTGAAATTAATACGTAGGATGTACGTATATTATTTTATTCGCATAGTGATTTGATCCAGATTCGAGCACAGAATTTCGAGGTAGTTATATCGATCCGAGTTAGGATTTTTCACTCGATTTTCGACGGCGAACCCTGGATATGGATTGATTCTGGAAATTCTCTATCATAGTTTGTGGCTATGCAAGGAGGATGACGGTTTCTGATCAAGAAACCAGATCTGAGTCCGCACTAGGAAGTCGGGGGGGCGATACTAGTTCGGAAGTGAAATTGTGTGATCGAGTGAGCGATCGAATTTGGTATTGCGTACGAATGATATATGTGCATTGTACAAATGTGAATGAAATAAATATGAAATCTTTTGTAAATAAATGTGTAAAGCGATTTTGAATGTTGTAATTGGATATTATTGCTGAGTAGGACACAGGTGTTTAAAAAGCAAAAGGAATTGGTATTTTTGATTTCAGAAAATAAATTTAAATGGCCCAACAAAAGGTATGTGTTTAAATTTCTGTATGAAATTTGATGATTTTCCGATCTAGCCACTTGGCTTTTGTTTTATTTTGAAGTTTGGGGGCCAGTTGAGGCATTTTGTAGTTGTACCGAGTTAGCCGTGCAAAGGAGACGCTGGCAAAAAATTTCGAAAATTTAGGAAGTTAGAAAAATTTTGATAATTCAAAATTTGGTTTTAAATTTGAATTTGAATTGTTAAGTAAGTAATATTGTTTGGAACTTTTGGATAAGTTTGAAAAGTTAGAAAGAGGATTAGTGTGTCTTTGATAAAAAGATTTGTTGGCAAGTTGTTAAAAACTATTTGGGTTGAGGAAATAGTTAATGGGTTATGGATCATTCCTCTTAACTAGCAATTTCGGGGATGAAATTCTTTTAAGGGGGGAGGAATGTGACGACCCTGAATTTTGGATATTTGAAATGAGAATATTTAATTGATTTTAAATATTCAAAAGGGTAATATTGACTTGAATTTCAAATATCGCTATTTATTGGGTGATTTAATTATTGAATTTAAATAATTGGAAATTGGGAAAATTGTTAAAACTTGGGTTTTAAGTTTGTTAAAAATATTTCAAAGGCTTATAAAGTTTGTATTAACAATGCTGAAGATAATAGAACTTTTAAAATCGAATTTAAAAGTGATTTGTTCAGTTTTAAAAAAATATTGTTTAAATTGAATTTAAAGATAGCCTTCCGAGGCACAGTGTGATAACCCAGATTTTGGGACATCTGATAATTGGATAATTAACTGTTTAATCAATTGAACAGATAAAATTCTAATAATAACAAATATCCGGATATGTAAATGAATTTGGAAATATAATAAAAATTGAATTATAAATATCTGGATAAATATTTTATCTCCTAATATAATTAATTAATATTTGACAAATTATTCTTTTAAAACAAACAATAATGATTGTATATATATATATGGATATAAGAAGATTTTAAATAGAAAATTTGTATATTCAAACAAATTAAATTTGTGTTTATTTAAGTAAAAATATTTGTGTGAGTTAGTTTCAGTTTGCATTTTTAATTTGAATTTGAATATATCAAAGGGTAGATATATAAATATATATATCTTAAATATATTTTGGATTTAATAATATGAATATATGGTTTTGTATAAATATAGTTTGTTTATTTCTATTTTCTTTAAAAAGGGTTTCCATTTATATAAATTAGAATAGGTATTTAGTTATTAGGAAATTAATTAATAAAAGCTTTATTTATATTTATAAATTTATTTTGCATGTAGTGTTACAAATGTAAGTTAATAATACTATCTACACACATGTGTTAACAAGATAATTGAGGAGGATGACAAGTGTCATCATTAATTTAAAATTTTCTTTTATTTTTGATAAATTTATTTTAGCTCACATAACACCTATTCTTCATCCTCATATCTTCCTGTATCTTTATTCTAAAATCAGAAACAAAGATAACTTAAACGTTTTTCTCAAAAACTTGTTAATATTCACCTGATAATCAAAAGCCTATAACATAAACCAGAGAACAAAAATCAATAATTCAAAGAAATCTCTTCACAAATTCAAAATCTGAAACAAGCAAACCTAGGAGCCAAAGAAGAAGAAAAATCAATGCCAACAGCAACAACTTTTTCTAACTGCTTCAACCTGAGATCAATCAAGTAAATCAATTAACAAGCAAGATTCAGGGATCAGACTCAAATTCAAGAATCAGATTCAAATCAACTAAGCAAATACAAAGTTCCAGGAAACAAGTAGCTGCTCTCTGTTTATTATTTTAGGTGAGTAAAACTTATTCTTTAACCTGAGATCTTCTTGAACAATCTGGTTGGCATGTGATCATCCTGAAAGTTATATGCTGATATGGTTATGTGTTATGCCTGTGTTTATATATTATTGTATGCATATATCTAATAACAGGGAATATGGCCTCTGTTATAAAAATTACAAGTTATAACTTAGATCAAAATTCAATTTCACTTGCTCTGATCATTCTTAGCTAATGATGTCAAAACAAAATATGTTTAAAATTACCATATCTAGATTTTAAAAATATAATTCCAAGTTAACATGAAAGGGTTGTTGTCTGAAAGAAGAAAAATAGTGTAAATCCAGATTTATCAAATTTTCAGCTTCCATGAATTCCAGAGTGAATTACATCTTTTAAATTCATTTCGAAAATAATGAATTTTAATATGAAGATTATAATTTTTAGTTTGGTAAATCTTGGGAAATTTGTAGTTGATCGAAAATGCTATTTTGAGCAAATTCTGGTGATCGACGCATTCCTGGTAGTCGGGGTTTTTGTAGTAGCTAGTATGGCGATTGGGGATGTAGGGAAAAATGGTTGTTGGATTTTACGATCAACGTGGCAATGGGAAATCGTCGATGTAGGGTTTAGGAGCTTTTTGGGTTGATCGGTTTTTGCAAAGCTTTATCGTCGTCGATGTTGCATCGGGACACACCGGACTGGGGGGAAATGGTGCGTGGACAATCGAAGGAGTTGGGATCGGAGTCGCGAGTTTCCTGGTGTCGTGACGTGGCGGAGTGAGGCGCTTTTGGGTTGATCAGTGATTCCAGTTGCGAGTCGAGATGCTCGATTTTGATCGACGTCGAGGTCTTCAGAGCTGTGTAGTTGGGACGACTCGGGGAAGCATAGGTGATTTGTCGATGGTCAGGGAATTGGCCAGAGGTGGTAGGAACGGCGTGCACCATGCACGCGTGCACGTTCGTTTAGGGGTCGAACGATTGTTTGGGGAAGAAGAGAATTTATCGGGAAGGTCTCGTGACGTTTGCGTTTTGACTCGAAGACGTTGGATGTTCGCGTGGACTCGGGGTAGACTCGAGGAAAAGTGAGGTGGGCTCGGGTAAACAAGAGTTGGCTCGGGTTATTTTAATAAGTTACCAGATTGTAGTTTGAAGCTTGAATAAGATTTTAATCAAGTTAAAAGTAAAGTGAAGATTAGTTTTAAAAGTTGTAGAAATAAATTAAGATAATGATTTATCTTTGATGAATCAAGGTTAATAAATTAGTGTAAGTAATTAAGGTATAATTACTTAAATTGAAATTAATTAAGGATGATTAATCAATTAAGATTAATTAATGTAAGTAATTAAAGGTAATTAATTACTTAAAGATAATTACTTAATTAAAGGTAATTAATTAATGTTTAAAGTTGATTAATCAAGTGTTTAAAGAATAATTAATTAAATGATATTTAATTTATGAGATTAATTAATTAAGATAATTTATTTAAGGATAATTAATTAAATTAAAGGTTAATTAATTAATGAGGATTATTAAAGGTTAATTAATGAGAATGGTTAAATGATAATTAATTTATGTAATTAATTCGAGGCTAATTACTTAATGTAATTAAAGAACAATTAATCAAAGGAGATTAATTAAGGTGGATAATTATAGATTTGATTAATCAATTGGCTTATAATTAATTAATGTTAAGTAAGCAAAATTTAAGAGTAATTAAAGTAATTAATTTAATTCAATGGTGGTTATTTAAATTAATTAGGAATAGTATGGATGATCAATCTTGCTTATGAATGGTTGAATAATATTGAATGCCTTGGATTATTTGACATACCTGATATGTGATTGTGATGTTCCGTGATATGAGATGTTTTGAACAAATTGTGATAATATAAGTTATCTATCTGTGTTAGAACTGCTATGTGAATATGTTATCCTGAATTTAAATTAAACATCTTGGCTTAAAAAGATGAGATTGAATTCGAAGAGACCGGGATCGGATATCAGCGATATCCGGAACCACTTCGATTAGTAATCTATAATTCTTTATAGATTTGGTATGTGAAATCAATAGGCCGGTTTAGGATAATATGGACCATTTAAACTAAGTTGGATACTTAGATATTGTTTTGTGAAAATAAGTGTTGATTATATAAATTGTTTACTTGTAGTAAAGTACGAGTTACCCCGGGTTTAAATAAGTTCTATGGATTGAAATTTCATATTAAATGAGTTTACTCACGCTGGTTTCCAGCCTGACCCGGGTGTTACTTTGATGTAATGCTCGGGTCAGACCGAGTATTACAGATTTCAGGTAAGGACGTTTTGGAGCTCAGGAGGCGAGCTGGATGGCAGGAACGTATGGAGTATATTCCGCTGTGATATATTATAGTTGTCTGAGACATGTTAATTCTAACTGTCTAGTACATTTGTGAATGTTGTAACTCTGATGTATTAAAATGTAATTAACAAATACAGTTTTCCTTGTATAACTGATATTATTATTTGTTATTATATTTAATCCGCTGCGAATGTGAGATGTTGTGTTCTCTGTTCTTCTTTCTTCTTTCTGTTTCTTCCTTCTATCTCTTTCTTTTTCTTCTAACTATCTGGAATTTTCGGGTTCGAAATTCCGGGTCGTTACATATGGTATCAGAGCTGAAGGTTAAGCGAGAACCTTGGCTCTGTTGGGATTACTCGTTAAGGATAGGGTCAATGGTACCCTAGAACGAGTTGAGTGTATATATATATATGAGAGCGTAATTGTTATTTTCTTATATAAGGATTTTAAATGATTTTATATAAGAATATATTTTGATATATAAAATGATATTTCTTTCTAATAAATATTAAGGTAATTGGTTGTTAAAATATTGGAATTAAATTAAGTGGTAATAGAAATACAACCAATTTAAAATTGAACGAAGATAAGTTTGAAATGAATTCAAACTGAAATTAAAATCTTGAATTTGTAGAAATGTTATCAAGAATAAAGGTAATAATGAATTGGTTTCCAGATATGATAATCTTGGTTATTATCATAAATGGTAATTGTGTTTAATAATGAATGTTGTTAATGATTTAACAAAATGAAATGTTTAGGGAAGTAAACATTTAAGTGAGTATAACTTATAAATTGGAATTGAAGAGAATTTAAAATTGTGAAATTTTAAATCTAAATCCAGAAAACTTGAAATTGTTTTAAAAATGTTGTTTTGAATTAAAACCAAAGGTGGTTTAAAAATTTAAAGTATAACTTGGTGTGTAAAGAAAATGTATATATGAGGAATATATATAATACCAATGATGATTTGAAATAAACACTTAGTGTTGAGTTTTAAATTGGAATGTGATGTAAAACCCAAAGTAAAGTAAGTTTTTAAACTTAAAAAGGGAAAGACTATTAATCTAAAATTTAAAATTTGAATGGGAATTCAAATTGTGAAAAGTTGACCGGATTAAGTAAATTTAACTTGAAGGAAGTTAAATAAGTTGAATAAATAACTTGAATTGGAAATTTCAAGATGAAATTTAAATTTAACTTGGGTAGTTAAATGGTTAATTTAAATGGGAGTTATGAGTGATCTCAAAATGGGTTTGAGATCTGGAAATTGAAAATGGATAATAAATTAGAATCTGAAGATTAAATTGTTTTTGAATTCTTATTTGAACTTTGTAATAAGTTAAGTAAAGATAATTTTAAAATGGAATTTGGAATTTGAATTCAGAATTAAATGGTTTAAAGATTTAAGTTGTTAAATAAAATAATAATAATAAAGGTTGATTTGATTTAAAGGATTTAATCAACATTTAAAATGTTTAACTCGAATTTATATAATTCGAGATGGTTTTAAGTTGAGATTTGAATAAAATTTGTTCAAATTGGATTTGATTTGAATTAATTAGAATTGTGATTGAAGATGTATAAGTTTAAAAATTCAAATGTTAAATTAGAATTGAAATGATTTGAAATTGAAGCTAGTTCAATTTGAAATTAATTCAAATTGATTTGAAATAATTTGGAATTGTGATTAAAGTTGAATAAGTTTAAAAATCAAATGGAATTTGATTTAAATTTGGAAAGGAGTTAAGGTTAATTCAACTTGAATTGGGGTTAAATAAATTTCAATGGAAATTGAAGTATTGAGTCAATTTAAATGGAAGTGCAAATTTAAATTGAATTAATGGGAAATTAATTGGAAATGGAGATTGGGAAATTAAACAGTTGGGCTCTGGTTTTTTTTCAAAATAAATTGTTTTAATACAAATATATTTTTCCAAACTATTTACTATACAATTTTTTTTTCTTAAACCCCAAACTATCTTATACTTATTTTACAATTATTTTGGAACTATTTAACTATTTTTGAAACTATCTTATAAACTAATCACTATTTTTCAGTTACTTATATCTAATCACTATTTTAAAAACTATTTTGAAATTATCTAACTATTTTATACCTACTTAACTATTTTACAGCTATTTTACAAAACTAATAACTATTTTTCAACTACTTATCTATTTTAAACTTTTTCAAGCTATTTTTAAATTTAAATTGGTCAGAGTTCAAACTGTTTGTAATTGAAGTAATAACTCAATTGGAAATGGAAGCAATTGAGAATAAGTGAATGGAATTAAAGGAAATGTGAATAGAAAAGAGAATTGATTTGGCTAATAATCAATGAAATTAAATACGTAGGATGAACGTATATTATTCTATTCGCATAGTGATTTGATCCAGATTCGAACACAGAAGTTCGAGATAATATTATCGATCCGAGTTGGGATTTTTCGCTTGATTTTCGACGGCGAACCTGAATATGGATTTTTGATTGGTTCTGGATATTCTCTATCATAGTTGTGACTATGCAAGGAGAATGACGGTTTCTAATCAAGAAACCAGATCTGAGTCCGCACTAGGAAGTCGGGTGGACGATACTAGTTCGGAAGTGAAATTGTGTGATCGATTGAGTGATCAGATTGATATTGTGTACGGATGATATGTGTACATCGTACGGATTTGAATGAAATTGATATTGAAGATTTGTGGATAAGAACTGTAAAATGGTTTTTGAAAAGAAATATGGTTAATAACTTTATAAAAGATTTATCAAATGTGAATATTTGATTTAGAATAAAATAAAGTTATATATCCTTGTTATATAAGGTAAATTTTCCCTTGTTGAATCTATTGCTAAAAGAAAAGGGTTTTGGAAGTATTTGAAGTATAAAAGAGGTTTTATACAAGATTGAAATGATCCAAAGATTTTCAAAGTTATATATATCTATATATATAAAAAGGATCTTATGAGAATGATTTTGGAAAAGGCTTTGAGAACCTATGAATTTGGAAATGGCTTTTGATTTTTGAGAAATCAATTTTGGATTTTGGAAAGCCTAGTTTGAGAATTATCGATTTTTGGTAATCGATTTTGTGTAAAGGAGATTTTGATAAATCATAAAGGGTATGATTTGAAGATACTATAAGTATATAGTATAAAGTGTTTTGTGAATAGCTCTGGGGAAAAAGGCGCTTCCTTGAAATGAACTTCTCAGGAGTGCCACTGGGTGGTACTGCCTTGAGCCCCAAGGGGGGTTTCTAAAGTTGATCCTGTGAGGAGTCCGAAATAAACTAGTTCCTGAGGATTATTTTTGTAGCGAAAGTCGAGGGGCTGGTGCCCACAGAGGCATTTGGGTTATGCTGTGATGACAGTTTAGCTCAATGTCACTGCGATCTACTGCAGACCATAGCGAAAGTCATGTGTGCCGCTGAGAGCCAACTGTCTACGTTTGATTTTATATCGGTAGACTGTGACACTATGGTAACATAGCGAAAGTCGTTTGTGCCGCTGAGAGCCAACAGTCTGCGTTTGATTTTATATCGGTAGACTGCGACCTATGTGGGAGAAGTTTCATTTTGACAGCGAAATCGTGTGTGCCGCTGAGAGCCAACAGTTACATGGACTTTTGCTGTGATGGCAACGTAACCCTGGATGTAACTGCGATCTGTTGTGGGTTCCATGCTGTTATCAGTTACATGGACTTTTGCTGCGATGGCAACGTAACCCGTGATGTAACTGTGATCATGGATGGGAGTGATGATTTCCAGAGCATTCTCACCAAAGATGTTTCCTCTATTTCCAAAAATGTTTTCTATATTTTCAATAAATTACTTTCCAAGTATTTTCACTGGGTGTTGAAAACGGGTCTGCTAAGATCTTATAGATTTTCAGTTCTACGCCTGATCAACGTATGACCGAATTTCTGTAAGAACGAAGATAGATTTGTTGAAACATCAAGTTATAAAAGTATTTTTACAAAAACTATTTTGATAATATTATATAGATTTTAAAAAGTGTTTTAAAGATGATCAAATAAAATTTATCAGATTATAAGAACTGAATAAATTCTGGCTTCGTTCCTTTTCGAGGACGAAAAGATTTAAAGGGGGGAGGAATGTGATAACCCAGATTTTGGGACATCTGATAATTGGATAATTAACTGTTTAATCAATTGAACAGATAAAATTCTAATAATAACAAATATCCGGATATGTAAATGAATTTGGAAATATAATAAAAATTGAATTATAAATATCTGGATAAATATTTTATCTCCTAATATAATTAATTAATATTTGACAAATTATTCTTTTAAAACAAACAATAATGATTGTATATATATATATGGATATAAGAAGATTTTAAATAGAAAATTTGTATATTCAAACAAATTAAATTTGTGTTTATTTAAGTAAAAATATTTGTGTGAGTTAGTTTCAGTTTGCATTTTTAATTTGAATTTGAATATATCAAAGGGTAGATATATAAATATATATATCTTAAATATATTTTGGATTTAATAATATGAATATATGGTTTTGTATAAATATAGTTTGTTTATTTCTATTTTCTTTAAAAAGGGTTTCCATTTATATAAATTAGAATAGGTATTTAGTTATTAGGAAATTAATTAATAAAAGCTTTATTTATATTTATAAATTTATTTTGCATGTAGTGTTACAAATGTAAGTTAATAATACTATCTAAACACATGTGTTAACAAGATAATTGAGGAGGATGACAAGTGTCATCATTAATTTAAAATTTTCTTTTATTTTTGATAAATTTATTTTAGCTCACATAACACCTATTCTTCATCCTCATATCTTCCTGTATCTTTATTCTAAAATCAGAAACAAAGATAACTTAAACGTTTTTCTCAAAAACTTGTTAATATTCACCTGATAATCAAAAGCCTATAACATAAACCAGAGAACAAAAATCAAGAATTCAAAGAAATCTCTTCACAAATTCAAAATCTGAAACAAGCAAACCTAGGAGCCAAAGAAGAAGAAAAATCAATGCCAACAGCAACAACTTTTTCTAACTGCTTCAACCTGAGATCAATCAAGTAAATCAATTAACAAGCAAGATTCAGGGATCAGACTCAAATTCAAGAATCAGATTCAAATCAACTAAGCAAATACAAAGTTCCAGGAAACAAGTAGCTGCTCTCTGTTTATTATTTTAGGTGAGTAAAACTTATTCTTTAACCTGAGATCTTCTTGAACAATCTGGTTGGCATGTGATCATCCTGAAAGTTATATGCTGATATGGTTATGTGTTATGCATGTGTTTATATATTATTGTATGCATATATCTAATAACAGGGAATATGGCCTCTGTTATAAAAATTACAAGTTATAACTTAGATCAAAATTCAATTTCACTTGCTCTGATCATTCTTAGCTAATGATGTCAAAACAAAATATGTTTAAAATTACCATATCTAGATTTTAAAAATATAATTCCAAGTTAACATGAAAGGGTTGTTGTCTGAAAGAAGAAAAATAGTGTAAATCCAGATTTATCAAATTTTCAGCTTCCATGAATTCCAGAGTGAATTACATCTTTTAAATTCATTTCGAAAATAATGAATTTTAATATGAAGATTATAATTTTTAGTTTGGTAAATCTTGGGAAATTTGTAGTTGATCGAAAATGCTATTTTGAGCAAATTCTGGTGATCGACGCATTCCTGGTAGTCGGGGTTTTTGTAGTAGCTAGTATGGCGATTGGGGATGTAGGGAAAAATGGTTGTTGGATTTTACGATCAACGTGGCAATGGGAAATCGTCGATGTAGGGTTTAGGAGCTTTTTGGGTTGATCGGTTTTTGCAAAGCTTTATCGTCGTCGATGTTGCATCGGGACACACCGGACTGGGGGGAAATGGTGCGTGGACAATCGAAGGAGTTGGGATCGGAGTCGCGAGTTTCCTGGTGTCGTGACGTGGCGGAGTGAGGCGCTTTTGGGTTGATCAGTGATTCCAGTTGCGAGTCGAGATGCTCGATTTTGATCGACGTCGAGGTCTTCAGAGCTGTGTAGTTGGGACGACTCGGGGAAGCATAGGTGATTTGTCGATGGTCAGGGAATTGGCCAGAGGTGGTCGGAACGGCGTGCACCATGCACGCGTGCACGTTCGTTTAGGGGTCGAACGATTGTTTGGGGAAGAAGAGAATTTATCGGGAAGGTCTCGTGACGTTTGCGTTTTGACTCGAAGACGTTGGATGTTCGCGTGGACTCGGGGTAGACTCGAGGAAAAGTGAGGTGGGCTCGGGTAAACAAGAGTTGGCTCGGGTTATTTTAATAAGTTACCAGATTGTAGTTTGAAGCTTGAATAAGATTTTAATCAAGTTAAAAGTAAAGTGAAGATTAGTTTTAAAAGTTGTAGAAATAAATTAAGATAATGATTTATCTTTGATGAATCAAGGTTAATAAATTAGTGTAAGTAATTAAGGTATAATTACTTAAATTGAAATTAATTAAGGATGATTAATCAATTAAGATTAATTAATGTAAGTAATTAAAGGTAATTAATTACTTAAAGATAATTACTTAATTAAAGGTAATTAATTAATGTTTAAAGTTGATTAATCAAGTGTTTAAAGAATAATTAATTAAATGATATTTAATTTATGAGATTAATTAATTAAGATAATTTATTTGAGGATAATTAATTAAATTAAAGGTTAATTAATTAATGAGGATTATTAAAGGTTAATTAATGAGAATGGTTAAATGATAATTAATTTATGTAATTAATTCGAGGCTAATTACTTAATGTAATTAAAGAACAATTAATCAAAGGAGATTAATTAAGGTGGATAATTATAGATTTGATTAATCAATTGGCTTATAATTAATTAATGTTAAGTAAGCAAAATTTAAGAGTAATTAAAGTAATTAATTTAATTCAATGGTGGTTATTTAAATTAATTAGGAATAGTATGGATGATCAATCTTGCTTATGAATGGTTGAATAATATTGAATGCCTTGGATTATTTGACATACCTGATATGTGATTGTGATGTTCCGTGATATGAGATGTTTTGAACAAATTGTGATAATATAAGTTATCTATCTGTGTTAGAACTGCTATGTGAATATGTTATCCTGAATTTAAATTAAACATCTTGGCTTAAAAAGATGAGATTGAATTCGAAGAGACCGGGATCGGATATCAGCGATATCCGGAACCACTTCGATTAGTAATCTATAATTCTTTATAGATTTGGTATGTGAAATCAATAGGCCGGTTTAGGATAATATGGACCATTTAAACTAAGTTGGATACTTAGATATTGTTTTGTGAAAATAAGTGTTGATTATATAAATTGTTTACTTGTAGTAAAGTACGAGTTACCCCGGGTTTAAATAAGTTCTATGGATTGAAATTTCATATTAAATGAGTTTACTCACGCTGGTTTCCAGCCTGACCCGGGTGTTACTTTGATGTAATGCTCGGGTCAGACCGAGTATTACAGATTTCAGGTAAGGACGTTTTGGAGCTCAGGAGGCGAGCTGGATGGCAGGAACGTATGGAGTATATTCCGCTGTGATATATTATAGTTGTCTGAGACATGTTAATTCTAACTGTCTAGTACATTTGTGAATGTTGTAACTCTGATGTATTAAAATGTAATTAACAAATACAGTTTTCCTTGTATAACTGATATTATTATTTGTTATTATATTTAATCCGCTGCGAATGTGAGATGTTGTGTTCTCTGTTCTTCTTTCTTCTTTCTGTTTCTTCCTTCTATCTCTTTCTTTTTCTTCTAACTATCTGGAATTTTCGGGTTCGAAATTCCGGGTCGTTACACACAGTCTCGGAATTCGACGAAACTAGTTCCATTGGATCCGTAATAGTGTATTATTATCGGATTTCAAGTTTCGTAGTGATTGGAGTTGTTGTGTGAGCATACGACATATAAACGCGTTGAAATTATATCGAATTCAATATAATAACTAGATTCAAAAAGCTATCTTCTCCATATGATCGAATTAGAACTCGAAACCTTTTCCATTGCGTTTGGAATAGGGGTATAACATTATAAACGCCTAGCGGCATGCCTCGATAGGAGTTTGAAAATTTGAGTTGCATTTATCGAGACAATTTAAAATTTAATTAAAAAAATATATATTTTCTGGTCAACCAGCTGAAATAACTTCACATCAGTGTTTTTACCTTTCATTTCGAAGCACTGTTGCAAGGCATCTTTCTCACTCAACCATCCCTTCATGCTCCCTTTTAAAAAAAATATCAAGCAGAGAAAACAAAAATGGAATAAAATGGCCGAGCAAAATCAAAGGGGAACGAACATATTCCTCCCCTCTTTCATCTCAGATTCAAATCGAAAAAATAGAATGGCTCCTTCCGTTAAAATATCTTCTTCCCTCTTCCTCTAATTCGAAGCCACATAATTCAAATCCTTTTTCCGCTGAGGAGAATTCGTATCGAATTCGTTCGAAATCAAGGGGCGGCGGCGGTAGAGCAGTGGGATGGCGATCACGACGTCGGAGGCGCTCGATTTTGGCGGCAGCTAAGCGAAGGCGAGTGGAATGCTTAGGGCGGCAACGGCGTTGGGTTTGTCGAAGGGCCAAGGTCGTGGTAGTTCGGTGGGGGCGTTGCGAGAGCTAGAGGGTGGTCGCGCAAGGGCAGCGTGGGCCTGAGGCGAGGTGGAGTCTAGGTTCGCATCTGCGTAGTAAGGTATATACAATCTTTTTCGATTTAAAAAAAATTAATAATATATATGTATATATATATTTTACAAAGAAAGGAAATTTCTGTTTTACAAATATATATATATATATGTATATATATATATTGAAGAAAGAAGATTTTACAGTAAAGAAATCTATTGTTTTGTTATTTACAAAAAAATATATAAATAAAAATATATATCTATATAAAATGATAAACGTACCTATTTTAATTTAAATTTACATAGATAAATAGTAAACATATATATAAAGAAGATTTTGAAAATAGAAATTTTAAATATTGAAAGGATTCATAAAAAAATTAGATTTTTAAAATTTATATAGGTTGTTTTTATAAGTATATACATGTAGTTTCAAAATGAAAAAAATAAAATAAATATACATATCTTAACTTACTAGTTTATTTTAAAAATATGTATTTAGGGTGATTAATTTATTTAATAAACTTATTTAGCTATTTAGTTACTAAAAATAATTTATTAAAAGGAAAATTAGTTTAAAATTAAATTATTAGTTTAAAACCAAATTATTAGTTTAATAAATAAATAGTAATTAATTGTTCGATCAATTCAAATATTAATAAATCATATAATGTTTATACAAGGTTTAAATCATGGAAAATCAAGTCGGGTTGAAGTGAATTGCAAATTAAAAAGGCAAAGGTGAGTTAATCTCACTCTTCTGGCTTTGCTATTTAAATTTAAATGGTTATATTTAAATATTTGATTGAATGATTGAATTGATTGGATGTGATATATCATATAGTAGTATATAGTATATATTGGAGTGATTGATTTCCCGCATTATATAGCGGATGAGACCCTATGTGCCGTATAATAGCGGATGATATTATATTAATCCCATATACCGCGATATTCCACCTCGAAGTGGAATTGGTATTGTGCTAACGTCTGTGGATGCAGGGAAACAGGTTGGAGGGATACAACTGGATTCCTCAAAATTTATTTAGAATGTTAATATTCTCTGTTATGAATATTTGATATCCCATGATGAATTATATTAATGATTGGATTGTTGGATGCAACGGGTTGATTAAATATATTTGGGTATACTGGGTTACAAAAATATATATATCAGAATTTTGAAAAGGAAATATAAGAGAAGATTTTTAAGTAGAGAATGATAGGGAATTTGAATAAATTCAGGAATGAATTGGAAAGAATAAAAGAGATTTTTAAATTCTAGTAAATAAATGCCGAGTATGGAAAGGGAATTTTGAAATAACCGAGAAATAATGAATTTTAAAACTAAAGCATTATTATTTAAAGAAATAAAGAATTTATTTTGAATTTATTTAAAAGGGATAAGAAAGGAATTTGGGAATCTGAAATTGGTATTCTCGGTTAAAAAGGATTTTTAAATCATAATAAGAAATAAAATCTGAGGTTAATGGATTTGAAATAAATGGAGAAAGTAAGGGAATTTATTTCAAACGAATAAATTGGAAATCAATTTGGAAATTGATTAAGTGTTTTAAACCCTAGATTTTTAAAGGGAAATTGAGATTTTGAAATTTATAAACTGGGTTTATGAAAGTGAAAGTAATATATCAGTGAATATTTGGAAGGATAAATTCCAGGTGGGAATTTATAAAAGGAATGGGTAAATGTGATTAAAAATAAATAGTGATTTATTTTTTTAAAGATGTAAAAGAGAAATATATTTCCCTAGATAGCCAAGTATGTTTTCAAAGCAAATTCTTAAGTATAAGTTAAAGTTTCAAGGTTGTTTTAAAAGTATGTTTTGGAAAATCTATTATTTTTAAATGTTTAAACTTTAAAGTAAGAATTTTTCAATTTTATTTGAGTAGTAATTATATAAAGGTGACTTGGTATTATGTTTTAAAAAGATGAAATTTTAGTTTTATATTTTATAAAGTAGCTTTATTTTAAATATTCTTAAAGTATATATTTTATAAAATAAAGTATTAAAGTAGTTTTAAGTCTAAATGTTTAAAAGTATATTATATAATTAAGTGTTTTAAATGATTTTAAAGTCTAAGTGTTTGTACTTGGTGATTTCAGTGGAAGTAGAAAATATTTGTGAAATTTATTCCATGAGAGAAGAACGGTTTGAAACTGTTTCTAAAGGGCTGAAATGAAAATATATCTTGCGAAGATATTTGTAAGGTAAATAAATAATTTGGAGAATTATTTATTGTTTGATGGATGTTTGTGAATGTTAATTGATAGTTAAATAACCGACTATCAATATTGGCCAATGCGCTGATCGTTTCGAAGAGACCGGGATCGGGATTTATTTTCCGAAAACCACTTTGATCCGGTTTGTACGTTTTCGTGGGGAAAACGAGTTCGGAGTCGAAGATGGAGCAGTGAAGTGCAAGGGCTAATCGTTACTAATCCTGAGGGTGATTCTAAAATGGATTTAGTAGGAGTAGTGCCTTCGGTTCCGTTCGAACCCGGAACAGACTTGTATGGATGAATGCTTTCGGAACATCATCAAGTGGACGGTGGGCATTCTAAGTAAAACATTCTAAAAAGGTAACGCTTAGCCTCAAGTGTAACGACCCGATATTTTCAACCATTCGCATCCATTATAAGTGTATAGGTAGACACTCATGCCGGAGTTGAATTGCTCAAAATACCGCGTTGTAATTAAAATTTGGCAAATCTCAGAATATACAGTAAATAAATATAATCACAGATCACAGACACAGAGTAAAATAATGCAGCGGAAGTAAAAGAAATAGTAGTTCATGAAGCTACTATATAAATATATCAGAGTACATAAGATACAATAGAAGAAATAGAGTACAACGGAAGTATAAATAAGATAACCAAGTACAAGCTGAACAGAGCAACATAACTGAAGTCGATAGAACAAGACTAGCAGATAATCTCCAGCGATTCAAATCTCCAGAAGGTGGAAATCCAAATCTGTGAATACTCAGGCTGACCCGAGCGTAAAGCAAAACACAAACACTCGAGTCAGGACAATATATACTTATATAATATAAACCAACTCAAGTGAACTGTAATAAGGTACAAGTAACTTAAAGAATGCTTGGGACCGCCCATTCTTTAAGGATCCGTTAAACTATCTACTATGTAGTAATATTCGATATTATAATAGTGTCTAAATAAGTAAAGTATAATCATATAGAAAATAGCGTTAAGGGGATGGAGAACCTTAACGCGGTCGGATCTTAAAATCATAATCGTAGTAAAGCTCGATATGGTAGGTGACACGGCACAACTAGGCAATGCCAGGGTAGATATACCAATTACGCATCCGGACTAGTGGTGACGCATAGCAGCCACTACCGCCCACCTCGAACAACACTCCCAATCAAGGGTGGCCACCAAATCAATCACAAGTAATAGAATGGTATCGAAGAAGTGTGTCCGATAAGAGGTGCTACCTCATTGGTCCGTCAATCGCTCCTGTTTTAGCCACCTTATGCCAACTCACGGGAGTTGGGTCCACGTAACATACCTTAAGAACGTCGCCACCATCCTACTTCATTCTGGAATCTCCACCGCGTACACGGTTGTCAAAGTGGTTTTCGGTATCGACAGAGAGTATGTCCATATCCGATCCCGGTCTCTTTGCCAACCAATCGTTATTATAACCCATGGTTATAACTTTTAAAAACAATACTTTACTTCAAAATAAAATATCATTTCAAACCATATCTTTATCAAAATAAAGATTTATCATTTCCAAATCATTTCAATATTCCAAAATATCGTATCCTTTCAAACTTCTTTTCAAATCATTTCAATATATCAAAATATCATATCTTTGACAGTTATACTTCGAAACCAAAAATCATTTTTGTTTCAAAACTATACCCATTTCAAACAATATCATTTCCATTTCAAACATATATTCACCTTTCAAATAGTCTATACTTTCAAAGTTATAATTCTTTGAAACTAAAACATTTGAAATCATTATACTTTGTAAATCACAACATTTCTAAAACATATATTTGAAATCATCTATTAATTCTACATATTTACAGATTTATTAAATTAAACCCAAATTCCAAATTTTAATTTTTATTTCAAACCATCACTTTCAACTCAAATTCAGTTTACTAACAAACCATTTCAAATCTTATAAATTTCAAATATAGGTTTAATTCATAAAATACAATATTCAATCTTTAGTATATTTCAAAGCTTAAATATCCCATATTTCATAAATTCAAAATCATTTGTATATATTTCAAAATATCAAAATATTATTCAAAACATCATTCATTTATATTTCATTTAAATACCATTTAAATCCATTCTTTTTATTAAATTTAAATACCATTTTAAAACTCACATAAAAATCAAATTCTTCCATTTAAAACCATTTAAATGTCTCTTCATTATCTTTAGCATTTTTAACATTTTATTTCAAAAATTATATCATGTTCCAAAGATTATTTTTCATTAAAATTTATTAAAACAACAAAATATAGTTTCCGTAGCACTTACAAAATGCTACGTAAAGTTATGGTTTAAAATAGTTCATTTAACAAAACGACAGCACTTAAATGCTGTAATATATTTCCATTAAAATTAAAATAAACTTAAATGTTAAGTTTAACCACTATAGCACTTACAAAGTGCTATAATAGCCTTTATTCCAAATTAACTCTTTAGTTCATTTAAACAACTACAGCAATTACAAAATGCTGTAATATCTTTTACATACATTTCAAAAATGCTGTCAAATCAAATTCAGAGTTTTATTTACAATTCCACAAATAATTAACTTTTAATATAAATCATTTTAACTTATAAAATCATATATTTCACATTTAACACAATCATTTAAATACCTTTATTTCTATGATTTTATAAAGTCAAATTTCCATACAAAAATCAAATTTAATAACAATTAAATTTTCATTTCTTTAATTAAATTATTAACTTAACAACTAAGTTTAAATTTCCAAAAATATAGCTTATTTCTATTTATTTTACTTAATTAAAATTTCACTTTTAAACAAATTTCACAAAATTCAATTTAAGTTATATTTCCAAATTCAGCTTAAATGTTCATTTATTCCATATTTTAATTTATACAAAATCATTAACACCTTTAAAACATTATTATTACTTAATAAAAATCATTAAATTCATCTTTAAATCAAATTTGTCATATTTTCTTACTTTACAAAAATTCCATTTATAAACAAAATCATAAATTCCAAAATTAACTTATATTTCAAATTCTACTTCACCATTTACTTAATTCACTTATTTAATTTGTAGAAAATCACAAATACTTTATAGAAATCATTTTAATGAAATTTAAATCAAAATACCATAATATTTACATAAAAAAAAGTATTTTAAAAATTTCAGAAAAATATATAAACCACGGGTCTGTATATAATTTTCTAGCCTAGGTCAAGTGATACGGATATGTATCATTTCAATCCGCAGTTTACAAAGAAAAACCGGGTTATATCATTTCAAACCCGCAATCCCAAGTAATATAAATAAATAAATAAAAACCGTTCAGGCCTATCATTTCAGCCCATAACGATTTTTCCTTATTCTAAAGTCCGTTCGGGTATGTATCATTTCAACCCATAGTGATTCTAATCTACAGGGAACTTGCAGTGTGATAAACTGATATAAATAAACAGAATAGCATGAGATAACAGTAATAGATGATATAACATATGTAATAACAGGGGTAAACATTATATGATCATAATATAACAGTTACAACAGGATGATATAATTTTACAGATTCAAATGGTGTCAGTTTACTAGTTATATAAGTACACATTGTCTGGTGAGAATTACTCACTTGTTAAAAGCTGGAGATAGCCACCAAAGCACACAATACAAAGACTACGAAGGCATGACAACTCGAATATGATTTGAGTGAGAGAGCCAAAGATGAATCTCCTTGGATACATTTGAACAAACAATAAAACAATATATAAGTTTCAACACAAGATACCATTAACAATGCTAGAATTGGATGCATAAAACAAAGCCAAAGTGTTTGCACTTGCTTTCTACCATCTATGCTTCAGTTATGATCTGAAATGGCACGGCTACATCATGGTTTTAGATCAGGTTTGTGTTCCTAAAGGTCGGTCATAGCATGGGAAAATGATGGAGCAAAGGTTTGTGAGCACGAAACAACAACTACAAGGCAACACGCACTGTTTTCAAGGAACTAAAGGTCACGGCCAAGGCACTCCAAGTCACGGACAGTCTTCAGGTGGTCAACTACAGGTGTGGCAGAGGTGTATGGGTCAGGAAAAGGCTGGTGGTGGTGGTGTATGGGTCGGCCTAACCTAGAGAAAGTGGTGCAACATTTGGTGATGTAGAAACTACCAATACAAGGCAAAAGCATGAGTTCAAGGCCACTACAAGGCTCGGGCAAGGCATGGAGGGGCATGGCCATGGCTCAGGGGGTCAGGTGGTGATGTGGCATGATGTGTCAGGTCTGGAACAGGAGGTGGTGGTGAGAGGTGATGGAAGGTGGATGGCTCGGCTTGTATGCATATAGGTGATGTTTGTGCAACTTTGGTGGAGTTTCATCACATAGGGGCTCGGCTATGGCATGGGAAGGTGCTGGAGGTGCTGTTGTTCAGAGGGGGTGGTGGTGGAGGTGGCCAAGGTGGAGGATGAAGGAGGCCGATCCAATAGAGATGAAGAAGGCAAGTGCAAATCACAAAAGAAAACAAAGAAAACATGAAAAGAAAAGATGTTTTTTTTACCAAATTTTTGAATAACAAGGAGATGGCCGTATTTTTTTTGTTGAGGAATGTTTGAGGAAGTGTAATTCACGTGAAAATGAAGATGAGGCTGAAGAGAATTGAAGTATACGGCCAAAATCAATAAAGAGAGGAGTTGGGAAAATGAAAGGTCGGAAGAGGAAAAGACTTTGGAAATCTAAGAGTTTCAAGTCTTTTCAAATTTCCACAAATTCATTTTAATTTTATAAATACATAACAAGGCTGATAATAAAGATAAATAAACTCAGAAAATAAAATAAATAAGAAAAGAAAATAAATAAATATAAATAAAAATCAAATAAATAAAGAAAATGGCAATATATACATAACTAGGCTTTATAAATTTGAAACAAATTCAAATGAACTTTAGACAATCTTTATGTACTTGAAAAATATTTATAAATAAAGATAAGAACACACAATAAAAATTAATTCACAAAAATAAATAAATAAAATTTAATTAAATATAATTTAATGAAGAAAATAGCAAAAAATGGAAACTAGGCTTTATAAATTGAAATAAATTCAAGTATACTTTAGAAAAATTATATTATCATTTTAAAAATATTAAAAGACATTAAATAACCTATTAACACATATTAAAACAAAATATGACAATAAAAATATAATTTATATGATTTAAAATAAATAATATTGCAAAATAAACAGTTTATACACAAAATTGAAAATTACATAACTTCTACAATTTAACTCCGTTTCCAACGAAACGAAAAGCTGTATTCAAGTTATTAAATCTATTTTCATAATAAAAGATAAAATTTAAGAATTTTAATATTTAAATTTAAAAGTTAAAAGTCAAAGTTTGACCAGTTTGACTAGAAATCCATTTTTCAGTAAAATATCCAAATTACACCATTTTGAAATTATAATTCACCTAATAATTAAGTTTTATTTTAAAAATGAAATGTTTGAAATAGAACAAGTTTAAATAATTTAAAATTAAAATAAAGTCAAAATTAAAATATATGCAAAATCTAGGGTTGTTACATCAAGCCTCATCAACCGGGAATGACTGAAAATCAGGGGTTTTGCAGTAAGGCTATGTGGGTAGTGCCCATTAGGGTGAGATCATCCCTGTCTAGATGTCTCTTTTTATTTTGGCTGTGTGGCGGTTGGTCGCGCCAACCGTGGGGTGATCTTACTCATGAATTACCCTTAGGTAGTTCCGGCCTTGTGTTGCAGGTGATCGGGCGTGGTCCTCGGTACACTGATCTAGACCAGGTACTCTGACAGGTGGTACCCCGGTGCCTAGTCATTAGTTGGAAATCCGTTCTCCCTACGTACCTTTTACGGTTTTTGTTTGTAGAACCCACTTTGTGGCTAGTATGTTGGAATTTAATCATGTAACAATTTTAGCTATTTGAATAAGTATTTGTATATAGACACTATTATAATATTAGACGGATTTGATAAAAAGTGTTTTGGCTATCGTAAGGTAAAACCCGACATGTTTATTTGTGGCGTGGTCTTACGAGATGCTTTTGATTTCAAAGGGTTTGGAAACTTTAATAATCCAATTGAGTGTGTTTTGTCACACTGGTTTTCCAGACTGACTCGGGTGTTATTTTATTATAATGCTCGGGTCAGACCGAGTATTATAGATACAAGATAGGATGCTGTGAAGCTCAGGTGACGAGCTGGATGGCGAGACGTATCACTCGTACTTGATGTATATTCTGCTATGTTGTGTGTACTGTGTATTCAGTTTTGTGAGGACATGTAGTGATTATTGTACAGTTGTGTGTTAGATATTGTTGAACTCTGATGTTGTATTCTAAAGATGTAAAGTATAAAAAAGATATAGTTTTCTTTTCTGTAAAGATCGATTATTATCTGATATATTTTATTCCGCTGCGATGTGAGATTCTGATGTTATGTTGTTTCCTCTTCTTCTACCTCTTTCTTCTTTAACCCAAATGGTTCGTATTTCCGTTCACTTTGAGTCGATGTTGGAGAATAGTGTTGATTTTAAGGGGTATGGAACTGCAGGTCATTTCAGTGTAAACTTATCAATAAGCATACTAATCAATAATTATGCACTAATTTTTTGATTTTAAATCAACCTTCCTTTTTGGTGCGAAAGAATGAATTTTTTTTAGTTTTGTGGGTTTTTGATCTGTGTACACAGATCTCCGTCGACTAGCGACGGTTAGCGTTGGCCACTTATTTTAGCCGTCATCATCCGACGTAAAAGGCTAGCGTTTATTTTAGTAGAATCTTTATTTCAAATAAATTTATTATCTCAAACTGAAATTTAATATATCTTATTTTATTATTTCACTTCATTTCTTAATTTTGTACTTCATTCAACTATTTAAATATTTTATTAACTAAATTTCAACTTTTAAGACATATTTTACAATTCAGTTAACTATTTAAAATTTTAATTTACCGAATTTGTAAACTAAAATTTGAAGTTTGTACTTATAATAATTTAAAATAAATTTATTTTATACTAACCATTAACACTTATAATCAACACACACTAATTAATTAAAAAATATTACTTAGGCTTAACTATATCAATCTAACAGTATATTAATCAATAATTACAGGCTAATTTTCACGTAAACTATAACAAACATTGTTCTACACTGTAACAAACATAAACTTATCGCTAAACTTATTAATCAATAAATATACATTAAATGTTGGATTTTAAATCAACTATAATTTTTAATTACAAATCAAACCATCAAACCACTAATTAATATTCTCAGGCCAACTAATACACTATTATCATCAACTAATACACAATAATCATCAATAAACGACTAAGTTTCAAAATTAAGGTTTTAATTATATCCCCAAATCAACTAATATATTATTGTCATCAACTAATACGGAATAATCAACAATTTCTAACCCATAATCAACCAATTTCAAAATTAGGGTTTTAATCATACCTAGATTCAACTGAAATTGGGGAGAAAGGAAATATCGGCGAGCTTTGAAGCGATTTAGACGGTCGAGACGGCTGGAGGTGGCCGGAGGCGGCTTGCGGTGGTTGGCGAGGGGATAAAATTCAACGTCATTTTATTTAGGTTTTGGTGGGAAGGTGGAATGATTTCCAGTTCATAGGTCCAGCTGTATATATAGAGCTTGCGTTGGCTTGCGATGGCTAGCGACAGCAGCTCAATTTAGTTGTTGCCAGCCGGCGCAAAAGGCCGCCGCTATAGCTAGCCTTTCTTGTAGTATTAGTAGGTACGCTTAAATCATAAAACTTGATTATTGCTTTTTGTGAAAGAAATTACACACTATAATCAAAATTTAGTAGCTAATATTATTAAGATCTCCTCACAAACAACCATATTAATAGATATTTTTTCGTACAAACTTACATCACAATAATCCATGCTACGACTAAATTAAGACTTTCCAAAGTTATTAAAAAAAAAATTGAACTTGAGATCACATATTCAAGCTCTCTAATCCATTTTAACTCTAAATTCACTTAATCCAAATGGATTCGCCACTATTTTATTTCCTTCTAGTAAATAAATAAGGGATACCTTTACTAGTCCAAATTAAGAAATGTCTTAATTTTCTAGTGGAATGTCAAATGCAAATCTATGTATTTATTACACAACAATTACTATCCATATAATTTTGGAAACAAGATTGATCCATGTTAACTGATAGGTAACACATTTACAATGATTTTTAAGACATTTAATAAAAGAATATTAAATGTTGATTTCATACTAATTCCAAATTGACTAATTTAGCATCAAATATTACATAAGTCATGCAATCTTCGTCCTTTCAACACATACGCATTTTCTTTCACTCATCGAACTTTAATCATGTCATCAAAAATGAATCAAATTCTAATTTTTCTTTTCCGTACTATTGCAGTTTCAACATATGTATGTAAAGCATCTCGTATATTAACCATTGAAGAAGAATTGTCATTATCGACAATATTTGAAGAATGGATAACTAAGTACAAACCGGCATACAAAGATGCAATAGAATAAGAACATCAATTCAAAATACTCAAAAACAATGTGGAATATGTCGAGTTGATGAATAAGTTTTCTGATAGGAATAAAGAGGAATTCAAATTGTATGGTGGGAGTTATATGTTTGATGTGATTTTTTGTTTGATGATAACAAACATATATCAATTTATATATGTGTTTGCATATTGTACTATACACATATAGGAATAAATATTCATATTGAATAATAATACTATTGCACAAAATTTATATAATTCAATCAGTATTTTTTATTCAACATAATATTTTATTTCAACACTCTTACCGTACAAAGTTTTCAGCTCTCTCTATATACATACATTGGTTTCATACATTTCACATTCACATTTTTTTTCTCACTACAACACTCAACACTTAGTTTTTCACTCTGTCTGCACATCTGCATCTATCTGCATTATCCAGCTCCAGTTCTTGTCCTGTCTCCTGTGTACCTGTATAATTAGCAACTACAGCAGTAATCTGAAAATAAACAAATTTGAATTTGCAAAAAATATAAATTTGTTTTTATTGATGCCTCAGTTATTTGGGTTGTTCGTCATCATTTGAAGTCATCACACACGAACAATGTGACATGCATAGTGTATCACTGTACATGCCACAAGGCCGTGTACACCGATATATATACACTTGATAAATTTACAGGGACAAGTGAGCACAGGTCAAACCCAAATTATCAGATGCAACTCAGGTGCAATAAAACAATGTCACAATTTTCAGCACAAGGTCAAAGCCGAGTTGTGAAACTGGATTCAACATAGGTGCAAATTGTCAAAACTCAAGAAATCAAATCCAGACTGAAACTACATGCACAACTACAAAATCAACCAGACTACATGCATGCTAGTGCACAATACATACTGCAAAGAATTGGTTCACACTGCCTAGGCTCAAATACAAGTTCAAGTGCATCAGTACCGCATACAGATACAACATGCACGAGTTCAAATACCAAGACTTGAATAAACAGGTGACAGAGCAAGGCCAGAGTGATAACTCAACAAATAAAGCAGTTAAAACAAATGTACAAATACAAGCTATATGGTGATATAGCAATGGTGCACATGGATATCTCAGTGCAACTCATTACAAATGTGTACCAACTACATGTATGCAATGCAGGCAGGTCGAAGTCATAGACCAGAAGTACAAAATGGACTCAAACCAAATTCAAATGCAGACTCGAGTATACAATGAAGACTACAAGTTCAAGTCCAGTTACAACAAAGACTATGGCACTAGCATATGAAAAACTGAACATGGTCAGAAAACAACAAGTAAATTCAAACAAGATCAACATCACAAAAATCAAGTTTGCAGTCGAAGACAACTGCAGGTCAAAATCAATGCCGTAGGGATGAACGAGAAACAGTGGAAGCAGTGTCAAACAGCGGGTCGAAAAGTGCTCAGGAATGAACACAAAAATGGCCAGAGTCGAAGTACATAAGGGCCGTAAAAAACATCGCATTAACAAGTCAAAAATGATCGAAGCCGAAGCTATGAATTGAAACAAGTCAAAAATCAACATTGTCAAACAAAGTCAAGGCCAATGTCAACAAAGAAATACAAGTCGAAGTCAGAACCGTGGGAAGCAAGGAATCGAACCAAGTCAAGAAACCCAAGCCGTGATTATCAAGTAATAGAAAAGCAAAATATACGCATAGGAAAAGGTCAGAAAACATCTCAACCAGGCAATCAACATCCAACAATAATCGAACGGCCGAACAAATAAATTGACAAATTCAAACAAAGATATACGAACGCAAATAAAGGGCTTCGATGTAACGACCCAGAATTTTTGATAATTAAAATTCGAATATTTAATTAATTTTAAATATTAATAAGTGGAATTAAGAAGTCGAATGATTTATTTTTCGAATATTGGATTTAATTTGATAATTAAATCGATAAATTAATAATTGAAATTCCAGAAATAATTGAAAATCGAGTTAATATGATTGAAAATGATTTGGAAGATTTTATTTGATCATACTGGAGGTATAAAAAGGTTATAGAACTTTTAAAATTGAATTTGAAGTTAAGCTGTGAAAATTGAATATTTTAATATTTAATTATCGACTGAAAAATAGCCAATTTTCGAACAGTCTCAGAATTGAACGAAACCAGTTTCATTGGATCCGTAATAGTTAGTTATTATCGGATTTCAATTTTCGTAGCAATCGAAGTTATCGTTTGACCGTGGCAACTCGAAACGCATCGAAATCGTTTTAATATTAATTCGGCGAGTTAAAATAGTCATTTTTCAAAAAGTCTCGGATTTCGACGAAACCAGTTTCATCGGATCCGTAATGTGATATTATGGCATGGTTTCAAATTTCGTAATTTTTGGATTTACCATTTGTCCGGTACGAATCAAAACGCCTCGAAATCGATTTAAATCGGTTTAATTTAAATTGATCGTTTATTGTCATATCTCACTCATACGATCGAATTAGCTTCCGAAACCTGTTCCATTGCGTTCGGAACGCGGGATAAACCCTAGAAACGCCAGTCACCGCGCATAAATCGGAGTTCGGAAATTTCGGGAGGAATAGTGTTCGTCGTTTTTTCTATAAAAGGACCTAACTATTTTCATTTGCATTAAAACTAAACCCTAACCCTAGCTATCTGCTTCAGCCGCCAGTGATAACTATCAATGGCCGAAATGCTTCTTTCTTCTCCCTTAAATTTCTTGCAATCCACTAACCAATTCGCAAAACTTTCTGAACGAAAGTTGTAGAGCACAGTACGAGCTAGACATCCAACGGCTATGATCGTTTCTAGTGTTTTGGATCGACGGCAATTTCAGTTTGAAGCACCGAAGTTCGCGCACGTTTCTCGAGCTAAAGAAGAGACCGAGCTCCACCATGTCGCAGCCGTGGGAGGCTCTCATGGAGGCGGTTCGTATGGCGGTGGAGTGATGGTGTCTGGACGATGGTAGGGGGTTGCGATATTAGGGTTTGGGGCGGCACATGGGTTTGCTCGCGTGAAATACTGGAGCGGGAAGAAGATGAACGCGTGAGGAGGGAAACAACGTGCGGGCCTGATGCACTGGAATGAAATGCACGGTCCAGATTTGTCTGGGTATAAAGAAATAAATAAATAGATTTGTAAATTGAATTTTTATAATTTGTACAACCTTTAAAAATGTATATCTTGTTCATACGTTATCAGAAAATGACGAAACAAAATGCATTGGAATCGTCTCGACGCGTACTTCGCTATGAAACTGGATTGGAAACGATCGGAGTCAGTGAAAATTTTGAGTGAAATTAAACGTCCGTTTAATTTCATTCGAAATAATCGCTATAAATTGCTATCAGAAAATCACGGTGAGATCTTCTCACTCAAAAATTGAAAAGTGGAATTTTCAGTTATTGATTTGATTGCTATTGGATGTGATATTAGATATGATAGGATATATCTATATATATATATAGCAATATATACATATTGGCATATGTATATATTGGATTGATTGATTTCCCGCCTCGTATAGCGGATGAGACCCTATTGCGCCGTTAGTAAGCGGATTTTTATAAAAACCCATATACCGCGATAATTCCGTACTGGAGCGGAATTGGTATTGTGCTAACATCTGTGGATGCAGGGAAACAGGTTGGAGGGATCCAACTGGATTCCTCAACTGTATTTACTTATTTACAGATATTGATGTATATTCTGTTATCATATTGATATATGATATTGACTATTGTGATGGACTAATTGATGTTGTTGCATCATCGGATTCAGTTTTGAAATGTAAAAATAATGACTTTTACTTTAAAAAGGTTTTTAAAGTGATTTTTGAAAATATACGTTTTATGGAATTTTTGAATCGATTTATAAACGTAAAATTTTAAAGTTATAAAAGTTATAATTTTTAGTGAAATATAACCGAAGTGTCGTTTTTGAAATAAAAGTCGATTTATTTATAAAATGGTTTAAATAGAGATTTTTGAATTTATTATGAAAGCTCTATATATAAGATTTATAAAATTTGATTTTTTATAAATCAAAGTGATGAAATTATAAAGGAGTTTTAAAGACATTTTAAATGATGTTAAAATGGGTTTTATAAAGGACAGAATAAATGATTTGTGAAGTCCTAAAAGAACGATTTTTGTAAATAAACGAATTATAAGTGTTTAACTTATAGAATGGACTTTTGGTAGAAAATTGAGTTATAAATTGAATTGGATAATAAAAGGAATTTATAAGTTGAAGTAGTTATAAAATATAAAATTGTAATTTATAAACGTTGTTTATGAATCCGAAATCACTTAAGTTGATAAGTGAATTGTAGAAGTTAATTAAAGGAATTATATCCACGATTTTGGACAGTGGATAAGCTTTTAAATAAAATGTGTAGAAATGTTGAATTTGGATAGTGAAGTATATTCACGATTTTGGACAGTGAATATATTGTTAAGTAAAATGGATATGTTCTGGAGAAGTGATATTATGAAATGAAGTAATTGTTTTAAAAGATGTTTTAAAACGTGTTAAGTATCGAATACATAGATTTCAACTTTTATTGTTGAAATAGACGTTTTCGAGAAATAAGGAAATGATGGACTATAACATTGTTGTTATAGTAAATGATTTCCGAAAGGAAACGTTTTATATAGTATTGGGATTTATATATCTATCTAAATTTCGAATCCCTATACTAGTGATGTTGAGTCGTCGTAACGATGTTTTACGCAACATTCGTTTTGACTCAAATAAATGTGTTTTAAGAATGATTTCCTTAAAGAATGAAATATATACTTAATATTGGTTTAAGTATATCGGATATTTTCCAAGTGTTGAAAATAAAAGATTTGTGAAACACTTATTATTAAATAAGTATGGAATGTTTTCCAAAATGAAATGAAACGTTTTGAGATTTTATCTTCTTAAAGATAAATTGAAAATGAATATTGGAATCGATTTGAAAATCGTATATCGGTAGATATTTTGAAAATATAAATTCACTATGGAATTTATAAAAAGAAAGGGAAGTTGTTTAAAAATAAACGTTGATTTATTTTTGAAGTGTGGAAATTTTATATCTAGTAAAGATATTTTTGAAGATGAAATAATTTGGAAAATTATTTGGAATCTGATGATGTTGCGCATCTTTATTGATAGTTAAATAACCGACTATCAATAATTACCTTTAGATAGGTATTTGTTGTGAATTGGATGAATTTGAATGCCACACTTGTTTTTAAATAAACGCTCACTATTCGGGTTAATCGGGAAAGGACCATGGGGTCGTATAACCCATTCCGAATATGTGATACGTCGTTATGAATTGCATTCGAAGACCGGTGTTGAAGACCGGATATTTTTGAAAACGGAAGGATTACCGTCGAGTTACTCTACATCGGCTGATCTTCGATTTAGAGGTTTTATCACCCTTAGTGACGGGAAGTCCGGACGTGATTAGAAATTTATCCGGATGTGCAAGGGCTTCGTGAGAAGTGCCTTCGGTTCTGTTCGATCCCGGAACAGACTTGTATGGATTGTGTGTCTGACGTTACAATTTGAGATATAAAGCTGATTTCTTTCAAATACATTTCTGTTGGTGGCGGAGAATTTATTCTCTTAGCTTAACACCCTTCTCTGAGACGTACGAGCTTAGAGGTTATGTAGTTGAAATTTATCAGCGATATACTCCCAATTTGGTAACGTGGCATACTGAGTGTTGCTGTGAAATGATCAGTGTTTGATCATTTGTGATATGATCATTTGTTTGATCTTATATCGTTGTGATCATAGGTTGATCATTTTGTTGACCCGAAGCAGGGCTTTTTGAGAAAGCGTAGCTTTGTGGACGAGACTTCATCGAGCCTCACACCCCGGAAATGGTCGAAACAGGAAGGATGCAGCAAGGTTCTAGGGAGTAGCGCCCCTTAGTGTATGTCATTCCTTCTGGATAGAGGTGGTATCATGGTATGGAGCCCAGATACTTAACCTAAGTGGTTGCTACATTATTATCTATGTGGTTTGTTGGAAATCGGGGATCCTCGGGAAGATCGGTTACGATCGGGGGATGGCATACGCGTGTCAGTAGTTACCTATTTTTGCAGAGGTAACCCGGCCTTGTGTTGGCAGAGATCCGGTTAGGTTCTCGGGTCGTCTATTCCAGGGACGTACCCATCGTGGATAGGAAGTTCCTTAGCCTGACCATTTGTTGGAAATCCAAAGAAACAATACGAGCCTTTACGATTTCAATTGTATAACCTGTCTCCTCAGGAGGCAGCTATAGCAGGCATAATATAATGGTACCTATGCTGGCTAAGATTTATATTATACTTTCGAAATGTTTTCCACTATGCACTAATAATAATATCAAAAATGATTTGATTTTTGCGTAGTAAGCATCTTTGACTAACATAAGAAGAAATCTCCTCCAAGTCTGCGTTTGCATTGTGTGTGTGGTGGGAGGTCTTATGGTAGTTTCATTTTCCAAAAGCATTGCGAATTTGTTTTATTTTCTTTGTGAAAGAATAACTGTTTTACGATCTCACACCAGTCACCATGACTGACTCGGAGTTTATTGTTTCCCTTCTAAACTCTGGGTGCCCACCAATTTTCCACACGGGCAGCCTAGAGTTATGTTATCAGGATATTCTGGATATTCTGGAGCTTTGGAGATAAGCTGGATGGCGAGACGTAGTACTTGTATCTGATATATTTATTCCGCTGTGTATTCTGTATGAGGACAAGTTTATATAACTGTCCATTGTTGTATTGAGTTGTATATTGACTCTGATGATTGATGTATGTATAAAATGATATAGTTCTTTGTTTAAAGATTATTCATTTATCTATTATATATTGTTCCGCTGCGATATGTGAGATTCTGATATTGTTTTCTGCTTCTGAGTTGTTCTGTTGTTCTTCTTTCTGTTTTCTTCTTTCTTCTTCTTCTACTTTTTCTTTTTCTTAAAACCCTCACTATTGGAGTTTCCGGCACTCGATTGCTCGGCAGTCGATAAAGTGAGTATCGATGTTGAATTTTCGAAAGTCGAAAATTTCGGTACGTGACATTCGAACCCTATATAAGCCAACAATCATCATCGGCAATAATCAATCGAGTTCAAGTACGCATAAACAGTAAAGCAAAAGGCAAAAATCACGTACCAAAGTCAGGAGTCAAACTCGATCAAAAATCGAAGCAGAGCAACAAGGAAACGATCGATCAAAGCTACACGCGAAATCATCTATTCAATCGATCAACAGAAGTCGATAAAGAGAAGCCCTAATTTTATCAGAGGAACGCCATTATTTTTCACGAGATTTACGAAGGAATCGGAGCCGACATTGATAAAAGAAAATGACAGGGCCGCATTCTTTTTCTTAAGTGATAATTTGGTTCGGGTTGTTTTGTTAAGGGCAAAAACTTATACTCGAGTTTTCTATTTATTTTTGTTCTTGTTTTTTATTTTTTGAAGTCTAAACTTTTCGAATCAAATCTGGGTAAATCACCACCTAGGATTTAGGTTGTGTCAGATTGTCTAGTTAGGATTAGTTCAGTAAGCAGGGTTTGCGAGTTTGCAAAACTCTATAGGCGGTAGCAGGGTTTGCGAGTCTGTTAGAGTGTTTGTAAGCGGGAGACTGTTTAATTCTAATAGAAATCTGGGAATGCAGCAGTAGGCAGGGGTTGCCGAAGCTGGGTAAATTTTGTGTGTGATTTACTTTTCAGCATATTTACTTCTCTGCAATTTGTTTTTGTGTTTAACTAAATAAGTTCGAGAAAATTTGCTATAACCCTATTCACCCCCCCCCTCTAGGGTTAATCTAGATCCTATAAGTGGTATCAGAGCCCGGTATTTTTCTTTAACTCTAGAGTCATGAATCCACCAAATAATGCTTTTTCTGATGGGAAATCTACTGCTAGGCCACCCATGTTTAATGGGAATGATTATGCTTATTGGAAAGTTAGGATGGGTATTTATCTTAGTTCTGTTGATTATGATGTTTGGGACATTATTGAAACTGGCTATAAATCTCCCACTATAACTGTTGGTGATACTGAGATTCCTAAACCTAAGGATAGGTGGGACGCTAACGATAAGAAATTAAAAACTACAAATGCTAAAGCCATGAATGCTTTGATCTGTGCTCTTGATAAGAATGAATTTAATAGAATTTCTCATTGTAAAACTGCGCAGGAAATTTGGCATACCTTGGAGGTGACACATGAAGGAACTTCTCAAGTCAAGGAGTCTCGTCTAGCCCTATTCAGCAATGAATACGAGAAATTTGTGATGGACAAAGGTGAGAGCATAAAGGACATGTTTGGACTCTTTTCGACTTTGGTGTACAATGCTAGAGCGCTTGGGAAGGTATTCACTGAGGTAGAGCTTGTGAGGAAGGTGCTACGAGTCTTACCGATGAGCTTTGAGGCAAAAGTCATGGCAATACAAGAATCAAAAGATCTGAGTAAACTAAGCATGGAGGAGTTGATCGGCAACTTGATGACATATGAGCTTGAGCTAAAAACAAAGGAGGAACGCAACAACTCCGAATCAAAGAAGAAGATGATTTCCTTAAAGAGCAAAGAAGAGAGCGATGAAGAAGGAGAAGATCCAATTGAAGAGCTTGCAATGGCTATCAATAATCTGAGAAAATGGTCAAGATTCGGGCCACGCAAGAAGAAAACAAGTGGTAATAGGTCAAAAGATTCTGACAATTCCAATAATGAATTGACTTGTTATAACTGCAAGAAGCCTGGCCACTTCAAACAAAAATGCCCACTTCTCAAAAACAACAAAGGAAAGAAAAAGAAGAAGAAGGCCTTTGCAGCGACTTGGGATGATGAAGAAGGAGAGGAAGTTTCAAATAATAGCTCAGAAGAGGCTAATTTGTGTCTTATGGCAAAATCAGATTCAGAAGCAAGCTCAGAGGAATCTAGTGAGGTAAGTGACTATTCTTATAAAGAACTTGTTTTGATGTGTTATGATCTTACTAAAACAATTGATACTCTTGAATCTAAAATTGAAAAAATAAAATCTGATAGGAGAGAACTTGTCCATGAAAATACTAGGTTAGAAACTGAACTTGAAAATATTCAAAACCTAGACTGTAAAAAATGTAAAATTTTAGATTCATAATTATCAAAACTTAAGAATAGCTTTGAGAATCTTGAAAAAGAAAACTTGAGTCTTAAGGAAACCATTGACACTAGGAAAAAGGATTTTATAAATAGATGCACCTCACTTGTGACTGAAAACACAACACTAAAAACCAAAGTCCAAAATCTTGAGAAAACTCTGAATAACTTTTGAAGAGGAGAAAAATCATTCAACATGTTATTGCGAAATCAACTTTTTGCTAACAACAGAAAAGGACTAGGTTTTGGGAAAACACAAGTTGATGATAATGCAAAAGGTAAGAGTGTCTTTGCTAGATGTGGAATAATTGGACATCGTGCTGAAAATTATAGTCATAGGAACAAGAACACAAAATTTATACAAGTTTGGGTTCCTAAGAATTCTACAAACAAATTTCATGTCTACTGGAACAAGAATGAGAGGACAAAACAAGTTTGGGTTCCAAAGGGATTGTTTATTCACAATGCTTCAGTCACTAATATCATTGGACCTAAGAGTTTCTCTAGGTCATCTTCCTCTCTCTCTATGTAGGTTTGTTGGCGGGCTAAGGAGCAACAAGAATGGTTTCTAGATTCAGGTTGTTCTAGACATATAACAGGTGACAAATCAAAGTTCCTTAGCCTAGAGAATTTTAAAGGTGGAAATGTGATCATGGGAGACAATAGCAAGTGTAAGATTATTGGTAAAGGTGAAGTAGGTAACGGTACTTTTTCCTTGACTAATGTTTTATACGTCGATAATTTGCATCACAATCTCATTTCTATTAGCCAACTATGTGACAAAGGTATGAATGTGGTTTTTGATAGTGATACTTGTAAAATCATTGATAAATCTTCTAATAACATTGTTTTTATGGGCAAAAGAAAAGGAAATGTTTACACGCTTTCTTTTGATAATCTAAATCTTTCTAGATGTTTGGTAGCCACTGACGAAGATCCTTATAGCATAGGAGACTTGGACATGCTAGCATGGGCCTCTTGGAAAAACTTGAAACGAAAGAATTAGTCAGAGGGTTACCACATCAGAAATTTAAAAATAATAAAGTGTGTAAAGCATGTTCTTTGGGCAAGCTTAGTCGATCATCATTTCATCCTAAAAGCATTGTTAGCACATCAAGGGTCCTTGAATTAATTCACATGGACTTATTTGGACCAAATGAAATTGCAAGCTTAAATGGAAAACGTTATTGTTATGTATTGGTTAATGATTATTCTAGATTTACATGGGTTTATTTCTTCGCCAAAAAGTCTGAATCTTTTGATTATTTTTCAAAATTTGCAAAAGTTGTTCAAAATGAAAAAGGAGTTTCAATTAAAACTTTGAGAAGTGATCATGGAGGCGAATTTGAAAATTTTGATTTTGAAAGATTTTGTGAAGAAAATGGTTTAAAACATGAATTTTCTGCTCCACTAACACCTCAACAAAATGGGGTGGTTGAAAGGAAAAATCGTACATTGCAAGAATTGGCTAGATCCATGTTGAGTGAGTATAAACTACCTCTAACCTTTTAGGCAGAGGCAGTGAATACTTCGTGCTATGTAATGAATAGAGTAATGATTAGACCAATACTTGGCAAAACGTCTTATGAATTGTGGCATGAAAGGAAACCTAACATTTCTTATTTTCGTGTATTTGGATGTCCTTGTTTCATTCTTAACACAGGTGATCAACTTGGAAAATTCGAATCAAAGGCTGATGAGGGAATTTTCATGGGTTATTCAACATGGAGCAAGGCTTACAGAATATACAACAAATGAACAAAAACAATTGTTGAATCAATCAATGTGAAATTCGATGAATCTGACCTGGAAAGGACGACTGAAAAGGTGGTTGACGATGGGGTAGATCATGAAGGCATTGAAGAAGGGACATCTAGTGAGAAAGCTGAAAGTAGGATTGTTGATGCTGATAGATTGAAGTTCAAATCCAATCATCCTCCTGAATTGGTTATAGGTGATCCTACGGAAGGTATACGCACTCGTTCTTCATTTGATAAAAATTTGTGTGCATTTTGTTGTCACAGTGGTTTTATTTCTGAGATTGAACCTGATTCTGTTGAAATGGCTCTTAATGATGAAAGTTTGGTTTTAGCAATGCAAGATGAACTTAATCAATTTGAGAGAAATAAAGTTTGGAAATTAGTTCCTAGGACTAATGACTATCCAATTGTTGGAACTAAATGGGTGTTCAAAAACAAACTTGATGAATCAGGAAATGTAATTGGAAACAAAGCTAGGTTGGTCGCAAAAGGATATAACCAAATAGAAGGCATAGATTTTGATGAAACATTTGCTCTAGTTGCTAGGTTAGAAGCCATTAGGATTTTGCTAAGTTTTGCATGTTATAAGGGTTTCAAACTTAAACAAATGAATGTAAAAAGTGCCTTTCTAAATGGTGATTTGAAAGAAGAAGTTTTTGTTGAACAACCCCCCGGTTTTGAAAATCATGATTTTCCAAATCATGTGTATAAACTAGAAAAAGCATTATATGGTCTTAAGCAAGCTCCTAGAGCTTGGTATGACTGCCTTTGTACATATCTTTTGGAAAATGGCTTTAAAAAGGGGAGTGCTGACACGACACTGTTTCTATTACATAAAGGAAGTGATTTTTTGATTGTTCAGATTTATGTGGATGATATCATTTATGGTGCTACTAATGAACTCTTGTGCGAGAAATTTGAACAAGTCATGCAGGCTAAATTCGAGATGAGCTTGGTTGGAGAATTGAAATTTTTTCTTGGATTTCAAATCAAGCAAAGCAGTGATGGTATTTTCATTTCACAATCCAAGTATGTGTTGGAACTGTTGAAGAAATTTGGAGTTGAGAACTCCAAACCATTGAGAACTCCTATGAGCCCATCATAAAAGTTGGACAAAGACGAGAAAGGAGTTGCTGTTGATCAGAAGAAATATCGAGGGATAATTGGTTCACTTCTCTATCTTACTGCTTCTAGACCTGATATTATGTTTTCTGTGTGTTTGTGTGCACGTTTTCAATCTAACCCTAAAGAATCTCATTTGAAAGCCACTAAACGAATTTTGAGATATCTTTCACACACACACAAATTTGGACTATGGTACCCCTCTTGTGAAAATTTTGATTTAGTTGGTTATTCTGATGCTGATTATGCTGGTTCATTGGTAGACAGGAAAAGCACTAGTGGGACATGTTTCATGCTAGGACATTCATTAGTTTCATGGTCAAGTCGAAAACAAAATTGTGTTGCATTATCCACCACTGAAGCAGAATATATTTCTTTAGGAAGTTGTTGTGCTCAAATTTTATGGATGATGCAAACTCTTTCTGATTTTGGCTTAGTTTATAAACAAGTTCCATTAAAATGTGATAGTAAAAGTGCAATAGACTTGTCAAATAATCTTGTTCATCATTCACGCACAAAACACATTGATGTGAGACACCACTTTCTTAGAGATCACATTGCTAAGGAAGACATTTGCATTAAACATATTTCAACTGAGATTCAACTTGCTGATATTTTCACAAAACCCCTCCCCGAAGACAGATTTTCCAGATTATGTTTGGATTTGGGGATTATAGAAATTGACTAATCATTTTCCATTTTTTGGTTGAAATATTCTTGGATATTTATTTTCATCTTCAATTTCTAGGATTCAAACCAGTTTTGGATATTATTCAAAGATTGATTCGAATATGGTATTCAGTAGTGGAAATATGTTTTTGTTTTATTTCTTTTCAAAAATATATTTCATAATATAATTAACTTGGTAACTTATTCCACGATCATTTCTATTTCTACCATCTTTCTATCATTCATAATGGTTTTGTAAAATGAGAAGAGTGATTTCTTTTAAAATTTAAAAAAAAAATATCATGCATCCATTCTTATTTAAAAGTCCTTATGGTTATGCATGGATGGAGCATGTGAGTGAATTATTTTACCATCATTCCATTCTCATTTAAAAGTCCTTATGGTTATGCATGGATGGAGTATGGTAGCTTAGTATTTTTCTGGTCTCACTTAAAAGTCCAGATGCTTAGACTAATAAGTAACTGCTAATCCCATTTAAAAGTCCTTATGGTTATGAGTGGTTAGTAAGTGCTTATTTTTGTGCTTAAATGTCAAATTATTTTTAAAATTTCTCTCTTCTCATTATATAAAAACCGAATCATCAATCCATTCTCTACAATGTGGAACTTGTTAACTCGTTATGATATATTATGATTTTTCTTTGTTTTGCATTTGTTTTTACCTTAAAAAATTTCTTTTTCCACTATTGTTCCATTATTTTTTTGTCAGTCTTTTGATGATAACAAAAGGGGGAGAACAACAAGATTTGATAAGAAAGTAAATATTTTTGGAATACTTCAACAAATTTGTTAAATGTTGTTAGCTAATTTTCTTTAGTTCTTTTATTCTTCTGTAATTTTCTAAATCTTCTAAATAGGGAGTGGTCTCAGTTGTAGGGGGAGCATTCATATAAGGGGAACATTCATATAGGGGGAGCTAAATATTTCATGCTCAAACACATTTATTAGAATTTCAAAATCTTTAATATATATGTTTGTCATCATCAAAAGGGGGAGATTGTTTGATGTGATTTTTTGTTTGATGATAACAAACATATATCAATTTATATATGTGTTTGCAGATTGTACTATACACATATAGGAATAAATATTCATATTGAATAATAATACTATTGCACAGAATTTATATAATTCAATCAGTATTTTTTATTCAAAATAATATTTTATTTCAACACTTTTACAGTACAAAGTTTTCAGCTCTCTCTATATACATACATTGGTTTCATACATTTCACATTCACATTTTTTTTCTCACTACAACACTCAACACTTAGTTTTTCACTCTGTCTACACATCTGCATCTATCTGCATTGTCCAGCTCCAGTTCTTGTCCTGTCTCTTGTGTACCTGTATAATTAGCAACTACAGCAGTAATCTGAAAATAAACAAATTTGAATTTGCAAAAAATATAAATTTGTTTTTATTGATGCCTCAGTTATTTGGGTTGTTCGTCATCATTTGAAGTCATCACACACAAACAATGAGACATGCACAGTGTATCACTGTACATGCCACAAGGCCGTGCACACTGGTATATATACACTTGATAAATTTACAGGGACGGGTGAGCACAGGTCAAACCCAAATTATCGGATGCAACTCAGGTGCAATAAAACAATGTCACAATTTTCAGCACAAGGTCAAACCCGAGTTGTGAAACTGGATTCAACACAGGTGCAAATTTTCAAAACTCAAGAAATTAAATCCATACTGAAACAACATGCACAACTACAAAATCAACCAGACTCCATGCATGCTAGTGCACAATACATACTACAAAGAATTGGTTCACACTGCCTAGGCTCAAATACAAGTTCAAGTGCATCAGTACCGCATACAGATACAACATGCACGAGTTCAAATACCAAGACTTGAATAAACAGGTGACAGAGCAAGGCCAGAGTGATAACTCAACAAATAAAGCAGTTAAAACAAATGTACAAATACAAGCTATATGGTGATACAGCAATGGTGCACATGGATATCTCAGTGCAACTCACTACAAATGTGTACCAACTACATATATGCAATGCAGGCAGGTCGAAGTCATAGACCAGAAGTACAAAATGGACTCAAACCAAATTCAAATGCAGACTCGAGTATACAATGAAGACTACAAGTTCAAGTCCAGTTACAACAAAGACTATGGAACCAGCATATGAAAAACTGAACATGGTCAGAAAACAACAAGTAAATTCAAACAAGATCAACATCACAAAAATCAAGTTTGAAGTCGAAGACAACTGCAGGTCAAAATCAATGCCGTAGGGATGAACGAGAAACAGTGGAAGCAGTGTCAAATAGCAGGTCGAAAAGTGCTCAAGAATGAACACAAAAATGGCCAGAGTCGAAGTACACAAGGGCCGTAAACAACATCGCATTAACAAGTCAAAAATGATCGAAGCCGAAGCTATGAATTGAAACAAGTCAAAAATCAACATTGTCAAACAAAGTCAAGGCCAATGTCAACAAAGAAATACAAGTCGAAGTCAGAACCGTGGGAAGCAAGGAATCGAACCAAGTCAAGAAACCCAAGCCATGATTATCAAGTAATAGAAAAGAAAAATATACGCATAGGAAAAGGTCAGAAAACATCTCAACCAGGCAATCAACATCCAACAATAATCGAACGACCGAACAAATAAATTGACAAATTCAAACAAAGATATACGAACGCAAATAAAGGGCTTCAAACCCTATATAAGCCAACAATCATCATCGGAAATAATCAATCGAGTTCAAGTACGCATAAACAGTAAAGCAAAAGGCAAAAATCACGTACCAAAGTCAGGAGTCAAACTCGATCAAAAATCAAAGCAGAGCAACAAGGAAACGATCGATCAAAGCTACACGCGAAATCATCTATTCAATCGATCAATAGAAGTCGATAAAGAGAAGCCCTAATTTTATCATAGGAACGCCATTATTTTTCACGAGATTTACGAAGGAATCGGAGCCGACATTGATAAAAGAAAATGATAGGGCCGCATTCTTTTTCTTAAGTGATAATTTGGGTCGGGTTGTTTTGTTAAGGGCAAAAACTTATACTCGAGTTTTCTATTTATTTTTGTTCTTGTTTTTTATTTTTTGAAGTCTAAACTTTTCGAATCAAATCTGGGTAAATCACCACCTAGGATTTAGGTCGTGTCAGATTGTCTAGTTTGGATTAGTTCAGTAAGCAAGGTTTGCGAGTTTGCAAAACTCTATAGGCGGTAGCAGGGTTTGCGAGTCTGTTAGAGTGTTTGTAAGCGGGAAACTGTTTAATTATAATAGAAATCTGGGAATGCAGCAGTAGGCAGGGGTTGCCGAAGCTGGGTAAATTTTGTGTGTGATTTACTTTTCAGCATATTTACTTCTCTGCAATTTGTTTTTGTGTTTAACTATATAAGTTCGAGAAAATTTGCTATAACCCTATTCACCCCCCCCCCCCCCCCGCCCCCCTCTAGGGTTAATCTAGATCCTACATTATAAACTTAGGGATTCATCATTGACTAATACTAATGATGTGAGATTTTCTTTATCCAATGTGAGCCTTCCTCCGAGTATGGACTAGAGTCAGTTGGGAGCGGTTACCTCGATTAAGAATAAAAACCCTTGTGGTAAGACTTGAAATATCAACTTGAAGTATGTGTATGTGTGTTTATATAAGTGTGCGTGCTCGTGTGTTTGTGAATGTGTATATATACGTGTGTGTAAATATGTGTAGACATGTTACTTTTTTATGTTTTCTATGGCATCATAAGCCCATGAGTCTCAATTAAATATTATAGCCTTTTTTCTTGTATCATATTAATAATTAAGTAGAAAGTTTGGGTTATGTATACACGTAGTTCTTGAAAATTCCCTAATTTCTTTCTTTGATTGACATACAATGAATTTGGCTGAATTTTGTAGATGTGATGCTTATATCATGTAAATCAACTGCTGGAACTTTAAGATTAGTCTGATACCCATAATCCTATCTACGCCACATTATTAATTAATAGTTCCAATGTATATTTTCCGCGATTGGCATTTACGTGTGATTTTGAGGGGTTAGAAGTCTTAAAATGCCAAGAAGATGAATACACCAAATCTCCGCAAAAGTAGCCAAGTGTGAATTATGTAGATTAAAAAAACTAATTTGGGAAACTTCAAGGAATTGGTTGATGGGTCCAAAGAGTAAGAGTAATAGTTCAAGACCACTAGCTTCAGTGACGAGTGGTATAATGTTCTAGATTGAGATTTAAGTACTAGTCTTATATTGGAAAAAAATCAAGACTAATGTTATCATGCAATATTGAAACCCATGAGATACATAGTTTTACTATTCGGCTCATCACATTAAGAATGTAAAAGAATATAATTCTTAATGGCATACAAATTAAGTTTATTTCATAATAAATATTTCAATAACCTTTTATGTTCTTGATTAAAAGTAGTATTCAACTATTAAATTTTTGCAAATTTTAAGAAGAGATCAACTTTGTACAAAAATTTTAATTTTTTCATAAATAAATTTGAATTTTGAATAAGGTTTGCCTATAACATGATTGCCTATTATTGCTTTCCTACAACTTGCATGCTGCTTACGTAATAAAATAGTATTGTACTCTAAATTTTAATTTATAGGAAAATTTGATAATTGTAAATAAATAATGAAGCAAAATGCAAATTTTTTGAATCAGGTTTGCTTTCTAATTATCGGCTAAGCAAAAATTGTTATTTACACCACAAACAAAATTGGTATGTTGCTTACAGATAAAAAATAAATTCCTCTTACTAGAATCCATAAGCAAATTTTACTTTCATGCAAATAGTATACAAATTATCTTTTCCAGAAACGTAGAATGTTCTGGATATTTTCAGCAGGGGCAGCAATTTAAGGAATAAACTACATCTAAAACAACAAATTAGTCCTACTCTCCGAGCAACAACTGCTCAACTGCATCCACACAAACGACCCATCTGGTTACTACAGACTCAGTGACGCCCAAGAGTCCTACAAATACGTCATATCGAATGAGGCATCACATCCGAAGACAGGCTTCCCAGCATAAAAAATCAAGAATCCTGCACTACAAACCTATCTATTGCATCTAAGAGATCAAACTTCGTAAAACTATTAGCCAATAATGAAGGGTCCATGTTGGCTACCATGGCCAGCCAACCTGTGTCCGCCGCACCGGACTTGAGTGGGCTGCAACATTACGTGGGTGGGATTGTTAGGCAGAAGTTATATGGAACCAGCCTTAATCATGAAGCCATGGTTATTGAACATGGGACGGAATCAGGTACGGAGTTTTGGCTGGTGAAGAACTCTTGGGGCGAGGACTGGGGAGAAGGTTGGTTTGCAAGATTGAGAGGAGTTTTGGTGCTGCTAAGGGTACTTGTGAGATTGCCATGGAGGTCATGTATGACTATTTGATAGATTGCTTTTGTTATTGCTACAATAAGTTAAAACTGAGATGTATTTAATTTTCCACTTCCTTTTATCTAGTTGAAAAAAAAAATTAAATAATAATATACTGTCTAAAAATTTGGTTTTACTTGTTTTTTATTGCAAGCTTATTAACATAGTTTCGAAGACCGATTCGTTAGCCGAACCATATTGATGTAAGGTCAAATGCTATAGTGGTTTAACCGGTTAAACTATTATGGACTATGTTAATCATTATTTTTTGTATTTTTGATTAAAATCTAAAATCAGTTCAGGTAATGTAAAATTTTATTGAACTATTAGTGTATTGACTTTTAAAAACAATAATTATTATTGAATATGATAATTAATAATAATTAAACAAATTCTATAACAATTTCCGGTGTAAATTTGTAAATTTCCTAAAAAATTTAAGGTAAATAGGTTCAATTAAATAATGGTTCATAAAATGCACATTAATAACGTACTTATCATTACAAATTGACAAGATAATACAATAATTTGGTGGTTAATGTTACGAAATTATTGTTAAATTGAATAAGTGAAAAATGAAAAGTGATGCGGTATTATTTTTCTTAAATTTGAAAGCGTGTGATTAAAATAAGTTGGTTTAGAGGTTTTTTTATGGTTTTGAGGCTAGAATGTTGGTTCATTTATTCGTAAGATTGATCGATTTTCAGAATCATTACGCTCCATGGTCATAGGTTAACGTGATCCGACCATAGTTGCCTCGGTTTTTTAAAATGTTGCTTATTATATTGAAGTTGCGTCATATGGGTTAATTGGAAAGCAATAGTAGACTCTTTATTACTTTCTCCGATTGACATATTCTGAATTTGACTAATTTTTTTTTGCTTTTATCATGCAAAATTGTCTACATGAACTTTTAGATCAATCCGAGACTCATAACCACATGTAAACAACAATATTATTTAATACTTCAAATATATTTTCTACGACTAGCATTGACATGTGATTTTGAGTGGTTAGAAGTTTCAAAATGACAACATGATAAATACACCACATCTCCACAAAATTTTCTCTAAAAAAACTAATTAGGGAAACTTATAGGAATTGTATGATATATGGTTACCAAAGATTAAGAGTAATGGTAACTGACCAACTTGAGTGACAAGTGGTATGACATTCTAAATTAAGACATAAGTACCAATTTAATTTTGGGAAAAAGAAAAAGATCAGGGTTGACGTTATCGTGCAACGCCAAAAACCATCATATATATATATATATATATATATATATATATATATATATATATATATATATATATTATTCAGATTATTGCATTAAGAATGAAAAAGCAATATAATCCTCAATGACATACAAATTTAGTATCAACTATTAGGTATTTGTAAATTTTAATAAGATATAAAAAATTTATACAAATTTTAGCTTATATAATGTTCATGAATTTTGATTAAACAACTTAAATTTTGCTCATTACTTGCCTAAAACATGATTACTTATTATTTCTTTCCTATAATTTGCATGTTGCTCATGTAGTAAAATAATAATGTACTCTAAATTACAAATTATAGGAAAATTTGCTAATTGTAAATAAATAATGAAAGAAAATGAAAAAAAATTAAATCATAGCTTCTTTTTACTTATAGGCTAAGTAATTATTGATTATGAAAAAACTATTATTTACCCCCACAAACAAAATCGGTATGTTGCTCATGTGATAAAAATTAATATTTACTTCCGTACAAGTAACATACATATTATCTTTTCAAAAAATGCAGAATGTTTGGTGGATATTTTCAGCTGTGGCAATAATAGAAGGAATAAACAACATCCGAGAAAAAACTACTCCCACTCTCAGAGCAACAACTCCTCAACTGCATCCATCCAAACGACCCATCCGATAGCTACAGACTCGGCGCAGCCCAAGAGTCCTAATAATACGTCATAACAAACGGAGGCATCACATCCGAAGAAGACCTTCCCTTCATAAAAACTCAAGAATCATCCAAGACAAACCTATCCACTACAGCAAAGATATCGAACTTTGTCAAACCGCTGCGTAATGACGGAGAGGTCATATTAGCTGCCATGCCCAGCCAACACGTGTACACCGCTGTGGACTCAAGCGGTTTGCAACATTATGTGGATGGGATCGTTTGGCACGAGCTATGTAGGACCAACCTTGATCATGAGGTTGCGGTCATTAGGTATGAGGAGGAGTCAGGTATGGAGTTTTGGCTAGTGAAGAACTCGTGGGGTGAGGACTGGGGTGAAGGTGGGTTTGCAAAGATTGAGAGGAGCTCCAGTGCTGCTGAAGGTGCTTGTGGTATTGCCATGGAGGTCATGTATCGATTTCTTTTGTTATTGCTAAAATAAATGAAAATTAAGATGCATTTAATTTTCCACTTCCTTTTATCTAGTTGTAAAAAAACTAAAATAATAATATATTGTCTAAATATTTGGTTTTTCTAATTTTATTTTTGGTTTTTATTTTTTCAGTCTTGCAAACTTATTATTTTGAAGTTGTGTCCTGTAAGTTAATTGAAAAGCAACAAGAAACTCGTTATTATTAAAAATTTAAACCCAATTTAGTACCCCTTTATTATTAAGTTCAAAATATATTTCTAGATTATTGGTTGGCATGATTTCAACAAGTCATATAAATGTATATATTAGTATGGATAACGGATTTTCTATTTAATTGATGGGCTTAAGTTACAAAACTTGACATTTTAAAGAAATTACGCACTGTAATCTGAACTTTGATAGCTTATATAATTAAGATTTTCCCACAAACATCCACATCAATAGTTGTTTTTGCTTACATACTTTCATCAAATTCATATTATGGTAAAATTGAGTCTTTTGAACATTACAAGAAATTGTAAAATTTGGATACCAAATTACATATACTACCTCTCTAGTCTATTTTAGCTTTTATCAGACTTAATTAACCCAAATGGATTTTCCACTATTCATTTTTCTTCCAATTAAATACATGAAAAATTATATTCATTTATAGTCCTAATCGTGAAATGTTCCGACTTTATGGTAGAATGTCAAACTCGAATTGTGTAGTTATTATATACAACACAATCGTTATTCATATAAAGACAATAGGTGACTTAGTTAGAAACAATATAAATCGAGCGATATTTAATGCATTTAAAACAATATAAGGAACGTATAATAAATAAAGTGTGTATTGCTGTAAGCACATAGAAAAGTGATGACTAAAACCATTTCTAAGGAGCAACATAGCTATCATCATACTTGCTATTTTGTACCATCAAATAAATAAAATTGGCTACCATTTCATATATCCTAATTTCTCTCCTTCATTTTCTTTAATAAAGTAGTTTTCCTGACTTTGCAACAATAAGAAACTTAGACATAGTCATTAAAAAAAACTGTGACGTCCCGAAATCGGCACCCTCTAAATCCGATAATAAACCACACATGTCCGACCCAGAGTGCACTGATTGCAGATAATCATGAGAAAGAAAAGAGAGGGTGAGAAGAAAGAGAGAAGAAAGAAGAAGAGAGAAGCAAAACCAAAACAATACAGAATCTCACATCGTAGTGGAATAACATATAATATAGATCAATAATCTTTACAAAGATAAACTTTAACATACATAAGTCAATATCAGAGTACACAATAAATAATCATCAGCTTGGATAGTTATAATAACCCATCCTCAGAAATGCTGATAATTTACAGCAACAACAATGCAAAGAAATGCAGTGGAATAATAAACAAATACGTGTATACGACATGAAGATCTCCAGCTTGCCAGCCGAAGCTCCAAAAACACCAAATATGAACCTATATATATACTCGGTTTGACCCGAGCATTGAAAGGGAAGAACGCCCAGATTAGTCTGGTAAACCAGCGTGAAAAAACACATCTCAACTGAATTTATAAAGTTATCAAAACTTTTCCATTATCAAAACAAAAGGTATGTGACGCCCCACCTCTATACCCACGCTAGCCAAGAACACTACGGTGTAATGCTGTCGACTAGCACGGAGAATAAGGCTGTGGAGGAGCGACCATCCGTGTAATTTCTTTTTGCGAGCATCGATATGTCAGATAGTATGACATGCATTTGATTTCAGGAGGAAATCCGACATACCGATACAAACTCAAAACAACTACACGGTGGCAATTATATCTTCGGAAACAAATATAGAAATAAGCATAACGTAAATCAGTCACAGATGATTCGTATCACAAAGGCGGAAACAAGATATGAATATAACACATAAAAGTGTACATTAGAGTAGTGGTCTGAAAGATCCACGATAATACAAAAGAATAGCTACAAGCTACACAAAATAATAAGAATACATCACGGAGTCTATATCTCAAATGTATACAACAAAAACTGCTAATCTAAGTGGTTAGCCAAAAGTCAGAGTAGTCCCAGAAGAGAAGTCAAGCAGAAGCACCTGTAACATCTCGGTCTGACCCGAGTATTATTTCATAAGAAAATAATAAACGGATCAGTCTAGCTATAAATATCAGATAACATGATATAGAATAAAAGATATGGCATGAACATATAATAACCATAATGGCATACTACTATAAGTATGTAATTGAAAATCAACAAGAGATTAATCAATATCACAAGAATCTTCTCAAAGATAAAATGGGGTATCATACCCTAAACTTGTATTCATAACAAGTTAATGACACACGAATTCACCGATGCACAAAAATTGATAAAACTTATCAATTAGAAATCACGAAAATTGGTGAAGCATAAATTCCAAAAATCAACACACGAAATCCAGAAATCACAAAATGGGGGAGGCCTATCACACGAACGGGAGCATAAAAGCTCACCAACATATGTATCACACGACGGAAAGCTATTCCATGGTTGCTAACCATTTTCACTAGAACGGCCCGAAGACCATGAGTCAAAACTCCACTAAAATGGCCCGAAGACCATGGGGCGCTACCCCACATATGTGAGTAGAAACATCACACAAACGGGGTCTAGTCTCCCTCGCAGACAAAGAGACATCGCACAATTGCTAGCCTAAATCACAAAAATGATCGTCAATGATCATCAAGAAGTGTCAATTACACTAAGTCAGTAAATATATGAGTTTAGCTTCATGTCCCATAACCACTAGCTTAACTTAAATATTTACGAACAAATTGTAGATCTCCACTAGAAAATTGTCACAAGAGTTTCAATAGAAGAAGTCCATAAATTAACCGACGAAGTAAACGCAAGCGTTTTATACCACTTGTTTTGCTAAGCTGTTTAATTAGATTTTCTCATACGAATGAGGTAAAGGTTTGTATATACTAATAGATTGGAAAACGGTTTTGAAAACAAGCTTTATATTTAAAAATAGAGTTGAAATCGTCTTTGCAAAAGAGTTCGAATATTTACTACTAGTATAGAAAACCTTTATAATTTTAAAGTGACAAATCACAAAAACGATTGTAGAAACAATCAATCATCAAAATTCACATTCGAAGACGTGAATCAAATCCAATTAAACCGATAAAGAATCCATCGAAATGGATATTCAAAAATCGCGAAAAAGGAGTCATCAAAGTCATAATAAATGATAACAACAAATAGGATCATCACGAATCGATTCAAATTGGAAATTCAATCCCAAAAGGCAAAGTGGGCTGAAATAGCAAATTCTGTTCACTAAACAGAGATTTTCAGTTGACTGAATTATGCCTGGAAACTTTCTGTTTCTAGGTTCAGTCGACTGAACAGAGATTTCAGTCGACTGAATCTTGCCTTGAAACTTTCTGTTTCCAGGTTCAGTCGACTGAACAGAGATTTCAGTCGACTGAATCTTGCCTGGAAACTTTCGGGTTCCAGATTCAGTCGACTGAACAGAGATTTCAGTTGACTGAATCATGCCTGGGCTGTTTTTTAGCCTATCCAAATGAAGAGCAAACTCTTCCAAAATGCAACCGGACGAACATTGGCTCTAAGGGTTTATGCCAATCGGCAACCCGGCCCTATATGCTCCTCGGTGCATCACCAAAAGCATGATCAAACATCCATAAAAGGATTTTCACACAAATTTGACTTAAAACCCCAAAAATTGGAATATTCACAAAACTAATCCAAATCAAGAGCAAATACACATGAAGAGATGTTAGGAATTCATACCCAACAACCAAAGATAAAAATAGTCATAGATGTGAGATAAAAATCTCACCTTTAAACCCAAAACAAATGAAGAAGAAGCTATAGAGCAATGGCAAGAACAACCACTCTTCAATTCCAACCCAACAAGCTTGAATCTAAGCTTAAAAGAGAAACATTTCCTAAGTTAGGTTTAGGAATTTCTTAAATTGATAAGAGAATGAGTTGGAGAAGAAGAAGAGAAGGCTTACCAAAGCTTCTTCTTTGAATTTGGAGCTAAAACTTGGATTTGCTAAAGAAACTAGGGTTTAGGATTTTAATTTCCCATTTCTCCCACCATTGTTGATGAAGCTTGAATGTATTAGGAATTAGAAATGAAGTAATAAAGAGTTGGAGTGGAGTTGGGTTGATAAAACCAGAATTGGGCAAATGGGATGAACCCAAACCCAAAGCCGTAAGTGAAAAATGTCAAAATTCCACTCAGCTCCAAACATATCGAAGTTTATACTCACAAAGGTCGCAAACGGCATTTTGAACTCAATGGAAGGGGTCTCGAGTCCTAATTCGACTGTTTGCAAAAGGTAGCTTTTCGGACCTCAATCCGATTAATGATTCTATATTTAAATGAAATATTTAAATGTTCCATCGTAAAATATGCGGGTTGTTACAGACTCCCCTCCTTAAAGAAATTGCGTCCTCGCAATAATTAAGAGGAGAATAAAAAGTAACAACCAAAAGCATATCAACACTAAAAAAAATTGAAATAAGAAGTTCACCATAAAGAGCACGAAAGAGTAAGTCTGGATGTGTTTGCTTGATGAATTCTCAAGATTCCCAAGAGAAATCCTTAGGATTTGAGGACCATTGAACTTTCTCAAGAAGAACATCTTTATTTCGAAGGCGTTCAACCTCCGAAGTAATGATACGAATAGAATATTGCTCATAAGTCAAATCTGGTGAAACTTCAATTTCCTCAATAACACCAGGCTCAAAAATAAAATCGGAATCCCTAAGGTATTTCCGTAGTAGAGAGACGTGGAAAACGTCATAAATAGCAAAAGATTGAGCCGGTAATAAAAAGGCGATAAGCCACGGAACAAATACGTTCGGTGATGGGAAATGCACCAAAATATCGTGGTGCTAACTTTTCCGATCAACTGAAACGCACAACACCCATCATAGGTGAAACATGAATGAACACCAATAAGATCTGGACCTGAAACCAGCTTCTCACCAGCTTCAAGCCACACAAAGAGAATCGGCATGGCCTTCCGTAGAGTGCCTCGAAAGATGCCATACCAATACAAGATTGGAAGCTATTATAGGAAGAAAACTCAACAAGAATACGATCTTCCCAACTTCTACCAAAATCAAGATCAAATGCACGAAAGAGATCTTCAAAAGTTTGATTCACACGCTCGGTTTGTCCATCGGACAAAGGATGATAAGCGGTGCCAAAATTAAGCTTTGTTCCCAAAGCTTTTGAAGACCTTACAAAAATCCACTAGCAAAATAATGGATCACAATTGCTAACAATAGAAGTAGGAACTTCATGCAATTTAACTAGACATAGAGTTTAGTAAAAAGAAATACGGTCCGATTGGACCGAACGGGCAGAAAATGGGTAGATTTTGTAAGTCTATCTATAATTACCCATAAACTGTCATGACCCGAACGAGAACGGAGAAGACCGTCAACGAAAACCATGGAAATTTGATCCCACTTCCAAATTGGAATGTCCAAGGTTGCAAGAACCCACCGGGCCTTTAATAAGTTGGTAAGTCATGCAACGCTTAATGAAGTTAGCAATATCAGATTTCATTCCATCCTAATAATAAAGTAGTTACTACTATCGGGATGAATGGAAAATTTAGAACGACGAGAATCTTCTAAAATGTCTTTGCGAAGATCACTAATATTTGGCACGACAAGTCTACCAAATTTTCGAATACCGCCACGAGAACCAATATCAAAGTCTTTCATACCTTGAATATCAATTTTATCCCTAAAATTTCGGCTAAGAAGAGCCAATTCGAGATCTAGCTTTTAAGCTTCAAGGATGCGGTCAAAAGAGAAGGATGGGCCTCAAGGCTACATAAAACAAGAGATGAACATGAATTGGAATTCACAATCTCGAATCTCACAAGTGGAGGAAATCCAGAGATCATTCCATTTGGATATCATCAAAGAAATAACCGCTTGTTGCTTAAGACTAAGGGCATCGACAACACGATTCTCCCATCCGGGAGTAAACAAAGAATATCAATATCATAAGATGCAAGGAACTCGAGCCAACATTGTTGACACCAATTAAGTTCCTTATGAGAAAATAAATATTCCAAAGATTTATGATCAAGATGGAGAACAAATTTCTCCCCCAAAATGATGATGCCAAACTCTAAAAGCAAAAACAATAGCCGTGAGCACTAGATCATGAGTGGCATACCTAGTCTCGATCGGCTTTTGTTTGTCAAGAAGCATATGTGATAACACATTCCCTTTTGCAAGAGAATGACACCAAAACCAATACGACTAGTATCGGTATAAACATCAAAGACTGGATTCCCTTTGGGAATCGCAAAAATAAAAGCATCGGAAAAGAGTTCTTTTAAATAATCTTCTTTCCCGAAAAGCTAAAACTTTCAAAATTATAATTATTTTTATGTAATAATCTTTTCAGAAAAATTTACATTTTACAAGTCAATTCACTATGTCTGATTGTCTCATCATAGCGTTTAGGATATTCCTATCGATAACGTTGATCAAGCGCATCGACCAGAATTCTTAAAGCACTCAATGGGCAATACAATCACAAAATCATCTTCTATATGATAAACATGTTTTCTTAAAAACCTTTAAGAATATTCTTTGCTCGTTTAAGAGCAAAATCAAATTGTACTTATAAATAAATCTTATGAAAAAGATTTGCAAAATTTTAAATTGTTGTTTTCATCCAAAATCAATATATACAAGAATGGAGTCATCGAGATATTCGTAGAATACTCGATTCACAAAATGGATGAAATAAGCCGGACAAACTGAATGACATAATAAGTCATTCATAAGAACCATAACGAGTGCGGAATGTGGTAAGTGGAATGCTAACTCCCGCAACTCGTAGCTAATGAAAACCGGTGGCAAGATCGAGCTAAAAGGACCTTAACACCACTCGAAAGATTGCTTAGGCGAAAATCATAAGACAAACTCAAAAATACCAGAAAATTCTCAAACTATATGAATGAGAGAAATAACACTTTACTCAACATGTGAGCTTAAAGAATAAAATGATGCCATCAACCTGGAATCAAAATCACAAAGGGAAAATATGAATCTGCTTAACAGATTGAAAATGTCGAAAATGAATAGTCCATTCGGAAAAACAGGATATAGGCTTCATAATGATTAAGCCAATCCTTTCACGCAAATTATTTCCGAAACCTAAGCAATGCGTGATATGCAAATCGGTTTGGAAAGAAAAATCACATGAAATAATTTCGACATCAATAAAAAGCAAATTGAGTGTTGTGGATCCACTAATCCGGATTCGCAATCCTCAAAGAAGTCATCAAGCCCAAAATATAAAAAGGAAGAGAATCAACAAGTTCTTTTGATATAAAAATGATGAGATGAACCCATATCAAAAAGAACTCGAATAGGATAATCACAAACAAATGAAATCAAGGATTGAATAAGAAATATCTTGACCAAGAGAAGAGTTGCTAGGGACCTCAAGCTTCCCTTTTTCTCTTGCTTTGAAGTTTGGGACATGTAGATAAGTAATGACCCGATCCTTTGCAATAGAGGCAATAAAGGGGTTTTGGGCACTTAATTACATAATGGTCTATGGAACCACAATTGAAGCATTGTTTACGACTTGGGGTAGGTGTCTCGGCTACTGAAGTTTCTGGTTCCACCTTCTTCTTGCTTAGAAGTATGGGGCAGACAGAAATATGATGACTAGAATTTTTGCAATAACGATAAAAGAGTGGTTCCAGACACTCCTTTGCATAGTGGTCCTTAGAATTACAATTGTAGCATCCTCTACAAATAGAGTTTGGAGTCTTTGCTACCAAAGTAGGTTGCTTCACCTTCTTTTCGGGATAAGGGCTTTTGAACTTAATATGCCTCTTCTTGGAAATCCCAATATCACTATCAATTCCTTTATCAGCTTCTTCATGTCGAAGAGTGATATCCACAAGTTGATTGAAAGGAACTTCAAGTTTCAGAGGTAAAACCATTTCGGGGTTCTTACACAAAGCACAGATAATCCTTTGATTCTTGGCAAGATCCAAAAGTTGTTGGGCAGACATGAATACGCCATCCAAAGAAGGACTACTGGATTGACTAGTGCTAGGACTGCCAGAACTAACCATCTCTTCTTCTTTAAGAAAGAAAAGAAGAAGAAGGAAGAGGTTATTCTTAGAATAAAATATCAAGCAATCTTGATAGATAAAACAAGAAATCATAAAAGAAAATAGGATGAATCGGTACGAAGACTCGAATTAATCCTAAGACATGACTCCTAAGTTGGACTTAGGACGATGATCCTTGCTAAGTTATTCTACATCGTTTCGAAGTTTGGCTCTGATACCAAGCTGTGACGCTCCACCTCTATACCCACGTTAGCCAAGAACACTACACTGTAATGCTGTCGACTAGCACGGAGAATAAGGCTGTGGAGGAGCGACCATCCGTGTAATTTCTTTGTGCGAGCATCGATATGTCAGATAGTATGACATGCATTTGATTTCAGGAGGAAATCCGACATACCGATACAAACTCAAAACAACTACACGGTGGCTATTATATCTTCGAAAACAAATATAGAAATAAGCATAACGTAAATCAGTCACAGATGATTCATATCACAAAGGCGGAAACAAGATATGAATATAACACATAAAAGTGTACATAAGAGTAGTGGTCTGAAAGATCCACGATAATACAAAAGAGTAGCTACAAGCTACACAAAAGAATAAGTATACATCACGGAGTCTATATCTCAAATGTATACAACAAAAACTGCTAATCTAAGTGGTTAGCCAAAAGTCAGAGTAGTCCCAGAAGAGAAGTCAAGCAGAAGCACCTGTAACATCTCGGTCTGACCCGAGTATTATTTCATAAGAAAATAATAAACGGATCAGTCTAGCTATAAATATCAGATAACATGATATAGAATAAAAGATATGGCATGAACATATAATAACCATAATGGCATACTACTATAAGTATGTAATTGAAAATCAACAAGAGATTAATCAATATCACAAGAATCTTCTCAAAGATAAAATGGGGTATCATACCCTAAACTTGTATTCATAACAAGTTAATGACACACGAATTCACCGATGCACAAAAATTGATAAAACTTATCAATTAGAAATCACGAAAATTGGTGAAGCATAAATTCCAGAAATCAACACACGAAATCCAAAAATCATAAAAAGAGGGAGGCCTATCACACGAACGGGAGCATAAAAGCTCACCAACATATGTATCACACGACGGAAAGCTATTCCATGGTTGCTAACCATTTTCACTAGAACGGCCCGAAGACCATGAGTCAAAACTCCACTAAAATGGCCCGAAGACCATGGGGCGCTACCCCACATATGTGAGTAGAAACATCACACAAATGGGGTCTAGTCTCCCTCGCAGACAAAGAGACATCGCACAATTGCTAGCCTAAATCACAAAAATGATCGTCAATGATCATCAAGAAGTGTCAATTACACTAAGTCAGTAAATATATGAGTTTAGCTTCATGTCCCATAACCACTAGCTTAACTTAAATATTTACGAACAAATTGTAGATCTCCACTAGAAAATTGCCACAAGAGTTTCAATCGAAGAAGTCCATAAATTAACCGACGAAGTAAACGCAAGCGTTTCATACCACTTGTTTTGCTAAGCCATTTAATTAGATTTTCTCATACGAATGAGGTAAAGGTTTGTATATACTAATAGATTGGAAAACGGTTTTGAAAACAAGCTTTATATTTAAAAATAGAGTTGAAATCGTCTTTGCAAAAGAGTTCGAATATTTACTACTAGTATAGAAAACCTTTATAATTTTAAAGTGACAAATCACAAAAACGATTGTAGAAACAATCAATCATCAAAATTCACATTCGAAGACGTGAATCAAATCCAATTAAACTGATAAAGAATCCATCGAAATGGATATTCAAAAATCCCGAAAAAGGAGTCATCAAAGTCATAATAAATGATAACAACAAATAGGATCATCACGAATCGATTCAAATTGGAAATTCAATCCCAAAAGGCAAAGTGGGCTGAAATAGCAAATTCAGTTGACTAAACAGAGATTTTCAGTTGACTGAATTCTGCCTGGAAACTTTCTATTTCCAGGTTCAGTCGACTGAACAGAGATTTCATTCGACTGAATCTTGCCTGGAAACTTTATGTTTCCAGGTTCAGTCGACTGAACAGAGATTTCAGTCGATTGAATCTTGCCTGGAAACTTTCGGGTTCCAGATTCAGTCGACTGAATAGAGATTTCAGTCGACTGAATCATGCCTGGGCTGTTTTTCAGCCTATCCAAATGAAGAGCAAACTCTTCCAAAATGCAACCGGACGAACATTGGCTCTAAGGGTTTATGCCAATCGGCAACCCGGCCCTATATGCTCCTCGGTGCATCACCAAAAGCATGATCAAACATCCATAAAAGGATTTTCACACAAATTTGACTTAAAAACCCAAAAATTGGAATATTCAGAAAACTAATCCAAATCAAGAGCAAATACACATGAAGAGATGTTAGGAATTCATACCCAACAACCAAAGATAAAAATAGTCATAGATGTGAGATAAAAATCTCACCTTTAAACCCAAAACAAATGAAGAAGAAGCTATAGAGCAATGGAAAGAACAACCACTCTTCAATTCCAACCCAACAAGCTTGAATCTAAGCTTAAAAGAGAAACATTTCCTAAGTTAGGTTTAGGAATTTCTTAAATTGATAAGAGAATGAGTTGGAGAAGAAGAAGAGAAGGCTTACCAAAGCTTCTTCTTTGAATTTGGAGCTAAAACTTGGATTTGCTAAAGAAACTAGGGTTTAGGATTTTAATTTCCCATTTCTCCCACCATTGTTGATGAAGCTTGAATGTATTAGGAATTAGAAATGAAGTAATAAAGAGTTGGAGTGGAGTTGGGTTGATAAAACCAGAATTGGGCAAATGGGCTGAACCCAAACCCAAAGCCCTAAGTGAAAAATGTCAAAATTCCACTCAGCTCCAAACATATCAAAGTTTATACTCACAAAGGTCGCAAACGACATTTTCAACTCAATGGAAGGGGTCTCGAGTCCTAATTCGACTGTTTGCAAAAAGTAGCTTTTCGGACCTCAATCCGATTAACGATTCTATATTTAAATGAAATATTTAAATATTCCATCGTAAAATATGCGGGTTGTTACAAGGTATCTCGTAAGACCGAGTCGCAAATAAATATCGACAAGGTTTTTACCTTACGATAACCAAAACATCTCATATCAAATTCTCTTATATTATAATAGTGTCTATTGCACACAAATAATATTAAAATAGCTGAAATTGTTACATTATTAAATTCCAGCATACACCTTGTAATACAAGGCTTTCTACAATAGAAAATGGCAAGCACGTATTGGATTTTGGATTTCCATACAAGGTGAAGGGACTACCTTTCCGGAACTCAGTACACCTCTAGAGGGATGTACCTAGGGAGTAGATACTGCCCGCCTAAACCAACACAAGGCAGGCCTACCCATACCTGGATAGTACCGAATATGTCATCACTCCGGTCATTACCGACATTTAATTCGTGGCCACGAGCGTACACAAAAAAATCAGTTACATGACGTCATAACGTGTAAAGTTATATCTGGAAGAGTGATGACATCGAGTGACCCACTTAGCCTTGCTGCTTCTATCCCTATTTCAGTCATTTTCTGGGGAGTGAGGCCAAAGAGGTATCGACTACCTTTCACATATCACATCACTTTGAATGCCACATTTCCATTTCCGTTGACTACTAATTGCCTTTCACAAAAATACAACCAATGAGCTCATACGTCTCAAGGTGGGTGTTAAGTTAAGAGAAGTTGCCTTCTCTGCCACCACATGAAGAGTATTCTGTTGTAGGAATGTTATACTCAGTTTGAGTGATATTCCATGAATCAAAACCTTTTGCTTGCATATAAATACGCATTCGAGTTGCCCAATAGTCTTAATTAATGCCATTGAATAGTGGAGGTCGTCCAGTAGATTGACCTTCTACAAAACTGGTGTTAGTGACAATGCTAGTGCTGGTGATGTTTTCCATATTAACAAAATATCAAATAACTTTGTAACGGTTATTAGATGCCTTGCTTTGATACCAAATGAAAAGACGATGCAGATCGTGCTATATGGAATTATAATATATTGGTGCGGAAATAGACTAAGATACTATAGCAATGTGAATAAGTAAAATAAAACAAGCACACCAGGAATTTTTATACTGGTTCGAACTTCCCGTTCTACGTCCCGTCCCAAACTCCTTCTGGAATTTCACTAAAACAACAACCCTCACTTAACCCGGAGGAACAGGTCTATACAACTCCTGAGCAACCGAACAAGGACCTAAGCAACATAATAGGATTTCGCCTCAACAGCTGAAGAGGACTTCACACGCCTGAGCAGCAGAACATGACTTCAACTTATACAAAGAGTATTTGACACAGTGTGTTCTTGATAACATGGATTTGTCTCTTGATAGTACAACCTTCATATAATCTTCTCCTTTTGATATATATGTGTGTATGTGAAGAATATGGAAGTAAATAAATGATTTTGTATGAACTTGAATGCACAAGAGTGTGTTAGAATCAAAGTAGATTAAGAATAGAAAGAGATAGATCAATTAGGTTCATAAAACTGATGATTCTAACATGTTTATATAGATTATAAAAAGGTGCAATTGTTCGTGAATAGTTATCATGAAAGTATATGGTCATACCTGTTGATTAAAAGTCGTATCTCTTCATGGAAAATAAATGTTTGTTCAAAAGTGTAGCCGTTATAGGAATTCAAACGTCTGAAAAATAGAATTCAGACTTCTGAAATCGTTCATGTGCAAATCAGAAAGCAAATAGGTCATTTTTGACCTAATTCAGACGTCTGAATATTTTCATTCAGACGTCTGAATATTGTGAAACAATATTAAGGTTTCAGCACTCAGACGTCTGAATTTAGCCTGTAACAAAAAATTATCATAGCTCAAATGGTTAGAGCACTTGCCTTCTTGAACTAGTGACCTGGGTTCGAGTCCCGCTCCATGCAATTTTTGAAAACTTGATTTTTCATTTAAAATATGAATGTATAAGTGTTTATATCATTTTGAGAAGGTTTTAACATTTGTAAACTCTAGACACGACACTCTATGACTAATAATACTTTGTTTGTCACCTTCGTCTTGTCTCTATCGTATATATCTCTTCTTGTATCTCCATATACATTCTTTCACACTTTTATACTATGTATCTTCATTTTGAACGTATTTGATTCTCTTTTTGATGTTCATGTACCTGCAAATTAGCTTAGAGATTCTTTGACATAAATGTATAGTTGTTGTCATTAAAATCCAACAATTAAGGTTATAACAGCAATCATTTTATACTGGCTGCAAACATATCATATTCATGTTGCTTCCATTGAGAAAATAGAAAGTAGATGTGCTAATTTTTTATGGATGGGCAAATATCATAAGATTAGTTGGGATAAAGTTTGTAGGCCAAAAAATGAATTGGGTTTGGCATTAGAAACATGAATGATCTCAGTTTAACTTGTCATTTAAAATTATTTTAGAGATTTATTGATCCAGACTCACTGTGGGCTAGGTGCACTACAGTGGACTCGAGCGGGTTGCAGCATTACGTTGGTGGGATCGTTGGGTACGAGTTGTGTGGAACCAACCTTGATTATGAGGTCGCGGTTATTGGATATGAGACGGAGTCGGGTATGATGTTTTGGCTAGTGAAGAACTCGTGGGGTGAGGACTGGGGTGAAGGTGGGTTTGCAAGAATTGAGAGGAGTTCTGGTGCTGCTGAGGGTGCTTGTAGGATTACCATGGAGGTCATCTATCCGACTATTTGATAGATTGCTTTTGTTCTTACTACAATAAATGAAATTTGAGATGTATTTAATTTCCACTTCCTTTTGTCTGGTTGGACAAAAAAACTAAAATAATAATATATTATCTATAGGGGCATTTCACTAGAAGGACAAACTATGTAGTCCAATTAGTTTTTAGGACACACATCCACAGAAATTAATTTCAAGGCCAAAGTTAGTAGAATAATTACTTTTAAGGACAAAGTCAGTAGTCCAATTACTTTCAAGGACATAATTTCATGGGATTTTAGGCCTTGGAAACTAATTATTTTGCATTTTGTCCTTAAAAGTAATTATTTCAGTTGTGTGTCCTAGAAACTAATTGCACTTGCTAAAGAGTCCCTTATGGTTAATTTCCACTTATTATCTTATCTAAATATGTGAAAATTAGGTCTACGTCCCTAAAATCAAATTTAATAGCCTAAAACTCCTTCCATTTTAAACCTATAAATCTGGTCCCTATTTTTTTACAATATTTTGTTTTCCTGATTACCCTTGTTTATTTCATGTCGACTATTCTCGTGCGATTGTATTGGTGGTCAAGGTTTGAAATCTTCATAAGGAAATCAGATTTAATTCGATCTACTGTTCAATTTTTTTTTGTGATTCATTATGGTTTCTTCATCTTGCAGGTAAATGCTTGATTTTATTTTCAATCGACTTGGTATTTTTGTTTTTTCCAATTTTTTGATAATTTAGCAATGTTTTTTGTATAATTATGCATAGCAAGCATAAGTTATATTAAGTAATTCGAATAATATGATGTTTTTTATTCAAAGAAAATTTATTTTCAATCTTGTATGTAGATGCAGAGTTGTATGCAGTTAAGTAAAATAATTGCAGACTCTGCTACAATTATTGGAAGTAATTACGTTCATGGTTTTATTTATCAAAATCTTTAGTTATCTAAATAAATGTGTATTTTTCAGCTGGTATTGAGAATTATTGTAGAATTTTATGTGTGTTGATAATAAGAAGTCTGATTCTATTCGTTGTAGTGTGATTGCATAAGTTAAATGCGGTTAAAAATGTAAGGATTAAAAATGTTATAACATTCTACTTCTTTAGTAGAATTTTCGTATTTCAACATTTCATTTTCAGACAAATCATTTTCAGAATCAATAGAAGTTGATTCTTGTTGATATTTGCTAAGGTGTTTTCTTAATTGCACATTCTCACTTTGAAGTCTTATGTTGTCTATTTCAAGTCTTTGCATTTAACAGTTGTATTTATTAACAGGAAATTATTGTCAAGGACAAAAAATTTCAGTATTTTAGGTTCAAGGACAGACCTTCAGTATTTTAGCCTCAAGGACAACTTTCTGTAGGTATCAGTTTTTAAGTTTTTAGGTATCAGTTTGTAGTTATCGGTAGCAGTTTTTAGTTATCGGTAGCAGTTTTTAGGTATCGGTTTTTAGTACGGTAGCAGTTTTGGAAAAATGTTTGTCCTTATGAATAATTTTTAAAGAATGTTTGTCCTTATGAAAAAAATTTAGGAGAATGTTTTTCCTTGTGGGTAAAATATTGAGGTCGTGTCCTTGAGGCTAAAAATATACAAATTTTTGTCCTTTAAATTAATTTTCCCATTTATTAACTGCATATCAAGTATGTAGTTCAAAAACACATTTAACAACTGCAATTTTTAACTGCATATGATATATGCAGTTAAAAATAATACAATTCATAATTTTATATTAGATATGTATGCATGTATAATAAGAATCTTATGAATTTTTAACTGCATAAGTGAAATGCACTTCAAAATTTGCATGATTCAAGTGTATGTTTTAACTACATATGTTGTATGTAGTTAAAAATTGCATTTAATAGGTGTTATTTTTCACTGCATAATAGATATGAAGTTAAAAATGGTGCAATTTATAACTGCATAAGTGAAATGCAATTAAAAATGCAGTTGTTCATAAATAAATGTAGGGATTTAATTGTATTTTAGTATTAATTTTAACTACGTTTTTCATTAAATTTTAACTATGTAATGCATATGTAGTCTTAAAATGCAGCAGTACAGCACCAAAATTTTTTAAGGATCTTTTTAGTTTTTAATTGCATATGTAAAATGTAGTTAAAATTTGTATTTAACAGCTGTATTTATTAACTGAATATCAAGTATGCAGTTAAAAAATACATTTAACAGCTGTAATTTTTAACTACATACGATATATACATTTAAAAACAATATAATTCATAACTTTATATCAGATCTGTATGCAAGTATAATAAAATTCTTATGAATTTTTAACTGCCTAAGTGAAATGCACTTCAAAATTTGCATCATTCAAGTGTATGTTCTAACTACATATGTTATATGCAGTTAAAAATTGCATTTAATAGGTGCTAATTTTCACTGCATATCAGATATGCGGTTAAAATGGTGTAATTGATAACTACATAAGTGAAATACGGTTAAAAATGTAGTTGTTCATAAATAATTGCATATATGTCTACAAGTATAATAAAAATCTTATGACTTTTTAACTGTGTAAGTGAATTGCAGTTAAAATTTGCATCATTTAATTGTATATTTTAACTACATATTTCATATGCAGTTAAAATTTGCATATAACACCTGTAATTTAAGATGCATACCAGACAAGCATTTAAAAATGATGCAATTCATAACTTCATAAGTGAAATGCATTTAAAAATGCAATTGTTAATATTAATTGCAAATATGTATGCAACTATTCATAATAATTGCATATATGTCTCCAACTTTTCAATAAAATTGCATATAACTAGAAATAATCATCATATTTGCATATAAATGAGAAAATATTTGCTGAAATTATTTTGCATTATTATTTTTATAATTAGATGCTTCGCCATAAATGCCAACAATATTTTTGCAGTGTTTTATGCATTTATTTTCAATATTTGCATATTTGACTGCAAAACTTATACCACAATGCCGGTTTGCAATAATTGCTGATTTGTTTGCAAATACTAAATATAGTCGCATATATGGCTGCAGTTATTGCATATAATTGCATAGAAGGGTGCAGTTATATAAAACTTCTACTATTGTAAACAATTTGTAGAAAATTCTATTTTACTTTAGAACATTTTATATTAATTTAGGAAAATATGTTTAAATTTTCACGTAACTATTTCGATGCAATAAATTAGGCATAATATTGTTTGTATGTGAATGTTTTTGAGCTTCTAACAAATATCTGCAAATTTTATCAAATTTAGTTATTAAATTAGAATAAAAATCAAAATGACAAAATTTCTTAATAGTACCCTTCGATTTTCTGATTTGTGTTGTTTTCATCTTCTGAATCTCAACTTTCTTAAGTTCGGGACTCGATTTGGACATCGATTTTTGAAGTGACAACTAATTTCGATTTATAATTCAGGCGATTAGGGTTTTCTTTTTTTAAGATGTTAATCGATGAAAAGAATTTGAAGCATTCTGGGTTTTGGTCGAAGAAGACGTGAAAGTATTTAGGGAAATCTTTTTGCTGCGTTTAAAAATAAGGATGGGAAACTTATAATTGAAACGGAGGGATATTTTGTGTATTTTCAAACATATTAAGGATGTATGAAAAATGTCTTTTTCTAATTTTGTTTTTTGATTTTTTCCAGTCTTGCAAATTTATAACATTGAAGTTGTGTCCTGTAAGTTAATTAGAAAGCAACATGAGACTCTTTATTAGTAAAAATTCAAAACCAATTTAGGACCCCTTTGTTATTAAGTTCAAGATATATTTCTATATTATTAGTTGGCATGACTTCACCAAATCATATAAATGTATATATTAGTATGATAAATAGATTTTCTATTTAACTGATGGGCTTAAGTTACAAAACTTGACATTTTAAAGAAATTACACACTGTAATCCGAACTTTGATAGCTTATATTATTAAGATTTCCGCACAAACATCCACATTAATATACGTTTTTGCTTACATACTTTCATCATATTTCTTATTATGTTAAAATTAAGCCTTTAGTTTGAACATTGCAAGAAATTATAAAATTTGCAACACCAAATCACATATACTACCTCTCTAGTCTATTTTAGTTTTGATCAGACTTAATTAACCTAAATGGATTTTCCACTATTGCATTTTTCCTTCCAATTAAATACATGACAAATGACTGAACTTTATAGTCCTAATCGTGAAGTGTTTTGATTTTATGGTAGAATGTCAAACGCGAATCCATATAGTTATTATATACAACACAATTATTATTATTCATATAAGGACAATAGTAGACTTAGTTAGAAACAATATTAATCATGATATTTAATGTATTTAAAACAATACAAGGAACTTATAACAAAAGAATGTGAACTGCATATTTCATACTAAATCCAAAATGAACTTATTTAGCACCAAATGTTACATGAATCGTATCATTTTCGTCTTTTTAAGGCACCAAATATTTTCTATCCCTTATAGAACTCTAATCATGTTATTGAAAATTATGCAAATTATGTTGACTGCTTAATTTGCTAGTGGTATGACATCTTAAGTTCAAGTTCTAGTTGTCATGAGTTCGAACCACTAAGATATCAAAAGGGTATTTATGATGCAAATTATAAATGGTATTTTCATTTTCATTTTCGATTGGTGGGATTAATTAATTACATTCCTGATTTTTTTTAAGAAATTACACACCATAGTCAAGTTTAGTTAGCTAATATTATAAAAGTTATATAAACGTCCAAATTGATTGGTAACTTTTGCTTACATGCTTCCATCGTAGTCCATATTATGCTACTATGATAAAATTAGACTTTTGAAAATTACTAAAAAAATTAAGAAAGTTGAATTCCAAATCACATATTCTGCCTCACTAATTCATTTTATCTCCGAAATCACTCAACTAATATAAATGGATTTTCTACTATCTTATTTTCCTTCTAGTTAATTACGTAAAAAAGAATAGAGCTTCACTGCCCTAATGTTTTCGTTTTTTGATAGAATGTCAAATGCTATTCCATATATTTGTTATATACAGTCATATAATCTTTTAAACAATGCCAATCCATTTCAACTGATATTTAACACATTTAGAACGATATTCAAGGCGTTTAATAAATGAATATCAACTATAAATTTCATACTAAATCTAAAAATGGACAGATTTAGCACCAAATGTTATAAAAGTCGTGTAATTTTCATCTTTTTAGTGCACGAAATGTTTTCTTTCACTAACCAAACTTTAATTGTGCCATAAAAAATGACAGCAAGCTCTTATTTTTCGATTTCATGTTATTGCAATTTTTCATACATTCATGTATTACGATGAAGGAGAGTTGAAATCACTGGCAAGACACAAGGAATGGATGACTAAAGTAGAAATTGGTACACAAGATGCAGTAGAAAAAGAACATCTATTCAGAATGATCAAAGACTTTTGGAATACATTGAGTCAATGAATAAAGGTGGAAATATAGAAAATTTATGCTTGTCTAATAAAGTTTTCTGATAGAACTAAATATGAATTCAGATTGGGTTGCTGGCGTTATAAACCTGGAGATTCATCATAACATGAAACTAGTGATGTGAGATTTGATTTATCCAACATGAATGTACCTCCAAGCATGGACTTAATCAACTTGGAGAAGTTACCCTGGTTAAGAATCAAAGCCATTGTGGTAGTACTTGAAAGATTAATTTGAGATTCGTATGCAGTGTGCGTTATTAGGTTCAGTCATACTGCTTTTGTAGTTGTCCTATAACATCCAATTTTTCAGCCACAAAATTGCTATTTAACCCAAAATTAGTTCGTATAAATTAGCCCAACAGTTCAAAAATAATAAGACCCTTCTGAAACTCGAAAGTTAAGCCTGTGCACCTCTCTACTATTTCACATGAAATACCCAAGGTAATTTCGAGAAATGTAGCATGGTAGCAACGAGTTTCAAAAAACTTGCAGGAACGTACAATTCTTTAAATTCCCTTATATGGATGCAATAATAATGTGGATTCAGCCAATCTTTGTAGATGTGATGCTTGTATCACGTAGATCAACTTCATGAATTTTGTGATCAATCCAACACTCATAACCAAATCTAAACCACATTATAAATTAATGGACAAAATATATATTTTCGACACCTCACATTGAATACGATTTGAGTGGCCAAAAGTCTCAAAATGATATGAGAATTTGTGAAGTTGATCAACATGATAAATATACCGTACCGTTAGAAGAATAGCCTAATCAAAAATATATAGATTAGGAAAACTAATTAGGGAACTTCACGGAATTATTTAATGATGGTCAAAAGATTAAGACTAGTGTTATCATGCAAAGTTGAAAACCATCTGATAAACATATATATTAACTGTTCATTCCATTGCTTTAAAGATATAAAATTAATATAATTCACAAAGGTATATGAATTGAGTTTAATTCATGATAAATCTTTAGATGACCTTTTATGTTCTTGATTAAAAAACAGTATTCCAATATTGAATTTTTGTGAATTTCAAAAGAACATATAAACTTTGTATACAATTTTCAATTTATCTAATGTAATGAAATTTAAATGACTAATACATTTGCATTTTGCATACTTTTCCTGTAACATGATTGCCTATTATTGCTTACTATAACTTGCATGTTGCTCATGTGATAATAAGATTTTTTATATTTTCGTATTATTTTTTTATACAAATTTGGTACTTTATTATTACAAAAAATTGATATACTTCAATCGTATGCATCATCGAAACCTTTCCACTACCATATCCTTGATACTTTACAAGAGAAAATAGTATGTATTCGTATATTACTATACAAGATATAAAATCCTCTTTTAAAATTCAAAATAAGTGATGTCAAGGTAAAATATTCGCTCAGACTGGTAGGTAGCAGAGATTTTTGCAATGTACAAAAAATAAGTACACATGAGAAAATATCGATGTTAAATAATCCCGAACCACATAACCTAGAACACTCTACATGACACCAAACTAAGTGATAGAAACAGATCCATATAGATGCATTAACTTCAGCCGGTTTTGTCTCCCCATTCCCTTATCATTCTAACCAACCAAGCGAGTACTTCACAAAGCAATATTAATGTCAAAGTAGAATCCATGAAAGGTTTGCGAGACACAAACTTATGGCCTTTTCATCCTAATTTCTTTTTCTTCGTTTAGGATGAATTGACTAATCCTCGCCTTTGAAATTTAGCAAATCTTTCATTTCTAATGGAAATTGTTAAAAGGACTCCATGGTAGATAAGGATGAGGAAATTTAGAGGGTTTCCACTTAGAAAACAAACTATTATTGAAACCCCATCCAAATAAAACTATTTACAATTTACCCCTTGCGCAAAGTTATAAACAAAATGACATTCCCTTATATTCTGTTTTGGAGTACCTTTATTCTAAATCTAACTTCTCACTCGGGTCCTATATATGTGTCTACTGTATCTAAGTGTCCAATATATGGTATTTATTTCTCATTTTTAATTGGTGCACTTAAATTACAAAACTTGATTTTTTTGTCTAATATTAATATCATTAATGGGCTCCTTAAACTCTTCTAGCAAAATATCCCATGTAATCATATTAAAATCAAAAAATAAAAAGTAAAAGTTTGTACAGAAGTCACTTTTCACATAAAATATATAGTTTTAGAAACATTTCTTTCAAATTCGGAGCCATGATATCTTAAGGCTTTGGAATGTTCCTGACTTTTAAACTCACCGTGAAGGCATTTACCAAATGGTACGCTAATGAAATCTTAAAACCAATTTAGTACCCACATTGCTATTACTTTCAAAATATATATCTATTTTAACTGGTGGCACAATTTTGGCAAACCATATAAATGTATATCTTAGCATCTAATAAATGATAATTTATTTTCAGTTTTACTCTACAAAGGCATTGCCATTAGCGATGCTAGCCGTCGTAGGTGTCGGTAAAAGGTGATGCACAAACAGTCGACACCACTAGAATTAGCGACAGCGTCATCGCAAATTTAGCGATGGCTAGCATCGCTTGGTTAAACACATGGAAAATCCAGAGTGGTTGATATGTCGCTGGCTGAATCTAGCCGACACAAAGCTGGATAAATAGGCCATAGCAAGCCCTTGCTTGCCGATGCAAGCCTGGACAACTTGGTCGTCACTAGCCATCGTAATATTGGGTATTTTTTCAAAATCTGTAGCTTCTATTTGAGAAATCCAAAGGCGCAAATGTCATCATATCTCAATACATCTCATCTACAGCACATATAAATCTAATATCGCAACTAAAACCATCGCATATCACTCATAAGCAAGTATGTAACACAAAAAATAATATCGACATCAACATTCCATCAAACAACGTCCACATTCCATCAAACAACACTTCACAAGTCCTTCAAATAACACAACCATACCGACAAATATTTATGTTCATCAAATAAAACATCCACAAAACCATCTGGAAACACAATCGTCAAACAAGTATCAAATCCATCAACACATGTCAAATAAATACAAGACAAAACGAAAAAAATCCATCAAACACCATAGACATACCTACTGATCGTCATCTCCCGACCAATCTTCCTCATGCATTCTCCCTTGCTCTGCTAAATATGCCACCATCTGCTCATCTAACGGCTGCGCCAATCCTTTACTCTTCCGCTAATCATTAAACTCTAACATCTGTTGCTTCAGCTGAGCTATCTCCTCCTCTGCCTTGGATCTCTTATAAGCCGTCTAGGTCATTATCTCCTATAAAATAGTTAATAGCGAGTTATAATTCAATATTAAATGAAATTTATATATTAGTTAATGAAGCAGTTTACCTCCTGATTTCCGTAATTGTAATGCCAATTTCATGAAGGAGGGTCAATCAGAGCATCACGTAAATGTTTCGACTCCTTTAAGGTCAACTCATAATAAGTGGACTGTGCCACTCGAGCTTGCTCCGCTTCATATCTTTCCTGCGCTTACGAACAGAAGTTTGCTACAATAAATATTCAGTTTAAAACTTATGAAATACGAAGTAATATAATTAAGCATCTTTACCACTACGGATTGAGATTTATTGTCCGTCCAAACATATGAAATGTTGTCATCCTCATCTATCTGTTCAACGGCGTGCGTATGAGTGAAGACAACTATCATTGTAGGCTCATGAATATACTTCTTATACTGAAATTACATATATAAATAAAAAAATGTTACCAATATAATTAAATATCAATAATATATTTACAATTGAAATTGATAAATTTACCAATTCCTTGCGATGTTGTAGAAATGATTTAGAGCCACTGCGGTGTATAGCAGGATTTCAATTCCTATTTGCACGGTTCCGTGGTTATATTTCCTGTAAATTAAAATATATTATTCAGTAAAGTAACGTAATTAATATATGAAAATTAAACAAATTATAATAACAATTTAAAATTAAATAACTTGGTTTAAACTCAAGAGTATCCCAGGGCTGCAAAAATTCAGCCCAAATATCAGTGCTCATCCAAGCGGGTTTTTTATCTGCGTTCTTTGCTTTTGAGAGAATGTCCCTATAATTTTTTCGTATCTTTTTGTTCAGCGATTTCTAAAAATATCCATATCTTTCGGATCAACATGGACCGCAGCCTACATATTGAAATTAATTTGAATTATAAACATTATTAACTTTCAAATGAATTATAAATTTATACTTACCACCAAGTCGGTCCATATAACGTTCATAACACGGTCTACGATGTCGTCCCAATGAGCCCAACATCCTGACTTCCAACTCTTGAATGGCTTCTTGGAGACTTGAAGAATGTAGTCCGAAGGCTCCACCTCGAAATCCCCTATATAAATTTTAATGTGGCCATTTAATAAATTTAAAATAATATACATGCAATAAATTTGGAACTTACCCTGCACTCCTTGAAACAACCTCCGCTACTAAACGTAAATCCGGCGCCGTGCTGCTGGCACCCGCGATAGGAGAAGGAGAAGGTCGAGATCCGCTGTAATGCCTCTTATAAGACATATATCTGCGACAGACATATCATTTCATATAATGAAAAAACATATCAATTTATTATAGAAAGTATATTTGATCAATAATCACATAAAACTTCCACTAAAAAATCATAAATGAAACAAGATCTCCTGAATACATATATAGAATTAACAAAACAAAATAATACATAGCTCACAACATAGTCATCATTATTAATAATAGTGGAAACTCATAATATACATTTTATAACAAGCAATACATATATTCAGAATTATCAGTCTTCTTCGTATTCTGATTCAGACTTTGTCTCGTACTCTATATCGTTTCCTTCTGTACTCTCTAATTCATCAATTAGAACATCTGATTCATCATTCAACGACCTTAAATCAATATCATCAGCTGTTATTATTTCATTATTTGGATCATGATCCTCATGATATGCTGCTTCATTTGTAATATTATTTCCTTCAAACGTAAATCTTGCCTTTGTTTTGAAAATAACGACCAATCTGCTTTATCTTTTTTTAAGGATGGATAGGGAGCAAAATAAACTTGTAATGCTTGTCTGGCTAATACGAAAGGAACCTAGTTATAGTAATGTGAGATTTGCTTTTTTCAATAAGCTTATAACCTTTATGCACGTTGATTCCAAAATTAGGAACATTGCTGAACCAACTGCATTTGAATAGAAAAACTTTTTCTGTATGTTGTATATAAAATGTCAATGCTAAAACATGCGTTAATACGCCGTAAAAACTTTCTATATGGTAATTTGGATCATCACTAACTTTGAAAAATACACCACCATTATATATTAATTTTTTAGCATCATAATCATTGATATTTAATTCAAATCCATTGATGAAGAATATTGGATAAGTCTTAACATTTCGTTTTGGTCCAAGTGCAAGATTTTGTAATCCTTTATTAACAACACAGTTTCTTGAATTATAAATGTAGTTCGAAAACCATTTAGCAGATTCTTTACTAAGATCGGCAGATGGATGTTGTGATTCGTAAATACTTCAAATATATATAATATGTTCCATTATAATTAATACTAAATATACTTAAAATAAATATGAATTTATTATTATCTAACAAATGGTGCAACTTTCGCATAGTTATGAAGAACATACGTATGTGTTATATGGTAGTCTCTATCGTCTAACCATATTTCCACACATTTTTTAGCAGGTGGGCCATATTGTCTAAAAATAGATAATATTGTTGAGAAGAATCTTATTCAATGGCTTCATCATTAGGAGGAACACTTACAAATGATAAGCTCAGATGGTCACTGAAGTAAAGAGAGAAAAAGAATGAAGCTTCTTCATCAAATGGATACATCGATCCATATATGCACAGGACATCGAAGAAGTGCTTAGGATGAAAGAAGAACAGGTAAATGCTCCATTACATTAAAGAAAGTCGGCAGGAATATTGTCTCCAGTTTGTAGATCAGTATAAGAATTTCTATTTCTAGTTTACGTATACAGCCGATTGTTAACGTGGTCGAACAAAGATGTTTATAAAATAAACTTAATTCTTTTGTAACACTCCACACTTTTATGGGCAACAGTTCTTTGAAACCTATAGGTAATAAATATTCCAACATGATATGGCAATCGTGACTTTTCATCCAACTCAATTTATTATTTTTAAATTTAGCATATCAACGAAGATTAGAAGAGTTCTCATCAGGACATCTTAGTCCTTCCACCCACATTAGCATGAGCTTTGCTTGCTTACCTTCTAGCTCTTAGCATGCTTTGGGTTTTTTACTATCATTGGGCTTTATGTGAAGTTCGGGATGTTTACAAAAGTGTGCTATATCAAGTCCTGAATTTAGATCATCCTTAGTTTTCCCCTTAACATTCATAATTGTATTAAACACGTTATCAAATACTTTTTTTACGTTGTTCATTATTATGTCAAAGTAATAGATCTTTCCAATAAGGCAACTCTCAAAATATACTTTGTTAACATCAATTATAAATATCTAATGTACTTGGAATTTCAGTCTGTACTTCAGTTTTATATATCTTTGGATAGTCTTTTACAATTTCATATATTTCTTCACTTGACCAAATTTTTGGTGCTAGCATTATCTCTTTTCTGTTAGCTTTAAAGGTTTTTATACATCCTTTAAATCTACGATTGAGATGGAGAAGATACCGTTGACAATCAAACCATGAAATTTTCTTTCCATATTATAAATAAAATGTTGTGTTTCTTCCATGCAATAAGGACAAGCTAGACAACCAGCAGTAAACCGACATAAAAGCATTGCATACGTAGGAAAATCACTAATAGTCTATAACAATGAAGCGAATATGAAAAACCTTTTTTGAAATGTAATATGTTTCAACTCCTTCATGCCACAGTGTTTTCAACTCTTCAATAAATGGTTGTAAATAATCATCAATTCTTGTGTCGGATCATCAGGTTCAGGGACAACAATAATGAGAAACATATATGGAGTTTTTATACACATCCATGGAGATAAATTATCCCTACTACTAATAAAGAGAATTCAATGAATAGATTTATAAGATATCTTTTTGAGATTTCAAAAATACCCTCATCCATTAAAAAAATCTCACCATCGTTTTGCAACCTCTACCATTATTCCATTTCCGACCATCCATCAACGGAATTTTGCTATCGATTTGCCATCAACACCAACAAAATTAGTTGAAATAAAATTATTGTGACTACCAAAGATTTTGCACTTATAGTACACATCCGTCCATTAATTTTTTTATTAAATATCAATTAAATATCTTCAAATATTAGATGCATGTACACGCGTTTTATACTTTTGTACTATTAATAAAGAGAATTCAATTAATAGATTTACGCGGTATCGTTTTGAGATTCCAAAAATACCCTCATCCATTAAAAGAATCTCACCATCATTTTGCATCCTTCACCATCATCCCTTTTCTGACCATCCATTAATGGAATTTTACTGTCAATTTGTCATCAGCACCAACAAAATTGATGAAAATAAAAGTGTTGTGACTACCAAAGGTTTTGCACTTACAGTACACATTCATACATTAATTTTTTTTATTAAATAAAAATAAAATATCTTCAACTATTAGATGCATGCACGTGCATTTTATACTAGTAGATAGTAGACCAAGATAGTATCAAACCGAGAGAAAGGTGTAATTCCATCAGTACATAAACCAAGTCTGACATTACGACACTCTGCAGCAAACGCGGGATACGACTTATAGAAATGTTTCCATGCTTCTCCTTCAGATTGATATATCAAGGTTCCCTCTTCACGTGTTCTCCCACTATGCCGTCAAATATGGCATGCCGTAGGTGAAGACACATATAATCTTTGAATTCTAAGAGTGATGGATAAATAATGCATTCTCTATGTGGAACTTGCTTTTGTTTCTTTTTTCTTGGTTTGTACCTTTCCTCATTATATATTTTGTAGTTTCTAAGGTTAATATTATCTTTTCAAACAACAATCAGCCTTTTATGCATGTATCTACCTTTTGGTACGGCAGACGGAAAGCAGACATAAGTGTTAGCACTTTATAATGACTGTCGCACATTAAATTATTGGGCGGTATCAATGCCTTTTGGGACTAAAGGCTTTAATTTTTTTCGTTGTATTTGTTAATTTAACACTTAATGCTTCATTTATTAGATTTTAAAAAAAATCGATTTTAGTACGATATTTGTTTCAAAAAAGTTTATTACTTCAAACTAAAAGTTATTATTTCTTAATTTATTATTTCACTTCACTTCATTTCTTAATTTTATAATTCATTCAACTATTTAAATATTTTACTAAATAAATTTAACCTTTTAAAACATATTTTACAATTCATTTAACTATTTAAATTTTTAACCAAATTTGTAAACTAAAATTTGATGTTTGCAATAATTTTATTGAATAATTATACACTAGTTTTTGCACTTATTTTAACTATCTAGTAGCATATTAATCAATAATTATACACTAATTTTTGCGCAAATTATAACAATTATTATTTTAGAATATACTAAACATTCATGTAAACTTATCAATAAGCATATTAATCAATAATTATGCACTAATTTTTTGATTTTAAATCAACGTTACTTTTTGGTGCGAAAGAATGAAAAGTTTTTAGTTTTGTGGGTTTTTGATCTGTGTACACAGATCTCCGTCGACTAGCGATAGTTAGCGTTGGCCACTTATTCTAGCCGCCATCAGCTGACGTAAAAGGCTAGCATTGATTTTAGTAGAATATTTGTTTCAAATAAATTTATTATCTCAAACTGAAATTTATTATTTCTTATTTTATTATTTCACTTCATTTCTTAATTTTATACTTCATTCAACTATTTAAATATTTTATTAACTAAATTTCAACTTTCAGGACATATTTTACAATTCAGTTAACTATTTAAAATTTTAATTTACCGAATTTGTAAACTAAATTTGAAGTTTGTACTTATAATAATTTAAAATAAATTTATTATATTAACCATTAACACTTATAATCAACACACACTAATTAATTAAAAAAATATTACTTATGCTTAACTATATCAATCTAACAGCATATTAATCAATAATTACATGCTAATTTTCACGTAAACTATAACAAACATTGTTCTACACTATAACAAACATAAACTTATCGCTAAACTTATTAATCAATAAATATACATTAAATGTTGGATTTTAAATCGACTTTAATTTTTAATTACAAATCAAACAATCAAAACACTAATTAATATTCTCAGGCCAACTAATACACTATTATCATCAACTAATACGCAATAATCATCAATAAACGACTAATTTTCGAAATTAAGGTTTTATTTATATTCCCAAATCAACTAATATATTATTGTCATCAACTAATACGGTAATCAACAATTTCTAACCCATAATCAAACAATTTCAAAATTAGGGTTTTAATCATACCTAGATTCAACTGAAATTGGGGAGAAAGGAAATATCGTCGAGCTTTGAAGCGATTTAGACGGTCGAGACGGCTGGAGGTGGCCGGAGGTGGCTTGCAGCGGCTGGCGAGGGGCAAAAATTTATCGTCATTTTATTTAGGTTTTGGTGGGAAGGTGGAATGATTTCCAGTTCATGGGTCCAGCTATATATACAGAGCTTGCGTCGGCTTGCGATGGATAGCGATAACCGCTCAATTTAGTTGTCGCCGGTCGGCGCAAAAGGCCGCCACTATTGCTAGCCTTTCTTGTAGTATTAGTTGGTACGCTTAAATCATAAAGCTTGATTATTGCTTTTTGTGAAAGAAATTATACAATGTAATCAAAATTTAGTAGTTAATATTATTAAGATCTCCTCACAAACATCCATATTAATAGATATTTTTTCTTACAAACTTACATCACAATAATCCATGCTACGACTAAATTAAGACTTTCCAAAGTTATAACAAAAATAAAAATTGAACTTGAGATCACATATTCCAGCTCTCTAATCCATTTTGGCTCTAAATTCACTTAATCCAAATGGATTCGCTACTATTTTACTTCCTTCTAGTAAATAAATAAGGGATACCTTTACTAGTCCAAATTGAGAAATGTTTTAATTTTCTGGTGGAATGTCAAATGCAAATCTATGTATTTATTACACAACAATTACTATCCATATAATTTTGGAAATAAGATTGATCCATGTTAACTGATAGGTAACGCATTTAAAACGATATTTAAGGCATTTAATAAAAGAATATTAACTGTTGATTTCATACTAATTCCAAATTGACTAATTTTGCATCAAATATTACATAAGTCATGCAATCTTCATCCTTTCAACACATATGCATTTTCTTTCACTCATCGATCTTTAATCATGTAATCAAAAATGAATCAAATTCTAATTTTTCTTTTCCGTACTATTGCAATTTCAACATATGTATGTAAAGCATCTCGTATATTAACCATTGAAGAAGAATTGTCATTATCGACAATATTTGAAGAATGGATGACTAAGTACAAACCGGCATACATAGATGCAATAGAATAAGAACATCAATTCAAAATACTCAAAAACAATGTGGAATATGTCGAGTCGGTGAATAAGTTTTCTGATAGGAATAAAGAGGAATTCAAATTGTATGGTGGGGGTTATAAACATAGGGATTCATCATTGGCTAATACTAATGATATGAGATTTGCTTTATCCAATGTGAGCCTACCTCCGAGTATGGACTAGAGTCAGCTGGGAGCAGTTACCTCGATTAAGATTCAAAACCCTTATGGTAAGACTTGAAATATCAACTTGAAGTATGTGTATGTGTGTTTATGTAAGTGTGCACGCTCGTGTGTGTGTGTTTGTGAATGTGTATATATACGTGTGTGTAAATATGTGTAGACATGTTGCTTTTTTCTGTTTTCTATGGCATCATAAGCCCATGAGTCTCAATTAAATATTTATAGCCTTTTTTCTTGTATTATATTAATAATTAAGTAGAAAGTTTGGGTTATGTATAGTTCTTAAAAATTCCCTAATTTCTTTCTTTGATTAACATACAATGAATTTGGCTAAATTTTGTAGATGTGATGCTTATATCATGTAAATCAACTGTTGGAACTTTAAGATTAGTCCGGTACCCCTAATCCTATCTACACCACATTATTAATTAATAGTTCCAATGTATATTTTCCGCGATTGGCATTTACGTGTGATTTTGAGTGGTTAGAAGTCTTAAAATGCCAAGAAGACGAATACACCAAATCTCCGCAAAAGTAGCCAAGTGTGAATTATGTCGATTAAAAAAACTAATTTGGGAAACTTCAAGGAATTGGTTGATGGTTCCAAAGAGTAAAAGTAATAGTTCAAGGCCACTAGCTTCAGTGACGAGTGGTATAATGTTCTAAATTGAGATTTAAGTACTAGTCTTATATTGGAAAAAAAAGATCAAGACAAATGTTATCATGCAATATTAAAACCCAAGAGATACATAGTTTTACTATTCGGCTCATTACATTAAGAATGAAAAACAATATAATTCTTGATGGCATACAAATTAAATTTATTTCATAATAAATATTTCAATAACCTTTTATGTTCTTGATTAAAAATAGTATTCAACTATTAAATTTTTTGCAAATTTTAAGAAGAGATAAACTTTGTATACAAATTTTAGTTTTTTGATAAATAAATTTGAATTTTGTATAAGGTTTGCTTATAACATGATTGTCTATTATTGCTTTCCTACAATTTTGTATAAGCTTGGACTTCGGTTAGAATTCCAAGCCCCATTCGTCCTTTGTTTTCCTTCATTTGGGATTCTCGTATTCCCCATAAGGTCTCTCTATTGATGTGGCGCATCCTACACGATGGGTTGCCACTAGACGAGAATCTCCAAAAGATCGACATCCCCTCTGTTTCCCGTTGCAGATGCTGTGGCAATGGGGAAACAGAACCCTTGAACCATTTGTTTTTGATGGTTTCTCAGCCAGAGCGTGTTGGAATTACTTCGGGAACCTTGTTGGTGTTCGAGGTATTGCCAGATCTCCTAATGATCTTCAAAGAACCTGGTGGGCTGGGATCTCTGGAAAATCACTTCGTTCGATCGTGTTCCGCTTGATTCCCTGTCTCATCTGCTGGCACCTCTGGTGCACGTGGAATAAGGAAACCTTTGAGAGCTCTCTTATAGATCCTCCATCCATTATTCAGCGTGTGAGGAATGACGTCTTCCTGGCTTTCCATGGTAGACCATTCAGGGGACCCATGGGCTCCCGTTCTGGGCGGCTAGTGGGTCTTCTTTCTATTTCATGTGTTCTGACTTCTGCTAGACTAGGAGTTGGTTGAATCCTTTTGGTGGGGCGTTGGCCTTCACCCATCGCTCCCAATCCGCCCCCCCCCCCGTTTTTCTTTTAATGTGGTTGCTATTTTTCCAGGCCAGGTGTCTTTGGAGTCTTCCCTAGTCCGGAGTTCGCTTTGGTTGGCTATGAATGGTGAGTTATGGAATTGCTTGGGTTGTGGTCGTCCTGTTCTGTGGGCTTCTCTTATGCTCTGCTCCGGGTGATTGGTTTTTGGAGTTGCTTGGGTGGTTCTGGCAGTGTTTGGTTGCTTGGGTTGCTCGTTCTGGTTTACTATCTTCTTGTCCGATCGGCGATCCTTTCACTTTGTTGTGCTTGGTTTGAGCATGAGTTGCTAGGGATTTAGTTCCCCTTTTCTGCTATTGGCCTTCTCTGCGGTCCTCTCCGTTTGGTTTAGTGGGTCCTTGCGTCCTCTTTGGTGTTCTTCTAGAGTATCTTCAGACACCACCATTGGGCGGTGGCCTTGCCGGAGCTCGATGGTGTTGTCAGTTGGGCGGTTTTCTTTGGCTCAGTATGGGATGGTAGCTCCTCTGGTGGACTGGCCTATACCTATTCGGTTGTGGCGGGATTGATGGTTGTGTGGGTAGTGCTTCTTTTGCTCTGTTTCCATTGGTACTCCTTGCTTCTGTCAGTCAGTGGAGCTTGTGGTGGTTATAGCGTGGTTGCTTTGCTGCTCGGTCTGGGTTTTGTTTCTTTTATCAGTTTTCTTTGGCTCGGTGTGGGATGGTAGCTTCTCTAGTGGACTGGCTTATACCTACTCGGTTGTGGCGGGATTGTCGGTTGTGTGGGATGTTGTTTCTTTTGTTATTTTTCTGTTGGTTTCTCCTGGCTACTATCACTCAGTGGAGGTTTTTTATTTTCTTTTCTTTTCTTCGTTCCGGTTTTTTCTGTTGTTTGTGTTTTGGGAGGCATATGTTCTCCGTATGCCCTGCTTTCTTTTGCGGGCCCCCGGAGAAAGGCTTTTTTTCTCCTTTTGATATATATTTATCTTTTATAAAAAAAAACTTGCATGCTGCTTACGTAATAAAACAGTAATGTACTCTAAATTTTAATTTATAGGAAAATTTGCTAATTGTAAGTAATTAAATAATGAAGCAAAATGGAATTTTTTTTTGAATCAAGTTTGCTTTCTAATTATCGGCTAAGCAAAAATTGTTATTTACACCACAAACAAAATTGGTATGTTGCTTACAGATAAAAAATAAATTCCTCTTGCTACAATCCATAAGTAAATTTTACTTTCATGCAAGTAGTATACAAATTATCTTTTCCAGAAATGCAGAATGTTCTGGATATTTTCAACAGGGCAGCAATTTAAGGAATAAACTACATCTAAACAACAAATTAGTCCTACTCTCCGAGCAACAGCTGCTCAACTGCATCCACACAAACCACCCATCTGGTTAGTACAGACTCAGTGACGCCCAAGAGTCCTACAAATACGTCATATCGAATGAGGCATCACATCCGAAGACAGGCTTCCCTGCATAAAAATTCAAGAATCCTGCACTACAAACCTATCCATTGCATCTAAGAGATCAAACTTCGTAAAACTATTAACCAATAACGAAGGGTCCATGTTGGCTACCATGGCCAGCCAACCTGTGTCCGCTGCACCGGACTTGAGTGGGCTGCAACATTACGTGGGTGGGATTGTTAGGCAGAAGTTATATGGAACCAGCCTTAATCATGAAGCCATGGTTATTGAACATGGGACGGAATCAGGTACGGAGTTTTGGCTGGTGAAGAACTCTTGGGGCAAGGACTGGGGAGAAGGTTGGTTTGCAAGATTGAGAGGAGTTTTGGAGATGCTAAGGGTACTTGTGAGATTGCCATGGAGGTCATGTATCCGACTATTTGATAGATTGCTTTTGTTATTGCTACAATAAGTGAAAACTGAGATGTATTTAATTTTCCACTTCCTTTTATCTAGTTGAAAAAAATTAAAAAATAATATACTGTCTAAAAATTTGGTTTTACTTGTTTTTTATTGCAAGCTTATTAACATAGTTTCGAAGACTGATTCGTTAGTCGAACCATATTGATGTAAGGTCAAATGTTATAGTGGTTTAACCGGTTAAACTATTATGGACTGTGTTAATCATTATTTTTTGTATTTTTGATTAAAATCTAAAATCAGTTCAGGTAATGTAAAATTTTAATGAACTATTAGTGTATTAACTTTTAAAAACAATAATTATTATTGAATATGATTATTAATAATAATTAAACAAATTCTATAACAATTTCCGGTGTAAATTTGAAATTTTCCTAAAATTTTAAGGTAAATAGGTTCAATTTAATAATGGTTCATAAAATGCACATTAATAACGTACTTATCATTACAAATTGACAAGATAATACAATAATTTGGTGGTTAATGTTATGAAATTATTGTTAAATTGAATAAGTGAAAAATGAAAAGTGATGCGATATTATTTTTCTTAAATTTGAAAAGCGTGTGATTCAAATAAGTTGGTTTAGATGTTTATTTTATGGTTTTGAGGCTAGAACGTTGATTCATTTATTTGTAAGATTGATCGATTTTCAAAATCATTACGCTCCAAGGTCATAGGTTAATCATGATCCGACCATAGTTGCCTCGGGTTTTTAAAACGTTGCTTATTATATTGAAGTTGCATCATATGGGTTAATTGGAAAGCGATAGTAGACTCTTTATTACTTTCTATGATTGACATATTCTGAATTTGACTAACTTTTTTTGCTTTTATCATGCAAAATTGTCTACATGAACTTTTAGATCAGTCCGAGACTCATAACCACATGTAAACAACAATATTATTTAATACTTCAAATATATTTTCTACGACTAACATTGACATGTGATTTTGAGTGGTTAGAAGTTTCAAAATGACAACATGATAAATACACCACATCTCCACAAAATTTGCTCGGTCTGAATTATGTAGATTAAAAAAACTAATTAGGGAAACTTGTAGAAATTGTATGATATATGGTTACCAAAGATTAAGAGTAACGGTAACTGACCAACTTGAGTGACAAGTGGTATGACATTCTAAATTAAGACATAAGTACCAATTTAATTTTGGGAAAAAGAAAAAGATCAGGGCTGACGTTATCATGCAACGCCAAAAACCATCATATGTATATATTTTTATTATTCAGATTATTGCATTAAGAATGAAAAAGCAATATAATCCTCAATGACATACAAATTTAGTATCAACTATTAGGTATTTGTAAATTTTAATAAGATATAAAAAAATTATACAAATTTTAGCTTATATAATGTTCATGAATTTTGATTAAACAACTTAAATTTTGCTCATTACTTGCCTATAACATGATTACTTATTATTTCTTTCCTATAATTTGCATGTTTCTCATGTAGTAAAATAATAATGTACTCCATATTACAAATCATAGGAAAATTCGCTAATTGTAAATAAATAATGAAAGAAAATGCAAATTTTTTAAATCATAGTTTCTTTTTAATTATAGGCTAAGTAATTATTGACTGTGAAAAAACTGTTATTTACCCCCACAAACAAAATCGGTATGTTGCTCATGTGATAAAAATTAATATTTACTTCCGTACAAGTAACATACATATTATCTTTTCAAAAATGCAGAATGTTTGGTGGATATTTTCAGCTGTGGCAATAATAGAAGGAATGAACAGCATCCGAGAAAAAACTACTCCCACTCTCAGAGCAACAACTCCTCAACTGCATCCATCCAAATGACCCATCCGACTGCTACAGACTCGGCGCAGCCCAAGAGTCCTAATAATACGCCATAACAAACGAAGGCATCACATCCGAAGAAGACCATCCCTTCATAAAACTTAAAGAATCATGCATGACAAACCTATCCACTGCAGTAAAGATATTGAACTTCGTCAAACCGCCGCCCAATGACGGAGAGGTCATATTTGCTGCCATGCCCAGCCAACATGCGTCCGCTGCTGTGGACTCAAGCGGTTTGCAACATTATGTGGGTGGGATCGTTGGGCACGAGCTATGTAGGACTAACCTTGATCATGAGGTTGCGGTCATTAGGTATGAGGAGGAGTCAGGTACGGAGTTTTGGCTAGTGAAGAACTCATGGGGTGAGGACCGGGGTGAAGGTGGGTTTGCAAAGATTGAGAGGAGCTCCGGTGCTGCTGAAGGTGCTTGTGGTATTGCCATGGAGGTCATGTATCCGACTATTTGATAGATTTCTTTTGTTATTGCTAAAATAAATGAAAATTAAGATGCATTTAATTTTCCACTTCCTTTTATCTAGTTGTAAAAAAAATATTGTCTAAATATTTGGTTTTTCTAATTATATTTTTGGTTTTTGTTTTTTCAGTCCTGCAAACTTATTATATTGAAGTTGTGTCCTGTAAGTTAATTGGAAAGCAACAAGAAACTATTTATTAATAAAAGTTTAAAGCCAATTTAGTACCCCTTTATTATTAAGTTCAAAATATATTTCTAGATTATTGGTTGGCATGATTTCAACAAGTCATATAAATGTATATATTAGTATGGATAACGGATTTTCTATTTAATTGATGGGCTTAAGTTACAAAACTTGACATTTTAAAGAAATTACACACTGTAATCTGAACTTTGATAGCTTATACAATTAAGATTTTCCCACAAACATCCACATCAATAGATGTTTTTGCTTACATACTTTCATCATAATTCGTATTATGGTAAAATTGAGTCTTTTGAACATTACAAGAAATTGTAAAATTTGGAACACCAAATCACATATGCTACCTCTCTAGTCTATTTTAGTTTTTATCAGACTTAATTAACCCAAATGGATTTTCCACTATTCATTTTTCTTCCAATTAAATACATTAAAAATTATATAACTTTATAGTCCTAATCGTGAAATGTTCTGACTTTATGGTAGAATGTCAAACTCGAATTGTGTAGTTATTATATACAACACAATCGTTATTCATATAAAGACAATAGGTGACTTAGTTAGAAACAATATAAATCGAGCGATATTTAATGCATTTAAAACAATATAAGGAACGTATAATAAAAGAAGTGTGTATTGCTATAAGCACATAGAAAAGTGATGACTAAAACCATTTCTAAGGAGCAACATAGCTATCATCATATTTGCTATTTTGTACCATCAAATAAATAAAATTAGCTACCATTTCATATATCCTAATTTCTCTCCTTCATTGTCTTTAATAAAGTAGTTTTCCTCACTTTGCAACAATAAGAAACATAGACAGAGTCATTAAGAAAAAACTATGATGACCCGAAATCGACACCCTCTGAATCCGATAATAAACCACACATGTCCGACCCAGAGCGCACTGATTGCAGATAATCATGAGAAAGAAAAGAGAGGGTGAGAAGAAAGAGAGAAGAAAGAAGAAAAGAAGAGAAGAAGAAGAGAAGAAGAAGAGAGAAGCAAAACCAAAACAATACAGAATCTCACATCGTAGTGGAATAACATATAATATAGATCAATAATCTTTACAAAGATAAACTTTAATATACATAAGTCAATATCAGAGTACACAATAAATAATCATCAGCTTGGATAGTTATAATAACCCGTCCTCAGAAATGCTGATAATTTACAGCAACAACAATGCAAAGAAATGCAGCGAAAAAATAAACAGATACGTGTATACGACATGAAGATCTCCAGCTTGCTAGCTGAAGCTCCAAAGGCACCAAATATGAACCTGTAAATATACTCGGTCTGACCCGAGCATTGAAAGGGAAGAACGCCCGGATTAGTCTGGTAAACCAGCGTGAAAAAACACATCTCAACTGAATTTATAAAGTTATCAAAACTTTTCCATTATCAAAATAAAAGGTATCTCGTAAGACCGAGTCGCAAATAAATACCGACAAGGTTTTTACCTTACGATAACCAAAACATCTCATATCAAATTCTCTTATATTATAATAGTATCTACTGCACACAAATAATATTAAAATAGCTGAAATTGTTACATTATTAAATTTCAGCATACACCTTGTAATACAAGGCTTTCTACAATAGAAAATGGCAAGCACGTATTGGATTTTGGATTTCCATACAAGGTGAAGGGACTACCTTTCCGGAACTCAGTACACCTCTAGAGGGATGTACCTAGGGAGCAGATACTGCCCGCCTAAACCAACATAAGGCAGGCCTACCCATACCTAGATAGTACCGAATATGTCATCACTCCGGTCGTTACCGACCTTTAATTCGTGGCCACGAGCATACACAAAAAAATCAGTTACATGACGTCATAATGTGTAAAGTTATATCTAGAAGAGTGATGACATCGAGTGACCCACTTAGCCTTGCTGCTTCTATCCCTATTTCAGTCATTTTCTGGGGAGTGAGGCCAAAGAGGTATCGAATACCTTTCACATATCACATATCACATCACTTTGAATGCCACATTGCCATTTCCGTTGACTACTAATTGCCTTTCACAAAAATACAACCCTTGAGATCATACGTCTCAAGGAGGGTGTTAAGTTAAGAGAAGTTGCCTTCTCTGCCACCACATGATGTACGTTTGTAAAAACAACGTACGTAATCATAGAAATGCAATGTCAGACACTCGTCCATATACGTTGTCCGGGAACAGGACAAACCGAAGGCACTTTCCTTCCACATCCTATCAGGAAATCCCTAGGATTAGTAGCGAATAGTCCTTGCATTGGATATTTTATAACGAAGAGACCACTGCTACTATATGTATATTGGGATTTTAACCCCAAAGGATCAACAAGCAGACCTTCACTACGAAAATCCTAAATATCAATATCATCGATCAACCTGCACAATCGTCGTATAAATGTTGGTCCGAAGTGGTTTTCAGATAAATCCGATCCTGGTCTCTTCGCACCAACAACGCAATAGCGTTTCTCAACCTCAAACAGAAACAAAGTCTCATAGACTTACCACGTTTCCAACTTTCAACCTGCTATCCTGGCCAAGAAGGAAGTCTGTAGATAGGAGTAATCACTCCGCACTACTCGAATCAACATTCTTAAAACAAACGATAATCAAGTCTACACAGCTAGTTACGTACTAAGTGTACGACTAATTAGTTTCTACATCAAGTTGAGAAACTAAAATGGCCAAATTTGATAGTCAATTATTTAACTAGCAAAGTAACAAACAAAATCTAGCACTTAAGTAATCACTGGGCCTGATTTTTATTAATTGTTTATAATTCAAAACACTTCCCAATTATCCACTTCAAAAAATCTTTAAAAATATAATATTCACAACCATTTCACTTATTGGATATTTGGAAAACATTTTCATATACTTATTTTAATAATAAGTAAATCCATAAGTTATTTTATTTTCAAACCATTTAAATTCCCTTTTTATAACATCACTTTCCAAAACATCCATTTTATTTAAAGGATTATTCACCGTCCAAAATCGTGAATATAATTCTCTTACCAAATTCATTACTCTACACATTTAATTTAAAGGATTATTCACTGTCCAAAATTGTGAATATAATTCTCTTACCATATTCATTACTTCTACACATTTAATTTAAAGGATTGTTCACTGTCCAAAATCGTAAATATAATTCCTTCAATAAACTTTCATATTTAACTTATTAAATTAAATTGATTTCAGATTTACAAAACAGTGTTTATAAATTCCATTTATATTTTACAAACTTCCATATGCAAAATTCCTTTACTAAAAAATTCCTTTTCTATCTCATTTATAAGTCAAAATCCAATTATAAGTTAATTACTTTTAAATCTCTTATTTACAAATCCATTCCTTTCAAATCTTATTATTTATAAAATCCATTATAAATTCTTTTCTAAATTTCAATTCCAAATCCATATATAAATTTTATTACAATTTCATTTCTAATATTTATAATTCCTTTACTTTTATTTATAAAATAACAATTTTATAAATCTTATATATAGACCATTTATAATAAATTCAAAGAATTTGATCCTTTTCTTGTATCTTGGAAAAACTTAATTATGATCTTTTAGAGCATCCGGGCTTCCCTTTCAATCTGTTCCCCTCGTCTAGAAGATAAAATGAAGGCCAGGTAAGTTCAGGGCACTGGTTGCTCCATTCCTAACCTTAGTTACACACCTTGTTTTACTGTTTGGATCTCACAAGCGGGACAAATGTACTAGTTGTTTCCGCATAGTCCTTTCATTTTTAGAAATGATTTATAACTTCCAAATCGTTATTTAAAACACTTATTCATTTATTTAACCATTCCATAAATCCTTCAAATCACCCTTAGAATACTCTATTAATCGTTTAAAAACCTTTAAAAAAGATTTGGAAAAGAATGGTTGTGCTAAAACTATATTTCAAAAGTTATTGAAAAGTGCTACGAAAAGTGCTTTTTAAAGCTAATTGATTAAAACGACTTTTTATTATTTGAAAATCTATTTTATTTACTGTAGCGTCCTAAAATTTTCAATCATTCGCATCCATACATGTCAAATTTGAATTGCTCAAAATATCAAATTGTTAATTTAAATTTGGCAAAACTCAGCATATAAAGTAAATAAATAATCATAGAATCACAGACACAGAGTAATATAACAATAAGCAGTGGAAACAAAAGAATAGTAGTTCATGAAGCTACTATATATATAACAGAGTTAAATAAGATACAACAGAGGTCTCGAATACATAGATGTCTCAATACAATAGTCAAATACAAAATCTAAATACATCACTGGAATCAACTAAATAACTGAAAGCTGGATAGATAGTTGGATCTCCAAGTGAAGCTCCAACTCCATAGGTGAGTCTCAAATGCTGTATCACTTAGTCTGACCCGAGCGTAAAGCAAAACACAAAACACTCGAGTCAGGATTAACATTCTTATATCAATAAATCCAACTCAAGTGAAATATCAACTGAAATACAAGTAACTCAAAGGATGTTTGGGATAACCATCCTTTAAGGATCCGTTAAATTATCTACTATGTAGTAATATACGCTATTATAATAATGTCTATAGTAAAGTAAACTATTAAATAGCGTTAAGGCGTTACCCATATCCCCCTTAACACATTTTATATATTTCCATAGTCTATGCAGTACCGTAATCTCCCCCGTAATGGGCATCGTCAAAGGGCACTCCATAGGTATGGTACAAAACAAACTCATAGTAAAGCATGCTAGGTTAGGTGACACGGCACAACAAGGCAATGCCAGGGTAGATATACCAATTACACATCCGGACTGGTGGTAACACAGAGCCGCAGCAATCGCCTACCTCGAGCCACACTCCCGAATCAAGGGTGCACACCAAATCAATCACAAAGTAATAGAATGGCATACGATGGAGTGTGTCCGATCAGAGGATCTACCTCATCGGCCCGGAATCGCTCTTGTTTTAGCCACCTTATGCCAACTCACGGGAGTCGGGTCCATGTATATACCTCATATAGGATCGTCGCCACCATCCTACTTCATTCTGGAATCTCCACCGCGTACACAGTTGTTAAAGTGGTTTTCGGTATCGACAGAGAGTATGCCCATATCCGATCCCGGTCTCTTTAACAACCAATCGTATTATAACACCGCGGTCATTTCAAAGTAGTTAATACTTAAAAACCAAAATATCATTTTATTTCAAAACCAAATCAATACGATATCATTTTCACTTCAAATATATCCATTTCCAAAAATCATATCACTTTCCAAAGTTATAACACTTTCAAAATCATAAGTCTTTAAAAATCAAAACACTTTGGAAATCAAAACCTTGAAATTCATAACACTTTGAAAATCATAACACTTTGAAATTATAACACTTTGAAATTATAACACTTTGAAATCATAGCATTTTGGAATCTATAACACTTTCCTCATAAACAGTTTAGATATTAAAATTAGTATATAAAATAAAATAGTTTAAAAAATAAAAATAGTTTATATAAAATAGTTATAAGTTAAAACAATTTATATCAAAAATATAATTAGTATAGTTAAAATAGTTTATATTAAAATAGTTTATATTAAAAATAGTTATATTAAAAATAGTTTGTATTACAAGTAGTTTATAAAAATAATATAAATAGTTTTAAATATAATTTAAAATACTTTATATAATAAAATAGTTACCACAAATTCATAAATCAATTCAAATCAACCCGAATTCCAAAAATTCACATTTAATTCAATCTTAATCATCGATTTCAATTCAATTCATATCTAAATAAACTATTTAAAATTATATCGATTTCAAATACAGATTTGAGCCTCAAAATAAACCATTTCAATTTCAATATATTTCAAAGCTTTATATATTCCACCATTTCAAAACTAAATTCGATAATTTCATATATATATCAAATTCACTTTACTATTATTTAGTTTTGAAATATTTACTTAATCATTTCAATAACATCTAAATACAACTTCAATTTACAAATTTAAATAAACAAAATATCCCATTTAAATTTATATAAGTTTGAAATATTCATTTAAGTCACTTTTAATCAAATTCAAGTTATAAAACATATCTTTAAAATTTCAAATTTAATAAATTTCAAATCAAACTTATTTAAGTAAAATTCTTAAATAAATATAATTTCAAAATCAATCTCAAATTTATCTTTCCAACCTGAATCATTATAAACACTATATTTGAAAATATATATATTAAATAAATACTTAAACATATTATATATCAACTTTATTAAATCAACTTTAATAAATCTTAAAAATCAATATTTATTAAAATCATATATTTCTTTTCAAAACCATAGAAATCATTATCAAAATATTTATATATATAGACCAACAGTGTCTGTATATAATTCTCTACCTTTTGGTCAAGTGATACAGATATTTATCATTTCAATCCGCAATTTAAATATATACGGGTATATATCTTTTCAACCCGCAATCCCAAATTCAATTCAATGAAAATCGCTTGGGTTTATCATTTCAACCCTTAACGATTTTCCCCTATTCTACAGATCGTTCGGGTATGTATCATTTCAACCCATAGTGAATTCTATACTAACAGGGAACTTGCAGAGTGATAACAGTAATGATAATATATAACAATCAGTAACAGACATATAACATCAGTGATAAATAACAGATGATGGTGTTAGATGTCACAGGTGAACAGATACAGATAATAGCATATATAACTATGTAAATAATTAACAACGGCATATTTCAATTGTCGTTCCAATTGAAATCAAATTTAAAAAATATAAGAACGTTAATCGTGAGTGATTGCTCACCGTTCGAGGCTAGAGAAGATAGATAATGAAATTGAGCTACGAATTCCAAAGCAACGCTAGATGGACACGATTCGATGAAGAAAACAGGCACGATGAACAAAGCTGATAAATGGTAGATCGATGAGAACTAATCAGAATCAGTTTTGATATAAACTAAAAATATGTACATTATTATTATATTATTTATTTATTCAATACTTCAATTCAAGACAAATATATAAAAAAGATATAACTTTTAAATCATTATTAAATCAAACTCATATATATATTATTTTAGTTTAAAGTCTATATACATTTCAAAATTAAAATAACTGTATATGTACTTATATACTTATCATATTTAAAAATAATATATATATATATATATCAAAACAAGCACGGACAATTATGCAAACAAGCAGAGAACAAATAGATTATTTAAAACTTATGTATACTATATATATTCAAGTAGACTAATATTAGAAGCTTTAATTTTTGAAATGAAATGATAAATACCAAACCAAAATTTTAAATGTGGAGTAGATATAAATCATTTCCTAGGTGTGACGGGAAAAGTGTAAGGCAATGTAGGAGATAGCAGTGATTACTTTTAGTAGTGATAATAAAAGTTCTCGTAAAGTGTATAGGACACTAGTGAGAACCTAGGAACGTTGCTTCATGTGTGTAGACTATAGAAGAATAGTGAAGTGATGTAACAACCCGGCATTTCATGCTCATTTGATTATCGTCTCTTGACGATTTAATCTGGTTGCTAATAGTTATTGGCATTTTAATCGAATTGAAATTCAGGAATAAAATTTTGTTAATCGCTGTTTGGAAATTTTTAATCCGGTTTGAATTCTTTTCAAATTGAATTGAAATTCAATTATAAATTGTAAATGGGTATCGGACTTTACGAATTTGAAATATCGGCCCACATTTGTTCGTGACCGTGATATCAGTGGATACCCATTCTTTTTCCTCACCATCCATTTCAGTTCGTAACCCTAAATCGTGAGATCGAAAAGAAAAAGGAAATGGCGACTTCGCCCTCACCTTCGCTCTTCTGCAAATTTGGGCGTCGTAGAAATCAAAGATAGTGGCTGCTAGGGTAACTTCGCTCGTTCCCCTCGTTTACCACGACCTCAGATTCGATCGTTGAAACAAGTGAGTAATTGCTCTTACTCACATCTAATTCGAATTCTGTGATTTTCGTTTGTGTTAAATTGTTTGAGTTTGTCGATTCTTTCCCTTAATTATGCTTTGATATTTTTGGGAAGTTCGTTGTTCACACGCCTTCGATTCTTTCCTAATTTTTAAATCTGACTTATTCAAACTTTAATCACGGCTTTGACATGAATTGTGATTGACTTTTGACTGTTTTAATGTTTTTAAAAACTCTGCTTTAACATTGTTTCTGGTTCTGGTCATCTCGACTTCTTTCTGTGATATTCTTCTCTTAACTTTACTGATATAGTTGATTTGTTATTTATCCCTGCCTTGTCGACTTCACTGTGAATTCTGTGACTCCTCTGCAGTTTTGTCTGGGTTTTCTGCCTCCCTGTGTATACTGCTATCATGTTTCCACTGTTTGTATTTGTTCATCTGGACATTGTTGTTTTGATGTATTGCCTGAATATTACTTGAGCATCTAATGTTCATGCATTCACTATGCATTCATTTCAGTGGTTGTCTCTGCATTCTGTAGCTTGTAGACTTGAGTCTGCACATTCATATATATACTTGTGCACTTGTGACCCGTTGTTAGTCATGTATACAAATCACTTGTTACTGTTTTTGTAATAGTGAGCTTCTTCTCTGATTTGTAAACTCTGCTGTTGGATTCACCCCTGACCTGTATATGTTGTTTGTCATGTACATAGTTGCTTTGATCATATTTGCTTTAGTTTAGTAGCACTTGCTTTGGTTCTAGACTATGAAGTTAATACTGTCCAGTTACAGTATTATATATAAGTTTACAATTCGTACATTCATGTTTTGGGGACTGTTTGCATCCAGTTGCATTTTAGTCTTCATATATATGTATGCAGTCATGTATGTATATACATCATTTTATATGTATATATGTATGTTCGAATTTTCATATAGGTTTACGGTTCTGTATTCATTTGAGTTAGTCGTTGTTCCATGCCTTTTGGTCTGCATCATTGTTTCACCTGTTGCACTTTTGTCGACACTGGGTTGCATACCTCATTGCATTCACTCCAAGTAAGTTGATTTTCTTGACAATATACATCTGTAGTTGTTTCACCTGTTGCACTTCATTGTGGTTTCATGTCTGTAGTTGCATTCCATTTGTGTTGTTGTCACATTTGGCTGGTAGTTGATTCATCTGGCCTGTCTGCATTGCCCTACTTCATTTTGTATTGTTGCATACATTCTTTGGTATAGCAGTCTTCACTATCGCATTATGTTTTAGCTTTTGCACTTTGAGGTTGTAGTCTGCACCTCTGTTGCATTTGGTATACTACTGAACTGTATATATTGCTTGACTCATGGTTGATTTGTTTTGCATCCATATACTTGAGTCTTTGCCTTTGTGTCTGCACTTGTATCTGTTGTACACTTGCAGCTGTTGTGTTCACCTGATTACTTCCAGTTGTACTGCTATTTGAATTGCAGTGCTTCATATTGTTTGTTTCTGTTTTATTGTCCAGTTTAATAGTTGCATAACTGTTATATCTTTTGTTCACTGTTGTACATGGATTAGCTACTGATTGTTTGCACTCATTTGTGATATTTGTTCATCTGAACCCTGGGTAGCTCTGGTTATTTGATCATCTTGTTCAATCTGGATATTGTCATTTTGATGCGTTCATTCTAGAAGTCACTTGAAGTTGCATTCATTCCAGTGTACATTGATGCTTGTTTTTTTTGAACTTGAATAGTCTTAACCTTGGTTTATTTCTGTAGTCATTGTACAGTGTTCTTGACTTTGTGATGTACACTGTTATACTTGTTGAACTGGTTGTTGACCATGGCTTTGACATTGATATGTTAATACCTCCTTGCTTTTGACTACTGTGGCACTGAGCTTGATCTCTGTTGTCCACATTTTGTCTTGTTCATATTGAATCATACATGCTTGCATCCATGCAGATGATTCACTGCATGATTTGTTCTGGACATTTTGCTTTCTTTGATCTTGTTGATTTGGTTTGCTGATTCAGTGGTGCTGCAGTTGAGTTATAGCATTTATGTGTACATTACTTGATTTTGATTAAGGCCATTTGCACTTGTGTTGAATCTGATTTTGATTTGACCTTGTGCACTCGAGTTGGCGAGGCAGTGCACATGTATGTACGTGCATATTGCAGTCACACCGCCTTGATTTTATTGGTTTTTCTTTTGCTTTTGATGAATTGATCTTTTATGCATTTTTACGAGTTGGCGAGGTCGTACACGTGTGCGTGTACGGCAGCCAATCGAACTCTGATGGTTTTAAAGTGACAATTTCGATCGTTTTAAATTGATTTAGTCGGTTTGATAAATTGTTTATTTATCTCTGTTGATGATTTAAATCTGCTGATTTATTGTTTAACACTGTTAAGTGTTATATTTACTGTTATCCGATTTCTTTGTTTAAAGAGTCGGATAGACGGGAATTTTTGTGACTGTCGTCTATTTGATTATTATTGCTTCCGTGCACTAATAACTGAGTTTGAAATAGACTGACCCGTGTATTATTTTCTTTTGAATTTAATACTCGGGTCAGACCCGAGTTGTTTCAGGTTGTAGATCTTTAGCTTTGGGTTGCTGCTAGAGCTATGAAGACTTTTTATATCATTTTAAGTGGTCTTCGTCTTGTTGTAGTAGTCAGTGTGTCTGTTTTAAGATGATAATGTATTCATGTATATTAGTCAATAATGTACTTGTATATATAACTTCTTGAGTCGGCAGTTGTAGTTGTATCATTTGTATTGTGTCAAATGTATTGTAACTGATATCAGTTATTATATATATGAGACTTTTCGTTCCACCTGTATTCCGCATTTATGTTATCTGTGTTATTTTTATATCTATTGTCCTAAACTACTATAGCCACTGTGTAGTAGCTTTGAGTTTGTATCGGTATGTCGGATTTCCTTCTGAAATAGAAATGCATGTTATACTATCTGACATATCGGTGCTCGCACAAAGCAATTACACGGATGGTCGCTCCTCAACAGCCTTATTCTCCGTGCTAGTTGACAGCACTACACCGTAGTGTTCTTGGCTAGCGTGGGTATAGAGGTGGGGCGTGACAGCTTGGTATCAGAGCCTGGGGTTTAGGACAATTATAAAATATAACTTAGATGGAACATATGTTACAACTATTTGTCGATGTTTTATCTCTCATCTTTACATATGATTATTTTTGACTGTTAGGTATGAATTCCTAACGCTTATTCATGTGCATTTGATTTTGATTTTGCGAAAGTATTTTGGCTTCTGCCTCCGTTTTCTTTGCGAACTCAAGTTGGATTTTTTGATGATGAGGATTTTGTTCTTGTGTTTTTGGCTTTGAATTGATTTAGCCGATGTTGATTTTGTTTTAATTTGGCCAATTAAAGCTATATTGACTTTTGGACTTTGTTCCACTTTTGTGCTAAGCTATGGGAGTCATTGTGTACCTGATACACTGTGATGAAAAATAGCTTGACCGGTTGCAAATTGAGTGATTTTGATTTTTCATTCATATCTAGTTTGAATCTCAGCGATTTTGAACTTGATATTTTGTGTTTTCCTCGGCTTGAATTCCATTCGATATCGGTCATTTTGTTTTTGAGAAATTGCTAATTTCTTGATTTTCAAGACTCTGACTTTGTTTACCGTTGGATTCTTTGATGATATTGATTCATTTTGTACTTGACAGTGACCATTAATTGTTGATTTCGGCATTGACGTGATTCTTACTTTTGTTGAAGTCATTTATGCATTTCTGCTCGTTTTGTTTTGTTTTTCCAATTGATAATCGATTCTTCTTTTCCAATTAGTTGTTATCACCTTTATTGATTTTGATAACTTCTATTTCAGGAATTTTTGGGTATTCCTACTTTGATGAATTTGGAATCAAATTCTTTGGATTTTATTCACGTCTTCGGATGTGAATTTTAGTGAATTGATTTGTTTCCTAATTTAATCGATTCTTGATCATTTATCTGATTTGTTGCTATCGTTTATTAGCAACTTTAATGACATTTTCTTCGGGATTTTGTGAACATACTTTTTGATTGATTCAGTATCGATTTCTTTGGATTCTATTCACATCTTTGTATGTGAATTCTTGTGATTGGTTGTTTCTACAATCATTTTTGTGATTTGTCACTTTAAAAATATAAAGGTTTTCTATACTAGTAGTAAATATTAAAATCCTTTTCTCCAAATAGTTTCAAAATTATTTTACTACAAAACTCTTTTCCTTAAACGGTTTTCCAATCTATTAATATATACAAGCCTTTATTTCACTCGTATGAGAAATTGAATTAAACGGCTTAGCAAAACAAGTGGTATGAAACGCTTGCGTTTACTTCGTCGGTTAACTCCTGGACTTGTTCGATTGAACCTTTTGTGACAATTTTCTAGTGAAGATTTACAGTTTGTTCGTAAATATTTGAGTTAAGCTAGTGGTTATGGGACATGAAGCTAAACTCTTATATTCACTAACTTAGTGTAATTGACACTTCTTAATGATCATGACGATCATTTTTGTGATTTAGAATAGCAAATGTGCGATGTCTCTTTCTCTGCACGGTTAGGCTAGGCCTCATCGGTGTGATTTCGTCTCACACATATCTCTTGGGCTTTGAGGATTGTCTAGACACCATTGTGTGATTTCGTCTCACACATATTGCATGGTTAGACTAGGCCTCATCGGTGTGATTTCGTAGCACGCATATCTCTTGGGCTTTGAGGATTGTCTAGACACCATTTGTGTGATTTCATCTCACACATTTTGTGTGATGTTTCGCCATCACATATGTGGGGTAGCGACCCACGGTCTTCGGACCATTCCTGTGTGAAAATTTAATGGATGGCTTCCATGAGATAGCTTCTCGTCATGTGATACCGGTCGGTGAGTTTTCATGCTCCCATTTTGTGATAGGCCTTCCCCTTTTCCTTTTTATGATTTAGACTAGCGATTGTGCGATGTCTTTTTGTCTACGAGGGAGACTAAACCCCGCTTTGTGTGATGTTTCGCCATCACATATGTGGGGTAGCGCCCCACGGTCTTCGGACCATTCCTGTGTGAAACTTTAATGGTTAGCCACCATGAGATAGCGTCTCGTCATGTGTTATACCGGTGTTTTGGATTTTTCATACTCCCGTTTTCTGTTAGGCCTCCCCCTCTTTGTGATTTCTGGATTTCGCGTGTCGATTCTATAGTTTTTGTGATTTCTGGGTTTCTTGTGATGATTTCTAGATTTTGTGCTTCACCAACTTTCGTGATTTTTATTGATAAGTTTTATCAATTTTTGTGCGTTGGTGAATTCATGTGTTATTGACTTGTTATGAATACAAGTTTAGGGTATGATACCCTATCCTATCTTTGAGAAGATTCTTGTGACATTTTTGATGAATGAAAATTCATTGGTATCATATTTGGATGCTAGTTGTTTTGATGAGATTTTGACGTGTTAACTTCAGTAACCGTCAATTTTGAAATGGATTTACAAGCGGTTCTCCCGCAATACTGATATTACTAATCTAATCACGTGTTTTCAAAATTCTTTATTTTTAAATGTTGTTTCAAAATATAAATTAAAATTGTTTTCAAAATTTTTACAGTTTGCATTTTCAAAAGAATGAGGAAGCAATTTAAACGTTTCAGCAAAATCGAGGACTATGACCCCTTTCTTTTACTGATTCGCTTAATTCCGGACTTGTCCGTTTGAGAATGTGAAATGTTATTTTTAAAATACACAATTTTCACTTTCAAGGAAACGATAAAGAGATTTAAACGATTTAGCAAAAGTAAGGAGTATGGAACCATACTTTTACTACTTCGGTTAATTCCGGACTCGTTAATTGAATATTTGTGATTTCTGATTATCGTTTTTGATAATCGGATATTTGTGTTTATGATTATCGTTTTTGATAATCAGATATTTGTGAAATTTGATTATCGTTTGAGATAATTAAATATTTTTCGATTTGATTAATCGAATGTTTGTGTTTCTGATTATTGATTTTTGATAATCATATATTTGTGAAATTTGATTATCGTTTGAGATAATTAAATATTTTTCGATTTGATTAATCGAATGTTTGTGTTTCTGATTATCGTTTTTGATAATCAGATATTTGTGAAATTTGATTATCATTTGTGATAATTAAATATTTTTCGATTTAATTATCGTTTGAGATAATTAAATATTTTTTCGATTTGATTAATCGAATATTTGTGACTTCTGATTATCGTTTTTGATAATCGGATATTTGTGTTTCTGATTATCGTTTTTGATAATCAGATATTTGTGATTTCTGATTATCATTTTTTGATAATCAGATATTTGTGATTTCTGATTATCGCTTGTGATAATTAGATATTTGAGATTCTAATTATCGTTTGAGATAATTAAATATTTGTGATTTGAAAATTCGATTATCGTTTTTTATGATTGAATATTTGCGATTTTGAGATTTGAGCTTCGTCTTTTTCTCTGGCGATTCAGGTGAGTAATTTGGTTTACTCACATTCAATTCGTGCTTAGTATGTGATTTCGGCTATGTTTTCTTTTTCTTTTATTGCTGGAACTCGATTGTTCCTGCTTTTGATTAGTCGATGTTGATTCTTTTGATTTGAAGCAGTCGAACCTTTTGATTTTATACCTGATACTTCCATAATTCCAATACTTCCCTGTTTACCTTTGCTTTGCTTATGCATTCGACATTGTTATGTTCTTATGGTTGTTACCTCTTTCCCACTTATCCCTTAGGATTGCGAGGACGCAATTTCTTTAAGGAGGGGAGTCTGTAACAACCCGGCATTTCATGCCCATTTGATTATCGTCTCTTGACGATTTAATCTGGTTGCTAATAGCTATTGGCATTTTAATCGAATTGAAATTCAGGGATAAAATTTTGTTAATCGCTGTTTGGTAATTTTTAATCCGGTTTGAATTCTTTTCAAATTGAATTGAAATTCAATTATAAATTGTAAATTGGTATCGGACTTTACGAATTTGAAATATCGGCCCACATTTGTTCGTGACCGTGATATTAGTGGATACCCATTCTTTTTCCTCACCATCCATTTCAGTTCGTAACCCTAAATCGCGAGATCGAAAAGAAAAAGGAAATGGCGACTTCGCCCTCACCTTCGCTCTTCTGCAAATTTGGGCGTCGTAGAAATCAAAGATAGTGGCTGCTATGGTAACTTCGCTCGTTCCCCTCGTTTACCACGACCTCAGATTCGATCGTTGAAACAAGTGAGTAATTGCTCTTACTCACATCTAATTCGAATTCTGTGATTTTCGTTTGTGTTAAATTGTTTGAGTTTGTCGATTCTTTCCCTTAATTATGCTTTGATATTTTTGGGAAGTTCGTTGTTCACACGCCTTCGATTCTTTCCTAATTTTTAAATCTGACTTATTCAAACTTTAATCATGGCTTTGACATGAATTGTGATTGACTTTTGACTGTTTTAATGTTTTTAAAAACTCTGCTTTAACATTGTTTCTGGTTCTGGTCATCTCGACTTCTTTCTGTGATATTCTTCTCTTAACTTTACTGATATAGTTGATTTGTGATTTATCCCTGCCTTGTCGACTTCACTGTGAATTCTGTGACTCCTCTGCAGTTTTGTTTGGGTTTTCTGCCTCCCTGTGTATACTGCTATCATGTTTCCACTGTTTGTATTTGTTCATCTGGACATTGTTGTTTTGATGTATTGCCTGAATTTTACTTGAGCATCTGATGTTCATGCATTCACTATGCATTCATTTCAGTGGTTGTCTCTGCATTCTGTAGCTTGTAGACTTGAGTCTGCACATTCATATATATACTTGTGCACTTGTGACCCGTTGTTAGTCATGTATACAAATCACTTGTTACTGTTTTTGTAATAGTGAGCTTCCTCTCTGATTTGTAAACTCTGCTGTTGGATTCACCCCTGACCTATATATGTTGTTTGTCATGTACATAGTTGCTTTGATCATATTTGCTTAAGTTTAGTAGCACTTGCTTTGGTTCTAGACTATGAAGTTAATACTGTCCCGTTACAGTATTATATATAAGTTTACAATTCGTACATTCATGTTTTGGGGACTGTTTGCATCCAGTTGCATTTTAGTCTTCATATATATGTATGCAGTCATGTATGTATATACATCATTTTATATGTATATATGTATGTTCGAATTTGCATATAGGTTTACGGTTTTGTATTCATTTGAGTTAGTCGTTGTTCCATGCCTTTTGGTCTGCATCATTGTTTCACCTGTTGCACTTTTGTCGACACTGGGTTGCATACCTCATTGCATTCACTCCAAGTAAGTTGATTTTCTTGACAATATACATATGTAGTTGTTTCACCTGTTGCACTTCATTGTGGTTTCATGTCTGTAGTTGCATTCCATTTGTGTTGTTGTCACATTTGGCTGGTAGTTGATTCATCTGGCCTGTCTGCATTGCCCTACTTCATTTTGTATTGTTGCATACATTCTTTGGTATAGCAGTCTTCACTATCGCATTATGTTTTAGCTTTTGCACTTTGAGGTTGTAGTCTGCACCTCTGTTGCATTTGGTATACTACTGAACTGTATATATTGCTTGACTCATGGTTGATTTGTTTTGCATCCATATACTTGAGTCTTTGCCTTTGTGTCTGCACTTGTATCTGTTGTACACTTGCAGCTGTTGTGTTCACCTGATTACTTCCAGTTGTACTGCTATTTGAATTGCAGTGCTTCATATTGTTTGTTTCTGTTTTATTGTCCAGTTTAATAGTTGCATAACTGTTATATCTTTTGTTCACTGTTGTACATGGATTAGCTACTGATTGTTTGCACTCATTTGTGATATTTGTTCATCTGAACCCTGGGTAGCTCTGGTTATTTGATCATCTTGTTCAATCTGGATATTGTCATTTTGATGCGTTCATTCTAGAAGTCACTTGAAGTTGCATTCATTCCAGTGTACATTGATGCTTGTTTTTTTTGAACTTGAATAGTCTTAACCTTGGTTTATTTCTGTAGTCATTGTACAGTGTTCTTGACTTTGTGATGTACACTGTTATACTTGTTGAACTGGTTGTTGACCATGGCTTTGACATTGATATGTTAATACCTCCTTGCTTTTGACTACTGTGGCACTGAGCTTGATCTCTGTTGTCCACATTTTGTCTTGTTCATATTGAATCATACATGCTTGCATCCATGCAGATGATTCACTGCATGATTTGTTCTGGACATTTTGCTTTCTTTGATCTTGTTGATTTGGTTTGCTGATTCAGTGGTGCTGCAGTTGAGTTATAGCATTTATGTGTACATTACTTGATTTTGATTAAGGCCATTTGCACTTGTGTTGAATCTGATTTTGATTTGACCTTGTGCACTCGAGTTGGCGAGGCAGTGCACATGTATGTACGTGCATATTGCAGTCACACCGCCTTGATTTTATTGGTTTTTCTTTTGCTTTTGATGAATTGATCTTTTATGCATTTTTACGAGTTGGCGAGGCCGTACACGCGTGCGTGTACGGCAGCCAATCGAACTCTGATGGTTTTAAAGTGACAATTTCGATCGTTTTAAATTGATTTAGTCGGTTTGATAAATTGTTTATTTATCTCTGTTGATGATTTAAATCTGCTGATTTATTGTTTAACACTGTTAAGTGTTATATTTACTGTTATCCGATTTCTTTGTTTAAAGAGTCGGATAGACGGGAATTTTTGTGACTGTCGTCTATTTGATTATTATTGCTTCCGTGCACTAATAACTGAGTTTGAATTAGACTGACCCGTGTATTATTTTCTTTTGAATTTAATACTCGGGTCAGACCCGAGTTGTTTCAGGTTGTAGATTTTTAGCTTTGGGTTGCTGCTAGAGCTATGAAGACTTTTTATATCATTTTAAGTGGTCTTCGTCTTGTTGTAGTAGTCAGTGTGTCTGTTTTAAGATGATAATGTATTCATGTATATTAGTCAATAATGTACTTGTATATATAACTTCTTGAGTCGACAGTTGTAGTTGTATCATTTGTATTGTGTCAAATGTATTGTAACTGATATCAGTTATTATATATATGAGACTTTTCATTCCACCTGTATTCCGCATTTATGTTATCTGTGTTATTTTTATATCTATTGTCCTAAACTACTATAGCCACTGTGTAGTAGCTTTGAGTTTGTATCGGTATGTCGGATTTCCTTCTGAAATAGAAATGCATGTTATACTATCTGACATATCGGTGCTCGCACAAAGCAATTACACGGATGGTCGCTCCTCAACAGCCTTATTCTCCGTGCTAGTTGACAACACTACACCGTAGTGTTCTTGGCTAGCGTGGGTATAGAGGTGGGGCGTGACAAGTGATATTAGTAAGATAGTAAGACACATGTGGTTGGGATAGGTAGACCTTAGTTGGGGAAAATGAAAGGTAAAGGTAAAGAGAAAATTTTCCAAAGCTTAGTTGCCTTTTTAGATAGAGACTGCACAGATTGAAATTCTTATTCGTTGCAGTAAATGAGACTTGGTTATTCCATCTTGAGTGTGGAATGGAAGAGATGAATATGTCTTATTCATCGTGAGTAATACAGCGTAAGTTAGTAACGAGTAGTAGGCGGCAGAAGGAGCATATGAGTTACTTGGATTCCTAGAGTAAGACCTTTCTGTGTCAGGGTGGACATGGCCCTAGGCCTCCTAGCCCTAGATGATAGTTTAGTTGCTATGTTTATTTATCTTATATCGCTTTGTAGTAGGGCTTGTTTTCTCTTTTAGTTATGAGGCCGTACTCCTATGTAAGCATTTTGTCTTTATTATTGCAAGTCAGTACTGATTAGTATGACGCTCTTTTTCTGTGATGTTCACAAGAAGAGAATAAAAACATAGGATGTAAGTAATAAAAGGAAAGTAAAAGCCAAAAAGAGTAACTAAAAGGAAAATAATAAATTTAAAGAAAGCGATAGAAACGTCAACAGAAAATTTTGAAAAGAAAAATGTTCTTATGTGAACTATGCTAGGGAAAGCAAATAGAGGTTTTAATAGAATAGTGGCATAAGTCTCAAGTACGGAGAAAGAGGTGCACAAAAGTAAAACGGAGAAATGTGAGGTTTTTCCATTTTCTACCTTCTTTCCGACATAATAAATTGAGTTCGGAAAATTAGATTTTTCTAAAATTCGAATATTAAAAGTTGTGTGGTAGGATTTTGTAAAATTCTTTGAACTATGCCCCTATTCAGTAGGAGTGTAGGAAAAATTGGATGAAAAACATTTTGACTTTTCAAAAGATTGCATTTATATAAAAATTGCAAGTATATTTAGGATGTGTGCATCATATTTTAAAAAGGAGTTTTTAAAGAAGAAAAGCATTCATATAGGAGGTACCGCTTAGAAATTCATGTACATGTATATATTTTATGTTGAATGACACTTTACACAAGGACATAGATGGTCGCAAAATTGGATGTACACAAAATGGATGTGATTTATGCGGAGAATTATATAGTTTTACCCTTATCGAATTTCGGGGACGAAATTTCCTAAAGGGTGGGAGAATATAACACCCCGCATTTTCAGAAAATTAAATAATCAAATAATTATAAACAGTGAAAATTTGTTGAAAGCCTAGTGATGACTCAGAGCAAATTCCAAGCGACTTATAGCAGCTCGATCTTTGTTGAAACCATATTTTAAACGTCTTACGCTGTTTGTTCGTCGACTGTGCTATGTCTTGTACAGTCGATTGGGTTAAATCCGCTTGTATGTTGCCTTGCCCAAAGGCGGGTTAACACTTTCCCCCTAAAACATGCCTTGCGATAAGAAGGTGTATTTTGTAGTGCCATAAGCTGGATGTTCGTATCCTGTTAATGACTTATAAAAAGATTGATAATCTTACATGATTGTGAATAGCGATCGTTCGAGATCGTATGCCGTTCGAGGCGAGTTGTGACCGTTCGAGTTCAGATGTCGTTCGAGGAAAATTGTGACCGTTCGCGGTCGAGTGCCGTTCGTGGCGAATTGTGACCGTTCCCGATCGGGTGCCATTCGTGGCGAATTGTGACCGTTCGTGGTCAGGTGCCGTCCGAGGCGAATTGTGACCGTTCATGATCGAGTGCCATTCGAGGCGAATTGTGACCGTTCATGGTCGGGTGCCATTCGAGGTGGATTGTGTGTGCTCGGGGGGGACTTAGTATTATTAATGTCAGATTTCACATTCGAGTGAGTTTCTGAATCATTTGTTATAGCGGTTCATCGCCATCCCAGAGCATGCATGAGGACCGTTCGCGATCCTATGCATGTGTAAGTGACTTAGCCATTATGGAATTACAAACACCGGATTTACATTCAAATGAGACTTACAATAGGAATGTCCAACTAAACCAAGTCCAAATGAAAAAAACAGAAAGCAAAAGCAAAATAGAAACGTCCAAATGCAAACACCTCCACTATTGCGGTTTATAGTCGTCCTAAAGCATGCCTGAGGACAATTCGTGATCCCGTACATGTGTAAGTTACTTAACCATGCTAGTGTGGAGTTTGCTACTTATTCGTCGTTATTCCAATCAATTGATGATAAGCTGACGATGCCTAGATCCAGAGCCATCCTCATTTGGTGCGGTTGGTGGTCGCTCCTGCTCCACCGCCGCTGCTCGCCTTTTCACGTACTGCAACAGCATGCCGTTTCGGATATGTCCTTCGATCTCATCCCTTAAGTGCCTGCAATCATTTGTACTATGGTCATTTAGTTCATGGAATAGGCAGTACTTGTCTGATCTTCTTTCATTGTTGGTTGGATACCTCTTGATTGGCCTTCGATAGGGAACCTGCCCCCTAGTGTCTTGGTAGATTCGTTCCAAAGTCTCATTCAACTCTGTATAAGAGGTAAATCTCGGTTCCTTTCGCAGCTGCTTTGGCTCATCACAGTTATCCTCTACTTTCTGTTTCCCTTTATCCTTGCCTGAATCATATCCTGGAAGATCTCCGCTTTTGATTGCATAAACATCAACTCCCTCTCCTTCCTCTCTCTCAGCATTTGCATCCTCTCATCGCAGAAACCTTTCTGGCTCGTGGTAAAACTCTCCTAGATCCATAGGTGGATCCCTTGTCAATGAATTCTTGAATTCCGTGCCATCAGCTACGCCAAATACAGCTGCCATCAAGACCATGGATGGATCAAGGAGATCCACCGATGCTGCTGCCGCATTAAACCTCGTTAAAAAGTTCCTCAAAGACTCCCTGGTCTTCTGCTTCAGTGTCGTCAAACTCATCACATTCTTGGGCCTCGAGATGTAAACCCTGAACTGCCTCGTAAACTTTTCAATCAACTCGGTCCATCTTCTGATCGAACCGCTTTCCAATTGTCTGAGCCACAGTACTGCTATGTCCGTCAGATACAAGGGGAAACACCGGGCCATGACCTACTCCGATACCCCCAGTACCTCCATGTGTTGCATATACCTTGTCAGATGAATAGCAGGTTCCGTCCTCCCATCATACGTCTCCACTGTTGGTAGCTTGAATTCAGGTGGGTTCCTAGCCTGCCTAATTGTGGGAGCAAAAGGGCTCCTATTCACATCTTCCATATCTCCATTCACTAATCTGCCTCTCATAGCTCGTCTGACCATCTCTGCTAATCTGTCAGTCTCCAAGTGGTAGTCCTTGTCCATTGCCTCCGATTTGCCTCCCGAGTTCATGAGGGAATCCTAGAATCTGCTCTCCTGGGCGAGCATTGATTCCTCTATCAACGCCATGTTGCACAGTTCTGCCTGGTATCCTGCTTGAGATTGGATCAACATGCTCTAGGGGAGTGCACCTTAGCGCAAAGGTAGCTCATGATGGTCCTGCTCCATTCTGCATCATCTCCTCCTACGTTTTCAGCATCCCTTCTTGCATAGCCTCCATCATCATCTCCATCTCATCTCTGGTGATGAAAACTAAAGTTTGGTTAGCTCCTGAGGATGCTTCCTAGCTTCCTTCATGTTGACTCCTTTCCGCTCTTTGTCTCCTTATTGTCTGCTTTGACATAGCTTTCCAGATCCAAGTTCCAAGGCCTTCAAGTTTAAGATCCAAGCTTCAGAATCCCTAAGTGCTAGCCTTCTCGGTGAAAGCACCAAAATGTTTGCGCCAAAACTGGTCACAAACATCCTATTGCAGATGAAAGCACCAACCCACAATCACAGATCACAGATGGACAATTTGCAGAGAATATAACTTTGAAGAACACTCAAAATTTAAAAAGGAAAGCAGTAAGAATACAAGGTTTATGATGGTTCAACGTTGTAGCCTACGTCCACTTTGAAGAGTTGCTGTTTTATTAATGATTCTCTACTGATTTCCAAGAGTACAATTTACAATGGAGTTCAACAGAGTAACGGCGTAGAAGAGCCAAAAGGATCCTTTTTAAGGAGGTATACGGTTGCTATTTATAGGCGTGGCATGGAAATATCTTACTTTGAATTCGAAATACTCCTTCTCACATGTGGGTGGGCCCACGTGATCGATCCAGAGTGGTTTGGGATCGATCCCTAGGTATTTCGTATCGATCCAAAAGTGGTCCAATGGTGATGGGATCGATCATGAACATTCTTCTTGTGGTATGCAAGATACAGTGAAAATTTAAAGGCATTTGGAGTTGTAGATTCTGAGTTATGATCGATCCAAGTTGAATTTGCAATTGGCTGTCACGTTTGTATCTATGGTTGTCGATCTAGTTCGTATCGATATCTTTCCGTATCGATCACTCCCATATACATCGTCCACCAATTACGCATCAATCCAAGTTTCACGCCTTGAGCCATGTTCAACGTTTCATCACTTGACCTGCTCCTTCATATCGATCGATACGAAACCAATCGATACGAAACAGCTTATGATTGCTTTTCATATCGATTAAATGGTCGTTGATTTCATATCGATCATCTGATCGATCGATATGAGTCATATAGTAGGATCAATACGAAGTAGGAAGTTGAAGTGCAAATGAACATGGATCGAACTCCATCTACTTCGTATCGATCGTTTGGTATTGGTTTCGTATCGATAATAAGCAATGGCTTTGTATCGATGGAAAGTGATGGTTTCGTATCGATCATCTGGTTGATCGATACGAGACATGCGTCAACATGGATCGATACGAAGTGTATGACAATGGGCTACTTCGTATCGATGGGAAGAGTTGATTTCATATCGATCATCTGGTCGATCGATACGAAGCACATGTCTACATGGATCGATACGAAGTGAATGACCTTGATCGATCTGAGAGATGCATTTGCCCGATGGATACGAAAGAAACAAGTGCAAGCTTGGTGGATATGAATAGGATGGATATGAGGTTGATGGGGACACTGACAGTTGGTCGATCCATAACTATAACTCGAAGTAGCCACCTCCTTGACCCGAAGTATATCCTCTAGTGACTCGAAGCAAGTGCTATAGTGACTCGAAGCAACTTGTAAATATGCTAATCCACCAAAGACCCGAAGTAATCCCTCTGAAAACCCAAAGTAAGCCTAAGGACGACTCAGAGCAAACTCCAAGCGACTTGTAGCGGCTCGATCTTTGTTGAAACCATATTTTAAACGTCTTGCGCTGTTTGTTCATCGACTATGTTATGCCTTATACAGTCGATTGGGTTAAATCCACATGTATGTTTCCTTGCCAAAAGGCGGGTTAACATATGGAAAAGAAAGTAAGGAATCCAATTAAATATAAGTAATATTAGGCTTAAAAGCTGTAGAGAAAGGCATAAGCCTAAAAGGAAGAAATTTACAGTAAATTATGCTAAAACAGGAGAAATAAATTAAAAAGGGAAAAATCTAATAACTTGGTTTGGGAGTTAGTGACAGATTAGTTGGTTGGTTTAGAAAAAAATGCATTTTCATAGTTTAATATTGTAAGAATAACGATTAACGTAATTGCAAGAATAAAAGCAAGAAAATTGGGATTAGTGCAAAAAAGAGACATTACTGTATTCTGCATTATCCAACAATTAAAGAAACAATAAAAGAAATATCTTGCAGTTACGAGTTATTGTTTATAGCATTATTTAGTATTAAAATATGGAAATAGATTTTTAGCACAGTTTTTGTAACCAACCAAATAGAGTAGAACTACTTCCTAGAATAAAGAGAATAACGTGTAGCGTTAAAGGAATTAAAGAAGAGGAAATAATCAAGTTAATATTTGACAAGACTAGAAATAATAAACAGAAGACGTGACCAGATCTGCATTTACTGCGCAGATAAAGAATAAAAAGTAAAGCAGTTATTATGGTAAGAAAATTGTGACAATTGGACGTAGTCCCAAGCTAAGACTTTCATATAATATAAGAGAACTAAAGAGAATTTAGTATCATAATAAAAGAAGACAGACTAGAATAGAATAGAGACACTTGTAATTATATTTATGACATGTATGTTATAAAAGAAAGAAAGGAACATAGAGGTGACAATTGCAAGTATAATTGTAACACGTAGGTTATAATTAAAAAGAAAGAAATAGAAGAGACTTATTTTATCAAACTTAGATCTTGGATTAAGTTAATAAGCAAGAATAATAGCAGTGGCTCGTACCGGCAGCATTCCCTTTCAGGTCTAGGACTGATGGTCTCACACATAGGTGGGGCTGGGCATGATGATTAGGGTAAATAAGTAGCCAACAAAATAAGAAAAGTAAACTAAACGCATAATAAAACATTAGACGTAGGGTCTAATAAAATGGTAAGATGCGTTTAGAGCAGCCCAAAGGATGAAGAGCCTAACGAAGCAGTTCATTACAGATTTTTAGTACAGAAGGAGCATATCCAACTTAGTTATTTTGGGCTAGAAGGAAGTACGAGACTTTAATGGGATGTGAGGATACTCTACGATGGCCCTTTGGGGTAGGCCTAATGAAGCTGCACCCCCGGAGGCAGGTCTGTAGGAGTTCCATTAAAAGAGTATGCCTTGACTGCTTCCACATTGCAGGCCTAATGAAGCGGACCTTTGTAGGCAATCAAAAGGTTGATGATGGAGTAGGATATTAGTATGACACCATACTCCTAGTTACGAGTAGGTTTTAATGGGCATGACCCAAAAGGATAGTCGCATGCGAAGATCAAGCTATCATCACTCAGAGCGAGTTCGGGAAATACTAGAGTTAAACCAACATGCCAATGATTCTTTCACTATCGAGACATTGGATGAGGGGCGCAGCCAATTGGATGTTTAGATTGTTTGTAGTAGGGCACAACCACTTAGCTCTTGAGAGGTCTTTCGATTAGTTAAGGGGGACTGCGTGGGGCCATAGCCACGATGAGAAAAGAGACAGACCAAGTAGAATATCTGTATTGTAGGGCTAACGAAGCGGACCTTTACAGATATAGAAAATCCTCGACCGAGTTCCGTACAAGGTAGACCTTGTTGGCGGGATTCATGGAGTAGACAGAACGATTACGTATAGTCCTTAAAGTACGCACTGGGTGGTACATTGTGGATGTTCGAGCACTAGTATAGGCTAGTGCGAACGCAGTTTTACATTTTCATAGTAGACGACGAAACATCTGCATTATAGGCCTCACGAAGCTGTCCTTTACAGATGTAGTTACAGAACGCCTTAGGAGCAAGACGATGGAGTCTTTTTCGAGGAGCATACAGAAGGTACTATTGGTAGTATCTAGGACCGATGCGGTCTTTGGGCATGTAGCTACATACATATTAGTTATTAGGTTTTAATCTACTAGAGAGTAGATGAGTACGATTCACACATAGAGGCGGGAGTATTATAAACCCAGTAAACCTAATATAACAGAAAATGGAAATAAAACGGTATATGTAGAATTAATCTTAGAAGTGTATAATTTGTCCATTCACCGGAACTTTAGTTCTGATCCCCTCCTCATAACATCCCACGGGTTAGGTAGATGGCACAGACTATCCAACTTTAAGACACTTGTTTAGAAAGTGTTATTATCTTGGTGAGTATTTACTTACTATTATATTTTAATCAGTTCTGCTGTGAGATATTTATTTGAGCTCTGATATATTTGTCTTTTCCTATTTGCAGGATACTAGATACCCAACTTGGACTTCAGTGGGCTTGGATTTTAGCATTTTTGTGAAAAATCCAGACCCACTGGAATTCGGGTTGTTACACGACCAAAAGTGGTAGTAGGCCAAGATATAAAAGAGATAAGGAACAGAGTTATTAGACTTGTTCACATTCAATGGAGTGATAATAATGATGATTGTACCTAGGAGGTAGAGGATAAGGTTAGAAATATCTATCATGAGTTGGTTTAGATATGTATGTTTAAGAAAATGTGCTTTGTTGTCTATTGTATGTACTAATAATGACACCAATGATTTTGTGGTATAATATGATTACGTATTAGTAGTAGCACTAATGCATTGTGATTTATGATAGATAATGTTACATTAGTATGGAACTACTGTATTCATTTTACTCGTGTGTACATTTGTAATAATGGCAATGATCATTATCATACCTTATCTTAATTTCGAGATTAAAATTCTTATAAGGAGAGAAGACTATAACACCTTATATTTTGGAGTGTCGTAATATTTGCTTAATTAATTACAAGATTAATTAAACCATAAATGATTAATTTTTATTGATATGAATTCAACCATAAAGAATTAAATAAGAAAAAAGAGAATGTGGTAATAAAAAGGGGTTAGGGAATTATTAAGATTAAGCTGGAAAGGGATTTTAGCTCAAGCTCAAATTATAATCCTTATATCCAAAAAATCATATCACTCTCTTAGTTCATTTAAATTTAAAAAAACAAAAGAAAGATTAAGTCGCCATTATCTCAAAGAGAGAGAGATGAGGGAAAACCAAACAAAGAAGGGATTCAAGCTTTCATCTGAAATAAAAGAAGAGATTTTTATCAGGCTATCAATTTAGGTGATTAAGACTTATTCTATTTCACATCCAAATCGGTTTATATTCAGATTTATTATGTTTTTGTAGTTTGAATGATGACCATCATGTCTTGATGATATTATAATGTATTTATATATGTTCAGATGTAAGTGATATAATTTATGATATGTTTAAGAGTAAAACTTAAACTAATTATCTGCAAATGGTTTGAAATTTTAACCTGATGTTTATGATTTGAAAACAGAGATGGGCTTTAATTTTCATAATATCGGACGAGTAAATAATTTATTATGAATTTTCTAAGATGGAAATGGATAGTTTTGGCTATAATTAATGTTTAAAAATATTAAAATTTAATAATTTGATCCAAAATTTTTATTGATGTAAAGGGAAGTGTTTTTTATTTTTTGTGACTTTTTGGAAATTTCACATTATTTTTCGAATTAATATGAATTGATGGTAAGGCAAAAAATTATTCTTAATTAATGAAGTAGTTAAAGAAATATATTAATTTAGGGGGAATTAGGGAAAGTAAATCACGACTTATAGCAAAGATTTCTATTGCATGTAAAAGTAATGAATCAGCAGATTACGTATGCAAAGAATTAATAAAAAAAGTAGTTGCTTTATTAAGGAAAATATCAGTTTTCTACTTAATTACTGACATGTCATTTATACATGCGATAGCTCAAAACTAAACATGTGATAACTCTAATGTTAGGCTTTCGATGGCAATGATGCATAATTTTTTATAGCCATTTTGGAAGCGCAATTACTTTATATTCTAGACCTGTGATAGCTATTGTGGTAGACATGCAATAGCTAACAAGTACGACTTGTGATAACAAAATGTTAGACATACGAAAACTATTGAGTTAAACTTGCGATATCACAAATGTTTGACACACGATAACTATTGAACTAGACTTGTGCTAGAAAAATGTTAGATATGCAATAGTTAATGAATTAGACATGTAATAGCTATTGGGTTATGGTTGAGATAACAAAAATGTTAGATATTTGATAGCACGGTCTTGGATGTACTATATCTTAGATGTGCGATAGCATGGCCTTAAAGCAAGTTAGCAGACACATGCAATAGTTAGCCTTGTGGAAGCCAAATTCCATGATGTATATTTGTGTTTTATTATATGAACTTTGAAGAGCAAAATAATAATAATTCATTGTAAGTTGTTAGAATATAATGTTAAAAGAGGAAGACACTATCAGGCCAATAGGGCAACTAAGTATGTTGAAAATATAACATTAAAAGAGAAGGAGGATGCAAGGCATATGTGACAACCTATGATGTTAAAACCAACATTATTTGGAATAATGGTGTGCGGTCTAAACAACAACCGAATATTAAAACATAACATTATTCGAGGATGATGTTGGAAGACCTATCGCGGCGACCAAATGTTAAAATATAACATTATTCGAGGACGATGGCGTAAAATCCAAGTGACAACCAAGTGCTATAAACATAACATTTTTCGAGGATGATGGTGTAAGGCTTGAGCGACAACCAAATGTTAAAAAAAATTAACATTATTCAAGAACGATGGTGTATGGCCTGAGCAACCAAAATGTTAGAACCTAACATTAAGTAGAGAGCCGCGTGTAAGGCCTACGTGACAACTCCAACGTCAAAAATACGACATTAAGAATAGATGTGGAAGTCCTATGCAGCAACATAAAAGAAATGATTATAAAACATAGTCCATGATTTGATGCTAAGCGTAGGACACAATGTTGTTTATGATTATGGTTCATGCAATAACGTTTACTCTATATGATATGATGGAATTAACGATGTTAACCTAGTGAGTGGAAAACTCATTCAGTTTGGGTGCGTCTCACTATATGTGATGCTAGAAAAATGTATTACTCATACTAGACTTTATGTTTAATCTGTATTTTTATTATTTTCTCCATAAATTCACAGTCACTCATTCAACTAGATTGAGCTTATGTTTACAAAGTTTTTCTTAAAGGTGAATAAAGTTCCGAAGATGAAGTTGGAGACCTAGTGGATAATAAAGTTTGTTTTAAATTTCAATATTGTAAAACCAGGTTATACAACCGACTAAGTGTTCATATCAACATCTTCATATGTCGGGCATGGCATCGTCGTCTATGTATTTAGTGTATTATATGAAAATGTAAAGACAGTATATGTAATAGAAATATTATTTAGCTACTGTATTTACTTAATATTATAAAAAAAATTAATCATATTACGTCGCTTGAAAATAATTTTGGTGATGATTCCAACATCGAACTTTAAATTCTCGATATGTGGGATGTTACAACGTGTCATAAATTGGCGTCTTTTTGTCGTTTGGGTTGTCCAACAACGCAACCTTAGACTTGTTTGAGATCAAATTAGCAGAATTTTTTCTAAACAACGAATGCAAAAAATAATTAGAAAAAAAAGATGAGAAATTCAAACTATAAGAATATTTATTTATAATTTTAGAGATTCTTTTAAAATTGGTGTGGCGAACAAACTTTCAAAATTATGGTATTTACTAGGAAAAAACGCGTCATTTGAATTCCACAATTTTTTCTACCGTATTTTTGACTGTGTCTCTTCACCTTGCACCTTTTTCTACGGCGCCATCACGTTAACCAAAAGGATAAACAGTGAGTCATGGCGGGGTCCACCCACCAACTCCGTTTACCTACCCCACAAATTCCTTCACCAACCAAACAACCCCTTCCCCTTCATAAACATCACATCCCCATGCCTCTTCCCGGATCCGCTAACCCGTCATCATGCCTCCGACCCGATTCTTCTGGGGTGACGAACCCGACGAGCTGACCTACTACACCTCCCAAAACGTCCGCAACTCCCAGTCCCACTTCACCACTCCTAATGGCACCAAATTATTCACCCAATCCTTCACCCCTCTCTCCGATGACCCCATTAAAGCCACCGTCTACATGACCCACGGCTACGGCTCCGATTCCTCCTGGCTATTCCAGAAGATCGCCATCGCTTACGCCAATTGGGGCTACGCCGTCCACTGTGCCGATCTCGTCGGACATGGCCGGTCCGATGGTCTACACGGCTATCTTGGAGATCTTACTGCTGCCGCCGATGCTTCTCTGTCGTACTTCTTATCGGTATAATCTGTTGATTTGCCCAATTTTTTGTTGTCCGTTTTTAGGGTTTTCCATATTGATTATTTTTATTGTAGGTGAGGAAGTCGGAGAAGTACAAGGACTTACCGGCGTTTTTGTTTGGGGAGTCGTTGGGTGGGCTGGTGACGATGTTGATGTATTTGAGGTCGGAGGCGGGGGTTTGGACAGGGCTTATACTCTCGGCGCCATTGTTTATGATTCCAGAGGATATGAAGCCATCGAAGGTTAGGTTGTTTCTGTTTGGACTGTTGTTTGGGCTTGCGGATACGTGGGAAGCCATGCCTGATAATAAGATGGTTGGTAAAGCAATTAGGGATCCGGAGAAGTTGAAGATAATTGCTTCCAATCCTAGAAGGTATTGAAGATATATTAAATGCAGCTTACTTTTACATGAAATCACCGGCTTGGCTAGCAACCAATGTTACAATCTCTTGTATGTTAGACAATCAGAAACATGACTTTGGATTTTGCTTTTATAGAATAGGACACTTAAGTTATGTTTTAGTCAAGTAGTATTTGACTACAATTATTTATAAGGGTAAGAAGATCATCCAGGGCCGGTCCTAGGGAAAAACGAGCAAGGGACAACTCCCACAAAACGCAACCCCCTTATCCGAAAATCAATAAATTATAAAAATTGGTAATAGTTTAATGAAACAATTAGTTGTTTTGTATTTATAGTTTTGCATTTTAATATAATTGACAACTTGGTAGATTCATTTTATTTACCACTATCTATACTTAGTTCTAGTATGATTAAAAAAAATTTATAACTAAAGGTAACATACCTGTGCTTGGCAACCTAATTGATAGGACTGGGGTCATCAAACTTCACTTCTTTGTTACATTCGTTCACATGAATGTAATGTGTCAAGTGTGGACACACATTAACATGTGTTAATATTATGAAAAAGGGGAAAGTATTTATGCTAAGCCTGCTCACACTTAAATGAGCAGTTCATTAATTGGCATGATATTATTGGGTTGGATTTCAGGAGACAACTAATAGTATCGTGCATAATAATGGATTGCTCATTTTTTAACGTAAGCGGGTCTAGTATAAACATTTGTGTTTATTTTCCTTCTATTATATAATGACGACGAGGAAGAAATTTTGGTTTTATACATGTTTTCTTCTATTATATTTGAAGATAAAAACAAATTAATATATGCCTGCCAACGCATTACTAACTATTTACATGGATAAAAATAATAGTTACTACTCTTTGTATGAACTAATATGACACTGAGAAGACAAACCTTCATAATGTAAAAACATATTTTTTATAAACCTTTATCTCCTTTGATAATAAACACAATTTTCATTATGAACTATGAATAAAAGTATATTCGCATGGATAATTAATACTTTCTACAGAAATTATGTTTTCTCTTCATCATCTGCAAAGGTCTATTCTTGAAAATGCTTATATTTCAAATACTCCGACTGGTTCTTTTTCAATTAATATTAAAATTGCTCTTTATGTTCTAATACTTCAATCAGCAGAGATTTTGGGAATATATCTGCAATTTATTCTTCCGATCTACAATCAATATAATTAATGATATGTTTGTTGAATCGCTTTTGAAGAAAAAGATATTTTCTATCAAAATGTTTACTCCTTTATGAGGGACTAGATTTATCGCTAGTTCAATAGGTGATCTGTTATTAAATAATTGTACAAGTCTCTTAGGAAAGTCCAGTTGCGCCAAAGCTATATTCTTCTACAGCCTTTGCTTGTGCTTTTGGAGCGATCCAAAGTAACTGATCTGCTGTCAAAGAAGTATTACCCTTTGACTCCTTAATTGCGACAACAATTTCAGTTTCAATGTGAGTGGAAGTAATTTTCTTTAACTATTTGAACATTTTCGAGAGGTGGAGCCTTGGTGTAACGGTTAGGTTACCCGCATGGTGATCTGGACATCCAAGTTCGAGTACGGGAACAACCTCTTCGCAATACGAGAGAAAAGCTGCATACATTATCGATCTTCTCCGAGCCCGCTACCGTGCGGGAGCCTCGTGCACTGGATTCCACCTTTTTATTTGAACATTTTCGAAAATCACTTTAATTGATTCACAATGACTAGATTACGGGCAAAATTAATTGCAGCATTTTCGCTTTCCTTCATATGAATGCCTTTATATTTGTTATTAATACTGGCAAGCGTTCAATTTTTTTGAGACTAGCGGCTAAGGTTTCAAATCTTGGATTTTGGAGAAAGTCTCGGGCTGATATCTCGGTTGAAATGAAGGCGATTTAAAACTCTGATAACTAACCAAGTTGTCAAATCTTGGATTTCGGAGAAAATCTTGGATTTTTATCTCGGGTGAGATGGAGGCAATAGCATCTCATATTTGTTTCCTAGAATTTGGTTCGACTGTCTGTTCAAAACAAGTCTATTACACTGTTCGAAAAAGATGAATAATGGCTGACTTTTTTCTACTGCTTCCTTCAAATCACTTTTCGATGTGTGATTGCTCATCCTAAGAGAGGTTCAGTATTACTGTTCACCCAATATTCAATAATTTCTTCGCACCAAACAAGGCTTTAATTAAGCACTTAGTCCTTGTGTTGTTTGCAGTTTTCAGTTTTAGGATTTCATAACAAATAAATTGAATTTGGTCAAGTGCTTTTGAAAACTCTGGAAAATGGTCAAAGTATTATGTAACCCCGTGTCATGACACTGGATTAAAAAAACTGGAGGTTAGAGGTTCATAGCATGGTTTGAGGTAACATCGGGATTCCGGGTCATTTCATTCGGGTTTCAGTAGAAACCAAAACGAAACCGAATCAAAATGCTAGTTCCATAAAAAAACTATTGAAATTCAAATTTTATAAAAGAAAAAAAAATTGAGTTTCAAAAAATGTATTTGAGTTTCAAATGTGGAAACATAACGTGTCAAGTGCAGACCCACATTATCATGTGTTAATATTATGAAAAGGAGGATAGTGTTTATGCTAAGTCTGCTCACACCTAAATGAGCAGTCCATTAATTAGCATAATATTATCGGTTTGGATTTCAGAGGACGGCTAATAATACATGGTTAGTTAATGGATTGCTCATTTTTAAATGTTAACGGGTCTTAGTATAAACCTTTGTGTTTATTTTCCTTCTATAATATGATGACGACGAAGAAGAAATTTGGGCTTTTTACACACGTTTTCTTCTATTATACTTGAAGATAAAAACAAATAACAATATGCCTGCTAATGCATTACTAACTATTCACACGGATAAAAATAATAGTTACAACTCTCTGTATGAATTAATATGACACCGAGAAGACTAATCTTTGTAATATAAAAGCATCTTTCTATGAACTTTTATCTCCTTTGATAATGAACACAATTTGTATAGTGAAACATAAATAAATGCATTTTAGCATGGATAATTAATATTTTGTACAGAAATTATATTTTTCTCTTCATCATCTAAAAAGGTCTATCCTTGAAAAGGCTTATATTTCAAGTACACCCACTAATTCTTTTTCAATTGATCTTAATATTGCTCTATATGTTCTGGTGCTTCAATCAGTAGAGCTTTTGGAATATATCTGCAAATTATTCTTCTGATCGGCAATCAATATGTTTAACGATCTGTTTGTTGAATCGCTTTTAAAGAAAAAGATTTTTTATCAAAATGTTTACTCCTTTATGATGATCTAGATTTACCGCTACTTCAATAGGTTATCTGTTATCAACACAAATAATTGTGCCAAATTTATATTCTTCTACGGCCTTTGTTCATGCATTTGGAACAATCGAACTAATTTATCTGCTGTCAAAGAAAGTATTATCCTTATACTTAATTGCAACAACAATTTGAGTTTCAATGTGAGTGAATGTAATTTTCCTTTACTATTTGAACATTTTCGAACATCTCTTTAATTTATTCACAATGAGTAGATTACGGGAAAAATTAGTTGCAGCATTTTTGCTCTCCTTCACATGAATACCTTTGTATTTGTTATTAACACCAGTAAGTGTTCAACTTTTTTGAGACTAGTGGCAAGAGCATCTCATATTTGTTTCCTAGAATTTAGTTCAACTGTCTGTTCAAAACAAGTCTTATACATTGTTAGAACAAGATGAATAACGCCCGACTTTTTTACTGTTTCCTTCAAATCACTGTTCTATGTTTGACTGCTCATTCTGAAGAAGGTTTGGCATTACTGTTCACCCAATATTCAATAATTTCTGTTCACCCAATTGCAGTTTTCTGTTGTAGGATTTCGTAACAACTAAAATGAATTTGGCTAAGTATTTTTGAAAACTTTTAAAAAAGTCAATTAGGAAAATGAAAACAACACCCCCCCCCCCCCACATAAATATTTTACATGCCCCACCAAAGTTAGTAAGAATTTTTCTTCTTCATATTAACCTTTTCAAATTATTCTAATTCTTAAATAATACTTTGGTAATGATTGTCATCCATTTTTTCTTATCGATAGCACTAGATTGAACAAAAAAACGTCTAGTTTTAGATTATAGGACTAGGAAACATGAGCCTAAGACGTAGGTTTGGTCTTTGATCAATATTACTATTAGTATCATTATCGCTATTAGTATTATTATTATCATTTCTCTTATATGTATATATACACATATATACACACACATACACATATATACACACACATACACATATATACACACACATATATATATATATACACACATATATATATATATACACGTATATATTTTATTTTATTTTACTTTACTTAGTTATTATTATTAATTTACTTATTTGGCTTTATTTTATTATTGTTATTGCTATTGTTATTATTATAACTTTTAAATTGATTTTTTCATTTAGTTTTGGGTTCCATCTCTAGCCGACCCCAACTTGTTTGGGAATAATGGCTTAGTTGTTGTTGTTGTTGTTGTGTAGTGCAAGCTATGAAACCTGGCGAGCTACAGGTAGAAATTAAACAATATCACGCAAGCTAGAAATTTAACATTACATGGTGTGTGAAATACTAGTAGGAACCAAATAAAACCAGTTTGTTTCATGCTATAAATTAATCAAAACAACGTCATAGGCTCATAGTTATAAGTGGTACTACATTAACTCAGTGAGCGAGCAAGAAACAAAACACTAAACCACAAAAAAATTTAAAAAATATATTTAAGGGTATAATTGGTATAAAAGGGGTGTTCATGGAATGTAATTTTTTTTCAAAAGATCTCGGGGTGCGAAAAGAAATATTTGATGTGTTAATAGATGTACCCAAAACTGAAAAGGCCTTTTCTATTTCACCTTTCGGAAAAGATCAAAACCACATTCTCATTTCCTCTTTTTCACTCTATTTTAATGGTTTGGATTTTTCCTCCACTTCTCTCATCTCTTTTGATAATATATACTGTAAGCAAAATACAAAACTAAAGTTTAACCAAACGGCCCTTAAATTTTCGTAATTTTCTTTTTTAAGTTTTGGAATTTTTGTCTGGAACGAATTATTCATCATTAGCCAAGATAACTTGGCTCTAATAAAGGATTTGAACAAAATATTTAAGTAAGAAGGATCAGGAAAAGAAAATGTCTTCTATCAATAAAAGAGAACAGTATCACAACACTTAATGTTACAGAACTTGAAACTGATGATAAAAAACACCATCATGCCACTATGTACAAAAGCATAACTTTTGCACAAAGATAGGAACAGAGAAATGACTCTACTTATCACTCAACATTTTCAGTTTTCTACCGTCAGGAGACATTGCTTAAGTTTATACATGACATGGTAACCTACAATGCCATTTTATAATAGTTATTTTATCGGGAACTTTTTAAAACATCCATTTTAAGTTTCAAAATATGCAGTCGCCATGTTATTAAAACAGATTTCGAAAAACATCTCTATTTTTAATTTTAGTCAAACCGCAAATATTTGCAGTTTCTTGCAAAAAAGAAAAGTCTAATTTGGTCGATTAAGTGTGAATTTGATTTTCGAAAAAAAAAACCCAAAATAATCGTTCGAAATTTTTTTAGGGGATTATTTAAAACCTATTTTTGAGATGGGTTTATCATGTATGTATCCCAGTGTTAAAACACCGGATTCAAAAATGGGAGGTTTGAGGTTCAGAGTCCTGATCGAGGCATATATTCTAACATTTTAAAGTTTGTACTTTGGAAAGTTGTTTAGCATCAAGAACTTGTAGCTCATGACGTTAAAGAGCATATAATTATATAGTTTTTTTTTTTTTTTGGGTTTGAAAATAAGGAGCGGACCCTGATTTCTACTATTTTATTTCAGGTACGCCGGTCGACCTAGAGTAGGAACAATGAGAGAAATAGCACGAATGACCGACTACATCCAAGCAAACTTCAACAAAGTCACCATCCCATTTCTCGTACTCCACGGAACCGCCGATGGCGTGACATCGCCCGAGGGTTCAAAATTGCTGTACGAGAAGGCAGCGAGCGAGGATAAAGAAATCATTATGTACGAAAATATGCTGCATTCATTGGTGCAAGGCGAGCCTGATGAGAACAGCGCCAGAGTTTTGGCTGACATGAGAGCTTGGATCGATAAGAGGGCGGACTTGTACAAAGGTAATGAGAACTGAGAACTATTTCGTTTCAGTCTACGAGTAAGGAAATTGTGAGTGTAGAAAATGCCGTGGTGATTTATGATACGTTGTATTCTTAAATTTGTATGTGTTTACAACATGCAATGACTTGAACATTAAAAAAAACAATTGATGTATTTAAATTCTCTTATAGAGTGGAAAATATAGTTCTTTCTTTACTTCTTTACAACATATTTATGAGTTTCTAAAGACTGAATGTCAGGATACAGGAAGTTTAATTTTGAGTACGAATGTCCTGTGATACCTGCGTAAAAGTTTCTACTTTTGAGGAATTTTTTGTTGGGCCTTTGCAGTTACCGGGCCAACATTACAAATGTAGTCCAGTAAATTGGTCAGTTGTCCTGCCAAGCCACCTGCACTTCAACGAACGTCCTTGCATTTGGACTTTTAACTTGTAACAGTTGTGTAAGGGTGTTGATTTGTGCTCTACATTTAGTGGGCTTGCATTAGAAATATACGGTCCTGTAACTTTGTGAATTATCTCAATTCTAGCGTTAACAATAGGCTGTCAATGGATAGTTGAAAAATCCGAAATCCGTCCTCATTTGCATTCGAAAAACGGATAATATCCGATATCCGAAAAAAGGGATGCGGATGCGGATACGAAGACATCCGCATCTGAAAATTATTTGTCCGTTTTTATCAAAATTATAGTTCAAATTAGGTGTATTTTAGTATAGTAAAAGATATTCGTTTATTTATTATTTTATTAAGTTAGTAGGTTATATCATATGCACTTAATGGTTATTAACTGCTCGAAACTATTTATTATCATTGTATTTGTTAAATTTTAACACTTCTATAATCAATGAGATTGAAAAATATTTATGTTAAACTAAAATTTTCTTTCTATAATACTTGATTTATCGGTCGTTAGCGGATAGGATAATTATCCGATATGCGTCCGTATCCGCGGATGCGGATATGCCACTATCCGCATCTAAAAGCATCCGTTGACATGTCTACTTGACAACCAGGACCAATGGGAAAAAGACCAAACCGAGTAGAGATCCAAACTAGATCCAAATCCAATGAATTCTGATCAAGTATAAATGACAAAATACAGTAAAAACATGATTTGAACCCAAAGATCCAACTCGACCCGATAACAGATCAGAAAACATTAAAAACGCAAGCGTTAATTTGAGCAGAGAATTCAGCTATTCAAGCCATCTCTAACAAAACAATTGCCCCTCACCCCTCATTACAGTTTGAAAACAAAGTCAAAATTGGACATCACATGACATGAGCATACATTTTCTTAGGTCTGACAATGGATATTCGAAAAATCCAAAATCTATCCGATTCCGAAAAAGGATAAATATTCGATATTTGAAAAACAGATATGGATAAGAATAAGAACGTGTTCGCATTCAAAAATTATCCATTCGGCTTTTGTCAAAATTATTATTTATACTCTGTTTATTTTGGTACAATGAAAGGCATTTGTTTATTTTTTTGTTATTAAGTTGGTAGTTTTTATGATATGCATTTAATGCATATTAATTGTTCAAAACTATTTTTTTATCATCATGTTTATTTAATTTTCGCACTTTTATAATTAATAAAATTGAAAAAATAATGCTAAATCAAAATTTTTTATTTATATTTTTCGATTTATCAATCTTTGGTGGATTTGATAATTATTCGATATTCGAATGCATATATCTAATATTCAAAAATTAAGATGTGAATGAAGATATGACATTATCCGTATCTGAAAGTATCCATTTACGTGTCTACATTTTCAGATGTCTATTTGATGGACATTTAACATGGGACGTCCCATTTTTATGAACTATTATTTAAAGGTGAATTAATAAGGCATCAATTAAATAAACGACAAACATCATTTAGTTCTGGACGTTCATTCTACGCTAGAAGACCACAAATAGGGCTGTCAGTAGATACCTGAAAAATCCGTAATTCGTCCGCATCCGCATTAGAAAAGTGGATAAATATCCAATATCTGAAAAAACGGATGCGGATGCGGATACGAATACATCCGCATCGAAAAATTATCCGTCCGATTTTTGTCAAGATTATAGTTCAAATTATGTATATTTTAGTTTAATGAAGGATATTTGTTTATTATTTTATTAAGTTAGTAGTTTATATTATATGCACTAATGCTTTTTAACTACTCGGAACTATTTATTATCATCATATTTGTTAATTTTTAACACTTTTATAATCAAAGGAATTGAAAAATAAATATATGTTAAACTAAAATTTTCTTTTTATAATTCTTCATTTATCGATCGTTAGCGGATATGATAATTATTCGATATCCGTCCGTATCCGCAGATGCGGATATCCGTTATCCGAAAATAATTTCGGATGCGGATGCGGATGCGGATATGACACTATCCGCATCCGAAAGCATCCGTTGACAGTAACCACAAAGATTATTGCTTCCAATCCTAGAAGATATTGAAAATATATTAGAGATCAGAGAAATTGAATCTAATCCTAGACGATATTGAAGATATATTATATGCAGCTTACTTTTCATGAAACCACTTGCTTGGTAGCAACCAGTGTCACATATTACCTCTTTTATGTTAGACAATCAGGAACAAGACTTTGGATTTTGCCTTTATAACATGGCACACTTTAGTTCTGTTTTAGTTAAGTATTTTTGACTACAATTGTTTTTAAAGGTAAGAACTATAGGTCATCAAACTTCACTTCTTTCTTACATTAGTTCGTATGAAATGTAACGTGTCAAATGTGGACACACATTAACATGTGTTAAAATTATGAAAAAGAGGTCATTTAAGCCTACTCATGCTTAAATGAGTAGTTAATTAATTGGCATAATATTATTGGTTTGTATTTCAGGGTACAACTAATAATATTATGTAAGTTAATGGATTGTGTTATTGGCAATACACCGATTAAGAATTGACCAACAATTGAACTGAACGAAAAATAAAGATGGGAACTTACCGTGATGGTAATCCGTAATAGTATATGGCTTGCCCGAGTCCAGTAAGAATTTTGTTTCCATTAAACAGAATTGCTCCCTCAACGGCGATGAAGGGTGGATGAGCAACTATTTTTTTAGATGAAATAGACCGATCTCTGCAACGATGCGCTAGCAAGCAACGCCGAACTCAAGTTAGTTTGAATAAGAACAATATGCGGGAAAGAAAAGGAATGAGTGTGATTGAATATTTTTCAGTGCAAATGTTTGTATATTCAAGGCCTATATATAGCATATGATGGTCATGTCACTTTAGAAAGTTTGCGACACATTAACCGTCCTACTCGCCCACGGATATGGACATAGGCTCGGGCACGGACATGTACGTGAGCGCGGGGCGGTATGTTGCACCATCTACTAAGTTGGTCACTTCTTGGTTTAAGCCTCAAATAACCATATAACTTTTATGGTCCCCACATCTTGATATATATAATTTAATATTTATGAAGAGATGTGAGACTATTCATATTGCTTAGGCTATTCATATTTCCTAGACAGTTAATGTCTCATTCATTTATTTTATTTTTCAACGATCCCCCACATGAATGAGAATTTACTTAATCTGTTCTTAATTCTATGGAACATTTGTCGCATCGGTTAAAGTAGCACGAAGGCCTTGTACTTTTCCTAGTGATTATCTGTTTGACCTACCGATGAATCAGTGGACTCGGGTATCTTTGAACTGTAAGCCCTTTGTGTAGGTCAGGACAATAAATAGCAGGCAACAATGTTCCTTATCATCCTTGATTCTTTGTTTATATATGTTCGTTTTCGCCTTGAACACCTGCTTGGTATCAGAGTGCTTAAGAGAAGCGACGCCTTCGCACTAACGTAGGTGATTCTATAAAGAGTATCCCGAAGTACTCCACTTGATTCTTTATAATTCTACAGTATAGACACCATTAAAAGCTAAGCTTATCCTATTCTCTGGTGGTTTGTGCACCCACTTATCTTAGGAATGGTAGAAGGTGTTTCTTCCAATGCTGCTAAGATGGTTGTCCCTTTGAACCTAGATCTTGGGATCTTCAATCAACTAGGTTAGGTTTCTGTTGAGGAAAAATTTAATCTACAGGCCTTAAGCCCATTACCATCAATAAGGTTTGAACTTTCTCTCTAGGCAAGCCTTTTGTTCGTGCATTCGCACTATTATCTTTTGACCTTACATAGTTTATAATGATAACTCCATTAGAGAGAAGTTGTCCTACGGTTTTATGTCTACGACGAATATGCCTAGATTTACCATTGTATAGTCCACTATTAGCTCTTATAATAGCTGATTGACTATCATAGTGTATCCATATTGGAGGCACAGGTTTGTCCCAATTCGGTACGTTTTCCAGAAAGCTCCAAAGTCATTCTGCTTTTTCTACGGCTTTATCTAGAGCAATAAATTATGATCCATCATTGACCTTGCTATACATGTTTATTTGGATGATTTCCATGAAATTGCCCCATTTCCTAATGTAAACACATATCCACTTGTGAATTTTGTATCATTTGAACCAGTTAGCCAATTTTCATCATTGTATCCTTCTACCACGAAAAGTATTTTGTATAATGTAAAACATAGTTATGTGTATACTTTAGATACCCTATAACTCTGATTGATTTTCGATGATTTTTACCAGGATTGCTGGTATACCTACTAAGCTTGCTTACATCATATGCAATGTCTGGCCTCATATAGTTCATGCCATATATGATACTTCCTAGGATACGAGAGTATTCAAGCTGATAGATACCATCATCAGTGTTTTTTACCTAATTTTGGTTCATATTCACTGGAGATTTCGCGATAGTTATATTATGTTGTTTGAACCTTTCAAGTATTTTAGCAATGTAGTGTGATTGAGATAATGCATATCCTTGTGATTTCCTTAAAATTTTGACACCTAAGATTACATCAGTCATTTCTAGGTCTTCCATGTCGAATCTAGAAGGCAACATATCTTTGTTGATTTTATTATGGCCTTATTATTACCTAGGATCAATAAATCATCAACATAAAGACAAATAATGACATACCCAATATATATATATATATATATATATATATATATGTTTCATATAAACACATTTATCTGATTCATTTATTTTGAATCAATTTGATAATATAGTTTCATCAAATTTCTCGTGCCATTATTTCGGCACTTGTTTAAGGCCATAAAGTGATTTTACTAATTTGCATGCTTTATTCTCATTTTCTAGGCTTAGATACCCTTTAGGTTGCTACATCTATATTTCTTCTTCTAGTTCACCATTCAAAAACGAAGTTTTTACATACATTTGATATATTTTCAAATTTAGTATGGATGGGATTGCAATAAACATCCTAATTGATGTTATTCTAGTTACTGGTGAATATGTATAAAAATAATCTTGATCTTCCTTCTGTCTAAATCCTTTGACTACAAGTCTTGCTTTATACTTGTCTATTGAGTTGTTACCTTTTAGTTTTTTTCTTAAACATCGATTTGTATCCTGGTGTTTTGATCCTTTAGATAGATCCACTAGTTCCCATGTATGGTTTTGTAAAATGGATTCGATTTCATTATTGACGGCTTCCTTCCAGCAAAGAGCATCGAGAGATGACATTGTTTTTTTGTACGTTAGAGGTACAGTTTCTATCATATATGTGTAGAATTCAGGTCCAAAGGTTTTGGAGGTCCTTTTTTGTTTGCTCCTACTTGGTTCCTCTCACTCTGGTTCAACATTATTTTCTTGTGTACTTTGATAAACATTATTAGTTGGAGTGTATAGTCTTTCTGCATCTCTTCACCTCTTTTGAACAATAGTTTCACTAGAAGTTTTCAGTGGATAAATGTGTTCAAAGAATCCTGCACGTCGAGATTCTATAATGATGTTTTCATGAATGTCATTAATTTCATATTTATATAGCAAAAACTGATATCCACTACTATTATGAGCATAACCAATGAATATACAATCTATAGTCTTTGGTCTAATTTTGACCTTTTTAGGTTTGGGTACTTCTACTTTTGCAGAACACCCCACACTTTTAAGTATTTGTAGGACAGTGGTCTGTTTGTCCACAGTTCATTTGGAGATTTTGAAGTTTTCTTACTAGGAACTTTATTTAGAATGTGATTGGCTGAAAGTATTGGTTCACCAAAGAAATTTGTAGAATACAATAGCCTATGATTTTTGTTTGATGATAATAAATATATATATATATATATATTCGTTTAAATGTATTTGTTATTGTACTATTTTATTTCTCACATAAATAAATATTTGTTGGATAAAATAAATAACACAGAATTCAAATTCAAACAAATATTTTATTCAAACAAATATTTTATTACAAATTCAAATAGTACAAATTTGAGCTCTCACTACATTTACACATTGTCAATTACAATACAATTTCGATTACATCACAATTTTTCAATTTACATATTACTCCTCACTACATATTCACTCAACACTCGTGTTTTTATCTTCAACTCTGTTCCAGCTTGAATCCAACATTTGAGCTATCTGCAAAATAAACACTGGCGCAGTAAAATTGAAAAAGAAAATATTTTGCAGTGCAAATTAAAGTGTGTGTTTTTGAAAATGTTATTTGCCTCAGTTATTTGGGTTGTTCGCCATTTATTTATTTTTAATCCTACATGAACAACTTGTGACATGCATAGTGTATCACTGTACATGACACAATGTCGTGCACGTCGATATACACTTGCTTGTTAAAACTACAGGGACAGGTGAGCATAAGGTTAAACCCAAGCCGAGGCCGGATTCAACTCGGGTGCAATATAAAAAAATAGAATGGTCAAATACGAGAGTCAATGGTCAGCCAACATGAATAAAAGTTCAATACAATGGCCGGAATCAAATGTACACAAACAGCCCAAACATGAACCAGTGCACATGTACACACAAGAGTAAAAGATGTAGTTTAACTCGAAGCAACTCAGGTGACTCAAAGAAATCAGACCAATACAACCATAATCAATATCAAACCACATACATATATACATATGTATGCACACATGTATACATATCAGGAGCAACAAAGACATGAGAACAGACTCGACAGTGAAGCCATGAACAATCAAAGAAACCAAATCTCAATGTAACTTGAAGCAACATAGAATTCGACTCAAAGCAATATGAAAATTCAAGTGGAACCAGAAATATACAAACAAACAGAAAACAAGTCTGACCATAACATGTACAGTGGAGCATGCAGCTCAAAGAATCAATGCAACAAGACTTCATTCAAAAACAAATCCAGACAACATCATCATCAATGAACCAGAGGAAACAACAAGTCCAAACTGCAAATGTATAAAGAGCAACAAGCATGAACCAAAGACCAGCTCATATGTACACAGTCAATTGTGAGAACAAAGAAATGCAACCGGACCTCATATGGCACAAAGCAATAAGACTCAAAGTACACCAGACACAACAAGCCATGTAGTTTCGAAGATGTTAATTCTTCATGAGTACCCTATGGCAATGGTTGACCACATTGGTGTTAAAGAATTTTATGATGCATTACAACCTTTGTCTAAGATGATTTCTTGCAACACTATCAAGAATGACATCATGAAAACTATAAGGATGAGAAAGAGAACATGATGAAGTTGTTATAAAAGAATCAAAGTCATATTGCAAATTCGACTGATATATGGACTATTAGTAACCAAAAGAAAAGCTATATAACTGTTACAGCACACTTTATTAATTCATGTATTATACAAAGTCGACTTGTAAGAATGTCTATGGAAGAAGCCTCGAATACTATGGTCAATGAGCTACAGCTATTGGAAGTCACAACTAATGTAGACCGAACCAAATCAATTATCTAAAAAATTAAAGTCGAAGTCAAGGCCAAAAAGAACGGAGAAAATTTGAATTTATGGAGATCGATCAACCCGGTTTAGTGTTATAGTGAAACTAGTCAGCAAATGAACAAGTCAATCTTCACAAAGTCCAGATTATCCAAAAAATTCAAATGCCAAAAAGAACGGAACCTACTTAACAAAATATATCAAGCAAATTCAACACGAACAAGTCATATTTATCACAAACGTTCAAAGGAAAAATTAAACAGCCAAGCAAGTGCGTAAAGAATTCAAACTAGAGATATACGAACGAAAATATAGGGTGTTCGAACCCTATAAATTAAAACCCAATTTCATCATAGGCATTCATCGATTCGAGTTCAAGAAAAATTCTAGAGCAAGCAATGAAAATCAAAAACCAATAACTCGAATCAAAATCGAACACAATCAAGAACTGAAAAGGGGGCAAAAATTCACATACCAATCTAATACCATTCGAGCTCGACAATTGGAGCCACAGTGTGCAATCATAGCCAAGGAGACGATTAACGAAGCCAATCGAAGCATAAAATCACTTCAATCGATCAATAAATCAAGCGGCGCCAAAATTTAGAAGGAAACCCTAATTATAGAAGAAAGGAAGAAGGATCGGCCGAATATAAGCAAAAAGGAGAAGACGTCTATTTTTCTTAAGTGATAATTTATTTGGGCCGGCCTCTATATTATATTGGGATTATTTATTTAATTAGGATTTTTGTTAGTTTTTATTTTATTTTGTAATTTTCTTTTAAAATTGTGTAACTCTCTAGTCGTGTGACTAGGTTACGAACTATAGTGGAGTAGTTCGAGTCGAAACTCAGTGGTTGAGTGGTGGTAGGGTTTTGAGCATTGAGTTAGGTCAATCATTAGCGGGTATCGCAAGTTTACGTGTGTAAGCGTCTGACTACTTAATTTCTAGTAGAAACCTTGGTGCAGCACGTAGGCAGGGTTTTGCCGAAGCTGGATAAATTTGTGTGTGATCTCTTCTGCATTATCTTTCTGTTTTATTATCTGTGATTGCTTTTATTTCCACATTAATTTTTAGTATTATTAGTATCACCCTATTCACCCCCCCTCTAGGGTGAAAACGATCCTACAAAATTATCTGGTAGACAAGAACTAATAAGCAAAGAATTCATCATTTCTTTAAGGGTGTGGTTTTTACGTTCTGCTATACCGTTTGATTGAGGTGTATATAGTGCCATTGTTTGATGGATTATACCATTTTGTCCACAAAATTCCTCGAATGGAAATTCATATTTGCCTTCTCTATCACTTCTTAAGGCTTTGATTTTCTTATTCAGTTGATTTTCATCTTCTATCTTGTATTGTTTAAACATTTCAAACGCCTCGTCTTTACTTCATAGTAGGTACACATAACAGTACCTAGTACAGTCATCAATAAAGGTAATAAAATATTTTTTCCCTCCTCGAGTTTGACACATTTTTAAATCACATACATCTGTATGTATTAAGTCTAAAGGTTCAGTTTTCCTTCCAACATGATGAAAGGAAGTTCTGATCATTTTTGTCTCAACACATATTTCACATTTATAACTTGAATTTATTGCAAACTTAGATAATCTAAGTTTATCATTTTGCGTAATGTATCAAAGTTAACATGGCCTAATCTAGCATGTCATATATTAGAGGATTCAACGATATAAATAGAAGATTCAACTTTATTATCACAATTCTTCGGTACAATAGTCATACATTCATTTTAAACAATCCATCACTTACATAATTTTTTCCAACATATACTCCATTCTTTAATAAAACAAAGTTGTTGGAGACAAAGCCTAATTTGAAGCCATTCTTGCTTAGCAATGATCTAGAAACCAAATTCTTTCGAATGTCTCGGACGTGTGGAACATCATTCAGCGTAAGCTTTTTTCTAGAGGTCATCATTAGAACAATTTTTCCTTTTCCTTTTACCTTCAACAGGTTTGTAGTTGGAAAACATCCACTTATTGGCACTTGTGTCTTATGACACCAGTATTCACAAACCATTCCTTCGAATTGCAAATCAAGTTGCATTCAGAAATACTCACAGGCAAGTTCATTTCAGAAACATCATTAGAGAGTTTATCGCACTCAGTGATATTTGCATGTTCTTTCTTTTTCTTTGGACCTCGACATTCGCTTGCCTTATGTCCTTTCTTCCCGCAATCATGACAGTTTCCTTTGAATTTCTTTGGTTTCTTTGCATTTGGATTATATTCCGTTTCCATTTGTTGTTTTTCTCAGCCTCGACAACATTTTCCTTTCCCACTATAACATTAGTCACTTTCTTCTCTGATTTTATGTTATCCTCTTTGGTTCTTAGTCGAATAACGAGACCTTCCATAGTTATTTCCTTGCGCTGATGCTTTAAATAATTTTTGTGGTCTTTCCACGACGGGGCAGTTTCTCAATAACAACAGCCACTTGAAATGATTCGCTCAAGGACATCTCTTCGTCGTGGATTCATGTATTATTACTAACAACTCTTGGATTTGACTGATTACAGTTTTGGCATCTATCATTTTGAAATCGAGGAATTTTCTGACAATGAAATTTTTCATTCCAACATCCTCCGTCTTGTTATTTTTATCCAAAGAAACCCAGAGTTCTTTCAAAGTCTTCACTGTGCAGTACACATTGTAATTTTTGCAGACGAAGTCTGAACTCTTTCAGACATTGAGTGCTTCGACTTTGGTTGCACCAGACTCCATTTCTTTCAGTGTCGGAGCATCCTCAGTGAGAAATTTCGCAAGGTTTAGGGTAGTCAAATAGAACATCTTCTATTTCGAACGCTTGAAATCCACCCTAGCGAACTTTTCCGACCTCTCACCATGCGATAAAGCGACAGTTGTTGTCGGAACCATTGTTCTGTTTTCAGTGGTGGCTATGGTTTGTTTTGTTGCCGAGGTGTTGCCATCTTGATTCATTGTCTAGAATAAAACAACCTCAATCAGTGACAAACAAATATCCAAAATTCTGTTTCGGGATTGTTATTGGCAATTCACCGATTAACAGTTGGCCAACAACTGAACAAAAAATAAAGATTAGAACTTAGCGTAATGGTAGTTCGCATTAGTATATGATTTGTCCGAGTCCAGTAAGAATATTGTTTCCTTGAAACAGAATTGCTCCCTCAACGACGCTGAAGGGTGGATGAACAACTGTTTCCGAAGATGAAACAGACTGATCTTCGCAACGTTGTGCTAGCAATTGCAGAGCAACGGCAAACTTATGTTAATTTGAACAAGAACAGTTTTTTGATGGTTTTCTGGTTGGGGCAAAAAAAATAAAAATCCTATTTTGATCCAACAACCAACTGAAAAGTGCCCCAATGTGCCTTAAACGTTCATTCGTCCATGGATACGGGCTGGGGCACGAGCAAGTCTGCGGGGTTGTTACCCGCTAAGTTGGTCTCCTTTTGGTTTAGACCTCTAGTAACCATATAACTATTATGGTCCTTACATCTTAATACACACACATATTTCTAATTTAATATTTATGATAAGATGTGAGACTATTCATATTCTCTAGGCTACTCATATTTCCTAGACAATTAATGTTTCATTCTTTATTTTATTTTCCAACAGCTTGTTCATTTTAAATGTAAGTAGGTCTTAGTATAAACAATTTTTTTTAGTTTTATACACGTTTTCTTCTATTGTATCCGAATATAAAAATAAATTAACATATGCTTACTGACACATTACTAAATATTTACACGGATAAAAATAATAGTGTTTCACTATCGGTATCCAGCTTTCTGCTGCGGTCACCATATCACTTTTGTTTTCTTTTTCTACAACTACGGTCGATAGACAACCTTCGAACTAAGCAGGGTTTGATCGGCGATTGACCGTCGACCGCATGACCACCAGCACAATGCTGGATGCGGGATAGCAGTACCCAAAATAATAAATACAACTCTTATGACGCTATATCAAGAAGACAAACCTGTGTAATAAGAAATATCTTTCTATGAACTGTAATCTCCTTTGATAGTAAACACATCTTTTCATACCGAACCATAAATAAATAGAATAACAACACTTCTATGGAATTATGTTTCTTCATCATCATTTGAAAAAGTCTATTCTTTAAAGGTTTATATTTCAAATACGCCTACTTATTCTTTTTCAATTAATCTTAAAATTGCTCTTTATGTTCTGATGCTTCAATCAGAAGAGTTTTTGGGAATATATCAGCAGTTTATTCTTCTGATCGGCAATCAATATGATTAATGATCTGTTTGTTGAATTGCTTTTGAAGGAAAACGTATTTTATATCAAAATGTTTACTCCTTTACGATGAACTAGATTTATTTTACACATACCGCTAATGTTAACAAGATTTTTTTCTTCATATTACCCTTTTCAAATTATAAATCATATTTTACTAATGTTTTTTCATTTACAGTACCGTGTTTTCAAGTAAAGGAAAGAAGTATGATTCTAGTTCTAAAATAATACTTTGATAATGATTGTCATCCATTTTTTCCTATCAATAACACTAGATTGAACAAAAAGCGTTTGACTAAAACTAATTTTTTTTATATTTACTTAAGATTTTATTGAAATCTTATGCAGTACAAGCTACGAAACCTGGCGAGCTACAAGATGGAAATTAAACAATGCCCAGGGCGAAGTAGGCTAGAAGTTTATCATTACATAGTGTGTGACTAGGAATCAAATAAAACCTAGTTTGTTTCATGCTAGGAATTAATCAAAACTTAGTTTGCTGCATGCTATGAATTAACGAAAAGCATGTCTTAGGCTCATAGTTATAATTAAGTGGTATTACATTAACTCAGGGAGCAATTGAGAAACAAAGCACTAAACCATTAAAAAAAATTAAATTTTTTAAGGGTATTATTAGTAAAAACGGGGTGAGAATAGTAATTTATGGGGTGCATCTTTTTTCAAAACACATCGAGGTGAGAAAAGAAATATTTCGAGTGGTAATATATGTAACCAAAACTGAAAATACCTTTTATTTTTCACCTTTTGGAAAATATCAAAACCACATTCTCATTTCCACTTCTTCACTCTACTATAATGGTTGGATTTTTCCTCCTCTTCTCTCATGTCTTTTGATAATATATATTGTAAAAGCAAAATACAAAACTCAAGTTTAATGAAACAACCCTAAAATTTTCATAATTTTCTTTTTTATGTTTTGGAAGTTTAGTCTGAAACAAATTATTCATCATTACCCAAATAACTTGGATCTAATAAAGGATTTGGATGAAACATAAAAGTTAGAAGGGTCAGGAAAAGAAAATGTCTTCTCTCAACAAAAGAGAACTGTATCACAATAGTTAATGTTACATGTTTGAACCAAAAATAGCACAAACACCTAGAATATATGTAGAGAATAAAATATGAAGAAATATAAATGAAAATGAGAAATAAACAAGACACAATCATTTGTAGTGGTTCAGCAAAGCTAGGCATACGTCCACTTTAAGATTTTATTGCTTATATCTGATTTGGAGGCAGAAGCTCTTAGGGGTCGGTACAACTCCGACACTTAGACATTCATAATTTCAAGAATATAGAGTAGAGAAGAGCTAGAGCCAAAAAATCCTAAAAAATGAGCCCTACCCTCCTATTTATAGAGATAGGGGCCTAAAATCTCGTACAAGATATCTCCAAGCCGCTCTCCATGCTTTAGACCAATTCTTTCAAGAAAGTAGGTGCCACCTCATCAGTTTATATGGGTTGGTACAACTCCAAGATTAGGGGTCGATACCAACCCATAAGATGGCCAATATGACCGCCTTTAACTCTTCTTCTTGGCTCATCTTGTGGTTAGCTTTGTGATTCCATGGTTATTTGCACCAATATTAGCTTGTTTCTGAGTTCAAATGATGGATTGTGGGAGAACAGAATTGCAGCTCCAAGTGTTCGTGGAGATTGACGGAGAACTGCATTGGAAGAACAAAACGACATTGATAATAGGCTTTTAGTATCACATGAGACATGTAGGCAGAAAATGGGTCCCCTAAGTGAAGGAAATAAGGATCGGTATCGACCTATAATATTGGTGGATCCATGTTGCTTTGGTCTTGGGTTGTTCTTGAATTGACCTTGTGACTTTGTTTGTATCTAGTTCTTGGACTTTTGGGCTATATTTCTGGGCTTCCTGCCTTGATACTCCAGTCCGACTCGTCCAATCTGTCTAAATATGCCCTGATCAAAAGGCTGGATAACGCTTGCCTCCCAAATTACATCTCGTTTCAAACACGATGTTCTTTGAATTGAGATAGGTTAGAGTTGCTGCAAAGGACCTCACTCTGTGTTCCGAATGGTCATTATCTTTCTTTTGAATCGTTGCTGTGATAAAGTTATGTCTACTGTTATCCATCGCGAGGCTCTACCAACATCTGGGATTATGAATCTGAAACGTATTCTCGTGGTCCGTCATTCCAAGTTTCATGATTTTAAACTGATTCCATCCATGGATCTCTCAAGTTTGAATTTAATTTCCCTTTTGATTCTAGTCATCGGGTATTGGATATATATATATATATATATATATATATATATATATATATATATATGTACATATATTCACATGCATGCTCTTGGATGGAGGAGTATAGGTGCATGGTCCATCACATGCATACGCTTAGGCATAAATCTACACATACACACGGATACACACACATACATATATACATATGTGTTTGCCTTAAAAAAAACTCTTGATTTCGGCACCGACCCATAATCTAAGGTCGGTACCGACTTGAGGGTTGGAAGAAAATCCCAAGTTTCATTGCTAAAACTTTGGGTCTAAGCTTAGGTTATATAACCCATTTCACTCCACTTCGCTTTTCATTTCTTGGGCTTTTTCTTTCTTTCCTTCTTTTCCTTCTTCTCTACAGAAGAAGGCACGCTGGATTCCTCCGACTGCTTCCTTACACTTCCCCCACTTCCTTTCCCCTTGGGTAGAGTGCTTTGCGAAGATCCCACAGGCACACTTTGAGTGCTCTCGGGTGGAGGAATGGAGATTGGAGTGCTTTGCGAAGATACCACGGGCACACTTTGAGTGCTCCCAGGCGGAGGAATATGGACTGGAGCGAAGGTAGTCTGCCCGAGCAAGGCAATCAATAAAGGAGGAGGAATGGCCTCAAACTTCTCCTTCTTAATCTCTGTAGCAAGGAGGATGTGTTTCTCAATTTTCTCTAGCTTGTCCTCCTTGGCATGGCCAAGTTCCTGTTTAAGTTGACTAACGGTTCGACCTGATAGTGACTTAGAAAATCTAATTATCACAACATCCTCATCGATCTAAGCTTCCTGAGTCCCACCAAGCCCCTTATCCAGCAAAGCATCAATCATTCACTCATTAAGGCCGCGAGTTCCTTCAATCGGAATGGTTGGAATAGTTGTTGAAGTTGTAATAGTTACTAATTCCATTGCAGATGCTTGTTGTCCCGACTGAGAGTCCTTATTAGGAAGAGGAGCGATTCAAGGCGACTTGAAACTTGGGAGATATAACAAGATAAATTATCGACGTCGATCGCCACATGTCAACTCTCTTAAATATAGGAGAAGTCAGCAAGATACCTTCTTCGGTTTGGGGTTCTATGTGGGCCGTACTGTCATAGGAGATGCCCTCAGGAATGGGAGAAAGAATAATGCATTTGGGCATCTGAGGATGTTCAGGATCATACCTGGGATTAGAAGATGAATCTAGGGCAACTTGGGACCAAATTATTTCACTGGCAATTGCATCATCTAGTGTTGATACAGAGCCTTCGCCCAAGTCTTTTTGCACCGTTTGCCACTAGCTCCGGATGGAGAATAAGCTGACCATTCTTTAACACTTTGGGCCCGTATCTCACTAGGATTTCTCTCTTGAGCTGTTCCAAATTCACTTCACTACCCTTAAGATAAGCCTTTTCTTTTTCGATAATTTTCTCCCAGGCAAGGGCGAGGATTTAGGGATAATCATCTTTGAACCACTCCAAGTTGCGGAATTTGAGCACATTAGTGTTGTACTTGATAAGTAGTGGCTTAAAATTTTCCATCACCCGCTCTTCGGCGGCCTCAACTTCCCTCTTGACGAGCACATCAATGTCTTTAGTGCACTCGACAACCTTATCTCTTTCTTCCCTGGCATCGAGCAACTCATCACAATAAGTTTGGGCTGTTGGAGCGCTTCATCCTTTTTTTGGTTTTGTGCTCAAGTTTGGTCTTCACCTTAGCCGCAGTTCTGTTCACAGCATCTCTCTCCAGTACCAAATTAAGATTTCGATGGAAGGCTCTCTTTATCTCATCTCGATGTTTGGTCCTCTCCTCTTCGAGTGCCTTGACGGCATCCTCGGCTTTTTTCTAAGCTATGATTTGAGATTTCCTCAAGTTTTCGACTTTAGCATCGAGAGTGGCTATAATCCTCTTGTTTTCCTTCGATTAATTTTTTATTTTCAATTTCAAGCTGCCTTTCCCTCGAGACTTTGGAGATCTTTTCAACCAATTTTGACCATTTGTTATACTAATTGTGGACATCGGTTACGCAAGCGATGGTCATGATTGGACTTTAGATGGAATTCTTTTTAAGTTAGGCATAAACTTAAGCCCATCAATGTAGATATTTGGAAATTGCTCCTTCAGTTTAGCCATTCAAGCGTCAGCGGCAAGTTGTTGCTTCACAGTGACAATCGAAGATTCAGCAGTTTCTTTGCCAAGTCTATGATGAGAAGTCTCGAAACCACTCTTTTGGTGCGTACGGTCAGAAGATCGACTATGATGGGATGAGGTTAACTGCTGAGTAGGAATAGAAGCTGAGGGTGGAGCACGAGAAATACCACCTATCAGAATGTCATCGTGACAATCAGAAGGTCTATCTAGACCTCTAGGAAGAGGTGACCTAGACCTAGAGCGATGCTTGGAAGCAGAGTCATGTAAGGAGCGGTCTCTATCATAGATGCTCCTATCTCGATTGTCCCTATCACGGCTAGATCGATATCCTGATCCAGAATTTCGACCACCCCCTGATCATAGATGAAGAAGTTAGGTCTAATAAACAAGGAGGAAAGTCAAGTGTTGTGCTGTGGCCTACAGTGCACGTATGTGTAAGTGTCCTAGTGTCCCCCCGACGGACCATGAGCTGGATCTTTGCTCAAGGGAATGATCTCTCCCACACTGTAAGCGATGATATCCTTATCAAAGTGAAAAGGAGAGTAGACGCCCTCCAAACTAATGTTACCGACATCGATGGAGCCAAACTCGGTAGGAATTGGCCCTAATCCAGCAAATGTTCCTGTTGATGTTATATAAGGTGTCTTTTCTACAGTGTGACCGTCGGAGGCTATGTAAAAGTCCGAACCTTAGAAATTTTTACTACTAGTCTCTTCCTCAGAGCAGACTGTTGACCGTCTTTAGATTACTCAATCTGAGACTCATGTCCCACGTCAATGTTACCTTGGCCAGCTTTACCATTTTCACCCATTATCTCACCTTCCTCGGTATGTTTTTGTGCTTGATCAATATTTTCTTCAACTTTAGCCCTGGGACTCGGGACTAGGGGCACGTCTGGATCAAGCTTGCCTCCTCCAGGCAAGTTGTCGTGATCATCATCGTAATCACTGGCAACCACTGGGACTATACTAGTACTGCAGCCCACTTCTAACAAACCATAGGCAAGAAAATTCTCATCTGACAGAAGAGCTTTGACGTCTCGATATTCTGCCGGAATGACCATAAGAACATTAATGGCATCTGAAAGCGCCTCGCTCTTGGGTTTTGCCGGAACATTTGGATAACCAAGAAACATGAGTTAGACCTGTGAATCAAATGGAAAATTCATATAAAACATATAAAATAGTGCTTACATCCACATAACCATTTAAGGGCAAACCCAGGAGGACAACGCACATAGAACCACTCGCTTATCGATTCTTTATTGTCCTCTCATTCAACTTACGATAATCGATACATAGCCTTAACGCTCCATTTAGCTTCTTAGCAAACACTATTGTTGCACCCGAAGGCGAACTACTCGGCCTGATAAAGCTCTTGCCCTCTAAATCCACCAACTGCACCTTCAACTCCCTCATCTTTGAAGGGGTCATCCTGCTTGGCGACCTACTCACTGGTTCTGCTCCCGAAACTAAATCTATCCGAAACTCAATTGCTTGTTTTGATGGAAATCCAACTACAGGCTCAAAAACATCTGTGAATTCTCTGACCACGAAAACTCGGCTCAACTCATCATCTGATTCCAAAGCACCCAATAAAGCAAACACTGCACCACTATACGTTATAAGCAATCCGGTTGCTACAATGAGGGTGTCTAAGAGATATCTTCCTATCCTGGAAAAATATCCTAGCATCATACTCACTTAACCAATCCATACCAAGGATAATCCCAAACCCCACAAAATCAAACACATGCAAACTGCAAACAAAAGTATGACCTAACATGTCAAACTTCAACTGGTTGCACCTCAACCCTAGAGTTGCATACCCTCCTATTGGATTCACAACCCGTAAGGAAGTAACTAAATAAGTGGGTTCAAGGTTAAGCTTATCTATCAAACATCTATATATAAAAGAATGTGATGCACCGGTATCAAATAAAACGCTAACAACCATACCATGAATCTGAAGCATACCTCCCAAAAATGTCTTTCCCTTCTCATGAGCTGTCGGCTTTGAAGTAGCAGGTTCCAACGCATAAACCTTGCCCTTACCATCTCTAACGGGCTCCTCGCATTGGTTCTTGTAGCGGCCTATCTGGTCACAGTTGAAGCACCTAACATTGTTCTTCCCCACCACTTCCTTAGCCTTCCCAGAACGACACTCATCGGCAAAGTGCCCCTTTTTATCGCACTTGAAGAAGAAAATCTCAGACTTCCCTCTCTTGGCTGCTCCACTCTTCTGAGCACCCTTCTTGTGGAAAAATTTTCTCTTCTGGCCCTGCCCAACCTAGACATCCTTAGCCTTGCTCTTCTCTAGAGACTCAAGAATCTCCTCTTGCCTCATGGCCATCTCCACAACCACATCACAGGGATCTCTGATATACGGTAATACAACCCTGGCCAAATCAGGCTTCAACCCCCGGATGAACTTCTCATTCCTCTTCATCACAATATCAACAGCAGTAAAACCGTACTGAGCCAACTCCTCAAACCTTCTGGCATATTCCGCAACTGACATCTCTCCCTTCTCTAACCTAGCAAACTTCTTGATCAGAGCTGACTATGCCATAACTGACATGAACCTCTACTGGAACCTCCTTTTAAACTCTACCCATGTCATCTCTTCCTCATCTACTGCCACTGTTACACTGTTCCACCAAAACAATGTAGCTCCTTGAAGCTGTCTGGATGTTAACCTCCTCTTCTACTCATCATTGAGCCTCAAGTCTACAAAGATCCTCTCACAATGCAGCAACCAATTCTCTACCTCGATAGCATCCTCAATTCCAATAAAAGGCTTCTCTCCGAGCTTAACATAATCCCCACTCAGCTTGGCATAATCCTGGACAATTGGAACTTCCGAAACTCCTCCACCTACACCTGCAGCAACACCTGCCTACACCATATTCATGAAGAACTGATATATAGCTTCCATTCGGACCTGCGGAACCCCATCACCTACATTCTCAGCCTAAGCTTGACCTTGGTTTCTCCTAACATTAGGTCAGGCATTCCCTTCGGTGCTTCACCTTCATGGGTTAACACTTCCTCTTCTACCATCCATATCTGATTCAAATCTTGTGAGATACATAAAGATAACCAAAGCAAAGATAGGAGACTAGAGATAAAGCATATACTTATATATAACAAATACAAGTACGTTACTATAGCATTATCCCAACCCCAATATTACTCTAATTCCTTAGGATTTTGTTTTCAAAACCATTTTTAGTTAAAAAAAATTCATAAACCTATGCTCTGATACCAAGTTGTAACATCCCGTATCTGTAGGCCAAAAGCTAAGCGCTACAGATGCTACAGTCATCCATAGTATTGACTTCTAGTGACGAAATACGGTAATGCTAATGGTATCCATAATATCAGAAGCATTTGAATATGAACAAAATCACTGATTTCCAAAAACCATAATTATAGTGATTACATTTCAACAAAATCATATCTAAGTTACAAAATCCCAAAACGTATTCCCAGGAAATGATCAAATATAAATTTACAATAATACGCCAAGAGCGACATATGATGATGTCCCCTTGGATGATCAAAGAAATGTTGTCATATTTGACATAATACACAACGGAAACAAAATGAACTGAATTCCTAAATTAGCTATCTGTCAGCCACCTACTCGTCTCCGTAAGCTTTATTGCCAAAACTATGAAAACCTGAAAACATAAACCCTTAGCCTACTCAAATCAAATTTTGAGCACCCGAGAGTTTAAGGGGAAATAAAAACTTCGAGTCAGACATAAAGCCTGGTGTGAATAATATTGTTCATCTCTGTTAATTTATGTTAAGTGAGGCCACGCCACTTAGCGGAACAGGTTTCCGCTCATTAACATTTCTTTAAAATTTATCCTCTTGCAATTCGTTTTCCTGCAACCAAAACTGGTCAAAACATCTATAAAGCATTATTATGTAAACATACATAAATATATCAGGTAATAAAATAAACTATCTATTTATACACAAAAGTTTTTTTTGGCTAACTTTTAACCTTTGGCTGACTCGGGCCTACCAGACAACATCAAAATTTATCTAACATCTGTTAGACACTCTTCTTCATCTGGACTATCTGTCCTTAACTATCTGTTAAATACTTCTCTTCTGGACGGTCTATCCTTAACTTATCATCTTCCAGGGTCACCTGATCCTAATGGTTTTGCGGGCTCACCAATAACCTATCTGTATGCAAAACATATTCCTCTCTGTGTGTATCTATAATTTTAATCTTACCTGTGAAAAAGCCCTACACACTTGAATTTTTAGCTAAATTAGCTGGGGCTAATAGCTAATGTATAGGGCGCGACGCTATATTAGTCCTATCTTGTATCTAATATCTGAGTCATTTTACTTAGGGATATCTTCCCAAAAATTTCCTTGAAAACCTTTTCAAAATGATTTAAAATCTTTAAATCAAACTCAAACAAGGAAGATATATATTCTCTTATGCTTTACTCAAAACCACCTTGCCATGTTATATATATATTTTACTCAAATCATAGTTGATGAAAACACTTAGGTAGTGTTTGGTTTGTTATTTTTAGTTTTGGGTTTTCGTCCACACAAAAATACACATGACATATGTATATTGCCGAAAACGACTAATTTAGAAAACGAAATCAACATACAAAATAGAAAACAACTTTTTTTTTATTTTTCTTTTTTTGGGAAATAACATAAGCGCGTAAAATAATCCATTCTTCCATCGTCCCTCCATTTCTTTCATCCCTTCCGTCATACCTCCATTCTTTTTATATTTGACATACGTATTGAAAACCGAAAATACAAAATTCTTTTTTAAACCAAACACTACCTTAATTTTTGAAAGTCCCCCTTTCAAAGCCTTTGAAAGTACCCCTTTCGAAACCATGTAAAATCCTTTCTTTTATCTAAGCCGAAAGGCCAAAATTTTCCTTTTGAAACCATTCTCAAAACCCTTTCGAAACCTTTGGAGATCCTTCCCTTTTGAAAGCTTTAAAACCTTTGACATCTTTCTTCTAAAACCTTTAAACATTGCCTTTCAAAACCATTGGAAAACCTTTCCTTTCGAAACCATCAGAAAACAACACCTTTCGACTCCTTCGAAACCCTTAGGGAACCACCCCTTCGAAACCTCTTTTAAAACCTTTCGAAAGCATTAAACCTAAACCTTTCGAAAGTATTTGGGGGTTCAATTTAAAACATTTTGAAACCATTCGAAGTTGACTACTTTGGAACATGTTTTGGTTAAAATCATTTTGATTATGCCTTCAAGTAGAGCAAAAGGATATAAACTCATTAAAGTCGAAAGCACCTTTTGAAACCATTCAAATCATCTCTTTCGAAACCATTTTGGGTTATATTTCATTCAAAGAAAAAGAGCCTTTAAATTCATATAAGTCGAAAGCAACTATTTCGAAACCATTTTTTAAGTAATAAAATGATGGTATTGAAACCATCCTTCCGAAAACAATAGAGAGGTGGCCAAATTTTAAAAAAACAAAAGGGTCCCTTCGAAACCATTTGGATCGAAAGGTTGGAAGTAGCAGCTAAAGGCTTCGACCATGTCGAAAGCAATCATTTAAAACAAAAGAGAAACCCAATCAAAACCATTCCTTTCAACCATTTGACTTAGTCGAAACCTAATTAAGTCGAAAGCAACTTAGTCGAAAGCAAGCAGGCATTCGTTTCTTTAAAACCAAAGCAAAGTCCCATCCCTTTCGGAACCCCATGGTTTCGACCATATACCTTTCGCCTTATTCCAATTCATTATGTACCAGTTACCTGATACCATATGTATTGGTTTCGACTGTGTCGGAAGGGTAGTATGGTGGCGGAACCTAGGTGTCGAAGGAGACGAAATAGTAAAAAGGCTGTTTATTTGTACTTTTAAAATAGTCCTTTTGTACCTAACCTTCCTTGTTTCTCTAGATCTGATTGGTTTCCAGGTTTTCTTTCTTTTCAAAAGTGCTGCTGACTTTCCATTTTAGGCAAATTAAACATTTTACAAAAAGCCCCTTCTCCTCTATAATTATATAAAACATTTAAGTCTCATACCTTAAATAATTTTATATAGCCATTAAAAATTCTTACGAAAAATCTGGAAAAATTCCAATAAATCAAATTATATAGTTCTTTAACATATAAAAATTTCAAACCTAAATAATTAATTATTTACCCGTAAATAATTTATAACCCAAAATAAAAGTTTCTTTACTAGAAAATTCATATAAAATCCACATTAATTCCAAAAATTCTAAAAATTGAAACCCATCTTCAAAATATTATTTTTGATCTATATAAAAATTCGCAAGGCACAAAGATGTCATTTAACTGGGTTGTACCTTAAAACATATCATAAAATTCATTATGAACATGTATAATTCATCAACAAGTATATATAAACATCTCATCATTCAAAAACATGGCAATATATTGCAAAATATTTTGGAATCATCATCAAACCGAAATCAATCCAAAATAGAGATGTATACATTATTCACCTTAAGCTTTGTGATTAAAGAGATTGAGATACAAATAGATTTGATTTACTTAAGCTTCTTCCTAGCTTATCTTCTTTCTTTTTCCCTTTTTCTCGTTAATGGTGGCCGACCATGCTTTATAAAATTTGAAAATGAAATGAAATGAATGTGTGTTACTATACACGGCTATGGGAGAAGATATAGGAATGGCCTCTTTCCTATATTACCCCTCCTCTTATTCATTTTAAACCCTTCTTTTAATTCAATGTTAAATGGCACGGCTACCCCTTTAATGAAATCAAATCTCAATCCCCTAATCAACACATTATTGTATTTAATTTATCTAATTAAATATCCTAAGTAGTATTATCAAAAATCTGGGGTGTTACATCGGATATGTGTGGGATCTCGCCAGAGAAAGCGAGCCATGCATTAAATATAAATCCCAAATGCATTCCTATGAAACTGAAACGCCGCAGCTTGGGTCTAGAGAGATCCGCTGCACTCAAAGAAGAGGTGGATAAGCTAAAGGACAATGGCTTTATCTGTGATGCCTTATATCTGGAGTGGGTATCTAATCCTGTCTTCGTGAAGAAAGTGAACGGGAAGTGAAGAACATGCATCGACTATTTTGATTTGAATACGACGTACCCAAAAGACAGCTTCTCACTCCAGAGGATCGATTAGTTGGTGGATTCGACGGCTGGACATAAGCTACTTTCATTCATGGATGCATACTATGGATACAACCAAACCCCTATGCACATCCCGGATCAGAAACACACCAGCTTTATAACCGACCTCAGACTGTATTGCTATTTGGTCAAGCTTTTTGGATTAAAGAATGCAGGAGCAACCTTCCAAAGGCTCATAAACCGGATGTTAAGAGACTAGATTGGACGATAGATGGAAGTCTACGTGAATGACATGCTCGTAAAGTCACGGCATTCGGTGAACCACATTGATGATTTAACAGAGAATGTTTGGCATCCTCAGAAAATGCGGGATGAAGCTCAATCCCTTGAGATGCTCTTTTGGCGTTATGCTAGGGAAATTTTTGGGACTCATTGTGAACTCCCGTGAGAATAAAGCCAATCCTAATCCCAAAAAGATCTAGGCATTGAGAAAGACTAAGGCTCCGAAGACTGTTAACAAGAAAATTTGTCAACACCTTAACATGGAATTTGAAGTATAAGTGATTGCTTCAAAACCTCCTTTCAAACAGATAGAAAAAGATGATGCTTGTTGATTCTTTTAAGTTCTCCTTACGAATATGATGTGATAGACGAAACTTCTTTTTTTATGACCTTTCGACGTGGTGGAAACGTTCAACTTCCTTTTATAATGAGCTTATTCAAGTGATTTTGGACTCCTTCGGAGCCACCTTTCGAAGTAATAAAGTGGTAGCAGTTTTGAGCTAAAACTCAAAGGACACGTGAATACTAGGGGCTTCGGCTTAATCAAAAGGGAACCTTTCGTCCAGGTCGACTTAAGATGTTCAAAATTATGTGCAAATAGAATCCCAATGCAGCTATATAATTGAAATTATTATAATCTTTTTTTATCGATCAAAGATATACAAACTGATCAAATCCCCAATTTGATATTGAAATTAGGGTTTACAAACCTTTAAAAAATACAAGTAAGAAATGAAAGAAAATCCCCTAAAAGAAGACCCCTAGGGTCCTGTTATAAGTGCAGGTTGGCACCTTTCGTCTCAACGCTTTTCGACACGGTCGAAAGATCTGCTTTCTTGCTTTTGTGCACGTCTTCTGAATCATAGCTTTTGACCTTATCAAAAGGATCACATGGCCGACTTCCTGCTACCGCTAAAGATTAGGCTTCCTCTATCTCGCTTTATTGCTTTCGACTCCATCGAAAGGTATATTGCTTGATAGCTTTCAACTTCATCGAAAGGTGGGTATATGCGCTCTTCAATTTGCTGAAATATGCCTTATAAATTGAAAAGGGTGTAGACTTTCGATGCTGTCGAAACATTTGCTTTGTGGGTTTTGAATGAGTCGAAATACCGATAAGAAATTAGCTGCAGATGACATCATTCAGAAGCGCTCTATCTGACTGGTGCGGAACCTTATGTTTTAGTATGATGGAGGACGTTATATTGAACTCGTATAATTCTTTCTTCGTAGGTGAGGATGGCTTTAACCAATTAAAAAGGCTAATATATGTTTACGAAAGGGTTGTTTTGGCCATACGTTCTTCTGATGAAGGTAGATGAAGACGAAACCAATCGTTTCGAATGGCTCGACGCTCATGTGGAAAGCATACTATTCATTGCCTTCGAAAGGCACCTTCCAACCTCTTTGAAAGCTCTTTACTTGTCCAAAATACTACTGGGGCATCCTTTTGGCCTCTTCAAAAGGCTTTCCTAACAATATCTTCTTCTTGTCGAATACTTTATTTAATGTTTTCGGAGACCACTTTAATGTCTTCTGACCCTAACCAATGCTCTTGTTCCTTCTTTCATACTTTCACTCTCGGGCATATTTTATGGATAACATTTAGCCCCCCTAGTATGAAAGAAGCTTTTGTTCTTTAGGACAAAAACTCCAAGAATTTCTTTCTTTGTCTCCTGCAAAGTAGATAATAACTCCTATTAGGGTCATAACCTTATTATGAGACCTTGATGGGTAACTTTATGATCCAAGACGTCATCTAGTAAATTTATTGGGCAGAGCATTCAAACAATTACATGACCAAATCTTTTTAATACCAATAATGAAAATATGAATCGATATCACCTGGTCTGTCGTCGTTAATCTTTAGTACATAAACTTTCCTAAAGGGCCATTACATACTCCAAAACCTCTGCTCTTGGGTTATGTTTACTTTAGCCATTGGGGATTAATTCCTCACTCTTGGTGGTTTTACCCAGCTTCCCTATTACAATTTTATCTTCATCCCTTCACATCATCTTCTAACAAAAAGCAATAAAGTCTGCTTGATAAGAAACTCTTTTCTGGAATTCTTATCTAGTATTGGTGTGGAAACATTAAATTTTCAAATAATCCTAATACAAAATCTCAAAATTTATCCAGAAAATTTCTAAATCCGAAAAATCAATGGGAAACCTATAACTCACCATGAAAACTCAATAAAGAAATCAACAATTCATAAAAATCAGGAGACCGATAAGAAATCATCACGAAAATCCAATGGGGAAACAAAGTACATGAAACTTACAAATCATCATAAAAGTCAATGAGGAAATTATAGAATTCACGAAACTAGAAATTCAATAAGAGGTCATTGCTAAAATTGAATTAGGAAGTCAAAAATATGGAATTCACCAGTCATCATAAAAATCCATAAGAAAATTTAGGATTCACAAAACTAGAAGCCCAATAAGGGATCATCACAAAAATCTCATGAGGAAACCAAGAATATGAAATTCATAAATCATTATAAGAATCAATAGAGAAATTTAAGATTCATAAAACTAGAAAGTTATTAGGAAATCATTATTAGAAGAAAATGAGAATTCAGGAATGTAATTAGAAATTTATTGGGATCTCACCTGTCAAAAAAACTGCTCAAAGCTTTTTCTAATACTAGTACAAAGTCAGAAATTCAATGAGAAATCTATAGATCATCATGGAAATTTAGTAAAGAAACAAAGAGTTCAATAACTCATAAAAATAAAAAATCAATCAAGAAATCATTAAGAAAAAAAACGGAAACTCAAAATCCATCAAATCAGGAATACAATCAAAATCTTGTCAGGATCTCATCTGACGAATAGACTACTCAAAATTTCATTCAATACAAGTACAAAGTCAAAGAACTATATGGTAATGGTAGACTTAGTAGGCTTTAGCAAAAGATCCCTAAGCCTATCTGGCCTTAATTCTAAAGTCATTCCTAAAATACTATGCTAGAGATTTATTTAAAACTTATACCTTGAATAGTGACGAGGATTCTCGTCTTTCAAAGGATAGTATCCTATTAATTGCTGTTTAATTCCTAAAGTGCCTATAAGTTAGTAGTATTATTGTTATATTGGAGCCACGTAGTTCCATAAAGCCTTGCAGTCATTTGGAATAGTAGTTCCGTAGTACCAGTCAGCCATTCGGAGTAGTAGTTCCGTAGGACTAGTCAACAATTCAGTAGATAGTTCCATTCCGTTGTTCAGCTATTCAGCCGTCCAACCGTCCAACCGTCCAGTAGGTAATTCTGTTCTGTTAACTAGCCGTTCAACAGTTCAAGCTCCGTTTGACTAGTCGGTCGTTCAACAGTGCAAGTTCCTTCCTACTGCTTGGCCGTTCAGTAGTGCAATAGTCCAAATAACATATTTATATAAATATATATAATATATAGACTCTTCTATCCTAAAGGGTCACCTTATTTCTAAGGATTTGGAATTCGTTTACTTAATCTATTCTTCAAATGAAGTCACTTTTATCTTTGTAGTAAAAATTTGTTAGATGTTTCATTCCTTTAGCCTTTGTATAGATCTTTGCTTTCCATCCCATTTTACGGATTTCTTTATCCATTTTCTTGTCCGTGTCTCCTTTTAGGATGAAAATTTCTTAATTCTTCGACGTGGAAGCCATTTTTCATGCATTTTATGTCTTGAAGGTTGCTAGTGGATACTTTATCCTTTTTTATTATGGTTTTGGATTCCTTGTCTGTTCGTGATTATAGCGTTGGACATCTTCATTCTTTTGTCTTTGTCTGTACACTTTTTGGGATTCATCTTTGTTTTATATGATGGATATATTTCTTTCTTTAACCCTTTGTTCCTATGGGTTTTGACTTTTGTTTTGAGTTGTAGACATCTTTGTCTTTCCTCATCTCTTTGGTGCCTCTTCTAGGCTTCCCTTGGTTCTAAGGGATGTAATGTATGTTAGGTTGACCTTCTTTTAAAAGGTTGCTGGTGGGTGCTTGACCCGATCCTCCACTTAAGAGGTGAATTGGACGTTAGGGGTTTTGACCCTCACTTTAGGATGTGCTATGAAAGATCGTTGTAGGCTTTTGTCCCTCCCTCTAGGAGGTTCTACGGAAGAGCGTCGTAGGCTTATGTCCCTCCCTCTAGGAGGTGCTATGGAAGAGCGTCGTAGGCTTTTGTCCCTCCCTCTAGGAGGTGCTACGGAAGAGCAACGTAGGCTTTTGTCCCTCTCTCTAAGAGGTGCTATGGAATAGCATCGTAGGCTTTGATATTTGTATATAAAAATCATTTTTATATGAAAATAATTTTTGGCCAATTAAAATGTTTGCAAACATCTTTTGAACGTCGGTCTCTTTGAGAGAAAATAGTTTTGTAATCGAACCCTTCTAATATATCAAGGGGTACCTTTTTCGAAAAAGGGTTTGGATACATGAATCTTTCTGATAAAAGAATCTTTTCTTAATGTTTCCTTTTGCAAGGGTTCTCTTGCTATTCTCGTAATAGAGAGACAGATCTGAAATAAGAGATTGGAAGGTCATGATTCATGAACCAATGGTCTTTAAGTCAAGAATAGGATTCTCTAATCTGAGTTTCTTGCCAATAAACTTTTGATAGCTTTAAAACTTTTCTTGAAAAAGCATGTATAGGCTTCTCCTCGCCAATGATTTTAGAAAACTTCAAAATATTGAGATTGCTTATTTAGAAACCCTTTGTGTGCATTTACTAATGCTATATAGTATCTTTGGAAGATTGCACAAATCAATTTTTGAAATATATGGACATTTGTCTTCTCCTGGTTGTGGGGTAATTGTAAATAACCTTTCTATGTAGATACATTAGAGAAATTTCTTTCAAAATATTTGCCAAAAATAGAGTTGGCATACATTTAGATATATAACTATACCGTGGTAGGCACCGCTTAGTAACGAAGTGGTCTATTTGCAAGTTTTCCTCAAAGGTTAGTGAAGGATCCAAGGTTTCGTGAGAGCAAGCTTTTATATTGCGTTGATTGAAGCATCGATAGTTATTTTTGTATCAGGCATTTAAGTTGTCTTAATTAGGTAGCTGAAAATTTGTTGTGCTCCAAAAGTATGTTGGATGCTATGGACTGGTTCTGTTTTACCTGTAATGACACTCAAATTTTGAATCAGTACATGACTAATTTCCAGCATAAATCAAAGTACAAATTAAATTAAAAAGCTAGAAAAGGAGAGTGTTCATAGTTGAACTAATGCTGCAAGACTTCATGATTTGATATGGGTCCGCATTTTGAGGTTCCTAAGCTGCTTTCTTCTTAGCTTGAACAAGAAGTTTCTTTAAGTTTCTTTAATGAACTCTTTTAGGAATCCTGACCTAATCATACCTTGTATTTGCATTTGCTAAAATGCAGCATTTATCGATTTCATGTCCGTTTGCTTTTTGGTAATCACAGTAACTTCCTACTTTATTTGCTTTAGGAAAGTTTCGGATCTTATAAAGAATAGAAAAATTTTCACTGTCCATTACCATGGTGAATATGTGAGAGAGGGTCTTGTTTAGGACTACATAATTGGATCCAGAAATCTCTTTTCGACCCCTCTTCTGGTTTCCACTTTTCCTTGGTCTCTTGTCGAGATGCTTAAAGTCAGATTTTTCTTCTCTACATTCTCGATGAAATTTTCTCATAGCATGATGCGTTTCATCCATTTGCATAAATTTTTCATCTCGAAGATATAAATGTTGTAAATCTTTGCATCCATTAACATAAAGGTCTTTCCATAAAGGGTTTGTTCGATCAATCCTGATCGAACTGCCATAAGCTTTTCTCTATCAGTTTTACTTTCTGCTTTTAATGCCCTTGTACTTAATCTGTTCAAGTATTTGCCAAGCAATTCTCCTGGTTTTTGTTTGATTGTAGCTAACAAGCTAAAGTCCATGGTTGAGTCTCTGAACATAGAAAATTGTGTCATGAAGTCATAAGTAAATTGTTTCCAAGAACAGATGGTTTCTGCCATGTAATTCTTGTACCATTTGATAGCTGCTCCTTGAAAAGTAACCGGGGAAAGTTTGCAGCAAATTGGTCCAGCAGCATTATATAGGATCATTCAGTTTTCAAAAGCTGCAAGGTGATCATCTGGATTAGTAGTTCTATCATACTTTAGTAGGGGGATTTGAATATGAGGAGGGATGCTGACTACCATTATTTCTTCTGAAAAGGGATTTTTTGTAGGATAACATATTTCTCTAGGTCAATAATTCCTTTTTTCTTAAGCATATTCATTATAATTTGGTGTTGGATGTCTTCTTGGTCGGCTTCGTTTTTGTGGCAACTTTTACTGTTTCTCTAGGTTGGACTATTTGATTTCTCAGGGGACCCTTTAGTTTGACTTTCTTGGTTAACTCTTCATATTTTTCCTCATTTGGAGATTGCGCTTCATCTTCTCCTTCCATAATCCTTAATGATTCTTTAGGTGGAACTGTTTCAAGAAGTTCTTGCATTGTTATCATTTGTTGTTGTAGATTCTGGACTTTGATCTCATTGTTTTCTAATCTCATTAGGGTTGAAGGTTGCCCAATTTTCATATTCTCTAAGTTGAAGTTTGGGACTATGTTATTTTCCATGGTTGATTGTGATGCAGCTTCTTCATTTGGATTATCATTATTATTCCTTGCTCTTACCATTATTTCTTTTGAATGAAGAACCCTATGAAATTATTCTTGTAATGAAAGTGATTAGGGAGCGGAGGTTCGAGCCCTTCTTCTAGTGCCAAAAATGTTAACAAGAAAATTTGTCAACACTTCAACATGGAATTTGAAGTATAAGTGATTTGTTCAAAACCTCCTATCAGACAGATAGCAAAAGCTGATGCTTATTGATTCTTTTAAGTTCTCCTTACGAATATGATGTGATAGAAAAAATTCTTCTTTTATGACCTTTCGATGTGGTCGAAACATTCAACTTTCTTTTATAATGCCTTTCGAGCTTATTTAGTGATTTTGGACTCCTTCGGAACTAACTTTTGAAGTAATCAAAGTGGTAGCGGTTTTGAGCTAAAACTCAAATGATACGTGAGTACTAGAGGCTTCAACTTAATTGAAAGGGAACCTTTCGCCCAGGTCGACTTTAGATCTTCATAATTACGAGAAAATAGAATCCCAATGCAGCTATATAATTGAAATTATTATAATCTTTCATTTTATTGATCAAAGATATACAAAATGATCAAATCTCCAATTCGATATTGAAATTAGGGTTTATAAAATTTTAAAAAATACAAGTGAGAAGTGAAAGAGAAAGCCCTAAAACCCAGACTCCTAGGGTCTTATTTATAGGTGCGGGTTGGCACCTTTCGTCCTAACGCTTTCGACACGGTTGAAAGGTCTGCTTTTGTGCGTGTCTTCTTAATCATAGCTTTCGACCTTGTCGAAAGGATCACATGACCGACCTCCCACTGCCACTAAAGATTAGGCTTCCCTCTATCTCGCTTTATTGCTTTCGACTCCCTCGAAAGGTATGTTGCTTGATAGCTTTTAACTTTATCGAAAGGTAGATATATGCGCTCTTCACCTAGCTGAAATATGCCGTATAAATTGAAAAGGGTGTACTGTAACGACCCAAAATTTTCGACCCCGAAAATTCCAGATAGTTAGGAAAAGAAGAAAAGAGGTAGAAGAAGAAACAGAAAACAAAACACAGAATCTCACATTCGCAGCGGATCAAAATATAATATACAAATAACAACATTTACACAAAGAAAGCTGTAAATGTCAATTTACATACAATATATCAGAGTACAACCAAACTGGACAGTTGTAACAACTTGTCCCTGACTACTATCAATACAAGTTAATTAATCCTTAAATACTTTTATAATCAATTAATTAATCTTTAATTAACTAATTAATTATCCCTTAATTATTTATTTATTAACCCTTAATCATTAATTAATTAAATTAATTAATTTTATTTAAATTACTTTATTAACTTAATTAATCTCAAATCATTAAAACCTTAGTTAACTTAAGATAAAGCATTATCTTTATAATGACTTAATTATCATTAACATATGCATTTAAAACATTATACCTTTAATTAACTATTTAATTTCATTTCTAAATTAAGTGTTTAAAATAACTTACAAAATTTAATTTAACAAATTCAAGTTAAACACTTTACATAACTTTCTCAAATCCATTACTTAAAAGCATTTATTTTTATAAAGAATAGATTTTTAAAAACAAGATTCATTTAAAATTTAAAACTTTATTTAAATTTAAAAACTTGTTAATCTTACTTTGGGTCCAACCCGAAAATCACTCGAGCCAAGCCCCGAGTTTTCTTCTACTTCTTTAAAAAAAAGCTATTGCTTTATATATCAAAATATAAGCCTATATAATAACTAAATTAAAACCGTTTAAAAATCTTTATATAAGAAAATAACAAATACGCCCTCATATATAATACACTCAACTCATCCTAAGGTACTACTGACCCTATCCTTAATGAGTAAACCCATCAGAGCTGAAGGTTATCATGGTGGCGGGTCGAAGGGGTTTTAGGGTTTAACAACCCATTTGGGTCGACGTTGAAGTCGAGGGTATTGCGTTATCAAGGAAGTATCGGACATGACTGGAGTTGGGGGAATGAGAGCATGGCTCATCGGCGAGGATGTGGACGTGGTGGCGAGAACTCTAGTGATCGGAATAGGCGAGTCAAGGCGTTTATTGGCAACCTATTTCGTTCCAGGTTTGGTGAGATGAGCTCGATTTTGATTTCAAGCCTGAATCTTAGTTTAGGTGTTCGGGATCATAAAGGAGGGTCGATGATGACCTGATGATGGTAGTATAGGTGGCCTGATCGTCGGCGATCAGTTGTGCATGTGCACGATGGTTTTGGGTGTGTCAGAGTCTGGTATGGGAAGAAGGTCTGCGTCTCGAAGTTGTTTTCGGGGTAGCATCGTGGTAGCTCGAGAGTGGGTTCGGGTTGCACGCGTATATGTTTCTAGGAATAGTTTATAATATTAACAGAAAAGATAAAAATGGGCTTGGGATGAACTCGAGGTTTGACTCGAGGATTTTGAATTATGGCTCGGGTAATTTGATTTTTTTTGACTCAAGTCAGGTTAAGTGATAACCATGTTTTTAAATTTAATAAAACCATTTTGCAAATTTGAATTAAATCAAGTTTTAAATTTTTCCTTGAACAAATTCTTTTAAATAGTAATGTTATACATATATTTAGATAAATGGAAGTTGTATAATATATTATTTTTTACTTGAATGAAATTAAGTTAATACTTAAGTCTATTTGAAAGAATTTAAATAGTGTATTTAAGGAATTAAATTAAAATGGTAAGATGCTTTTAAATTATTAATCTAAGTTAACCTATAAGTAAATGTGAATCAATTTCAAGGTTATTTAAATAAGGTCTTAAAGATAAATAGTTATCTTAAATAATGTTTTGATTTACTTAAAGGTTTTAAGTTTAATTTTATGATAATGATAATTAAGTAATTTAAAGATAATAAATGGGTTATCTTGAACTTAATTAAGATTTTGGGTAATTATAGATTAATTAAATTAATGAAGAAATTAAAGAGAAGATTAATTAATTAATGATCAATTATAAATTAATTTATAATTGAGGGTTATCAGTTAATTAATTAATTGGTAATTTGAGATTAATTGGTTAGTAAGTGGAGATTAATTACTTAAATGATAATTACTAAAATGATAATTACTTAATGTAAGTAATTAAAGGAAAATTTGTTAAGGATTAATTAATTTAATTAGTAATTAAAGGTTAAATTAATTAGTAATTAAGGTTAATTAATTGAGGATAATTAACCAATGGGATAATTACTTAATAGAAGTGATTACGGAAAATTAATGGGTAATTAAAGGATGATTAATTAATGGTTTGTAATTAATTAATGATAAGTAAGCAGGATTTAAAAGGTGATTGAAGTAATTAATTTAATTAATTTAAATTAATTAGAATGGTGTGACGAATTAATCTTTCTTATGAATGATTGAATGATTGAATGATATTGCATGCTTAGATTAGTTGATATCTTTGATATGTGATTGGGTTAAACTGTGATATTATGGTTTGTCTATCTGTGATGAATAGCTATGTAAATATGTAATTCTAGTTATAAATGGAATTGTATTCACTCAAATAACTTGGGTTAAGATGACATTTGATTCGAAGAGACCGGGGTCGGGTAATCAGTAAATACCCGAAACCACTTCAATTTGTAATCTACTATAATTCTTTATAGATTTGATATGTGAAATCAATAAGCTGAAATGAAACAATTTAAGTGAACTGGACCATTGAAACTAAGTAAGGATACTTAGGGATTGATGTGTGAAATAAGCAACAAGTTAAGAACGGGTAGTGAGGTACGAGTCACCCTGGTTCTCAAATAAGTTTTACAACTTAAAGTATTTCATCTTAAATGGGTTTGCTCACGCTGGTTTCCAGCCTGACTCGGGTGTTACTTTATTGTAATGCTCGGGTCAGACCAAGTATTACAGATTTTCAGGTAAGGACGTTCTGGAGCTCAGGAGGCGAGCTGGATGGCAAGAACGTATGGAGTGTATTCCGCTGTGATATATTGTAGTTTATCTGGGACATGTTGATTTTATATGTCCAGTGTTTTGTGTAAATGTTGTAACTCTGATGTATTGATGTAAATTAACTGATATAGTTTTCCTTTGTATAACTATTATTTCATTTGATATTATATTTTGATCCGCTGCGAATGTGAGATTCTGTGTTTCATTTCAGTTCTTCTTCTACCTCTTTTCTTCTTTTCCTAACTATTTGGAATTTTCGGGATCGAAAATTTCGAGGTCGTTATAGTGTGGGCTTTCAATGCTATCGAAACATGTGCTTTGTGGGTTTCGAATGAGCTGAAACACTGTTAATAAATTAGCTGCAGATGAAATCATTCGGAAGCGCTCTATCTGACTGGTGCGGAACCTTATCTTTTAGTATGCTGGTGGATGTTATATTGAACTTGTATAATTCTTTCTTCGTAGGTGAGGATGGCTTTAACCAATTCGAAAGGCTAATATATGCTTACGAAAGGGTTGTTTTGGCCATACATTCTTGTGACTAAGGCAGATGAAGACAAACCCAATCGTTTCGAATGGCTCGGCGCTTATGTGAAAAGCATATTATTCATTGCCTTCGAAAGGTACCTTCCAACTCTTCGAAAGCTCTTTGCTTGTCCAAAATACTGTTGGAGCATCCTTTTGGCCTCTTCAAAAGGCTTTGCTGAGGCTATCTTCTTCTTATCGAAAGCTTTATTTAATGTTTTCGGAGACCACTTTAATGCCTTCTAACCATCACCAATGCTCTTGTTCCTTCTTTCATACTTTCACTCTCGAGAATATTTTATGGATAACAAAGACGACCAAGGAAGTCCAAAGCTTGAATGGGAAGGTCGCCGCCCTTAGTCGGTTCATCTCTAGAGCCACAGATAAATGTATTCCTTTCTTTGACATCATTATTTAAGGAAAAGGGAATTTTGAATAGAATCGTGAATGTAAAGACGCCTTCCAAGCTCTGGTGGATCACTTGGAGAAACACCCCATCCTCTCGAAGCCATTGGACGACGAAGTCCTGTTTATATACTTGGTAGTGTCAGTGAATGCTTTGAGTGCCGCACTCGTACAAGAGGAATCCCACATCCAGTGACTGGTCTATTATATCAATGAGTGATTGACGGGAGCAAAAAAATACCCAAGGCTGGAGAAGCTCGCATACTGCCTGTTGATCGCTTTGGGAAAACTCCGCCCTTACTTTTAGGTTCATTCGATCAAAATACTCATTGACCAGCATTTGCGACAAGTTTTGTAGTGACCTGAAACTTTTGGAAGGCTATTGAAATGGAATATTGAATTGAGCCAATATGACATAATCTATCACCCTCAGAGTGCAATCCAAGGTTAAGCTTTGGCGGATTTTATAGTTGAATTCACTGCACAAGATGATCCTCCGAAGAGCAGTGGTAAGAAAGATACTGGGTGAAAGACGTACATGGATGGTGCATTTAATAAATGGTGTTTCGGTGCTGGAGTTGTACTTGTCACTCCCGAAGAACACCCGATCTGTCACGCCTTGAAGCTCAACTTTCCGGCAACAAACAATGAAGCTAAATATGCGGCTTTGGTTGTAGGACTCAAGATTGCCAAAGAGCTAGGATTAAAGACTTTACACATTTTCCACGACTCCTAACTGGTGGTTTTCCAAGTTCGGAAAGAGTTTCAAGCCAAAGGAGCGAGGTTAGCTCCTTATCTAAACTGGGTCCTTGAGCTGCTCAGTGACATCGATATTACACGATCGCTCATATTATCGGAGAGTAGAATGAGAAGGCCGACTCATTGGCTAAGTTGGCAACTTTCGAAGATGCATAGCTCATGGTCCTGTTCTAGGTGGAAGTACTATCAACTCCGAGCATCGACCAGATGAATGTCGATTGGATCTTGGAGGTTGAACCCGAAAGAGAGTCATGGATGACTCCAATAAGTGATTATTTACAGAGTGGATTCCTTCTGGAGAGAAGGAATGAAAGATGAAGGCTCCTTCGACGAGCTTCGAGATATATCATGTAGGAGGGAGCAATTTACAGGAAGGGTTTCTCTATTCCTATACTTCAGTGTGTTTCCCACGTCGAGGCCAACTGAGTTCTAAAAGAAGTTCATGAAGGGGCCTATGGCGACCACATCGGAGGGTGAACCCTAGCAAAGAAATCCTATGCTATGGATACTTCTAGCCAACTATCAACCGAGACGCGGTTGATTACACCCAAAAGTGTACAAGTGCCCGAGATTTACCAAAATACCGAGAGCCCCGCTAACGGAAATTACTCAAATGGTCATTCCTTGGCCGTTCACAGTTTAGGGAATTGATATCATCAGTATGTTTCAATTTCTGAAGGTGACATAAAGTATGCCATTATCGCAGTTGACTACTTCACCAAATGGGTTGAGGTGGAGTTTTGGTCACGATACCACAAAGAAAGTAATCAATTTTGTTGTCCGAAATATCATCTGTCGTTTTGGCGTTCCAGAGGAAATCGTTACTGATAAAGGGAGCCAATTCGACAATATCGAGTTCAAAGAATTCTACCACCGGCACCGTATAGAGAAGAGATTTGTTGCGGTGGAACTTCTCCAGGCGAATGGACAGGTTGAAGCTGTAAATAAGATTATTAAGTCCATTATTAACAAGCGGTTGGAAAAGGCCAAGGGCAAGTAGGTCTATGAACTTCCATGTAACATGTCGTATCTAGAGGCCAAAAGTTAAGCGCTACAGATGCTGCAATCATCCATAGTATTAACTTCTATTGAAAAAATATAGTCATGCTAATGGTATCCATAATATCAGAAGCACTTGAATTTGAATAAAATCACATATTTTAAAAACAACATTTTACTGATTAAATTTCAAAACAAATTCATATCCAAGTTACATAATCCCATATCATTGCTCAGGTAAAGATCAAATATAACTACATAACAATACACAAAGAGCGACATATGACGATGCCCCCTTGGTTGATTAGAGTCAATATAGTCATATCTGACTTAATATACATAGCGGAATCAAAACAAAATAAAACAATAACTCCTAATTAACTATCCGTCAGCCACCTGCTCGTCTTCGAAAGCTTTATTCGCTAAAATTTCTAAAACCTAAAAACCTTAACTCACAGCCTACTCAAATTAATTTTGAGCACCCGAGAGTTTAAGGGGAAAAAAACTTCAAGTCAGACATAAAGCCTGGTATGAATAATACCGTTACATCTCAGTTTACTGATATTAAGTGAGGCCATGCCGCTTAGCGAAACGGGTTTCCCCTCACTAATATCCATATATTTTGCAAATCTTTTCCTGTAACCAAACTGGTTAATCAAATGATTATAATAACAATAATATTAATAGAAATATTCATTATGCTAAAAACAGGTAACTAATGAACTATCTGTCCACAAGTAATAAACGGACTATTTGTCCGAAAACTGGGTTGATTGTCCACAAACTGGACTAACTGTCCGCAAACTGGACTACCTATCCAAATCAAAATGGACTATTTGCCGAATCATTTTCTTAGGGTTAATCATCCTTCATCATTTTCCTTGAAAACCTTTCCAAAATGATTTAACTTATAAATCATACTTATACAAGGAAAATATATTCTTAGCTTTATTCTAAGCTATTTTGCCATGTTGTATATACTTTACTCAAAATAACGTTGTTGAATTTTAATGAGGATTTCCTATCCCCTCAAAATAAGTTAAAACCCTTTTTTAACTTAAAATCACATAGGCTATGCTACCTTGTTAGTACATTTGAAAACTTTGTTTAAAACCTTTAAACAACCCCTTCGAAACCCTGGAAAGTAACCCTTTCGAAACCAAGTAAAACCCTTTAATTAACCTTGGCCGAAAGGCCAAATCTTTCCTTTCGAAACCATTCAAAATCTTCCTTTCGAAATCATAAAAACCTTATCTTCGAAAGCTTTAAAACATTAGACATCCTTCTTTAAAACCCTTATACCATGCCTTTCGACAACATTGGTAAATCCTTCTCTCTTAGACCTTTCGAAACCATTGGAAAAATTCCTTCAAACCTTTTGAAATCATTGGGGAAACACCCCTTCGAAACTTGCATTTAAAACCCTTCCGAAAGCATTAAAACACTAAACCTTTCGAAAGCCTTTGGGTTCAATTTAAAACATGTGAAAACCTTTCGAAAACATTCAAAAATTTACTCCTTGGAAACCTTTGAAAATCGTCTCAGTCGAAACCATTAGGATTATGCCTTCAAGTAGAGCAAAAGGATCAGAAACCCATTAAAGTTGAAAGCATCCCTTTCGAAATCATTCCTAAGTAAAGAAGTGATGGTTTCGAATCCATCCCTTCGAAAGCATTGGAGAAGTGGTCAAATTTTAGAAAACAAAGTAACCCCTTCAAAACCATCTAAGTCGAAAGGAAGAAAGCGGCAGCCAAAAGGTTTCGAATTAGTCGAAAGCAGTCATTTAAAACAAAAGCGCAACCCAATCGAAACCATTTCTTTAAATTCATTAGACCTAGTCGAAAGCTAACCAAGTCAAAAGCTACTTAGTCAAAAGCAAGCAGGCGCATTTTCATTTAAAAGCAAAGTAGTGCCTCAACCCCTTCGGAACCCCTAGTTTCGACCCTATACCTTCCACCTATATCCAATTCACCTACGTACCAGTTAACTGATACCATGTGCATTGCATTTGACAGAGACGGAGGCGAAGGTATGGAGGCGAAACCTGATGCTGAAAGCATCGAAATAGTGAAAAACATGTAGATTAGTCCTTTTTTAACTATTTCTTTGTACCTAACCTGCCTTGTTTGTCAAATTGTGATTGGTTGCAAGTTTCTCTTTTCTAAAAGTATTGCCGACTTTCCAGAATTAACAATTTGAATTTATTTACAAAAAGCCCCTTCCCCTTCCATAAATATATAAAACATTTAAGTCTCATACCTTAAATAAATTTATATATCCATTAAAACACTTAGGAAAATTCTACAAAAATTCCAAAATACCTCTTTTAATATGTTTTCCAACATAGAAAAATTTCAGACCCAAATCATTTATTATTTAACCCTAAATAATTTATAACCCAAATTAACATTTTATTTACTAGAAAATTCATATAAATTCTGAAAATTGAAACCCATCCCTAAAATATCATTTCTGGTCTATACAAAAATTCGCAAGGCATTTGGATGTCATTTAATAGGGTTTTCATGTCAAAACATGTCATAAAATCTATATGAACAACCATAAATCATCAACAAGTACATATAAGCATTCCATCATTCAAAAACATGGCAAATCAATGCAAAATATTTTGGATTTCATCTTAAAACCGAAAACAAAAGAAATATGAGATGCAAACATTATTCACCTTAGCTTTAGAGATTAAAGAGATTGAGATGTGAATGGATTTGATTTGAATTAGCTTCTTCCATAGCTTTTCTTAATCTTCTTCCCCTTTTTCTTGTTAATGGTGGCCGGCCTTAAGTTTAAAAATTTTGATAAATGAAAATGAACGTGTATAGGATACATGGCCAAGGGTTTAGGGTATAAGAATGGCCTCTTTCCTATTTTACCCCTCCTCTATTTCATTTTAACCTTTCTTTTAATTCATTGGTTAAATGGCATGGCTACCACTTAATAAAAATCAAATCTCAATCCCCTAATCAACTCATTATTTTATTTAGTTTAACTAATTAAATATCCTAAATAATGTTACCAAAAATATGGGGTGTTACAAACTCCCCTCTTTAAAGAATTTCATCCTCGAAATTACGATAAGGTACACAACACATCAATCAAAGAGGTAAAACATACCATCAAACAAGTCAGGATAAGTATCTCTAATCCTGCTCTCAATCTCCCAAGTACAGTCCCTGTCATCGTCGCTCCACTGGACTTTGACTAACCTTACCATCTTGGTCCTAAGCCTCTTCTCATCTCTCGCAATAATACGAATCGGCTTTCTTACTATAGTCAAGTCCGGTTCTATCACTAAGCCGTCTAACATAGTCGGTGCAATAGTGGTCTCTGGGGTCTATAACACCCTTCCTGAGATGAGAAACATGGAAAACATCATGGACTCCTACCAAACTGCTCGGTAACTCAACTCTATATGTGAGTTTCCCAATCCTCTCAATAATAGGAAAAGGTCCAACGAATCTCGGTGCTGACATTCTTGATTTCCCAAATCTAATCACACCCTTCATCGGTGACACTTTGACAAAAACCTGATCTCCAACTGAGAACTCTAGATCTTTCCGCCTTCAATCTACATAACTCTTCTACTAGACCGAGCCTCCTTCATTCTAGCCCGAATGACCTCAATCTTTTTTGCAGCTTTCCTAAATAAATCTGGACCAAGGACCAACCTATCCCCGTTCTCTAACCAACATATGGGAGACTTGCATGGCCTTCCATACAAAGCTTCAAACGGCGCCATCCAAATACTAGTCTGATAACTGTTGTTATACGAAACCTCGACTAAATGCATATGGTCTTCCCATGATTTCCCGAAATCTAGAAAACAACCTCTTAACAAGTCTTCCAAGACTCTGTTAACTCTCTCTGTTTGCCCATCTATCTACGAAAGGTAAGCAGTACTTGTCTTGAGCTTGGTTCCCAAAACTTCCTGTAGACTCTTCCAGAACTCGCTAGTGAATAAGGATTCTCTATCACTTACTATACTACTAATAATTCCATGCAGTTTAACCACATTCTTCATAAACAACTTTACCAAAACAGGTGCCGTTCTGGTTGACTTAACTGGAATGAAATGGGCACTCTTGGTCAATCTGTCCACTATGACCCACATACTTTCATTTCTTCTATTCGACCTTAGAAAGCCGTCAATAAAATCCATAGAAATAGAATCCCATTTCCATACTGGAATATCTAATGGTTGAAGCAACCCACTTGGCTTCTAGTTTTCAGCCTTTGTCGGTTGGAAAATCCAGCACTGCTTTACCCATAAGCCAATATCCCACTTCATACCTTCCTAGAAGAAACTCCTCTTCATATATTGATACATCTTAGTTCCTCCTGGAAGAATAAAGAACTTCGAACGATGGCATTCCTCTAAGACTTATTTCCTTATGTTTCCTACACTCTGAACACATAATCTTCCTTTCTTTCTCAACCCCATTCCGGTCAAGATTGAAATCTTTCAAGTCATCGCTCTCGGTTCCATCTCTTAACTTCCTGATTCGTTCAGCTAATACCAGATCTTCCTCCTGTTTAGAAGCAATCCTTTCGATCATCACTGGTCGAACCTCCAAACAAGATAACACTATTTTCTTCGCTAGACCCAGTCTCAGATCTCCATTGCACTCTGCAATCTGCTAATGCTTCCAATTCTTTCCACTCAGCAATCATTGCTAACACTGCATTTTGATGTTTCTTGGTAAGTGCTTCTGCAACCTTATTGCCTTTCCTCGGTGTGTACTCAATCCAAAAATCATAAGCGGCAATAAACTCTAACCACCTCTGTTGTCTCATTTTCAGCTCCTTTTGAGAGAACAAATACTTTAGCGACTTATGATCTGTATATAACTCAAACCTCTCTCCCAAAAGGTAATGTATCCACACCTTCAACGTAAAAATTACTTCAGCTAATTCCAAATCATGCGTCGGATATTTGACCTCATGCGATCTAAGCTGTCTAGAAGCATAGGCAATCACTTTACCTTTCTATATTAGCACAGCTCCTAATCCTGTTCCACACGCATCTGTATAAACTACCAAATCCTGATTTCCTTCCGGAATAACCAATACTGATGCATGGGTCAGTAAGTGTTTCAAACTCTGGAACGCTTCCTCACACTTATCGGTCCACACAAACTTCACATCCTTTCTTGTTAGTTTGGTCATCGGTGCTACTATCCGCGAAAAATCCTTAATAAATATCCAATAATAACCAGTTAATCCAAGGAAACACTTTATCTCCGTCACTGTCTCGGGTCTCTTCCAACTATTCACCACTTCAATCTTAGTTGGATCTACTGACAAGCCCATCTCTGAGACTACATGACTAAGAAACTTCACTTCATTCTTCCAAAAATGACACTTCAAAAAATTCACCTTCAACTGATGTTGCCTCAGCGTCTCAGACACCACTCTAAGATGAACTTCATGCTATCCTTCCTCCTTAGAGTATATCAAGATATCATCTATGAAAACCAATACGAACCTATCTAAGTGCTCTTGGAAAACTCAGTTCATCAAATCCACAAAGAATGTTGGCGCATTAGTCGCTCCGAACGGCATAACTAACCATTCGTACAATCCATATCTGGTCCAAAACACCGTCAAAGGTATACTATCATATGCTACTCTGAGCTAATGGAAACCTATTGCCAAGTCTAATTGAGAAAATATCTTAGCTTCACTCAACTGGTCAAACAAATCAAATTCACGGCAATGGATATCGATTCTTTATTGTTCTCTCATTCAACTTACGATAATTGATACATAGCCTTAACGATCCATCCGGCTTCTTAGCAAACACTGCAGCTGCTCCTCAAGGGGAACTACTTGGTCTGATAAAACTCTTGCCTTCCAGATCCACCCACTGCTCTTTCAACTCCCTCATCTCTGTAGGGGTCATTCTTCTTGACGGCCTACTCATTGATTTTGCTCTTGGAACCAAATCTATCTGAAACTCAATAGCTCATTTCGGTAGAAATCCAACTACAGGCTCGAAAACATCTGTGAATTCTCTAACCACAAAAGCTTGATTCAGCTCATCTTCTAATTCTATAACACCCAATAAAGCATTCATCTCACCGCTAGAACCTTCTACGGTATAAACAATCACGTCGCTATAATTAGGGTGTCTAAGTGATATTTTCCTATCATGGCAAAATATCCTAGCATCGAACTCACTTAACCAATCCATACCAAGAATAATTCTAAACCCCACAAAATCGAACACATGAAAACTGCGAACAAAAGTATGACCTAACAAGTCAAACTCTAACTGGTCACATCTCAACCCTAGAGTTGCATACCCTCCTATTGGATTCACAACCCATAAGGAAGTAACTAAATATGTGGATTCTAGGTTAAGCTTATCTATCAAACATCTAGATATAAAAGAATGCATTGCACCAGTATCAAATAGAACGCTAACAGACATACAATGAATCTGAAGTGTACCTCCCAAAACTGCCTTTCCTTTCTCCTGAGCTATTGGCTTTGAAGTAGCAGGCTCCAATGCATACACCTTTCCCTTTCCATCCTTAGAGGGATCCTTGCATTGATTCTTATAGTGTCCAATCTGGTCGCAATTGAAGCACCAGACACTCTTCTTCACGGCTACCTCCTTTTCTTTTCCAGCATGACACTCATTAGCAAAATGCCCCTTTTTGTTGCATTTAAAACAGACAACCTCAAACCTCCCTTTCATAGCTGCTCCACCCTTCTAAGTACCCTTCTTAGGAAAGAACTTCCTCTTCTGATTCTTCCCAACCTGGACCTCCTTAGCCTTACACTTCTCTATAGAATCAAGAATCTCATCATGCCTTAAGCCCATCTCCACTACAAAATCAGAAGGATCTATAATATGAGGTAATGTAGCCTTTGCTAACTCAGGCTTCAACCCTCTGATAAACTTCTCATTCCTCTTCATCATTGTATCCACTGAAGCATACCCATATCTGGCTAACTCCTCAAACCTTCTAGCGTAGTCTAGAACAAACATCTCTCCCTGCTCTAATTTAGCAAACTTTCTAACCAGAGCTGACTGTGCCATCGCAGACATGAACCTCTCCTGGAACCTCCCCTTGAAATCTGCCCAAGTCAAGGTTTCCTCATCCACAATAGCTATCATGTTGTTCCACCAAAACAAAGCTGCTCCCTGGAGTTGTCTCGAAGCAAGCGTCTTCTGCTCATCATTGAGACCCAAATCTGCAAAGATTTTCTCATAGTGCAGCAACCAATTTTCCAACTCTATAGCATCCTCTATTCCCAGAAATGGCTTCCCTCCAAGCTTAGCATAATCTCCGCTCAGTTTAGCATAATGGTTAACTACCGAAACTTCCAGAACTCCTACCCCAGCAGCATCTCCTCCAACCACTCTAGCTGCAATTCCAGCTTGCATCATATTCACAAAAAACTGATACATACCTCCCATGTCCACCTGCGATACTCCAACACCCACATTCTCTACATGTGCTTGACCTTAGGTCCTCCTCGCATTAGGTCTGGCATTCCCATCGTTGCCCTCCCCTCCAAGGTTAAATCTTCCTCTTCTATCATCCATATCTGTATTCAAACCTCATGAGATACAGAAAAATAACCTAACAAAGATATGAGACTAGAGATAAAGCGTATACTTATAGAAAATATAAATACGTTACTATAGCATTATCCCATACCCTAATCTTACTCTAATTCCTTAGGATTATATTTTCAAACCATTTTTAGATAAAAATTTTCATAAACCTATGCTCTGATACCAAGTTGTAACATCCTGTATCTAGAGGCCAAAAGCTAAGCGCTACAGATGATGTAGTCATCCATAGTATTAATTTATGGTGACAAAATATGGTAATGGTAATGGTATCCATAATATCAGAAGCACTTGAATATGAACAAAATCACAGATTTTAAAAAACAACATTTTACTGATTAAATTTCAAAACAAATTCATATCTAAGTTACATAATCCAATATCATTTCCTAGGTAAAGATCAAATATAATTATACAACAATACACCAAGAGCGACATATGACGATGCCCCCTCCGTTGATCAGAGTCAATATAGTCATATCTGACTTAATATACATAGCGGAATCAAAACAAAATAAAACTATAACTCTTAATTAGCTATCCGTCAGCCACCTGCTCGTCTCTGGAAGCTTTATTCGCCAAAATTTCTAAAACTTGAAAACCTTAACCCTTAGCCTACCCAAATCAATTTTGAGTACCCGAGAGTTTAAGGGGAAAACAAAAACTACGAGTCAGACACAAATCCTGGTTTGAATAATACAGTTACATCTCGGTTCACTGATATTAAGTGAGACCACACCGCTTAGCGGAATGGGTTTCCCCTCACTAATATCCTTTTTGGAACACATATTTTGCAAATCTTTTCCTGCAATAAAACTAGTTAATCAACTGATTATAATAACAATAATAGTAATAGCAAAATCCGTTATGCTAAAAACAGGTAACTAATGAACTATCCGTCTACAAGTAATAAATGGGCTATCGGTCCGAAAACTGGGCTAACTACCCACAAACTGGACTAACTGTCCGTAAACTGGACTAACTGTCCGAATCAAAATGGACTATCTGTCTGAATCATTTACTTAGGGTTAACTACCCTTCATCTTTTTTCTTGAAAACCTTTCCAAAATGATTTAACTTTATAAATCATACTTATACAAGGAAAATATATTCCTAGCTTTATTCTAAGCTATTTGGCATGTTATATATACTATACTCAAAATAATGTTGATGAATTTTAATGAGGACTTCTTATCCCCTCAAAATAAGTTAAAACCCTTTTTAACTTAAAAACACTTAGGCTATGCTGCCTAGTTAGTACATTCGAAACCTTTGTTTAAAAACTTTAAACAACCCCTTCGAAATCCTGGAAAGCAACCCTTTCAAAACCAAGTAAAACCCTTTACTTAACCCAAGCCGAAAGGCCAAATCTTTCCTTTCAAAACCATTCAAATTCTTTCTTTCAAAAGCATAAAAACCTTCTCTTTGAAAGCTTTAAAACATTAGACATCCTTCTTTAAACCCTTATACCATGCCTTTCGACAACATTGGAAAAATCTTCCTTCTTAGATCTTTCGAAACCGTAGGAAATTTTTTCCTTCAAACCTTTCGAAATCATTGGGGAACCACCCCTTCAAAACCTGCATTTAAAACCCTTTCGAAAGCATTAAAACATTAAACCTTTCGAAAGCCTTTGGGTTCAATTAAAACATGCGGAAACCTTTCGAAACCATTCAAAAATTTACTCCTTCGAAACCTATGAAAATCATCTCAGTCGAAACCATTTGGATTATAGCTTCAAGTAAAGCGAAAGGATCAGAAAACCATTAAAGTCAAAAGCATCCCTTTGGAAAGCATTCCTAAGTAAAGAAGTGATGGTGCCGAGACCATCCCTTCGAAAATATTGGAGAAGTGGCCAAATTTTAGGAAACAAAGTAACCCCTTCAAAACCATCTGAATTGAAAGGAAGAAAGCGGCAGCCAAAAGGTTTCGACTTAGTCGAAAGCAGTCATTTAAAACAAAAGCGCAACTCAATCAAAACCATTTCTTTAAATTCATTTGACCTAGTCGAAAGCTAACCAAGTCGAAAGCTATTTAGTCGAAAGCAAGAAGATGCATTTTCATTTAAAAGCAAAGTAGTCATTCAACCCCTTTGGAACCCTTGGTTTCGACCCTATACCTTCCACCTATATATAATTCACTACGTACCAGTTAACTAATACCATGTGCGTTGGTTTCGACAAAGATGGAGGCAAATGTATGGAGGCGGAACCTGGTGCCGAGAGCATCGAAATAGTGAAAAACATGTAGATTAGTCCTTTTTAAACTATTTCTTTGTACCTAACCTGCCTTATTTGTCAAATTGTGATTGGTTGCAAGTTTCTCTTTTCTAAAAGTACTGTGACTTTCCAGAATTAACAATTTGAATTTATTTAAAAAAGCCCCTTCCCCTTCCATAAATATATAAAACATTTATGTCCCGTACTTTAAACAATTTTATATATCCATTAAAACACTTAGGAAAATTCTACAAAAACTCCAGAAAATCTCTTTTAATATGCTTTCCAACATATAAAAATTTCAGACTGAAACCTTTTATTATTTAGCCGTAAATAATTTATAACTCAAATTAATATTTCCTTTGCTAGAAAATTCATATAAATTCCACAAACATTCTACAAATTCTGAAAATTGAAACCCATCCCTAAAATATCATTTCTGGTATATATAAAAATTCGCAAGGCATTTGGATGTCATTTAATAAGGTTTTCATATCAAAACACGTCATAAAATCTATATGAACAACCATAAATCATCAACAAGTATATATAATCATTCCATTATTCAAAAACATGGAAAATAAATGCAAAATATTTTTGATTTCTTCTTAAAACCGAAAACAAAAGAAATATGAGATGTAAACATTATTCACCTTAGCTTTAGATATTAAAGAGATTTAGATGTGAATGGATTTGATTTGAATTAGCTTCTTCCTTAGCTTTTCTTAATCTTCTTCCACTTTTTCTTATTAATGGTGGTCGGCCTCAAGTTTAAAAATTTTGATAAATGAAAATGAACGTGTATAGGATGCATGGCCAAGGGTTTAGGGTACAAGAATGGCCTTTTTTTATTTTATCGCTCCTCTATTTCATTTTAACCCTTTTTTAATTCATTGATTAAATGGCATGGCTACCCCTTAATAAAAATCAAATCTAAATTCCGTAATGAACACATTATTTTATTTAATTTAACTAATTAAATATCCTAAATAACGTTACCGAAAATACGGGGTGTTACATTCCATTAGTATTATGGGATTATCGAACAATTCACAAGTCAGCGAGTGGCCACTCTCCATTCCGCTGGCTTACGGATCAGAGGCTATAATTTCGGTTGAATTGGAAATAACTTCTCATCGAGTGATTCACTTTAATCCATGGACTAATGAGCAACTCCTGCTAGAGTCTCTTGATATGATCAATGAGAAGCGCAGCGCAGCTAAGTTGAGGGCAGTTGCACATCGACACCAAGTCCAACGATATTACATAACTAAGGTTAAGAATAAGACCTTCAAAGTTGGTGACCTGGTTCTCAAACGAATTTTCCATGCCCCTGGAAACTTGTTCCAACCTGAGAAGGTCCGTACATAATAGAGCAGAAGCTTGGAAATGGAACTTTCAGGCTTGCGATGATAGACGAAATGTCACTCCCGAGGGCGTGGAAAAATAGGCATTTATGATGCTATTTTACTTAGAAATAAACTAGTAAATAATTGGCTAGAGCCATGCAATAAGACAGATTATGTCATTTTCCATCTTCTATGGAATAAAACGGCTTTTCGAGTCCAAGACTCTATCTTTCCATTACTTAACAGTTGTAACTTGACCGACTCAAATGGATCTGCATGTGAATAATGAAGGTGTGCAGGTACCTAAAGTTAGGTGCAAATGCTCAAAGTTCTTTTCGGTATCCAGAGATAGATACCAGCCGACTCTTAACCTCGGGCTGGAGGTAGGATTATAAACTGAGTGGACGTTGCCCGACTATCTACCAGCCAACTCTTATCCTCAAATTGGGGACAGGAGTATAAACTCAAAAAGGATGTGACATGACCGTAAGTACACTAACTCTCGCCCTTGACGTGGGGGCAGAAGTATAAGTCCTCAAATGAACGCGATACGACCGTTCACCACTAGAGTCTAATCCTCAGATTCGGGGCAAAAGTATAAATAAAAGAGTGCGTGACAAGACCGTCCAATCCTTAACACTTTGCTTGGAGTAGGCTAAACAAAAATCCATGCCTAGAATATGGTGGAACCTGACTTACAAACATTCGATCGACTCCCATAGCTATGCACGATTGAACTTAAACATCCTGAATAAGGATGTGCGATTTACGTTATTAAGCAGTTAATTTAGAATTAGCGCCCAAATTTCGGTGCAATCAAATATCGTTATCCTGGAAAAGGATACCCGAACCACTGTCCTAAGTGGTAAAACCTCAACTAATGCCTAGAGTTTGGCACTTTGACAATTACTTTACGTTTGCAAGAGTGATGAAAGGCCAGTAAATTACATAGTGGTCTAAGGATTTATACCGATGATAATCACAAAAAGGAAGTGCATTAAATGGAAAGTGCATTTTTAGAACAGCTTAGGTAAATTCATATAAAGATTTGACAAAACAGAAAAGTTTCTGTTATTAACTTTGAAAATGAAACTTGGAAGGCTAAGTACAGGTTTATTCATGTCTAAGCAAAAGAACAAAAGCGAAGGTCGAATTTGCATAACACTAGACGAAAAAAGAAAAAGCAAGGAACTAGAAAATAGCCTAAGTATTGCTATACAACCAAAAGGCATAAAGAAGACAGACAATCACTTCTTGTGCTTTTTTTTCTTTACTGATTTCCTTCTTCTCCACAGAAGAAGGTGCGTTGGATTCTTCCAGCCATTTACTTACTCTTCCCCCACTTCCTTTGTCCTTGGGTGGAGTGCTTTGCGAAGATCCCATAAGAACCTTTGAGTGCTCGCAGGTGGAGGAATGGAGATTGGAGTGCTTTGCGAAGATCCTATAAGCACACTTTGAGTTCTCCCAGGTGGAGGAATATGGACCGGAGCGAAGATAGTCCCCCCAGGGAAGGCGATAGATAAAGGAGGAGGAATAGCCTCAAACTTCTCCTACTTAATCTTTTTAGCAAGGAGGATGTGTTTCTCGATTTTCTCCAGCTTAGCCCCCTTAGTAAGGCCATGTTCCTATTCAAGTTGACCCATGGCAAGACCCGAGAGGAACTCGGAAACTCTAGTTATCACAACATCCTTATTGATATGAGATTCCAGATTCCCACTGGTCCCCTTATCTAGTAAAGCATCAATCATTCGCTCATCAAGGCCGGGAGTTCCTTCGACAAGGATGGTTTTAATAGCTGTTGAAGCTGTAACGGTTATTGATTCCATTATAGATGCATTTTGTCCTAGCCGAGAGTCCTTAACAGGGAGGAGCGATTCAGGGCCGACATGAAACTTGAAAGATATAAAAGGATAGATTAGTGATGTCAATCGACGACATGCCAATTCTCTAAAATACAGGAGAAGTCAACGAGATACCATCTTCGATTTGGGGTTCTGTTTAGGCCAGAGTGTCACCAGAGATGCCCTCGAGTATAGGAGAAAGAATAGTAGGTTTAGGCACCATTGGATGTTTTGGATCATACCCAGATCGAAGGATGAATCTAGGGCAGCTTGGGACCCGAGTGTTTGGCTGACAGTAGCATCATGTAGCGTCGATCCGGAGCCTTCGCCCATGTCTTTTTGCATTGTTGCAACTAGCTCCAGATAGAGATAAACAGACCTTCCTTTAACACTTTGGGCTCGTCTCCCATAAGGATTTCTCTCTCTCGCTACTCCAAATTCACTTCACCGCTCCTAAGATAAGCCTTTTCTTCTTCGAAAATTTTCTCCCAGGAAAGGGTGAGGATTGTTGGATAATCAACTTTAAACCACTACAAGTTGTGGAATTGGAGCACGTAAGCATTATACTTGATAAGCAGTGGCTTAAAATTTTCCACCACCCACTCTTCTGCCCGCTGTTCTGCAGCCTCAACTTCCCTCTTGATGAGCACATCTACGTCTTTAACATGCTCGACCCCCTTGTCTCTTTCTTCCCTGGCCTCGAGCATCTCATCATAATAAGTCTGAGCTTGTTGGAGTGCTTCATCCTTTTCTTTTGTTTTGTGCTCAAGTTTGGTCTTTAGCTCGGCCGTAGTCCTATTCGCAACATCTCTCTATAGTACCAAATCATGATTTCGATGGAAGGCTCTCTCCATCTCATCTCGATGTTTGGTCCTCTACCCTTCGAGTGCTTTGATGGCATCCTTGGCTTTTTTCTCCACTATGGCTTGAGAATTCCTCAGGTCTACGACTTCAGCATCGAGAGTGGCTATAATCCTCCTGTTGTCAACCTTGATGAGTTTTTGATTTTAAATTCAAGCTGCCTTTCTCTCGAGACTTGGTGATCTTTTATGCTAATTTTGACCATTTATTATATTGATTGTAGATGTCAGTCATTCAACCGATGGTCATGTCTTGGACTTCAGATGGAATTCTTTTCAAGTTGGGAAAAAACTTAAGCCCATAAAAGCAGATATTTAGAAATTTCTCCTTTAGTTCAGCCATTCAAGCGCTAGTGACAAGTTGTTGCTCCATAACGACGATAGGAGCTTCAGCAGTTTCTTTGCTAGGTCCATGATGAGAAGTCTCTAAACCAATCTTTTGGTGCCCAATTAGAAGATTGATTGCAATGGGCTGAGGTTAACTATTGAGTAGGAACATAAGCTTGGGGTGGAGCATGAGAATACTGCCTAGCGGAATGTCATTGTGATGATCAGAAGGCCTATCTGGACATATAGGAGGAGGCGACCTAGATCTAGAGCGACACTTGGAAGTAGAGTCATGTGAGGAGAGATCTATATCATAGCTTCTCCTATCTCAATTATTCCTATCATGGCTAGACCAATAGCCCGATCCAAAATCTCGACCACTCCCTCGATGATACGAGCTCGGGCGATGCCTTTAGGATTGGGATACATTTTCTTCCAAAGATCGATATATGTATTTCCTCTTCTCCATGGATCTTGCAAATAAAACGAGAAGAAGTTAGGTCCAACAAACAAGGAGGCAAGACAAGTGTTGTGTTATAGCGTGAAGTGCACATATGTGCAAGTGCCCTAGTGTCCCTCCGATGGACCGTGAGCTGGAGCTTTGCTCATGGGAGTGATCTCACCCACTCGGGAAGGGATGGTATCCTTATCAAAGTGAATAGGAGAGTCGATGCTCTCCAAACTATTGTTACCAACATCAAAGGAGCCAAACTCAATAGGAATTGGCCCTAAGCTAGAAATGTGCCTGTGATGGAATAAAATGCATCTTCTCTGCGTTGTGACCGCTAGATGCTGTGTAGAAGTCCAAGCCTAGGAAATCTTCACCAGTAGCCTTTTCCTCGTAGTAGACTATTAACCATCTTTAGATTGCTAAGTCTGAGACTCATGTCCCATCTCAATATTAACTTAGCCATCTTCACCACTTTCACCCATTATCTCGCCTTTCGTGGTATGTTTTTGTGATTGCTCAATATTTTCTTCAACTTCAACACCAGGACACAGGACTGGGGCACGTTTGGATTATTATTTATTCCTCCGAGCAAGTTGTCATGATCATCGTCGTCGTCATCACTAGCAACCACTAGGACTATACTAGTACCGTGGCCCACTTCTAACAAACCACAGGCAATGAGATTCTCATCAGACAAAAGAGCTCTAACATCTCGATATTTTGCCGGAATGACCATAAGAACATTGTTTACCAAATTTATGGTCAACACCATAAAGAATCCAAGTAGGTGAAGTTACTGGAAAGTGGTGGAAAGTAGAATCTCTAAGAAAATTAGAAAATGTCTTGTTGATACTTCAGAGTCACTCCAAAAGTGGGATATGGCCAATCTATACCGAAGGATTGATAACCTTTGGGATTATCTTTGTTTCTCTACTTCGGAGTAAACTTCGAATTTGACCTTCCAATGTGGTAAAAAAGGTCTTGGCACAAGATTAAGGAAACCTTTCGGCTTTGCTGGGTTAATGTAAAATGATCACTGATTTGATTAAATCCTTATAATATTTCCCACGAAAGTTATCTCCTTGATTAGGATGGAATTTCCTTAGTTTGTTCCACAAGGAGAGTTGATACTGGCTCTTGCCGTAAGGTTAAGCAAATAACTGCTTGGGATTCGGAGGGTTTCTGAGGTTGTCGGAATATGATAGATTATGAACCTTATCGAAAGGTTTTATCCACAGCGTCTATGACTTTGGAAGGTTTTTAAGGATGTTGACTCAAATAAATTCCCCTGTAAACGAAGGGTTATAAAGATTGTCTAGAAAGGAATATTATTATCTTCATCGACAAGAACCTTCTAGTGGGACTAAACCTGAAAATAGGAGCTTAACCAATAAAGATTTAAGTAAACAGTAAAGTAATTCACAAGGCTTAAGACTTCCCTCTTTATCCAAGAAAAGACTTCACTCTATTAAGTTCCCCAAATCAATACCCAATTAGGGTTAAAAAGCTATGATTAAGAAGTTACAAGATTAGAATGAGAGAAAATCCGCCCCAAAATAGGACCCCTTGGGCCTTATTTATAGACGTCGGCGGCTGTGCTTTCATCCTCATGCCTTCGACCAGGTCGAAGGGTTTCCCTTTTATATGCGGTTGTTAACCTTTTGATTTTGTCGAAAGGTTTTCCTTTCATAATCTATTATGGATCCTTGAGCGTTGCCGAAGGGTCTATTCTTCTATTTGCTTCTAGGGATCTTTTGTCTTTGTCGGAAAATCTGTTATCTTTATGGTATGTGAACCCTTCAGCTGTGTCGGTGGGTTTCTATCTTATTCGGCTATTGTGAACCCTTCAACCTTGTCGGAGGGTTGCTTTTTTACTTGAATGTTGATGAGAGCCGAGCTTTCCTTGAATGTTGTTGGAAGGTTGCCTTTCATTCTTTGCTGACTTATGAATGTTGCCTTTATCATAAACCTTTCGATACCATCGAAAGGTATTTAGCAGGTGTTCCAACCAGCCCGTAAGGCTTATTATGCTTTCGAAAAAGTTGTTATAAAGTTGCATGCTCTTGTCCTGACTTCTTTGCCTTCTTCGGAGGGTAAGAGCTTCTTGAATACTGTGGAATAAAACCTTCCGTCTCCTCCGAAAGGTCTTGAGTTGCTTTATATCATCGACTGCATCCCTTCGACTCCTTTGGAAGGTCTGATCCGAACTCTTTTCCTTTCGTCCTTTGCTTGAGACCTCCTAGCTTAGGCGGAAGGTGAATTTTTTGAGTAACATTTACCCCCCATGCTAAGGGATGCTCTTGACTTTCCAAGTCATCTTCTCCGAAAGCTATAAAGTTTCCAGCTTTTTTTTCCTGCAAACATAATTATCATGTACAAGTAAAAGGATTCTCCCAAACAACTTGTCTTCTTTAAAACAAAGAGGCCACTTTTTAAGTTTGATTTAAAACTTTAATTTAGCTTTCCTACTCACTCATTTTTCAGGTGGGATTTTAAACTACATTTGGTATTAAGTTAATAGGGCAACCTAGATCCCATCTAATTACTATTTTGGGAATTTAAAATGTTCTTTCTATCCTTCTAAAGGGAATCAAGGCTGCAATGGTGAATTTTCCCTTTATGAACCTCTTGGAAAGATCGAAAGGTGTTCTAACTTCAACTTTCCTTTATTGTTGGAAGATCTAAATAATTTAGAGGTTAGACCTTTCGACAACAGGCTCTCGTTGAGGTCAAAGAGTTCCAAACCTTTCGATCCTTCCTATATAGCAAAACATCATATAACAAAGTAGCCAATAAACAAACACATTTTTAGCTACACAACATCACTTCAGAAATTTTACCAAACTTACATTCCAAAATATTTACTTATATATTGTTTCATGTTACATTTTCCAAAATGATTTGTCAGTATATACAAGTTCAAAATGACACTAACATCCTAGGATTAAACATCGAAGGCGACTAGCAAAAACAGTAAGATGATTTTCCCCTTTTATAGCTCATTTGGAAAAGGTGGCGGGTCTGGAGTCAAATTGACTGGGTTGATGACGATGGGTTCAACCCAAATTAGCTGATAAGGTGAGTATGTTATCAGTGCAAAGTCCTCTCTGGAAGCATCCCAGATGGCCAAATCCATCCATAACATATTTGTGGCCAAATCAAAAAGCATGGAGTATGTTGTTATTATGTGAGGATTAAAGAGATTAGGCTGTAGATGAATCGTGTTGCTGGACTGAGCACTATTGACTTCCTCTGCTTCTTGCGGTTGGTTCAATAATCCTAATGCAAAGCAGCAGCAGCAATGTGGCACTTCGACGTTGACAAAATCAAGGTGAATTTGATGAAAGTTACAGGCTGCCATTGATGTTTTTCTCTTTTGTTTATTTTGGTAGAGATAAATGTTTATATAATAATAATCGGAAGAGAGAGGAGGGAGAAGACGAATGGATTTTAACCAGGATTTTGGTAGGAAAATTGAGACATTCTCTCTCAAATTTCTAAAGATGGTCATTAAATGTTTTTTTCATTTTGCATAAATACAGTTTCCGTTTTGATTTGAAAGCAAACGATGGCTAAGAATTATCTGGTGAGGTTTTGCGTAAGATAACTTTCGTATGACGCTTCTTGAAAAAGAATGGTGAATTCCCAACCCTTCTCTGGATTGATAGGTAGAGAGAGACTTTTGACTAATTCTGTATAAAGCGTACTTTTGACACTAAGCCTTGGAACTTTTATACCCGGGTAAACTTCAGTGAGAGTTTACTTAAGTGTTTCTATATTTATGTAAATTAGGACCTGGCCTAAGTTCTGATGCATGTTGTAATTTGCTTTGAATCAGATTGATTTCTTAAAAAATTTCCTTAAATGGTTCAAGCGTTATAGGTATAAATTTATTTTTTGAATTTTTTCTATGTCCATTTCATATGAACTAGGGGAGTGATCGCAAATAGGTAATAAGCAATTATACTATGAGTGTACGTTTCTCGTTACATATTTACGTTTAGCTTGTCTATATTATGTTATTCCAGACTATATGTTTCTTAGATCATGTCGTCCTAGGAGATCAACTAAGAAAATATGCTATATAGAGGAAGCTCTCTTCAATGGTGACTCAATATTGAAGATCTTGTGGTTAACGATTTTTATACGTAGAAAACCCTCACTCCTTGATCGGTTTCCTTAGAAAGTAGTAGGAAAATTTCTTTTAAAAGAAGTTAAAATATTTTATTCGACATTGATTAATGGCTATGTTACGATAACCTTCTAGCCGAGAAATGGAATTATAGTAAATATGCACTAGTTATCATTCTGAATGGTGTTATTATATCTTATTATCAACATCAAGTCTCAACAAGGAACACACTTTAATATTTATTCTTATTGTTGAAATAAAGAAGTTTGAATTTCTGTTTTGTTTTTTCATATGGGAGACTCGAGCAAGACTAGTTTTACTTTCCGAAGCCCTTTTTCTGGAATTTGCAACGATCATGGATAGATTAAGAGTGGAGCTCAAACAAAGTTGATTTCACAAAGATCGATTTATTTCTAAGCTCTTTGATAACCTTGTCGCAAAGGGGTAGAATAAAAATGTATCCCTTCCACTGCTACATTATTTAGGAATTCTCCAAGAAATTGAGAATTTAAAGTTAAAACTTTAAGAAAGGGGACTGAGGTATTGAAGTTTCAAAGCATTTCGTTAGTGAAGATACTTGTATCAATCCCGACCCAGAATGACCAAGTTTTATGAGAGGATAAATGTCTTGGAAATAAAATTAAAAGGCAGTTAAGAACTATGCAAGTCTTCATAATCCATATTCGGGAACCCAGTTTCGAGTGCTGATCCTATAATATCTATGGGTTTTGCAAGAACGGTTAACCAAGTCATAAGCATCTCAATATATAAAGGATATTTTTCATACCTTAGTAATGCTATGTAGCATGATGCAATGCAATATTTTATGATATTGTAAATACTACATGTTTCGTTGCTTTTGTTTGCACCTTGTTTATCTTCGATTTGGATATGCCTCTTGGAGATTGATTCGTTTCTCGACTTTCCATTTTAGTTCATGACTCCTTTCTTGATTAAGTGAATCCAGATTCCTTGTCATTCTGACTTTTCTGGGAAACATGTAGCACACAGTACTCTTAATTGTTAGCATGGAATTGACATATTAATCAAAACATATCATTTGTCTAGATTAGCAAATTATTTCGCCAGTTGTACGAAAAGTAATCCATCTAAAATGTTAAGATCTTATCTTTATCCCTAACGTGGGACGATTGCAGATTTAGCTTCTTCCACTTGTTTGGTGTGCCTAAAATTAATTAGTAATAAATTGCACATAGCTATTGAAATTAAAAATCTACTCCATAAAGAACCTGATGTGACATCAATGTTTGAAATTTTGATATGGTAGTTCTCTGATCCATCCTTCGTTATCAAGGGAATTTGAGAATAAAAAGTCTGAAGTTCTCATTTGGTGATTCTTTTAGCAGCAATCTTCTTCTTATAATATTCTTTGAATCGGGTCAAATTACTTGAGATGAATAGAAGGCCAAATATTTTGTATCTAGATTAGGGTTTTCAATAAACATTAGTCTTGACATCCAAACTTTGGTATTAATGATAGAATTTTACGAGGTGTCTCGGACCCAGATTCTGGTATTAGAAAATATCAAGATAAGTCAAAAATCACTTTTCTGTCCTTTCTTATAATAAGCGATGTAGAGTTAGAATGTCGGTTTTAGCAAAAAGGTATATTAGAATATCAAAATGCCTTTCCTTGGTAATAAGCAATAGAAGCCCACTGTATCATTTTCGATGATAGACGTCATAAGGATAGAAATTCATATCTGCTGATAGGATATCGGGATCTTTAATCTAAAATTAATAATAAAAGTTCAGAAAGCCGCATGCGGTAATTAAGTAATAGAGGATCAGAATCTCGTTTTTTGATGATTAATAATAGAGGACCAGAGCACCACTCTGGCAATTGGTAATAGGGGGCCAGAATTCCATTTTTGATAATAAGTAATAGAAGACCAGAAATCCAATTTGGCATTGATAATGGAAATCCAGAAAACCGTTTCTGGTAATGAGTAATAGATGACCATAATATCCTTTCTTGATATTTGGTAGTAGAAGTCCAAAACATTTTTTAGATAACCTATGATAGAAATCCAGGATGCCACTTTCAGAACATCATTTCTAATAATCAATAAAATAAGTCCTAGAATACCATTTCTGGTAATTAATAATAGAAGACCAGAATACCATTTCTGGTAATTAATAATAGAAGACCAGATTTCCATTTCTGGAAGATGTTCACGAAGGGAAGCTAGAGAATTCTTTCTGATTCTGTTTTTTGAATGTGCCATCTTCATGCTTTGAGGATGTTTTGCATGCTTTTCCTTTATCGGGCCCGAGTTTTCTTTGTTATTTGTTTTGGCCTATTTCAGACGAGGACTCTTTAGTCCAATTTTGTGCTTATTTAAGCAGAGCCCATTTCAGGCTGTTTGTCATTTCAGACATTGCCAATCTTTTGGCGGTTGCCATTTTAGGTGATGCCGATTTATGGTGATGCCCATTTCAGGCATGGACTTTTCTTAGTCCATTGGACATTTCATCCGAGTTTCCGGTTCGCTAGGCTAGCTTATTCTGAAGCAGGGCCCGAAGTCTTACCCGACCTCCCTCCAAGAGGCGCCTTAACCTGGCCATAGTGTGACGCGGTTAAGGGCTTATTCGGTACCTTAGCCAGGCCATAGCGTGGCGGGAAGAAGGGACTACCCGTCCTCCCTCCGGGAGGTGCCTTATCCTGGCCATAGCGTGACACAGATAAGGGCTTGTGCTGCTTTAACCTGGTCGTTTCTGATTTTGGCATGGATAAAGGCTTACGTTCTCCCTCTAGGAGGTGACTTGACCTGGCCATCTTGGAACGACCAAGGACTTTCTACCATTATTGGTAGCCTACCATTTTATGTAGTCCAAGTTTAAGGAGAGTTTTACTCTCGACCATGTAGACTTCTTATTTTGTGAATAGAATACTTATTCCATAATTTGTTCAATCCTTTACAAATTGCTTCAGTTTTCCCTATCTTAGAAAGTGTAGGACCATTTTCCCATGCACCTTACATTGATTGGTATCATGTCCATTTATGAGATGAAAGTTGCAATACGATCCTTCATGTCTTCTTTCAAACCCTGGATTTTTCTTCTGAGAAGGCTAATAATTCAGTTCCTCTTTGGTCCTAATATAAATGTTTTTGATTGATGTTGTAAGATTATATTCCCCAAGAAGTCTCGACTTTTGAGCCGTCTTTGACTAGCATCTAATTCTTTTGTTACTTGGTTCAAATACCTCTTTTTGAGGAGCAGGTTTCCTTTTCGTTGCCCGTTGAACTTCTTTCAAGGGAACTTCTTTCAGTCTTAAGGTTTCGGTTGGAAATTCCTTGGTAATTTTTATGTTTCCACTGGGTAGTTCTTTTATCATATGTATTCCTTCAATTACGGATTTTTCCAGGTGTCCATAGTTTTTCCTTGGATGGCAAGCCTCATTTATAATCTTACTCCATTTGTACGTAAAACTATCATAGTCCTTTATCATCTCTTTTTCAAAGATTATCCCTTGGGAATATGACTGGATAATTCTTATCATCTGATTAAAAATGTTGTCATTTCCACTTATTCTTTTTCCAAGTGCAAAAAACGGGGTTGGCCCTACATGAAAGGGGTTTAAGCTCCATTTCTCGGGATAATAAGATTATGCCTTCTTCTTTTTTATGATCTTCAAGGCTTCGACCCTTAATCTTTGTTCCTCATCCTGATTGGAATGTTTAATATTTGCTTAGGGGTATTTTCTCAAGTGTGGTTCAGAAGACCCTTGTTCAGACCTCTGAAATCTTTTGGCTATGATCAGACCAGAATAAGTGAATTTGATAAGAAATTGGTCCAACGGGAATAAGAGAATTGTAGTGTTAGGAAATCAATCAAGTCGGAGGTTCGAGCCCTCCTTCTAGCGCCATAAATGTTAACCAAATTTATGGTCAAAGCCTCAAAGAATCCAAGTAGGTGAAGTTACTGGAAAGTGGCGGAAAGTAGAATCTTTAAGAAAATCAGAAAATGTCTTGTTGATACTTCAGAGTCACTCCAAAAGTGGGATATGGCCAATCTATACCGAAGGATTGATAACCTTTGGGATTATCTTTGTTTCTCTACTTGGGAGTAAACTTCGAATTTGACCTTCCAACGTGGTAAAAAAGGTCTTGGCACAAGATTAAGGAAACCTTTCGGCTTTGCTGGGTTAATGTAAAATGATCACTGATTTGATTGAATCCTTATAATATTTCCCACGAAAGTTATCTCCTTGATTAGGATGGAATTTCCTTAGTTTGTTCCAAAAGGAGAGTTGATACTGGCTCTTGCCGTAAGGTTAAGCAAATAACTGCTTGGGATTCGGAGAGTTTCTGAGGTTGTCAGAATATGATAGATTATGAACCTTATCGAAAGGTTTTATCCACAGCCTCTATGACTTCGGAAGGTTTTTAAGGATGTTGACTCAAATAAATTTCCCATGTAAACGAAGGGTTTAGATTGCAGGGTAGTGACCTCCAAAGGGATATAAAGATTGTCCAGAAAGGAATGTTATTATCTTCGTCGACAAGAACCTTCCGGAGGGACTAAACCTGAAAATAGGGGTTTAACCAGCAAAGATTTAAGTAAACAGTAAAGTAATTCACAAGGCTTAAGACTTCCCTCTTTATCCAAGGAAAGACTTCACTCTATTAAATTCCCCAAATCAATACCCAATTAGGGTTACAAAGCTATGATTAAGAAGTTACAAGATTAGAATGAGAAAAAATCCACCCTAAAGTAGGTCCCCTTAGGCCTTATTTATAGACGTCGGTGGCTGTGCTTTCGTCCTCATGCCTTCGACCGGCTCAAAGAGTTTGCCTTTTATATGCGGTTGTTAACCTTTCGACTTCATCGAAAGGATTCCATTTCATAATCTTTTGTGGATCCTTGAGCGTTGCCGAAGGGTCTATTCTTCTATTTGCTTCTAGGGATTTTTTGTCTTTGTCGGAAAGTCTGTTATCTTTATGGTATGTGAACCCTTCGGCTTTGTCGGTGGGTTTCTATCTTATTCGGCTATTGTGAACCCTTCGACCTTATCGGAAGGTTGCTTTTTTACTTGAATGTTGACGAGAGCCGAGCTTTCCTTGAATGTTGCTGGAAGGTTGCATTTCATTCTTTGCTAACTTATGAATGTTGCCTTTATCATAAAACTTTCGATACTGTCAAAAGGTATTTAGCAGGTGTTCCAACCGGCCCGTAAGGCCTATTATGCTTTCATAAAGGTTGTTATAGAGTTGCATGCCCTTGTCCTGACTTCATTGCCTTCTTCGAAGGGTAAGAGCTTCTTGAATACTGTGGAATAAAACCCTCCGTCCCCTCCGGAAGGTCTTGAGTTGCTTCATATTGTCGACTGCATCCTTTCGACTCCTTTGGAAGGTCTGACCTGAACTCTTTTCCTTTTGTCCTTTGCTTGAGACCTCCTAGCTTAGGCTGAAGCTGAATTTTTTGAGTAACAAACATTAATGGCATCTGAAAACACCATGCTAATGGGTCTCATCGGAACATCTAGACAACCAAGAAAAAGTAGTTAGGCCTGCGAATTATAAGGAAAATTTATATTAAACATATAGAATAGTGCTTTCGTCCAAATAACCATCTACGAGCAAACCCAGGAGGATAGCGTACATAGAACCCCTCGCTCTTAAAGTGGCTCAAATTGGTCCATGTGTCGGAGACTATCCTACAACCCTTGATCGGTTCTAAGTAAATTAAAGATGGACTTTCCTTGCGGCTCTTAAAGCTATATATATATATAATCTCCTCATTGCTGGGTACTAAATTTAAATGCTTGGAGAAAACCATATATGTGCCGAGGAGGAAAGTATAGTTGTTCAGATGCAGCTGCGACAGAGTTAATCGCATAAAGTTAAGAACTCACCATACAAACTAATTAAATGGTGAGATGCAGCCTACCAAGCATATATATATATATATATTTGTTGCAGGAAATATAATCCTTTGGGGGATTATGAGCTCTTTGACTATGAGATAGAACTAAGATGTCATCGAATGGAATTCCATGTTTGTTGCAAATTCTCTAAAGAGATCCTTCACTGATTTTGGAGGCAACATAATCAACATCGTCTAATATTACTCCATCCTCAAGGGTGTTGGGTGTTGGATCTATTTCTAGCCCACCTATCAGCTCTACTGGATTCTCCAGAACTTGTTGTTCTAATTGGGGATTTTCTAGATTTTTCTATTCAACCTATAGAATCTCCTTTTGCTATTCCTGCTTAATGGGAGTTTGCTATGAATGCTCTATTGAAGTTTGTTAGGCATGTGGAGTCGTAGTTGAATTTGACTCGGCGTATCTCGAAGTGGATGTACTTGTGGTTTGGGCATCAAGACGTTTGGAACAACTCTATTCCATTTTTGTAAAAAACCTCGATAGGTAATCAATGTTTGAAGATCAATTGCAAGTTGTACCCCAATGCTAAGTGGATTCTAGTGCGGTGTCTTGCAGTGTCATGTAGTTCAAGTTTCCGATATTATTTAACAGTTTGTTTATAAATTTTGGATATCACTCGACGTGACCGTTATTGCTGACCATCTCGACAAGTTCCACATCAATGGTCATGGTTTGGTTAAAGGTTCAAAGCCAAGAAGAAGACATTGGCTCGCAATGCAAGATTCACATATGAACTAAAACTTCAGAAAACTGCCCAAGTGTGGGAGTTGTACAACCTCCAACACTTGAAAAAAATTCAACCACTTCTTCTTCACCTTCACCTTACCTAAAACCATAACAGTCCCCCATCCAAATGCATTCACGTTCTAGTCAATTTATGTCCATCCACATCCATGTCCATAGCCGAATCCATCACTTACCTACGCCAATCAAGATAGGGCCTTGTATCAGCTCTAATTACTTGGTTAAGGTTAGGCCTTGGGGTCCATGAACCATTAAATGAAACCATGTAATGGATCCTAAAGTGGCAGCATTGAAAGTAGTGGTGTCGGCAGGCGATTGGTGGGAGACACATGCACGGGGGATGGGAGATGCACGATTTGGGGATGAAGGTTTATGAATGGTGGCACTTGAATTCTTGGATCGGCAAAGGCAAATGAACAAGTGAAAAGCGAAGTGGAGTAAAATGGATTATACAACCTAAGCTTAGACCTTAAGTTTTAGCAATGAAACTTGGGATTTTCTTCCAAGTCTGAAGTCGATGCCGACCTTAGATTATGGGTCAATGTAGAGTTCTGGAGTTTTTTTAAAAAAAGAAAACACATATCTATGTATGTATGTATATGTGTGGGTGTGTGTGCATATATTTGTGTATGTGTGGATTTATGCCAAGCATATGCATGTGATGGACCATGTACCTATACTCCTCTACTTAAGTGCATGCATATGAATATGTGTCCGTATATATATCCAATACCCAATGACTAGAATCAAACGAAAATCTAATTCAAACCTGAGAGAACCATGGATGGAATCAGTTTTAAATCATCAAACTTGGAATGACGGATCATGAGAATACATTCCAGATTTATAATTCCAGATGCTGGTAGAGAATCACGACAGATGACAATAGACATAACTTTTCATAGCAATGATTCAAAAGAAAGATAATGACCATTCGGAACATAGAGTGAGGTCCTTCGCCAACTATAACTTGTCCCAGTTGAGAGCACATCGCGTTTGAAAAAAGATGTACTTCTGGGGGAAAGTGTTATCCAGCCTTTTGGCCAGACCATATTCGGACAGGTTGGAAGAGTCGAACTTAGAGTTATCAAGACAGGAAGCCCGGAGAGATAGCCCAAAAGTCTAGGAACCAAGCACAAACAAAGTCACAAGGCCAACGCAAGAACAACACAAGACCAAAGCAACATGGGTCCACCAATATTATAGGTCGGTACCGACCCCTACCAATGGATCGATACCGATCCCTATTTTCTCCACTTAGGAGGCCCATCTTCTGCCTACTTGTCTTACATTATACCAAAAGCCTATTATCAATGTTTTTGTTGATCCAATGTAGTTCTCCATCGATCTCCATGAACACTTGAAGCTACAACTCTATTATCCCACAACTCCATCATTTGGACTCAGAAACAAGCTAATATTGGTTGTAAATAACCATGGAATCATGAAGGTAACCACAAGACGAGGAAAGATAAAGTGTCGAAGGTAGTCATATTGGCCATCTTATGGGTTGGTACCGACACGTAACCTTGGAGTTGTACCGGCCCATACAAATTAATGAGTTGGCAGCTACTTTCTTGGGAGAATTGATCTAAAGCGTGGTGAGCGGCTTGGAGATATTTTGTACGAGATTTTAGGGTCGTACCTCTATAAATAGGAGGGTAGGGATTATTTTTTGGGATCTTTTGGCTTTGGTTCTTCTTTACTTTATATTCTTGCAATTCTTAAAGTCTAAGTATCGGAGTTGTACCGACCCCTAAGAACTTCTACCTCCAAGTCAGATATAAGTAATAAAATCTTAAAGTGGACGTAGGTCTTGCTTTGCTGAACCACTATAAACGATTGTGTGTTGTTTATTCCTCATTTTCATTTACATTTTTTCATATGTTATTCTGTACATAAACTTCGGGGTGTTTATGCCATTTTTGGTAGGGAAATTTTCTAAAATTTTGGTTCACATATGAATTCTGTTTTGTGAACCAATGTCTTCTTCTTGGCTTTCACCTTATCACGAACCATACCCATCCCCCATCCAAATGCGTTCACGTTCCAGTCAATCTATGTCCACCCACGTCCATGTCCATAGCCGAATCCACCATTTACTTATACAAATCGAGATAAGGCCTTGAATTAGGTCTAATTGCATGGTTAGGGTCAGGCCTTGGGGTCAGTGAACCTTTGAACGAGACAAGGTGATGGCTCCTAAGGTAGCGACATTGAAGGTAATGGTTTTGGTAGGTGATTAGAGGGAGGCAGTAGGCAAGGGGGATGGGAGTTGCACGATTTAGGGACAAAGGTTTATTAATGGTGGTACTTTAATTCTTGGATCGACAAACGCAAATAAACAAGTGAAACGAGAAGTGGAGTAAAATGGATTATATAATCCAAGCTTAGACCTAAAGTTTTAGCAATGAAACTTGGGATTTTCTTCCAAGTCTCAAGTCGGTACCAACCCTGGATTATTGGTCGGTGCCGAGTCCTAGAGTTTTTTAAGAAAACAAACAAATATGTACGTACGTATGTATGTATATATATATATATATGTGTGTGTGTGTGTGGATTTATGCCTAAGCGTATGCAAGTGATGGACCATGCACCTACACTCCTCCACTTAAGAGCATGCACATAAATATGTGTACGTATATATATCTACTACCCAACGACTAGAATCAAAGTGAAATCAAATTCAAAACCAAGAGATCCATGGATGGAATTAGTTTAAAATCGCCAAACTTGGAATAACAGATCATGAGAATGTGTTCCAGATTTATAATCCCAGATGCTGGTAGAGCATCACGACGGATGACAATAGACAACTTTTCACACCAACAATCACAAGAAATATAATGACCATTTGAAACACAGAGTGAGGTCCTTCACAGCAACTCTAACTTCTCTCGATTCAAAGCACATCGCATTTGAAACGAGATGTACTTTGGGAGGCAAGTGTTATCCACCTTTTAACCAGGCCATATTCGGATAGATTGGATGAGTCAAACTTGGAGTTATTAAGGCTAGAAGCCCAAAGAGATAGCCCAAAAGTCCAGGAACCAGACATAAATAGAGTCACAGGGGCAATGCGAGAACAACCCAAGACTAAAGCAACATGGGTCCACCAATATTATGGGTCAGTACCGACCCCTACCTACGGGTCGGTACCAATCCCTATCTCATCCACTTAGGGGACCCATATTCTTCCTACATGTCTTATATGATACTAAAAGCTTATTACCAATGTCATTTTGTTGTTCCAATGCAGTTTTCCATCAATCTCCACGAACACTTGAAGCTGCAACTCTATTCTCCCACAACTCCATCATTTGGACTCAGAAACATGCTAATATTGGTGCTAGTAACTATGGAATCACAAGCTAACTACAAGACGAGCCAAAATGAAGAGTTAAAGGTAGTCGTATTGGTCATCTTATGGGTCGGTACCGACCCCTAACCTTGGATTTGTATCGACTCATACAAACTGATGAGGTAGCACCTACTTTCTTAGGAGAATTGGTCTAAAGTGTGGAGAATGGCTTGGAGATATTTTGAACGAGATTTTAGGCCCCTGTCTTTATAAATAGGAGGGTAATGCTAATTTTTCAATATCTTTTGTCTCAAGTTCTTCTCTACTCTATATTCTTGTAATTTTGAATGTCTAAGTGTTGGAGTTGTACTGAATCCTAAGAACTTCTACCTCCAAGTTAGATATAAGATATAAAATCTTAAAGTGGATGTAGGTCTTGCTTTGTTGAACCACTATAAATGATTGTGTCTTGTTTATTTCTCATTTTCATTTACATTTCTTCATATTTTATTCTCTATATAAACTTCTGGATATTTGTGCCATTTTTGGTTCAAACATTTTGGTGCTTTCATTGAGAAAGATAATAGGCTATTTTGATCCATAATCTATTATTAGATTTCCCATATCCAATTGGATTTCCACTATTCAAGAGATAGATCCAATTTCTCTACCTTTTAATTCTACAACTCAGATTTTCAAAGATCTATAGAAGCTTTCTGCCATGGCCCTACCAAAGGAAAGATCAACATACCATAACAACCAAAGCTACCCCCAGTGATGTTGAGAATTAGAATCCTTAGCATGTGGATGAAGTTGTGTAACTGGGACAAATGGAGATCCAGACTCCAACAGACGTCGTGACCAAAATAGAGATGGATAGTATGATGAAGTAGATGGAAGGTAGATTCCAGGCTAGTCAGAATGAGACGTTACGATGCAGCAAAGCTTGATACTGTTGAATGAGCTGACTCAAAACAGTAGTAAAAGGAGTAGAAGGGATTCTATCTCTTCATCTGAATGTTCCTCAACATCCGAGCAGAGACAGAGGGACAGAGGAAGCATAAGAGGACTCGGAATGCTCCTAAAACATCGTACTAGAGGGAAAGACGAACTCCAGGCTCAAACTTAGGAATCGGTACCAACCCAAGGTTAGGGGTCGGTATCGTCCCCTCCAATGGTGGGCCTAGAGCCCGCCATTTGGAAGGTGGTGTATATTTGGCTCCTGGACATGTCGTTGATTGTCAAAACTTGGAAAATCGTGTTGTTGCTGGTGATGCTGCTGATGGTCATAACTTTGTTGACATGAGAGCTTGGATCGATAAGAGGGCGGACTTGTACAAAGGTAATGAGAACTAAGACCTATTTTGTTTTAGTCTATGAGTAAGGAAATTGTGAGTGTACAAATATGCCATGGTGGTTTATGATATGTTGGTATTCTTAAATTTGTATATGTTTACAATGTGAAATGACTTGAATGAACTTGAAAAAATTGATCTATTTGAATTCTCTTATAGATTTGAAAATGTAGTTCTTTACTTCTATTAACTAGGCTTTTAACCACGCAGAAATCAATAGGAATTAAAACATCAATACGAAGACGGAACGACCTGAAACTTAGCAAAGAAACTTAGAAAGACTAAAGGAAGAGCTTAGAAAAGTGTGGACCCAAAATTAGCTAAGTACCATATTTGGCCCGAATTAAGCCCCTTAATTCGATACCGAATATAGATTTTGAACCTTGGCATCTTCACACTTTGCACAATTGATTCCTTAGTTCTTCTATCTATCTCATGAAGTTTCATAGATTTCCAAAAAGCCTATCATCAAGAATGAAGATGTCACGATGCAAACGACAAGATATTCTAAGTTATGGAAGAACGATGATCAAAACTCATTAACAATCTACCAAATTACATGGAGAGAATCTAGATGAAGCATGGAACTCAACACAAAAGGATTTAGCCATCCAATGTCTAAAGGTTAGATCCAACCCTGAATTAAGGCTCTAATTTGGTACCAAACCTATTCCTTAGCACCTGTGGTCATTATAGTTTCTATATTGCCTTGGGCCATTCTTTGGACTTCTCTGGTAACGGGCTTCTGATGCAATATGACTGCTACCACTATAAATACAAACCAGAGAGAAACTAGGAGGGGGATGGTCTCTGCCACCACTATGCGGAAGCCCTATCATTTCTTTAACTCTCTTTCTACTTAATAGTCACCAAAGCAGTTCCTATAGGTAATTCTAGGACTTAGAATTAGTCTAATACTATGACTACTTCTTCTTTTTCACTTTGTATTCATATTCTATCAAGATCAAACTATTAAGCAAAGTTATAAAGTGGACATGGGCTTAGTTGACAGCCAAACCACTATAAAAATCTCTGCCTCTCATGGACTTTTCTCTGATTTTCTATTATATTTTCTCTGTTCTAACAGGTCTGGTTCTTTCACATCACACCCCAGGGTATTGATTCATTTTTTTGGGTTAAAATTTTGGTGCTTTCACTGAGAACAGTGAACCTGGGTTTAGGTCTAGCTCTCCACTTTGGATCGGATAATTCCAGAAGTTAGATCTGCAAATCCTACTTTCAAAAGAATTTAAATACTTGCCATTAAAGATTGATAGTGGAAAGAAAGAGAACAACTTCTAAGAGATCTACCAGTGCAACAATGGTAGAGATGGACAAAATTGCCAACAGGTTAAAGTCAACAACATCACCAGCTTACCAACAGGAATTAATACTGGAAATCAAGCATTAGAATCTTCTGCTCATCATGAAGTTATGACTAAAGGAGAATTTAACCAGATGGTTTATCAGCTTAACCAAAAGATGGTTGATAGCCATAAAGCTCTTATGGACAAGATAGATGTTTTGCTAGCGTTATAACCACTAACTACCCTGAGGAATAGACTGGAAACTGCAGAAGCTATGGAACAAGAAAATTCCTCAGTCTTAGGCTTGAATAGGAGGGATGGTAAGCAAAAGAAAAAGGAGGTAGCTGGTGGAAAAAAAACAAAAGGAGGTAGCTGGTGGAGTGATTGGAATTGTTATTGAAGGTAATGGAAGTACCCATCCCGTCGAAGGATAACCTGCCGCAAACCGCAACCTTGGCGCGAAGGCTCCATAAAGGAATATTGCGATGCTTTTCTCCGATTCTGAAGATGACATGCAACTCGATGCTAAAGAATTGGAATTAAATGTTGATATAAATAGGCATAATGCTAGAAACGAAGTCCAAACAGCCGTTACCTGGCCAACTGCATGCCAACGGAATTCTACAGGAGTAGTTCTCCCGGAGAATGGAGAGCCTAGGCTTCAGCTGGCAAACTGAGGCCTTTTGAAGAGCCAAATGCTTGGTGTAGCCCCTGATAATCGAACTGCAGACTATCGGACTAGCGAGGCATACATAGCGGACATGGTCAAACGTTTGATGGAAGAAAGTAATGGCAGAATAGATGACGATTAGGGTTTTGCGCCGAGCTGGACTCTATTCACTGAAAATATTCCGAGGGAGGAATATCTCGAGAAGTTCACTATACCCACTATACCAGCCTATAATGGGAAGACCGACCATAAACCACTCTTTAATAAGTACAGTTGGCACATGGATGGAGCTAGGGCAGCGGATGCAGTTTGCTGTAGATGTTTCCCCATCTTCCTGGAAGGAGTCGCTTCGATGTGGTTTACCAGACTCCCACCGAGAACCTTTTCTATGTTTGGTAAGTCAGCAAGGAAATTCATAGAACAATTCAGGCTTCACACGGCACATCCAAATGACGTGATGTCTCTATTTGGCCTTTTCCAGGCACCAAATGAGTCGTTAAAAACCTTTATGAGCAGATGTAATACTACAGTTGCTTAAGTTAGCAATCCTAAAGAAGACATGGTATTCATGGCTTTAGTCCGAGCAATCCATTCGGGCATAGACTTTAGAAAATGTATTAAGATAAAACAACCAACCACTATGAAGGAGTTCAACCGAAAGGCGAGTCAGTATCTGAGATTGGAAGAGGTAGATGCATTGGAGGGCAAGACTGCAAGTGTGCAACCAAAGGAGGTAATTTAGAGCAATGTAGCGGTCAAGCAGGATGGAAACAATTCTGGAGCTGCACTAGGAAAAGTAGGGAAAGATGGAAATAAGAAAAGAAAAAACCAGAACACTAGTAGGCATGATGGGAATGGAAAGCGGGTCAGGAACCAGAGACCCGAGGAGTATACGCCATTGGACGACGGCATGGAGAACATCTACCTTACAACTCAAGGAACTGAGCGATACAACAAGCCTCCTAGGGTGAACGATAGAAGCAATCAGAGAAGTTTTGCTGCTTCCACAAGACTCACGGGCATAACACGAACGAGTGCTGACATCTGAAAGATGTGATTAAGGAATTTATTAGGAACAATAGGCTCCAGCAGTACGTGAAGAAATCACAAAACTCTGACCAGCCCGCTGGACCTCAACTTTCAAGTATTCAAGGTTATCAAACTGGACCCAATGGACAAGGATCCAAACGGATGGAACAGAGACTAGTTATTGGCACTATTTTCAAACGACCTTACCCAACACAGAAAAGTTGAGGGGAGATGGAGCGATACATGAGTTCACTAAAGCATGCTTCGAAAGAAAATTGTTTTACGATGGTGCCCCAGCTAAGCAACAAAGGTCACTCAATGATGATATAGTGTTTCGAAACCGAGACACTAAAGGAGTAGAAGCACCGCCTCTCGATCCGATGGTGGTAACTGTCGGGATCAGGCCGGTAGTTGTGCGCCGAGTCCTGGTGGATAGTGGAAGTTTTGTCAACACCTTGTTTTGAGATACGTTTGATCAGATGAAGATATGCATAAAGGATGTGTCTACTTGCCGAATTAAAATCCAGGGCTTTACTGGAGAATCAAGATAGCCGGTCGGGATAGTTGACTTGCCTATTGAGCTTCGGGAAGGAAAACGAAGGGTAGTCCTTATCCAAATCTTCGTGATCGTGGATGAAATGTCAGCTTACAACGCTTTCTTGGGGAGACCGGCCCTTATTAATTTTAGGATCTCTCTGGCTCCATGGTGCCTTACCATGAAATTCCCAATGAAGAATGGAGTAGGAGTTATAAAGGGATATCAAAGCATCATTAGAGAATGCCATATTGCTGAATTGCGTAAATAAAAAATGAAAGAAAAAGGGAAGAATGTGGGGAGGTCTCTCCACATTCGCGAACCATCAGCTTAGCAATTACAAAACCGCCCCTGGCTTGGTGACCATTGCTGACTCGACAAGATTTTGGACCATAGGAAGAAGAGTTCAAGGGAGAAAATGGCAGCACTGGAAAAGATTACGGTGTCTATCCCTATCGACATGGATGAGCCAACTCAAGTCCTGAAGATAGGGTCACCTATTGGAATCAAGATGCAATAAGAACTGATTAAATTTCTTCACACCAAACTGTACGTGTTCGCTTGGACGCATTCCGATGTGTGTGGGACATCACTGGAGATAGCATGTCATGCAATCAATATTGATCCTAAGTACACTCTGGTAGGGCAGAAGAGACGTAGTTTGGATCCAGAGTGATCCACTGTGCTGAAGAAAGAGGTGGATAAGCTATTGGCTAATTGTTTCATCCACGCTACCTATCCTGATTGGGTGTCGAATCCAGTTTTGGTTAAGAAGTCCAATAGGAAGTGACAAACTTGTGTCGATTACTCGGACCTAAACAGAGCCTGCCCAAAGGACATTTTTCCACAACCCAGGATTGACCAACTTGTAGACGAAACTATAGGCCACGAACTACTCTTATTCATGGATGCATACTCGGGATACAGCTAGATTATGATGCACAAACCCGACCATGAGAACACCAGCTTCATCACCGACCTTGTATTGTATTGGTACCGAGTAATGCCATTCGGCCTGAAGAACACTGGGAAAACTTATCAATAGTTGGTGAACACAATGTTCAAGGATTAGATGGGACAAACAATGGAAGTCTATGTGGTCGACATGCTAGTCAAATCACGTGTGTTAGGAAATCAATTGGACAACCTCTCAGAAATGTTTGGGATTCTTTGGAAGAGTGGAATGAAGCTTAACCCACTGAAGTGTTCTTTCTGCGTAGCTTTTGGGAAATTTCTAGGTTTCATCGTAAATTCTAGGGGCATTGAAGCGAATCTTGATCAAATCACTGCCCTACGAAACATCACAGCCCCTGCGACCAAAAAAGAATTGCAAAGCCTAAATGGAAAAGTCACAGCGTTGAGCTGATTTATTTCCAAAGCAAAGACAAGTATATACCATTCCTTGACACATTAAAGAAGGGTAAGAAGAATTTCGAATGGAATCAGGCCTTTTAGACCGCCTTTGAGGAATTATTGCGATATATGGAGACCCCACCGATTTTTTCCAAACCAATGGACGGGGAATACCTATTCATTTATCTAAAAATGGCAACTCATGCCCTGAGCATAGCACCGGTATATGAAGAAGCTAAGGTCCAACGACCCATTTAATACATCAATAAGCGATTAACTGGAGCCGAGAAGAACTATTCGAAGTTGGAAAATCTAGCCTATTTCCTATTGATCGCATCAAGGAAGTTACACCCATACTTCCAGGCTCATCCAACCAAAGTGTTGACAGATCAACCTTTGAAGCAGGTATTGTACCGCTCGGAGACATTGAGATGACTACCTAAATGGAACATTGAGCTGAGTCAGTACGACGTCACTTATCACCCAAAAAGGCAATCAACGGACAGGCATTGGTAGATTTCATTGCTGATTTCACAATACAAGATGGTGAAGAAGAAAACACGCTAGAAGTAGTGTCACAGTGGAAATTATTTGTCGATGGTGCATTAAATGATTTCTTCTCAAGAGCGGGAGTTGTTCTCGAAACTCCTAAAGGACGGTCTGTTTGCTATGCTGTAAGGTTGGAGTTCCCTATAACTAACAATGAGGTGGAATATGAGGCGGTAATAGAAAGATTTACAACTGTGAAGGAATTAGGAATAAGGGTCGTGCACATCTACATCGACTCTCAGCTAGTTGTATATCAAGTGAAAGGCGAATATCAAGCTAGTGGGCCAAACCCTACCCCTTATTTGTCAAAGGCATGGAAATTGCTAAACGACATTGAACACTATACCATAAGTCATATCCCAAGAGTACATAATATGAATGCAGATTACCTAGCTAAACTAGCTAGTTCCAAAGAAGCACAATCAATGGGGCTGGTTCCAGTTGAGATGCTGACAGCGCTTAGCATAGATCAGATGGGCATTAATTGGATTCTAAAAACTACAAAGGAAGAGGAATCGTGGATGACATCGAACAAAGACTATTTTCTTAGAGGGACACTCCCCAGGGATCGGAATAAGTGGAAGAAGCTTCTTCGAGAGGCGCCACGATCTACAAGATGGAGTTCTCTACAGGAGGGGATTCTCCAACCCCTTACTAAGATCTGTAGTCAGTAGCAAAGTTAAAAGGATCCTCTGAGAAGTCCACAAAGGCAGCTGCGGAGACCACACCAGGGAGCAGACACTAACTAAGAAATTCCTCTGTTACGGATATTTTTGGCTATCAATCAACCGAGATGCAGCGGACTATGCTAGACATTATGATCAGTTCCAGAGATTCATCAAAATTAAGAGAACCTCATCCAAAGAGCTAATGCAAATAGTCATCCCATAGCTGTTTGCAATCTGGGGAATCGATCTAATTGGCGTATTACCAATAGCTAAAGGAGGAGACAAATATGCTACCGTTGTAGTTGATTACTTCACCAAATGGGCTGAAGCGGAACCACTGGCCACCATCACTACTAAGAAAGTAATTAACTACATTACTAAAAGTATTATTTGCATGTTCGGAGTACCATAGAAAATCATCACAAACAATGGAACTCAGTTCGAGAGTGCCGAATTCAAGGACTTCTACGAGCATTTCCGAATCTAGAAGAGCATCTCCATAGTGGCACTCTCGCATGTAAACAGGCAAGTAGAGGTAGTGAACCAAATCATCAAATCCACCGTCAAGAAACAGTTGACAAAATCTAAAGGAAATTAGGTTGATGAACTTCCGCTTGCACTATGGGCTTACAGAACGACTCACAAATCGGCGACCGGGCACTCACCTTTTGCCTTGGCATACAGTTCAGAAGCAATGATTCCAGTGGAGCTGGAAGTCCCCTCTGATCGAAGATGACACTTCAACCGAAGGGAAAATGAGCAACGCATGCTAGAATCGCTTGATCAAATCGATAAGAAGTGGGAAGAAGCTAAGCTAAGGACTACTGCTCACCAAAATGGGTAACATGATACTTCAACTCCAAAGTTCATAACCGTACCTTTGAAGTAGGGGATCTTGTCCTTAAATGGATTTATCCCACTACGCGAGCACTTGGACCAAATTGGGAAGGACCTTATGTGATCGGCCAGAAATTTGGAGATAGAACTTAAATCTAACAATGGTCGATGGAATTCAAATTCCACGTACTTGGAATAACGACTCGTTGCGGCACTGTTTTATTTAGTATTTATCTATTTGTTTCCTATTTTTGCAAATAAGGATACTACGGGCATTGTAAATAAGCAGGATTTGCCTTTCTCTTTACTTTATCAATAAAATTATTTTGGCTTCTTGAACCAACGAAACAGTGTTTATGTAAGTAAATTGCTGAATTGACGGGGTCAGATCGGCTCAAGAATCATTCATTTGCTACTTGGACCGGTGGAACCGCGTCTAGGTATGCTCCACCCACATGCTCCGTGAACTAATGGAACTGCGTTCAAGTAAGCTACCCGCTAAGTCGACGAAAGCAAATCGACTCAAAAACGTCGGATTGATGGGAAAATCGATCCCTGCCTTCTGAAAAAATGGTGTTGCTCCATCAGCACTAGGAAGTACCAACCCCCACACGCATTTGGAAGCCACGCCTCGCTTCTTGGTCCAATGGAACCATGTCCAAGTAAGCTTCCACTCTTTTGCCGCTTGAACCAGTGGAACCGCGTTCAACTGGATTCCATTCCTTTGCTTCTTGGTCCGGTGGAACTGTGCCTGAGTAAGCATCCACTTTTTTTCTGCTTGAACTGGTGGAACCACCTTCAAGTGTGCTCCATTCCATCTCTTCTTGGACCAGTGGAACCGCGTCCGAACAAGCATCCACTTCTTTTTCCGCTTGAACCAATGCAATCACGTTTAAGCTCAACCCGAATCATCAATATTACCCCTGTAGTATCATCTGTCCATCAAAACCTCCTAAATACCGATGTTGCTCCAGCAACATCGGGAAATTTACTAGTTGTAGGATTGGTAGAAAACCAGTCCCCGCTTTCGAAAACTCGACATTTTCTAGATATCGGCGATGTTGAAGGAAAAGCCAAGGGTTTGAGGTGTCCACGTCTCAAGAAACAGATGTTGATATGTGGAAAGAACCTTAATACCGAACTTGGAAGAAATCAGCCATATCCAAAGTACAAGATGCTCGGAATCAAGCATTCAGACTATAAGTTCCTAGAGATAGGAGATGTATTACATCTTTGACTGGGGAAAATCATAGAGTAGCCCGGAATACCTGGTCCCATAACAAGTGGTCGGAGTAAGCAGCCCCGCGGAGTAGGGGGCACATACTCACCAATATTTGGCTACAATAAGAATTACTCCACACTTATATCATGCCGAACAAATAATTTTGGCAACCGTAATAGAGCCAAGTAAAGTAGTAAACTAAATAACTGCAAACTGAAGGTCACATTGCTGACACCATTTACATGCATGGAATTGTGGTAAAGAAACACACCGTATATCACACAATGCAGTAGTATATAATATGAAAATTATGAGATAAGCAATCGTATTATGCACACAAATAATGGTTTATAAAAAGGTATAGTACATCGAATGTAAAAAGTACATAGAAAAGATAACAGTAGAAACACTAGCTTTTTATTGCTTATATCACTATATGTATAGGATCAAATAGCGGGGGCCACTCCCGCACATAGGTCGGTCTGTTTGGACACCAAAAAAGCAAAGTACAAACTCTGTACTTGTACAGAAGACTCAAAAAATCAAAAGACATGAAAAAAAGTCCATGAAACCCAGTTCCACTAGTGCTGAAGCCCGTTACTTCTTTTCGCTTTTATCTCCTCCTTTGCTGATCATGCCTGGGCGGATCGGGATCTTCTTCTTACCGCATTTACTGATCTCTTCCCTTGTAGAGGGATCATACCCCTTTGATCCTCCAGTGACCGCACTTTTCTCCTTAGGCACCTACAGAATGATGGTAGTGGGAGTCTTGCGCTTCCACTTCTCCTTCTTCTTCTTCACCTCCAGACCTTTCCTTTCCTCCTCCACTCTCTCTGCGATGGTCATTTTGTCAGTCGGTCCCGACTCGTTGGTAATTACCACCTCATCGGCGGATACAGAGACATCCTCTTGGCTTTGCAATGCACCTATCTTTTCGGAATTGGGCCCAGGCTTGGATCTAAAAACTGGGATCATTCCAGAAGCCACTGGGAAAACGGTGGTGGAAGTTGTGAAAATAACGATGGCTCTCAAGCTTTGCATAGCGGAGGAGGAGGGGGGAAAGATGGCTGATCTATAAGTTGGGAAAGGGAAATGAACAATTTAGAGAAGGAATCTGGAGTAAATTGAATTTCCTGGAGCATCGAAGAGACGAGAGAAATACCTGATTTGGGAGTTTGGTCATGAACTTGAACTTCAAAAGCTTCGCCACCAGTCCCCATCTCAAAGGGTCGCAATATAGCCAGTACTGGGTGTGTCTCACCCAAGGCTTCAGATGTCCCATGGGCATGGGTGGCCTCAGAAATAATCACCATGGATGCCGAGATGGATGATGCTTGCTCTTGAGGAGTAGGAATAAGTGTTTGGTGCTGACCCTAAGTGCTTGGGCCAGCAAGAGCTTTTGCTGCAGCATTGGCGGCTTCCTTCTCCCTCTCTTCCTAAAGCATAAGTATGCCAGCTACCACAAATTCTATGTCTTCGGAAGTCAAATAGTCCACCATCATCTCTTCCTCTGAAAGCATATCATTAGCCTGCTCCGACCTAGCCAACACCTTGTCCCATACCATGGCAAGGGTCCGGGGGTAGTTGACACTAAGCCATTTCAAGTTCCCCTTGTTCATCACACAGCTGGTGTAGAGGTGGAGCACATTGCTATCCAATCTCTTATCACGTCACCATATTCTTTCCAGAGATCAGCAAGCTCCACCCTTGTAGTCAAGTGATCAATATCTTCTGCTAGTTTAGCAAAGATGGCTTGTTCTTTTTCCTTTACCAGTCGTTCATTCTCCCCTCGAAGCCGGTAAGCTCAACAGCTTATTTAGAAATAATAATGGCGTGGCCAGGAATGGTTTGGTCTTGGGATTTAATAGTCCTCTCGACTTCGACGAGATGCTCTTTTAGTTTTCCAGATTCAATGTGAGCATCCTTAAGTTGATCCTTGATTACTATGATCGCTTGGTTGTGGGGCCGATTTGCTTCAACCAACAATTTACCAACAATGGTCTTGCTCTTTAAGGCTATGTCCCTCTCATCCTTCAACTTGGCTATTTCATCATCACAGTCTTTGATTTCCATAGCGTGATCTTCTCTCTCGGCCTCGAAAGAGAGGTTCTCTTGATAGTTGATGTGGTTTACATCTGATAATGCCTTTATGAGATGCTAAGAATCGCATCTAGCCTCCAAGTCTTCACGAACAACATCTAAGTTCCCAAGGGAAGCAACTCTATTTAGTGGCTTTATTGCTTTTTCGACCTTGACTCCCTTCAAGAACAGATTCGGAAAAGAAGCTTGAAGAAAGGGCGGACCAAGTGGAAGCACAAACTATTATCTTTGGCTAGAAGAGGTGAGAGCCATTACAGTAGTCACCTCTCGAGAGGTGGAATTGCCTGAGTCACAGTAGTTAGGACATTCGAACAAGGAGGAGTAATCGATTGTTAGGCCCACAGCGGTCACAAGATTCTCTTTGACTTTTTTGTGCATCGCTTGGGGCACCGCTCTCATCATCTATTTTCCTTTTTTCTCCCTTCTCTTACTCTCGCGCCAAGTGGTGAGCCTTATCATCCTTCCTCGTCCTTCTCTCTTCGTCTGTCTTGCAAGGAGGATAATAGGCTAAACTAGAAGTTTTACTCTTTCAGGAACAGGAATCCTGGCGTAGCTGGTGATATAGTCCACGTCCCATTGTACCGAAAATGAAAACAAGAATGAAGTTAATACTCGAACTAAGGAACTTAATGCAATATAGAGATGCGTGCTTGTGATCCGAAAGTAGAGTGTATAGTGCTGACGACCCCTTATATTCTACCAGTCATATCAGCAAGGTTTAAAAGACGGAGTCTTTTCACCACTGCTCACAAATGCGCCTGAGAAAATGTCTATTTTCGAGTCGATCACTGCCATCATTTCGCTAATAGAGATATCCCCACGTCCATCTACATAGATGACGACATCTCTCATGAAATCGGAATTAGATGAATCTCCCATGGTGGTCTCAGTAGCTTGATCTCCGGGAGACTACGGAGTCTCGATAGCTAGTCGTTCTTTAGGAGGGGAAATTGGGGGTTCGAGACTTAATGCCTCAATAGTTAACAAGTTCGGAGAAGGCAGTTGAGGAAGATCAGTACTCATTTTCGGCGACTAGCCAAAAGATTCATCTCTTTCTACAAAGATGCAAAAGTCGTTGTTGTCACCATCCGAGCCTTGTTCCTCTCTCTCCTCAACCACATACTGCTTCCCGTCTCTCCTTTGATACGTTTTTGTCTTCTTCATCGAGGATCAAAGACATCCTATGGGCCTCATCCCTATTCCCCATAATGTCCTCTCCGGAGGGTAAGTCTATATCAGTTCTAGGAATCTCTTTGGGTCATGCTTCCTTTGGCGGACTAACCACTTCTTCATTAGCCTCCTCCACATAGTCCCAAGCATGGGTAGAAGAAGGAGTGCATCTCCTAAGGCCAGTTGATGTTGACGGCTCGTCGCCCATAGAAAATCTATCAGGATGAAGCAAGCCGAACTGCCAGAAATTCTCATTCACCAAAAGAATCCCCACTGTATGTTCGAAATCTCTCACAACTTTAAGAGTCTCGAGCATCTCTTTGAGCTCGTCGTTACTTTCCCGCCTTGGGATGACTGTAATAAAGTGCGATAGGATAAGAAACTGGAAGACCAAATGAAATAACAAATGCTGGGAAGAAGGACTTACTTCCATATAACCAAAAGCGGTTGAAGCTCTCTGGATGCCTAACAAATAAGAATTCGTTCTTAAAAGTTAAACGCTTGTAATATAAATTTTTAATAAGTTTAAAATCCCTACAGGCTTTGATAATTAAAAAAGATGGGCAGTCCTACCTCCTCCTAAAGTCTAGGAGAAATGCAAGCTCATTTAGCCTTGGGGGACGCTTGAGTACCCTCATGAATAAGGTATTAGGGAACTTAGGAATGCGTAACCGTTAGGATGGATTTAAACGGCGCCAACCCAAAATCTTGAAGCACCATGGACAAGAATCGGTTGGACAGTTGTACAGCACCACTCAAGCACATGTACCAGTTGCAAGCAATAAAACCTTCTGGTGTGTTATGAGCAAATTCAGCTCGAGTGGGCAAACAAACGTCACACTCAGGGATGCCGTGATGTACACATATATTCCCAAGTATTTTAGCCGTTAGAATTGATGACGCTTGCTTCGGAGGATCAGTTAGAATTCTCAATCCAGGAGGCAACTAGTCAAGTTTAGGTCTAACCGGAACTATTGAGCCATAGAAATCAGAGGCAATGGGATAGCTTGATCCTGCAGGAATAGATGGAGGAACTGGGGCAGCAGCCGTTGACTCTACTCCTGAAGACATGGACACTCTATCGACTGGCTTGCTGCATGTTGATTGATGTGTCATTCTAGACATAAAACTTATTTATCATGGTCGGGTATGATTTATTTCTAATTAGAATCCCTATGTGATTAACGCTTGAAATTCAAAGGAAGTCGACAGGTGTCGACCAATCAGATTTGAGGTGTTGATCGGGGCAAGTATAGTGTGTTATCTATGTGGAATGAGTCTAGTGTCCTGACCACTACGATTGGACCATCCTGTGTAGATAGCTCGCTCCTAGTCAAGAATGATCCATACTGTCCTTTGAAATCATTTCTTCCGTGCTTACCTGTTACCGATCAATGATCAATAATGGATCCATTATCCGATGCGACACGGAAAGTTCCCTCTTTTTTAGAGACATTGGATGTGCAAAAATGCAGTGTAATGTAGCTATCCAATATGTCTGAATCTATAATAAATCATCTAGCGAAGTTAATTCGATGGTTTAGCTTTAGTCGATTCCATGGAAAATATGGTTGAAACTAGAAGGAATATTTAGTCTCAAATCATGCATGTCCAATATAAAACTTAACCCTAGGAACATCAATAACAAGTCAAGCTTCCATTCAACCATCTCCTTCTCTAAAATTGCAATCAACCAAAACCAATCATCATCTCCACTACTGGTGAAGCATGAATCCACCAGCGCTAAAGGATCAATTCATCACCACCAACCTTTAATCAAAGCAAGAAATTGATTCGGCCTAGGGTATGAACACTGATTCGGATTTGGGTCTACACATGTCGGTTATGGCAGTGGCAGATGATCCAGGCAATGAAGAGAGTGGCGAAGAGGCGGCAGAACATGACAGCGGTTGGAGAAAGCGAATTGTGACAGTGTGGCGGCTTGAATCGTTGGAGTTAGGGTTTTGGAGCTTGAATCAATTGGAGCTAATAGGGCAAGGTTGGTTTGAAAGTGAGGAGTTAAGTGGTGTAATGTTGTAGAAGTAATGAAAGAATTCCTAGAAGAAAATTGCTAACTGACTAATTCGGGTCAATTTAACGATCTTAATTCGATACCGAGTCTACGTCTTTAGCCCAAGTCAACTCCAACTTGTCACAATGGAATCACACACTGATTAAGAGCCTTGTGCAAATTTCGGGGCAAAGATTGCATCGACGGTATAGGGAATTGAAATTCAAAGTGAAATCAAAAGCAAATATCTGATCAGAAGTCAACCAGTTGAAAATAATATCTCGATATGGAGTTTGAGAAACCACTAAAACTCAAAGGATAGTAATTCGAAGCCTTTCTTGTTCCAGAGCACACTTTATTTCCAACAAAAGCATACTCTGGAGGGCAAATGTTAACTGGATTTTTAACCATGTAAAAATCAATAGGAATTAGAACATCGATACAAAGATGGACAACCTGAAACTTGGCAAATATACTCAAAAGGACAAGAGGAAGATCTCAGAAAAGTGTGGACCCAAAATTAGCTAAGTACTATATTCGGCCCAATTTATGCCCCTTAATTCAGTATCGAATATAGATGTTGAATCTTGGCATCTACACATTTTGCACAATTGATTTCCTAGTTCTTCTATGCATACTCATGAAGTTTCATAGATTTCCAGAGAGCTTATCATCAAGAATGAAGACATGACGATCCAAACAGCAGGATAATCTAAGTTTAGGAAGACCAATGATCAAAACTTATCACCAATCTACGAAATTACATGGAAAGAATCTAGATGAAGCATGGAACTCAACGTAAAAGGATTTAGACATCTAATTTCTAAGGGTTAGATTCGGCCTCAAATTAAGGATCTAATTGTGTATGGAATCTATTCCTTAGCTCATGTGGTCATGACATTTTCTTTATTGCCTTGGGTCATTCTCTGAACTTCTCTACTAGCTAGCTTCTAATCCAATGTGACTGCTATCACTATAAATACAAACCAAAGAGTAACTAGGAGGGGGGCTAGTGTCTTCCATCACTACATGGAAGCCCTGTCATTTCTTCAACTCTCTATTTACTCAATAGTCACCAAGGCAGTTTCTAACTGCGATTCTAGAACTTAAAATTGGTCTAACACTTGTACTTATGACTACTTCTTCTTCAATCACTTTGTAATCATATTCTATCAAGATCAAACTACTAAGCAAAGTCATAAAGTGGACATAGGCTTAGTCAACAGCCGAACCACTATAAAAATCCCTATCTCTCATTTACTTTTCTTTGATTTTCTATTATAATTGCTCTGTTCTAATAGGGATGCTGCTTTCACATCACACTCTAGGGTGTTGATCCATTTTTTGGGTTAACAACTTCATTGATTACAACATATTTATGAGTTTGTAAAGGCTTATTGTCAGGATACAAGATGTTTTATTTTGTGTACAAATGGACGGCGATGCCTATGTAAAAAGTTTATTGGGATTTTTTGTTGGGCCTTTACAGTTACAGGCCAATATCAAAAACTTAGTCCTGTTAGATTTTTATTCGATACGGAAACCCTTACTGCCTTAAAATTGTATAAAGGTGTTGATTTGGGCTCTACCGCAATTGGGCTTAAAATATACAGTCCTATAACTTTATCTTAAACATTGAAATGGAAGCACTAATTAGTGTTATTTACCCAATCCGAATTGAATTAAAGTCTAAAGGAATCTTACTTATTATCCTACCACCTTTTACATTTAAACATATTTATACTTTTTTTTATTAAATTAGTATCATTGTAATATGATTTTGAGGATAGTCTTTTATTGTTGTTCATGTTAACGCAGATAACGCAATTATAAAAACTGATAAAGAGGCTAAGGATGAAAGTCACAAACAGCAGTGGTATAACACACTAAAGAGAAGTTGTAGAGATCATGGATTTGAATTTTGGAGGCATCGAAAATGTGTTTTTAACTTAAATAAAGCACAACTGTAATTATTTAATAAAAAGGAAAAAAGAAAATGAAACACCTAACGAGGAGTATTTAAAATTTTAATAACATTTTTACCTTTTGTAAGTGGTGGTGGTGATGTTAATAGTTAGACGTGTTAGTGGATACTTTTGGATACGGATGATGTCGTATCTGTATCCGCATCTGAAATCATTTTCGGATATCTGTATCCATAGATGCAGACAAATATCGGATAATTATCCTATTCGCCAACAAACAATAAATTAATAAACATAAATGTTAACATAAAATTTTCCTTAGTGTTAAAAATAAACAAATATGATGATAATAAATAGTTTTGAGCAGTGAATATGCATTTAGTGCATATAATATAAACTTCTAACTTAATAAAACAATAAATATCTTTTTTTTGGCAAGGCCAACCGGTTTTAATAGTGGACCGTCCACTTTTTATTACAACAAAGGTAATAAAAACAATTAAGATACAGGAGTTAGGCCGACTGCCTAAACTACTAAACATGGTTTCTATAGTGGCCCTACCACTAACAAATCACGCTTGAGAACATCACACAAACAGCTTTCACTAACACCGCGCAGGGTACAAACTATGACAATCAAGTTGCACAAGGCAATCCTATAAACACACACCTTACTAAACCACAATAACTCTGAATCAAAATAATTTCTAAAAGCAAGATACCATAGGAACTAATCGCAGTTCCCAATGACCACCCAACCATTATCAAAACAGCAGCATAGAAAAAAGTGACAAATTGCAACAAACCACAGCAATACTTCAAAATCAACATGACAGCATGGAACATAACGCTCCAAAATATTAAGCAGATAGCATGTACAAAAGTAACAACGAGTAGGCATGACCAAGAGTAGACCCAATTCTGAACCAAAAGAGGAAGCAACCAACCGTAAAACCAAGATAACCCTATAATAAGCACCATAACCATAACCAAATGTAGAGACCCCTGTTGCAAGCAATGGTCAAGGTCACGAAAGCAGATGGTATCCGTATCTACATCCGTATTTTCGATATCGAATACGAATGCGAATGAGTTTCAGATTTTTCAGGTATCCATTGATAGGCTAATTGTAGACCGAACACTTTAATAAACTTAACATTTTTCTCAATTGTTAATATATGTTATTGTAAGAAAGCATATGAGTGTTGTTCTGCAATAAAAGTAGTATTTCCAATAATACAATTGTAGTTCAAATATTTGCACCTGTGCCAAACTCCTGTGAAACCAGCTATCCACGTTTTGGCATCTTTGGTGGTGTTGAAGAATCGTGAACTGTGGATCTCAACGGTGGAGTCTATTATGACATTGATAGAATTATGGTTGCATGTATGAGCAATTGTGTAATTTTGGATATATAATTAAGGCTCATAACTATCTCGCCTGAAATAGTAATAAGCTATTTGATTGATTTTTGTTGACAAATCATTGCATTTCCATCGAACTTAAAAGGAAGGATATTTTTTCACTTTAGCCCCTTATTTTCAAACTTAGTACGCAAATAGCCTCCTTTTAAAACTAATGTCACTTATGTTCCTGTTTTGGCTAGCTCAGTATTGAGTTGGGCAGAACATGCTGATGACTTTTGAGAAGTCGTTCACTAACAACTAAGTCGTCCACTACGTTTACAAAATAAATAAATAAATAAATAAATAAATATGCTAGTGTTTTTTCTAATATCGAATATTTATTTTCTTTTTGGATATAGATGCATACGGATTTTGGATTTTTCGGGTATTCATTGACAGATCTAACAATAGTTGCAACTAATTTAGGTAGTTTGTTGTAACGACCCGGAAATTTCGAACCCGAAAATTCCAGATAGTTATGAAAAGAAGAAGAGATAGAAGAAAAGAAACAGAAAACATAACACAGATGCTCACATTCGCAGCGGAACAAAATATAATATCAAATAATAACAATTTACAAAAGAATACTGTATCTGTCAATTTACATTTATTTACATCAGAGTTATATTCCAATACACAACGATGGTCATATATAAATCAAATATGTCTCAGATAATTAAAAATAATAGTTGCAGCGGAATCACTCCATACGTCCTGCCATCCAGTACTCCTCCTGAGCTCCAGAACGTCCTTACCTGAAAATCTGTAATACTCGGTCTGACCCGAGCATTACATCAAAGTAACACCCGGGTCAGGTTGAAAACCAGCGTGAGTAAATCCATCTAACAAGGAATACCACAACATAGAACTACATAAAACCCGGGGTAACTCGCATCAATTTACAGATTCACAATTTGTTATAGACATTACTTATTTCACATATCAATTTCTAAGTACCAAAACTTAGATTAAATGGTCCAATTCACTTAAATTATTCCATACCACCCTATTGATTTCACACGTCAATTTACAAAGAATCAAAGTGGTTTCGGGTATTAACAAATACCCGACTCCGGTCCCTTCGAATCCAATGTCATCTTAACCCAAGTTATTCAAGTGAAATACAATTCAACCTTAAATACAGGGTGTCACAGTTATTCAGCAATAGATAACCACAACATCACAGTTTAAATCAAACTTATCATATCACGTAGCATCATGAATTACATATTAGGGATAATAATCAATCCAAGGCCTCCAATATCATTTTATCATCCATACACAAGGTTGATTAGCCATACCATTATAATTAATTAAATTAATTACTTCCATCATCTTTAAATCCTGCTTACTCTACATTTATTAATCACAAATCAATTTATTTAATTATCATTTTAATTAATCATTTTCGATTAATTATCCTTTAATCACAATAAGTAATTAACTCTTAATCAATTACACAAATTAATTATCCTTTACCCATCCACATTTATTACAGTGATCATTAATTAATCACTCAAATTAATTATCTCATAATCATTCATTTATCAATTATCCCATAATTAGTCATACTCATTATCTAACTATTCATTGATTAGTTTCCTTAATCAATCAATCCTTAATTAATTACACTAAGTAATTAATCCTCTATTACTTCCATTAAGTAATTAATAAGTCACTAATTACAACCTAATTACTTGATTAACTAACCTTTATCTCATAAATTAATAAATCTTAAACATTTTTAAACTGAACTAATTATTTACTCTTAATTACCTTATTTAATGAATTAGTCATTAATTATCCAAATCTTAATTATCTCTTAAGATAAATCTTCATTTTTTTTTATTAATGACTTACTTATCATTGATAAAATTTGAATACACTTCAAAACGTTCCATCTTTAAATTAAACTTTAAATTTAAAATAAGCTTACAATTTAACTTAACAAATTTAAGTTAAACAATATACAAAACTCTTAACCAATTGTTAAAAGAACATTTATTTTACATAATAGTTTACAATCATGTTTAATTTAGATTTAAAACTGGTTTTATAATTTTTCTTAGAAAACTGCATTTTAACTTACTTCGGGTTCTACCCGAATCCCTCCCGAGACATACTCGAGAAAACTACCATCCTCCGTTTATCTGCAAAAATTTTGTTAAAAATTCAAAACTTGAAACTACTGTACTTCACGAATACAACCCGAGTCTTCCTTCCCAAATACTCGAGAGCAACTTCGAGGCAACCACGCTCACACCCACTGACACACCAGAAGTCACCGTGCACGTGTACTTACGCCTCACGCCACCGTTACCCTCACCGATACCCTTCACACGTCGACAATGAACTAAAGAGTCGATTCCGACCATCGATTCAATGCCACGAATCCCATATCGAAACTTAGCTTCTCCAGTTGAACTGGAAACCAGACATCATCAGAGCATTCACTCGACCCACCATCGCCGACCACTGGACTCTCCCAATCTCCGGCCACAGCCTCGCTAGACTCCACGCTAATATTCCCCAGGCCCAGACGAGACTCGATCACTCAGAGACACCGCATCGACAACCTCTCCAACCTCATCCATTTCTGGGTTTAAAACCCTACGCCGACCAAAAGCCACTGCCACAGTGGCCTAACCACCTACCTACCATTTTTCCCATGACCATCGAACTCTCAACCACCTCCAATCGAAACCCCAACCACCAGAGATGCTCCAGTCACCAGAAAACATTAAAACCCAAGTTCTGGTCATCAGTGAACTGCACCCTCATTACAATACTAAAAGATCTGATTTTTGTTTTAAAAATCTTATTTTTGAGAGTTGATTCAAGACATATACTTGAATTAAGGAAATTCAACATTTGATTTTTACATTTTAAAAAGTTTCTACTGTATCTTTCCCAAATGCCAGCATATTTCAATTTTACATACCTGTTCATATTTTTTTAGTACTTAGATTATGGTACACTACGCCATTTTGTTTTTAATCCAAGTCTAACAGTGCTTAAATAAAAGATATGAACTTTTGATTTGGGTTGTAGACTCTGTAAACTGGTAATAGAGATGCAACCATATGCACAGTTCAACACTAATGTACATATAGTGTTCATACATATATCTACACATGCAAAGATAATTCATTTTTAACAACATGCAAAACATAGATCATATCACACTTCAAGGATTAATCACATGCACATTCAATCAAAACAGATTTTAAGTGTTCACTTGCAGGCATTTCAAAATAACCAGAGGAACCAGGATGAAATACTCACCATTTACTAAGATTGCTGCTCCTTTGCTAAATCTGTTCAAACTTGACTTGTTGAGTTGAGATATAAATTGAGCTTCAGTGTTAAGATTATTTCTGGACTGCTAACTTTTGATGAACGAAAATGAGATAAGAGAAGATGTATGTATAGAAAAGGTTTTACAGAAGATTTGTATTGTACAAAAATAATCTTTGTTTTGGTCAGAGATTTTCGTATGGAGGCTGAAATGATTCCTAGCAAAATTTGAAATGATAGCATTTAATGCCCTGGGTTCCTTCATGTTTACACATATTAGTATTTTTTTTATACACTTAAGTCAGAGATATTTCCTTTGTTCTTTTGACTAGCAGACTTTCTTTTTGTTTTGGTGGCTGAAAGATCTTGCTTTATCTTTGAATTGTGATTGTGTTTGAGAACTTTTGATTTGGAAATTAAATCTTCATTGCTTCGGGTTGAAGCATCCAGATAAATTCCTGTGATGATTTAGTTTTATATTTGTGAACTAGACTGGACATATGAAGGTACTAGGCAGTGTATATAAAAAAAAATTTGTTGCCCAGGCTGAAGTGAACAGGGTTATATGATATTGATGCAAAAGATTTTTTTTTGTACTTGAAATAATTTGTTTATTTTGTTAACCAGAGATTTCTTCTCTTCAATTTGTAGGCTAAAAAGGTTTAGGTTGTGCTTCATTAATTTTGTTTGTCTTCTTTTGGAAGCTAACATCTTTTTTTTTTATGTTATGTACTCTTGAATTATGAGCATATTTATGATTAGGTTATTATCTCATCTCATTTTATTACTTGCTTGTATTCCAATTTGATTTTTCCGAAATTCCTAAGTGTTTATTTTTATATTTACATAACTAAAATTTTATTTGTTTTATTTCTTTAAAAAGTTAACCACCCAAATTAATTCACTTATCTATTATTTAATATTTAATATTCATGTTAACTACATAGTTTCCAGTGTTTATAGATTTATTTTATACTTCAAGTTTTAAATTGATAAGGTTCATTTTATTCCAACCCTATAAGTTGTTTAAATATTGATAAGATTATATTTTATCTTTTAAACATTATTGTTAATAAGCTAGATTTTTATTTTATATTTCAAATCATAGTTATTTTTCCCAAACCTTCACATATATACATTAATATATATATGTTTAACATAATAAGTAATATTTTAATTAATTCAATTAAATATTTGTTAAAATAATATTACCAAAAATCTCGGGATGTCACATCCCTCTCCCCTTTAAAACTTTTCGTCCTCGAAAAGGAACGAAGCCAGAATTTATGAAAATACTTAAAATTAGATAAATTATACTTTGATCATTTTTAAAACACTTTCAAACAAAATCTATATAATATCACTAGAATAGTTTTTTATAAAATACTTTTATAACTCGATGTTTCGACAAGTCCATCCTTGTTCTCATAGAAATTCGGTCATACGTTGATCAGGCGTACGACTGAAAATCTATAAGCGCTTGGCAGACCCGTTTCAACATCCAGTGGAAATACTTGAGAAAATAATTTTACTGAAAATATAGAAATCAGTTTTTGAAAATAGAGGAAATATCTTTGGTGAAAATGCTCTGGAAATCATCACACTCATCCATGGTCACAGTTACATCCTGGGTTACGTTGCCATCGCAGCAAAAGTCCATGTAACTGATTACACCATAGAACCCACAACAGATCGCAGTTACATCCAGGGTTACGTTGTCGTCGCAGCAAAAGTCCATGTAACTGTTGGCTCTCAGCGGCACACACGATTACGCTGTCAAAATGAAACTTCTCCACTCCCATATATGTCGCAGTCTACCGATGTAAAATCAAACATAGACTGTTGGCTCTCAGCGGCACACACGACTTTCGCTATGTTACCATAGTGTCGCAGTCTACCGATATAAAATCAAACGTAGACTGTTGGCTCTCAGCGGCACACGCGACTTTCGCTATGGTCTGCAGTAGATCGCAGTGACATCGAGTTAAACTGTCGTCACAGTAAAACCCAAATGCCTCTGTGGGCACCAGCCCCTCGACTTTCGCTACACAAATAATCCTCAGGAACTAGTTTTGTCCGGACTCCTCACAGGATTAACTTTAGAAACCCCCCCCCCCCTTGGGGCTCAAGGCAGTACCACCAGTGGCACTCCTGAGAAGTTCATTTCAAGGGAGCGCCTTTTTCCCCAGAGCAAATCTCAAAACACTTTATACTATACACATATAGTATTTTCCAAATCATACACCTAGTATGAATTTCATATAAATGCTTTTACACAAAATCGATTTTCAAAATCGATAATTCACAAATCAGGCTTTCCCAAATCCCAATATTGATTTTCTCCAAAAATCAAAAGCCTTTTTCAAATCCAAAGGTTCCCAAAACCTTTTTCTCAAAACCATTTCCATAAAATCTTTTATATATATATATTCATATGTATAATTTTCTTGGGAAATCTTTAAATCACTTTATACTTATATAAGTTTCCTTTGTATACTTCAAAACTTTCAAAAACCTTTTTCTTTTGGCAATGGATTTAATAAGGGGAGTTTTATCATATATAACAAAGATACATAACTTTGTTTATTTCAAATCAAATATTCAAATTTGATTACTTTATAAAGTCACTTGCCAAATTTCTTACTTTTATTATAAAGTAAACTTTAACTCAGAAAAAGTATTCAATTTCCACTTTATTTCCATAAAGTTAATTTCTACCATAGAAATATAAAATTTAAATTTATTTTATTTTAGTTCCTTATATATTCACAAATATATTTCCCATTTCAAAAATCATCTTATAACCCTTTTATCTACAACTTCAAAAATCAAATTTCCACCTTTATTCATTGTCAATTTCTCAAAATATACTTTCAATTTCAAAAATCTTTTCAGTTTTTATCCACAAATTTTCAATGCCAATTTCATTCAAACCCGTACGATGTCCACATATCATTCGTACGCAATATCAATCTGATCGCTCACTCGATCACACAATTTCACTTCCGAACTAGTATCGTCCACCCGACTTCCTAGTGCGGACTCAGATCTGGTTTCTTGATCAGAAACCGTCATTCTCCTTGCATAGTCACACCTATGATAGAGAATATACAGAACCAATCAAAAATCCACATCCAGGTTCGCCGTTGAAAATCGAGCGAAAAATCCCAACTCGGATCGATTATACTATCTCGAAATTCTATGCTCGAATCTGGATCAAATCACTATGCGAATAGAATAATATACGTACATCCTACGTATTTAACTTCATTGATTATTAACCAAATCAATTTCCTTTCCATTCACATTCACTCAAATTTTATTCACTTATCCCCATTTGCCTTAATCCCCATTTGGATTATCACTTCAATTCTGAATTATCTCAGTTGGGTATTTAATCAATAACAGTTTGAACTCCGACCAGCTTAAATTTAGAAATATAGCTTGAAAATTTTTAAAAATAAATAAATAGTTGAAAGATAATTATTAATTTGTAAAATAACTGTAAAATAGTTAAGTAACTGTAAAATAATTGAAAAATAGTAATTACTTATAAAATAGTTGAAAAAACAGTAATCAGTTCATAAAGTAGTAGAAAAATAGTAATTAGTTTATAAAACAGTTGTAAAATAGTTAAATAGTTCCAAAGTAATTGTAAAACAGGTTTAAGATAGTTTTAGGTTTAAAAGGAAAAGTTGTGTAGTAAATAGTTTGGAAAAATAGGTTTATATTAAACAATTTATTTTGAAAATAGTCCAGAGTCAAACTGTTTAATACCCCATCTCCATTTCCCTAAATTCAATTTAAATTTCCACTTACATTTAAATTGACTCAATCCCAATTTGAATAACTTCAATTTTATTTCAAATTAATCCAATTCAAATTTCTCATTTGAATTTTATACTTATTCATCATAAATCACAATTCCCATTAGTTCAAATCAAATTCAGTTTGAACTAATTCAATTTAAATCTCAATTTCAAACCATCTCGAATTATATAAATTTGAGTTAGATTTCCAAATGTTGGTTTAACTTCTTAAATCAAATAATAATATTTTTTTTATTTTAACTCAACAATTAAATTCTTTAAATAATTTAATTCTTAGTTCAAATTTTCAAAAATTCCATTTAAAATTATCTTTACCTAACTTATTTCAAAGTTCAAATAATAATTCAAACCCCTTTAAACAATTAAATATTTGAATTTCAATTTATTACCCAAATTCAATCTTGGAACCAATCCTTAATCATTTCAGTTTACATGTTCATTTTAAACATTCAAATCTTAATGTTCAAAGTGATCCTCATTTTCTCAAGTTTTAAATTTTTTTTTATCTTTAAAATCAAAATTACTTAAGTAATTTCAAATTAAAGTTTAATTCCATTTAATTCCAATATTGGGATAGATATTACCCCAACATTCATCATCCACTACCCATTCCAAATCTCAATCCTATCTGAGACCACATATAGTTCCCTACCAAATCAACCCATTTAACTTTCCTAAGTTAAACCTAAATTTCATCTTGAAATTTCCAATTCAGGTTGTTTATTCCAAACTTATTTAACTTCCCTTAAGTTAAATTCAATTTAATCTCGCCAAACTTACTCAAATTTGAATTCCCACTTCAAATTTTTAAACTTCACATTAATAAATCTTATAAGTTCAAAAACTTATTACCTTGGATATCACACCTCATTTCCCAAATTTAAAACTCAACATTTAGAGTTTATTTCAAACCATCTTTGTATCCATATATACATATTTACTCCTTAGCCCACCAGGCTATACTTTAAAATTTAAACCACCTTTGGTTTTAATTTTAAGGCAAACCGCTTTTTAAGTTTTCAAACAACTTCTTATTTTAAAATAAGATCACATTCAAGTATATTCTGAACAATATTATTCATTCTTTTCTTTTAACACTTTGAAACAATTCAAATGTTTCTAAACTTAGGTTTAAACTTCACAATTTAAATCCGTTCTAATTTACAAGTTATACTCCTCTAAGTTTATATCCTTAACACATTTTATTTTGCTTACTCATTAACACACATTCCACTATTAAATACAACAACCACTTATGATAATAACCAAGATTATCATATCTGGGAAACCAATTCAATATTATCTTACTCTAAAACTTTTCCCCAAATTCAAGGTTTAATTTCAGTTTAAATCCATTTCAAATATATCTTTATTCAATTACAATTTGGTTGTATTACTATTAACTCTTAATTCTCATTATTCTATTTGATTCCAAGGATTTAACAACCAATTACCTTAATATTTATTAAAAGGAATATTGCTTTATATATCAAATATAATCTTATATAAAAATCATTTGAAATCTTTATATATGAAAATAACAAGTACGCTCTCATATATATATATATACACTCAACTCATTCTAGGGTACCATTGACCCTATTTTTATGAGTATACCCACCAGAGCCAAGGTTCTCGCTTAACCTTTCAGCTCTGATACCAACTGTAACGACCCGGAAATTTCGAACCCGAAAATTCCAGATAGTTATGAAAAGAAGAAGAGATAGAAGAAAAGAAACAGAAAACATAACACAGATGCTCACATTCGCAGCGGAACAAAATATAATATCAAATAATAACAATTTACAAAAGAATACTGTATCTGTCAATTTACATTTATTTACATCAGAGTTATATTCCAATACACAACGATGGTCATATATAAATCAAATATGTCTCAGATAATTAAAAATAATAGTTGCAGCGGAATCACTCCATACGTCCTGCCATCCAGTACTCCTCCTGAGCTCCAGAACGTCCTTACCTGAAAATCTGTAATACTCGGTCTGACCCGAGCATTACATCAAAGTAACACCCGGGTCAGGTTGAAAACCAGCGTGAGTAAATCCATCTAACAAGGAATACCACAACATAGAACTACATAAAACCCGGGGTAACTCGCATCAATTTACAGATTCACAATTTGTTATAGACATTACTTATTTCACATATCAATTTCTAAGTACCAAAACTTAGATTAAATGGTCCAATTCACTTAAATTATTCCATACCACCCTATTGATTTCACACGTCAATTTACAAAGAATCAAAGTGGTTTCGGGTATTAACAAATACCCGACTCCGGTCCCTTCGAATCCAATGTCATCTTAACCCAAGTTATTCAAGTGAAATACAATTCAACCTTAAATACAGGGTGTCACAGTTATTCAGCAATAGATAACCACAACATCACAGTTTAAATCAAACTTATCATATCACGTAGCATCATGAATTACATATTAGGGATAATAATCAATCCAAGGCCTCCAATATCATTTTATCATCCATACACAAGGTTGATTAGCCATACCATTATAATTAATTAAATTAATTACTTCCATCATCTTTAAATCCTGCTTACTCTACATTTATTAATCACAAATCAATTTATTTAATTATCATTTTAATTAATCATTTTCGATTAATTATCCTTTAATCACAATAAGTAATTAACTCTTAATCAATTACACAAATTAATTATCCTTTACCCATCCACATTTATTACAGTGATCATTAATTAATCACTCAAATTAATTATCTCATAATCATTCATTTATCAATTATCCCATAATTAGTCATACTCATTATCTAACTATTCATTGATTAGTTTCCTTAATCAATCAATCCTTAATTAATTACACTAAGTAATTAATCCTCTATTACTTCCATTAAGTAATTAATAAGTCACTAATTACAACCTAATTACTTGATTAACTAACCTTTATCTCATAAATTAATAAATCTTAAACATTTTTAAACTGAACTAATTATTTACTCTTAATTACCTTATTTAATGAATTAGTCATTAATTATCCAAATCTTAATTATCTCTTAAGATAAATCTTCATTTTTTTTTATTAATGACTTACTTATCATTGATAAAATTTGAATACACTTCAAAACGTTCCATCTTTAAATTAAACTTTAAATTTAAAATAAGCTTACAATTTAACTTAACAAATTTAAGTTAAACAATATACAAAACTCTTAACCAATTGTTAAAAGAACATTTATTTTACATAATAGTTTACAATCATGTTTAATTTAGATTTAAAACTGGTTTTATAATTTTTCTTAGAAAACTGCATTTTAACTTACTTCGGGTTCTACCCGAATCCCTCCCGAGACATACTCGAGAAAACTACCATCCTCCGTTTATCTGCAAAAATTTTGTTAAAAATTCAAAACTTGAAACTACTGTACTTCACGAATACAACCCGAGTCTTCCTTCCCAAATACTCGAGAGCAACTTCGAGGCAACCACGCTCACACCCACTGACACACCAGAAGTCACCGTGCACGTGTACTTACGCCTCACGCCACCGTTACCCTCACCGATACCCTTCACTCGTCGACAATGAACTAAAGAGTCGATTCCGACCATCGATTCAATGCCACGAATCCCATATCGAAACTTAGCTTCTCCAGTTGAACTGGAAACCAGACATCATCAGAGCATTCACTCGACCCACCATCGCCGACCACTGGACTCTCCCAATCTCCGGCCACAGCCTCGCTAGACTCCACGCTAATATTCCCCAGGCCCAGACGAGACTCGATCACTCAGAGACACCGCATCGACAACCTCTCCAACCTCATCCATTTCTGGGTTTAAAACCCTACGCCGACCAAAAGCCACTACCACAGTGGCCTAACCACCTACCTACCATTTTTCCCATGACCATCGAACTCTCAACCACCTCCAGTCGAAACCCCAACCACCAGAGATGCTCCAGTCACCAGAAAACATTAAAACCCAAGTTCTGGTCATCAGTGAACTGCACCCTCATTACAATACTAAAAGATCTGATTTTTGTTTTAAAAATCTTATTTTTGAGAGTTGATTCAAGACATATACTTGAATTAAGGAAATTCAACATTTGATTTTTACATTTTAAAAAGTTTCTACTGTATCTTTCCCAAATGCCAGCATATTTCAATTTTACATACCTGTTCATATTTTTTTAGTACTTAGATTATGGTACACTACGCAATTTTGTTTTTAATCCAAGTCTAACAGTGCTTAAATAAAAGATATGAACTTTTGATTTGGGTTGTAGACTCTGTAAACTGGTAACAGAGATGCAACCATATGCACAGTTCAACACTAATATACATATAGTGTTCATACATATATCTACACATGCAAAGATAATTCATTTTTAACAACATGCAAAACATAGATCATATCACACTTCAAGGATTAATCACATGCACATTCAATCAAAACAGATTTTAAGTGTTCACTTGCAGGCATTTCTAAATAACCAGAGGAACCAGGATGAAATACTCACCATTTACTAAGATTGCTGCTCCTTTGCTAAATCTGTTCAAACTTGACTTGTTGAGTTGAGATATAAATTGAGCTTCAGTGTTAAGATTATTTCTGGACTGCTAACTTTTGATGAACGAAAATGAGATAAGAGAAGATGTATGTATAGAAAAGGTTTTACAGAAGATTTGTATTGTACAAAAATAATCTTTGTTTTGGTCAGAGATTTTCGTATGGAGGCTGAAATGATTCCTAGCAAAATTTGAAATGATAGCATTTAATGCCCTGGGTTCCTTCATGTTTACACATATTAGTATTTTTTTTATACACTTAAGTTAGAGATATTTCCTTTGTTCTTTTGACTAGCAGACTTTCTTTTTGTTTTGGTGGCTGAAAGATCTTGCTTTATCTTTGAATTGTGATTGTGTTTGAGAACTTTTGATTTGGAAATTAAATCTTCATTGCTTCGGGTTGAAGCATCCAGATAAATTCCTGTGATGATTTAGTTTTATATTTGTGAACTAGACTGGACATATGAAGGTACTAGGCAGTGTATATAAAAAAAATTTGTTGCCCAGGCTGAAGTGAACAGGGTTATATGATATTGATGCAAAAGATTTTTTTTTGTACTTGAAATAATTTGTTTATTTTGTTAACCAGAGATTTCTTCTCTTCAATTTGTAGGCTAAAAAGGTTTAGGTTGTGCTTCATTAATTTTGTTTGTCTTCTTTTGGAAGCTAACATCTTTTTTTTTATGTTATGTACTCTTGAATTATGAGCATATTTATGATTAGGTTATTATCTCATCTCATTTTATTACTTGCTTGTATTCCAATTTGATTTTTCCGAAATTCCTAAGTGTTTATTTTTATATTTACATAACTAAAATTTTATTTGTTTTATTTCTTTAAAAAGTTAACCACCCAAATTAATTCACTTATCTATTATTTAATATTTAATATTCATGTTAACTACATAGTTTCCAGTGTTTATAGATTTATTTTATACTTCAAGTTTTAAATTGATAAGGTTCATTTTATTCCAACCCTATAAGTTGTTTAAATATTGGTAAGATTATATTTTATCTTTTAAACATTATTGTTAATAAGCTAGATTTTTATTTTATATTTCAAATCATAGTTATTTTTCCCAAACCTTCACATATATACATTAATATATATATATGTTTAACATAATAAGTAATATTTTAATTAATTCAATTAAATATTTGTTAAAATAATATTACCAAAAATCCCGGGATGTCACATTTGTCATATTGGTACCTTATCGTTCACTCCCTTCAAATAAAAAAGAGTAGAGTAACAATATAATGATAATAATAAAGAATGAATCCTAAAACTTCAAACAAGCTTTTCATCCTCATAGTATGAAAAAAATCATAATATTCTAGTTTATTTACAGGTTAATTTATTTTTCTTTTTTTTCCTTTTTGTTTTTTCAAAGGCTAAAACTGTCTAATGTACCCAGTGTTCTTCCACTTATTTGAACAAATACATTTTTTCCTTTTCATTAAAAGACAATTAGTTGTATAGGATTTCTTAATGGATTGTGAGGATGGAATGCATGTTTGGTTCAGGAGAAATAATAGGCTGCGAAGATAAATTAAATGGTTTTCCAGTTAATTCTCATGTTCTAAAAAGGCTGGGCTGCAAACAGGCCTAGAAGGAGAAATATGTATAGCCAGATTATTCTCAATAGCTAGACTATCAAGATTAATAGTTATACTACAAATTGAATTATTATCATGGGTGGCTTCATTAGGTCAGTAGGCTTTATAACATAAAGAGGATTTCTAAAAATAAAAATTAGAGGAACATTCATGATTATTATCCATACCCACGCAAGGTTCATAATAATCGTGAACCCTAGTCCCTTGTCGTGATGCATCAACTATTATCTTCAAGTGATAAATTGTTTATAAAAATTGATTTAGTGAAACTCCAACCAATCTTCACATCATTGTCTTCATTATCTCATTATAAATATAAATAATCACATTTCTCCATTTAGCATTATGTTTTAAGGTTACGATTGTCTGATAATAACAGTTACTAGGGTAGCTTGTGATGGGTATGAAGCCTTAGTCGTAGATGTCAAAGCTACAAGCACCAAAGTTGGGGGTTACATAGCTGTCATGGATGCTAAAGTTACAATTGCATTGGTTGTAAGGTGTTTGTTTGTTGGTCTATTGGAGATAATAAGACTATGATTGTGGGTTGTAGAAGAGCTAGTGATCTAGGTGGGTGAGAAATAAGTGAAGGTTGAATCTTGGGGGTAGAAGAATGAAGCTATTGACACTTGAACTGGAAAGAAGGCAAAAGCATGTTGGGGAAAGGTCCTAGTGGGTCGACCGATAGTTTTAAGGGTGTGTTCTGGGGGCAATTATGTAATTTGTTATATAATTGAACCATGGTAAGGTAACCTTGTTCAAAATAAAGTATAATTTTTGTTTTGTTTTCCATTGCATGTATTGTTATATTATGATATAAGTAATGATCTGAATACGTTAGATATTTACAAATAGAAAATCCTTAGGAAATGAATCTAGTTGATTGCATTTTAGAATGTGTTCATAACTGTGAGTATTGAATCAAACATTCAAAAGACTTACCCTTAAAATGTTCGTAGCCAGGATGTATCGAGAAAAGAATACTGATACATAGTTGAGATTAATGTATGTAATGTTCATCATATGATGGACGTTGAATTACTTATGACTGTTGGGGACACTAAGTGATTATGTATTTTGACTGTTTGGAATAATCATAGTATGACTCAGCGAGAGCCTTTTATAAGTTAATACAACTAAGTCAAAATAGAAGACCTTATATAATGAGGTGTTTTGATTGTGGTCAATTACATGACATCACAACTACGTTATGACCATAATTAGGTATATGTTGAACCATTTGAAATGAAACATTACTCAAAAAAGGATTCATCTTCTATATTTTAGAAGGTTAGTATCACCATATTTGCTAGCCAATTTAATGTCTAAATCTCTTTGTAGAGTAAATCACTTAATCGATAAATGTTATCCGACCGAACCAAGGGTGTAAAGTGACATTGCACAACTAACCATGGATAGTATTGGAGTTTTTGACCACTGACCAAACTCTAGATATCTTAGTGATGTAGCGACAACAAAAAGAAAACGTGTACAACGTTACTTAGGGTGTAGATTAAGAAAGATTAGAAATTCAAATTCAAATTTAGTCTAAATGGTCTACAAGCGACTGAACTTGCGTCTGACACTATACTTCAGTAAAATGCGTATAGGGTTTAATATTTAAATTGTTTAAATATTATTAAAGACCAAATTCACATCAAGGAGCCAACACAACAATATTTGTTAGCAATTTCCCAAGTTAAACTTGATCAAAATAATTTATAAATGTTATAAATTAATGAAGCAACTTAATATAAATGTTGTATTAGTTTTATATGGTTTTTATTTACTTATTTAAGCCCTCGGGATTTATTAAAATACTATATAGAAGTTATATATTAATTTAATTATTTAAACGAGCGTAGATAAATAAAATAATAATTAATGTGGATTAGACTCGATATTTAAGTTAAATCTAGCCAAGGGAGGCTAGCCATAAATGGAGGGATGAGAAGGGTTTGACTATTTCTTTTAGAAGGGATTATATCCACAAAATGATGAGAGAAATGTAAGAAGATATTTTAATATTCTATGACTATAAATACCACACTTCTCTACCATTTTCTATACACGATTCCAACTCGCAGCCCTTAACTTCATTGCCTACAAGTTAAAGCCTATAGTTGGGATTTGCATACCAAACTAGGAGGAAGAAGGAGCCATACTTTAAAAGGGAAAAGCCAGCAACACAACATGTCAAGAATTAGCAAGATCAACAAGTAAATATTTGATTTGAATTTTTTATATTATATCCCCAAATTATTTTCAACCAAAAAAATGAAATCAAATTATAATTAGTTTAACACACACACACAGAGATATATATATATATATATATAGGAGCGTTAAATAACACCCCTATTTTGCAACACCTTTGTGGCCCCCTGATTTCCACCACACATTCCGATTTAAATAATGTTTGCTTCTCTCTCTCTTCCATATCATAACATTATTTAAATCAGATGTGTAGTGTAAATCAGGGGGTTATAAGGGGCATTGCAAAATAGGGGTGTCACTGAAAGCTTCTCACACATACACACACATATATGTATGCATGTATGTGTATGTATATATATGTCTATATATCAAAAAAATAATTTTTTATTCAACCATAACATAAACTACATGATATCTTATGTATATTAATTAGTGGATATATACATACATGTTTAATAATATATATTATTCTTGGGTTTAGTTAAAAAACATTTTTTTCCGTTTTGACATTAAAGAGAAAATAATTTTTATGTATATATATATAAAATTAATAGTAGTGTTAACTTTGAATTATTCTAAATTTTGAGTTTTAATACATGTGTGTAATATGAGTAATATGTATGTGTTTAAATTTATGTTTCTTTATATAAAAAAATCTAACGTTTACGACTTATCGACGCTCGAAAGTCGACATTAATACGTCCACTGTATCAAATGTCGTGCAATCAAATGCTGGAAAACCGAACCATTAGGTTTAAAAAGAAGGGGTAGAAGAAGACAGAAGAAAAGAAAGAACAGAAATACAGAAGCAGAAACAATATCAGAATCTCACATTCGCAGCAGAACAATATATAATAGACAAATCAATAATCTTTTAAACAAAGAACTGTATCAGTTTATACATATATAAATCAGAGTCAATATACAACTCAATACAACACTGGACAGTTATATAAACTTGTCCTCATACAGAATACACAGCGGAAATAAATAACAAGTACGGAAGTACGTCTCGCCATCCAGCTTATCCCCAAAGCTCCAGAATATCCAGAATATCCTGATAAAAATAACTCTAGGCTGCCCGTGTGGAAAATTATGGGCACCCAGAGTTTAGAAGGGAACAATAAACTCCGAGTCAGTCATGGTGACTGATGTGAGATCGTAAAACAGTTATTTTCACAAAGAAAATAAAATTAATTCGCAATGTTTTTGGAAAATGAAAATACCATAAGACCTCCCGCCACACACACAATGCAAACACAGAATTGGAGGAGATTTCTTCGTATGATAGTCAAAAATGCTTACTATGCCAATTATTGGATATTATTATTAATGTCTACTGTAGAAAACATTTTGAAAGTATAATATTAATCTTAGCCAGCATAGGCATTTCACGTTATGCCTACTATAGCTACTATGTTCAATAGCAGGTTACCGCCACATTCCATAGTAGGTAATACAATTGCAATCGTAAAGGTTCGTATTGTTTCTTTGGATTTCCAACAAATGGTCAGGCTAAGGAACTTCCTTTCCTATTGCCACATAGGATCGCCTCTGGCTGGACGTCCCGAGAGACAAACTGCTCTCTGCCAAACAAGGCCGGGTTACCCCTATAACTAGGTAACTCACGAATATGTCATCCCCCGGTCCTTTGGGACCTTTATCCAAGCGCTCGGTAACCAACATCACACATAAAAAATAAGGTGTGTCCACATGAGTAAGTATATGGGCTCCATACCATGATACCACCCCTTTCCAGAAGGAAATGACATACCCTAAAGGGCGTGACCCTCATAACCTTGCCCAGCATTCCTGTTTCGACCATTTCCGGGTTGTGAGGCCCTAACGAAGTCTTGTCCACAAAGCTACGCTTTTTCACAAAGCCATGCTTTGATCACAGATGATTAATAAATGATCATCATCACAGCAACACTCAGCATGCCACATTACCAAATTGGGAATATATCGCTGATAAATTTCAACTACATAACCTCTGAGCTCGTACGTCTCAAAGAAGGGTGTTAAGCTAAGAGAATAAATTCTCCGCCACCAACAGAAATGTATTTGAAAGAAATTAGCTTTACATCTCAAAACGTAATGTCAGACACGTAACCATACAATTCTGTTCTGGGTTCGAACAGAACCGAAGGCACTTCCAAAAGAAGTCCTTGCAAATCCGGATATTCACAATCCCGATAAAACTTCCCATCACAAAGGAAATCTCAATACCGTAGCTAACGGTGCAGAGACAATCGATAGGTCATCCTATCGTTTTCACAAATACCCAGTCTTCATCACCGGTCTTCAATACGATCCATATCGTCGTATCATTATTCGGAATGGGTTATCTGACACAAAGGTCCTTTCCCGGCTAAACCGAATAATAAGCGTTTGTTTGAAAAACAAATCAAGTGTCATTTCAAAGGCAATATTGATAGTCGGTGATTTAACTATCAACAACATTCACAACAATCATCAGATTTAAATAATTTTCCCAAATTATTAAATTTCAAATATCTTCGAAAGATATATATATATTTCCACACTTCAACATTTGAAAACCAATTTCAAATCACATTTTCACACTTCATCACAAAATGGTTCATTTAAACCAATTTAATAAATCCTTATCGATTTATCTCAAATTTACATTCCAAAACTGTAAATTTATTTCTACACTTCATCACTTTGAAAACCGATTCCAAATCATATTTCTCACACTTTAAAAATAAATCAACGTTTATTTTTAGAGCAAATTTCCCTTTCCTTTATAAATTCTATTCAGAATTTACATTCTCAAATATTCACTTTTAACACCAAATCGACTTTCAAATTGATTTCTCAATTTTATTTCAAACTCCAAATCAAATTCCAAATTGATTTCTAAATTTATTTTAACACCGAATCAAATTTCAAATTGATTCTAATTTTAATCCCAAATGCCAAATCATTTTACAAATCGATTTATAAATTTATTCTCAACACCAAAAATCGATTTTCATTCAAACACCAAATAGATTTTTATATCGATTTCCCAAAGATTTATTTCTTCAATACAAAATCAATTATCAAATGGGATTTCAACAAATTTATCGCCTTTAAAATAAATTCCTTTATACCTTCCAAACCATTTAAAATTCCATTTCAAATAAATTTTCCAATTCCTAAATAATACTATTCAAAATTCATTTATAAAAATCTTTTCCCATATCTTGGAATTTATTCAATAAGATTTCGACAATCCATTTTAATACTTTTAAAATTCCTTCTTTCAAATAAATTCAATTCTTAAAAATAAATTTATTTAAAGTTTTCCACTTTAATTTCAAAATCCAATTTATATTCATTTCTGGTATCCAACGATACCAAAAATACATTCGGCTAAATTTTAGCCTTCACAATTTCAATTATCAATAAATCATCCACAGATTATCAATAAATCACATCATTCACATATGGAATAATATCCAAACAATTTGAGGAATCCAGTTGGATCCCTCCAACCCGTTTCCCTGCATCCACAGATGTTAGCACAATACCAATTCCACTTCGAGGTGGAATATCGCGGTATATGGGATTTTATAAAAATATCATCCGCTATTATGCGGCGCAATAGGGTCTCATCCGCTATATAATGCGGGAATCAACAACTGCAATATATACATATGCCAATATATATTGCTATATACTACTATATATATAGTATCACATCCAAAACAACAATCAATCAATACTGCAATTCAAATTTTCAATTTGAGTGAGGAGCTCTCACCTTTGATTTTTATTTTGCAATCTGATCCATTCCAGTTTGTTTTCTTCCCGATTAAAGACCTTGTATAAACATTTGATAATTTTATTAATACTCGAACAAATCGAACAACCCAATTACTACCTAATAATTTGTTTAATCAAATGATTAAATTTTAATCCAACTTTTCTTTCTGGAAACCCTTTAGTAACTACCAAATTTTACTGTATATACATTTATATTTTATTTTCTGGAATTAAACAAGTCTATTTGACAAATTAAATATGTCTAAAACATTATTTTTAAATTAAACGAGTAACTGGAAAACAAATATAGGTTTATTTTTTTTCCAAGCATATATATATTTAAATCAATACAGAAATTAAACTATCGTACCTCACTGCTCGATCGATTTCGAGATGACCAAGCCCTCGTCACCGGTCCTGACCACCACCTGAGTTCGTCGCCGCTCAGACTCGCGACACCCCAGAAGACAACGCCGACCCACAACCCCACGTCAAGCCCTCACCCTAAACTCGAACTTCACAATCGCCATCTACACATCGCGCTGCTCGCGAGTCTCCACTGGCACTGACGCCGTCTCGCCGAACCCATTGCTACTCCCCATTTCCTCGCGAGCTACAGTCGCGTTCGAGATTAACGCCCACTTGTATCGTGATGCTTCCAATTCCAGCCTCGCAAACGAACGCGAGCAGAAGGGCCACGGTTTCGATTCGAAATTGAGTTCGACTTCGATTAGGCTGCGTTCACCAATTTATCCTCCTTTTTCTTTCTGAATTTGATTAGAAGAAGATGGCTTCGGCAATTGATTGAGAGGGAACGAGCACGAGCTCGATTTGATTTCCAGTGCATGAATTGATTTGTAGAGGGGAGGAAAGGAATTAGCTTGTATCTCGATTTGAAAGTATAAGGAGCACGCGGCCATTTATTTGTTTTTCTTTGAATAATTTCTATTTTTATTTCTTTTGAACGAGATGGGTATTATTTTAAAAAGAAAGAACAGAGGGAACAGAATTACGTCATTTTGCAGAGAAAAAGTAAGTCGGTATTGAAAAGTGGATTAAAAATTTATATTTTTATATTCGAAAGTATCCCGTTATATTATATCAGCGCGTTTGCTTATCGTACTAACACATGACAGCTCCAATCACCACGAAAATTGAAATCCGATAATAATTCAATATTACGGATCCAATGGAACTGGTTTCGTCGAATTCCGAGACTGTACCCCGTAACGCTATTTTCAAATTCAATTTAAACAACAAAATTTCAAAACTGAACAAAACAGTTTCAAATCTAATTCTGAAAGTTCTAGTACCTTCATAATTATCAATATAGATTTTCTAAGCCTTAAAAATATTTTTAAATCAGCTTAAAACTGAAGATTCAATTTTTTTTACCTAATTGCAACAATTAAATTTACAATTTAAATTGCCAATTTCATATTTACATTTAAAATTCAAGTTAAATCAACCTTCAAATATTTAAATTCAATTTAATATTCTATTTCAAATGTTCAAAATTTCTGGGTCGTTATAATCTTCCCCCCTTAAAAGAATTTCGTCCCGAAATTACAAGTAAGGAAAAATGCTCCAATTCCCATTAACTATTTTCTTAAATTCAAATAGTTTTAACAAGTTTTCAAACCCAAATCTTTTTATTAAAGATTTGTTATCACTTCAACTAACTTTCCAAACACTTTCATAGTTTCAAACAACTTTATTTTACTTCACAATTCAAATTTAAATTTAAACTCAAATTTTAAATTGTCCAAAATTTCTCAAAAATTTCCTAACACTCTAAATTTTCGAAAAATTTCGCCAGCGTCTCCTTTGCGCGGCTAACACGGTACGACTTCAAAACGTCCCTACGGACTCTCAAATCCTAATAGAAAACAAAATGCCAAGTGGCAAAATTAGAATCTCATCAAATTTCATATTGAAATTCAAATACATACCTTTGCCGAGCAAATTCAAATTTATCTTCGAAATCCAAAATCCAATTCCATTTTCCTTTATACCCCCTGTATATTTTACTTAACAATAATATCCAAATTTACTTATTGGATTCCTAATACCCATTTACTTAAGAATTTTCCTCAATTCATTTCTTAAGTTCAATATAAGTGTTTACATACTTTTTATATTTATTTTCACTACATAAACAAAGTTATATATTCATTCAACTTTGCATTTTCAATTCCATTTGAATTCAATTCACAATTTCAATTCTATTTGAATTCATCTTACTTTCAAATTTTCATTCAGATTTTCATTTCGAATTTTACTTGAATTCGATTCATCTTCCATTTCTGAATATTGAGTTTCATTTACCTTTATCTCAAATTCAATTTGAAATCACTTGTTGTCAAGTGAAAAATTTCCAAAAATTTCTAACTCCCAAAATTTTCGGAAAATTTTGGCGGAGTCTCCTTTGTACGGAGGAGCTTTTGCAATTTGATAAAAGATATAAATATATATACATCGACCCATTCGGTCGGAAAAGCAGAAAAACAGTTCATATTTCCTATTTTTATTGCGTAGGCGTACCTTTTAGCATTTTAAAGCAAAGCGGTTTATTTATTAGCTTATTGCGCAACCCAAAATGCAGCCAAACGGCTTCAAAAACCTGCACTTACTCAATTTAAACAGGTAAGTGACAAATATAGGAAATTTATTTAACATTTCACTTATTTCAATAACAAATATATAGATTTCATTAGCAATGTATTCAAAATAAATTCCATTAGCAATTTATAAAATTTCAATACAACTTTAGTTGCTTACGACCAATTCACATACCATTTTTATTCAATTCAATGGTTTACAATTCATCTTCTTCCATTCTATTCATTTTTAAATGAATCTAACCCATATCAATTTCAATTGATACAAAAATCAATTTCTATTTGCTTTTATTAACTCATAGAATTTATACAGTCTCGTTTTGTCAAAGATAATTCTTTCTATTCAGATTTGTTAATATTCCTGCAACTAAATGATTACTTAAGCTAACAATCATTTAAATTGATTCCATTTCAATTAAATTTACATTCCATATTCTCATTCATTTCATTCGAAACCATTTCACAATAATTTTCTTAAGTCGAGCATTTATTCAATATTTACTTAAGCTATTTCACTTCAAAACTCAAGTTCATTTCCTTGTAAACAATTTCCAATTTCAATTCTTGGTTTGATTTTCATTTATCAAATCTATCCCATTTACTAATTTAATTCAATTAGTATATTCACTTATTCTTTTTAAATTTCACATTTCCATATTCAATTCATCGTGAATTCATTTTATCAATAATAAGGAAATTTTCAATTTATTTCTACTACCCACTTGAATTTATAACAAATTCAAACCATCTTAAATTTAGTTCACAATTCAACTTTAATTTAACTAACTTCCAATTCATTACTTTATGAATTAACAATTTATCAAGTTAGTTTACTTGAATTTTAATCCACTTTATCTTATTTATTTTCCAAGTTTGGATTTTTATTCAACTTTATTCAAATCAAATTTCATTCCATTTCTTCAATTCATTTATTTACAAATATAAACTCATTTGTTCATTCACAAATTCATTCCTTTTCAATTTGAATCTTATTCCAAATCAACTTTCACTTTATTTAATTGATTCATTTATACTTTCTTTAATTTAACTTCATACTTTAAGTTAAATTTATTCTATAAAAATTCAAATTGTATAAGTTATCAACTCATTTATTATTCCATTAATGAATTTATTTTCAAATATTCTCTTTGGAATTATATTTCAAATTGTGGATCACATTTATAATTTACATTTACAAATCTCATTCGTATACAAATTCATTTCCTTATCTTTCAATTCATATTTATAAATTTCATTTGTTAAATGAATTTATCTTCAAATCTTTGGTTATATCATTTTATTTCTTATTTATTTTTCATATAACAATGATAATATTTCAATGTTGTCACTTCCTAACAACCAAGCATCCATATACTATAATAATTCATAGAAAATCATTTCTTTTTTTATACAAAAATGGTTTTGGGCAAAATTATTTTATTTACCCAATTTAAAACAATACTGTGTCAGTTTATCTTGTTTAAGAGTTTAGAAACCCCTATCGATTACTGTTAGCTAGACTGCACCGACCAGAATCTATAAACAATCAACCGATAAGTCAACACAATACAAAACAAATTTTATATTCACTAACAAATATACGCTCATATCTATTATTACGCTCACACTCATTCAAGAGTACTACTAACTCTATCTCTAATGAGTAACACCCAACCGAGCAGGGTTGTCGATTAACCATATGCTCTGATACCAAATGTAACGTTTACGACTTTTCGACACTCGAAAGTCGACATTAATACGTCCACCGTATCAAATGTCGCGTAATCAAATGTTGGAAACCGAACCATTAGGGTTAAAAAGAAGGGGTAGAAGAAGACAGAAGAAAAGAAAGAACAGAAACACAGAAGCAGAAACAATATCAGAATCTCACATTCGCAGCGGAACAATATATAATAGACAAATCAATAATCTTTTAAACAAAGAACTGTATCAGTTTATACATACATCAATCAGAGTCAATATACAACTCAATACAACACTGGACAGTTATATAAACTTGTCCTCATACATAATACACAACGGAAATAAATAACAAGTACGGAAGTACGTCTCGCCATCCAGCTTATCCCCAAAGCTCCAGAATATCCAGAATATCCTGATAAAAATAACTCTAGGCTGCCCGTGTGGAAAATTATGGGCACCCAGAGTTTAGAAGGGAACAATAAACTCCGAGTCAGTCATGGTGACTGGTGTGAGATCGTAAAACAGTTATTTTCACAAAGAAAATAAAATTAATTCGCAATGCTTTTGGAAAATGAAAATACCATAAGACCTCCCGCCACACACACAATGCAAACGCAGAATTGGAGGATATTTCTTCTTATGATAGTCAAAAATGCTTACTACGCCAATCATTGGATATTATTATTAATGTCTAGTGTAGAAAACATTTCGAAAGTATAATATTAATCTTAGCCAGCATAGGCATTTCACGTTATGCCTACTATAGCTACTATGTTCAATAGCAGGTTACTGCCACATTCCATAGCAGGTAATACAATTGCAATCGTAAAGGTTCGTATTGTTTCTTTGGATTTCCAACAAATGGTCAGGCTAAGGAACTTCCTTTCCTATTGCCACATGGGATCGCCTCTGGCTGGACGTCCCGAGAGACAAACTGCTCTCTACCAAACAAGGCCGGGTTACCCCTGTAACTAGGTAACTCACGAATATGTCATCCCCCGGTCCTTTGGGACCTTTATCCGAGCGCTGGGTAACCAACATCACACATAAAAAATAAGGTGTGTCCACATGATTAAGTATATGGGCTCCATACCATGATACCACCCCTTTCCAGAAGGAAATGACATACCCTAAAGGGTGTGACCCTCATAACCTTGCCGCAACATTCCTGTTTCAACCATTTCCGGGTTGTGAGGCCCTAACGAAGTCTCGTTCACAAAGCTACGCTTTTTCACAAAGCCATGCTTTGATCACAGATGATCAATAAATGATCATCATCACAACAACACTCATCATGCCACATTACCAAATTGGGAATATATCGCTGATAAATTTCAACTACATAACCTCTAAGCTCGTACGTCTCAGAGAAGGGTGTTAAGCTAAGAGAATAAATTCTCCGCCACCAACAGAAATGTATTTGAAAGAAATCAGCTTTACATCTCAAAACGTAATGTCAGACACGTAACCATACAATTCTGTTCCGGGTTCGAACAGAACCGAAAGCACTTCCAAAAGAAGTCCTTGCAAATCCGGATATTCACAATCCCGATAAAACTTCCCATCACAAAGGAAATCTCAATACCATAGCTAACGGTGCAGAGACAATCGATAGGTCATCCTATCGTTTTCACAAATACCCAGTCTTCATCACCGGTCTTCAATACGATCCATATCGTCGTATCATTATTCAGAATGGGTTATCTGACACAAAGGTCCTTTCCCGGCTAAACCGAATAATAAGCGTTTGTTTGAAAAACAAATCAAGTGTCATTTCAAAGGCAATATTGATAGTCGGTGATTTAACTATCAACAACATTCACAACAATCATCAGATTTAAATAATTTTCCCAAATTATTAAATTTCAAATATCTTCGAAAGATATATATATATTTCCACACTTCAACATTTGAAAACCAATTTCAAATCACATTTTCACACTTCATCACAAAATGGTTCATTTAAACCAATTTAATAAATCCTTATCGATTTATCTCAAATTTACATTCCAAATCTGTAAATTTATTTCTACAATTCATCACTTTGAAACCGATTCCAAATCATATTTCTCACACTTTAAAAATAAATCAACGTTTATTTTTAAAACAAATTTCCCTTTCCTTTATAAATTCTATACAGAATTTACATTCTCAAATATTCACTTTCAACACCAAATCGACTTTCAAATTGATTTCTCAATTTTATTTCAAACTCCAAATCAAATTCCAAATTGATTTCTAAATTTATTTTAACACCGAATCAAATTTCAAATTGATTCTAATTTTAATCCCAAATACCAAATCATTTTACAAATCGATTTATAAATTTATTCTCAACACCAAAAATCGATTTTCATTCAAACACCAAATAGATTTTTATATCGATTTCCCAAAGATTTATTTCTTCAATACAAAATCAATTATCAAATGGGATTTCAACAAATTTATCGCCTTTAAAATAAATTCCTTTATATCTTCCAAACCATTTAAAATTCCATTTCAAATAAATTTTCCAATTCCCGAATAATACTATTCAAACTTTGTTAGCACCAAAATTGGTCACTAACCTCGTTCAGAAAGATTGTGTAGAGATATAAGTGATGAAAGTAAATTAAACAGAGAAGACAATGCTAATTTAAATGCAGAAAGTAAGAACACCGAATTTATAGTGGTTCAGCGTAATTGCCTACGTCCACTTTGTTCAACTTTATTGATTCCCTTTATAGTTGATTACAAGTACAATTCGAGAATCAAATGTTTGAGTAAAGTTGTTAAGTAGAGAAGGTGAGTCTTGAAAATGGCAGAGTCTCCCTGGTGTTTTCTCTCCAAAAAAGGATCCATCTCACTGTGACCCTGCCCCTCTATTTATAGGCAAAGATGGGCTGGACTTCCCAAGCGGGCTTGTTAGCCGAACGTTCGAGCCCAGGCGCTGCGTGCCGAACTAGGTACGCCGAACGCTTCTGTGTCGAACGGTCCTTCCCATGCCGAACGGTCTTTCCCATGCCGAACGGTGCTCCTGATGTATGGGAAGTGTAGGCCTGATGTATGGGAAGTGTAGGGTGATTGCAGTGAAGCCGAGCGTATCTCCCTTTGAAGCTCTTGACCAACCAATGTATGTAGTTCGAACGCTCTCGTTGCCGAGTTATCCTACCGCCGAGCTCCACTGAATGCCGAGTACCGTGGGATGCCGAACACTAGTTGACGCCGAGCATAGGTTGTTGCCGAGTGCTTTCCTTGACGCCGAATGCCCTTACGCTGAGTAGTCTTGACGCCGAGCACCTTGTTATGCCGAGCAGTCTTGACGCCGAGTGCCTTGTTATGCCGAGCAGCCTTGACGCCGAGTACCTTGTTATGCCGAGCAGCCTTGACGCCGAGTACCTTGTTATGCCGAGCAGCCTTGACGCCGAGTACCTTGTTATGCCGAGCAGCCTTGACGCCGAGTACCTTGTTATGCCGAGCAGCCTTGACGCCGAGTACCCTGCTATGCCGAGCAGCCTTGATGCCGGACACTAATGGATGCCGAGCACACTTTTCGCCGAGCGCTCATGGATGTCAGTTGCTTCGCCGAACACTCCTGGATACCAAGTGCCTCACCGAACACTCTTTGATGCTGAGCACTGATTGCCGAGTACTAGTTGCCTGGTCAAATCCCCAGGAAACACTTGCCCCCCAAAGTGTATTGCGTGGCCGAACGTGATGCGCTTTGAATCTGGTACAATCTACCTCGGAGGTACCTTCTCGAGAATGCTAGCGAAGGAGGTGCAAGACGAACGAGATGCAGACGCCGAACGATACGCTCGAAGCCGAACGTACCTCGTGTGCCGAACGTCACACTGACGCCGAACACTTCGGTGTTGACCGGTTCTACCGGGTATAGCCTCTTCAACTTCTACCTTCCTCTATATAACCAGGCCCTCACCGTCACTCTTCCCTTTACGCCTTCTCTTCAGCCATTCCTTAGAGACTTTCAACTCTTCCCATCCTACCGGATATAAAGCCTTCATAACATTTTCAACTTCGATCGTCGAATTAGGTATCCTTCCTCTAACAATCGCACTACTTCCATTTTAGGTCCATCGTGGTTTGCTCGTTTTTAGTTGTCTAAATAGCTCTTCTGTGCCGAACGATAGAAGGGTAGATGGGGTGTCGAACGGCGTAGTCTTTGCCGGGCGATCCGTCTCTGTCGTTCGGTGTGGATGGAGAAGGTGTAGGGTAGAATTGAAATCGTGGCGCAGCACAACCTTTAGTCGAACGATGACATTAGCCGATCAATACGATTGATACACCGAACCCTGATTTTAGCCGAACAACATACTTGACATACCGAACAATGACTCTAGCCGAACAGCATATTGGCATGCCGAACAATGACTCTAGCCGAACAGCATATTGGCATGCCGAACGATGACTCTAGCCGAACAGCATATTGACATGCCGAACAATGACTCTAGCCGAACAGCATATTGACATCTCGAACAATGACTCTAGCCGAACAGCATATTGACATGCCGAACATTGACTTCAGCCGAACAACCCCTAGGTCGAACCATTACCTTAGTCAAACAAAGCAACTGCCGGACAATTCTTGGGCCGGATAATGTCTTTAGCCGGTCAATATAAATGCCGAACAACATTAAAAATGCCGAACACTCTAGAAATCATATGTCTTCTGAATCTGGGACTATAATCCCCTCAAGGCGAGCTTTCTGAGACGGTCAGCGATGACGGTCTTCGAAGGCGATGATTCGAAGCTAAATATTACATCCTTAGAACCTTTAGATTCTTATTGCCTGCACACAATCGCTTGCACTAGTTCACACACCACACGGGGGGAAAAATCGTGTTGCTAATTCTAACGTTCAACGTTTTTCAAGTATAGCTCTCTCAAGCATTTAGCCAGGTTCATTATTTATTCGGGATGTCGGGAAAATCTAGTTCTGCCACCATATCTGACAGGCCTGGGTCGTCAGCAAAGCAAGGAGCCGCAGATGCTTCCAATCCGTCAATCTCTCCCGCTCATAACTTGGCGCCCGATGCTCTGGAGTCAACCATCTTACTGGACAATCCGGTCGATTCTCAAGCCTCGAAGATCAATGAGGCCGCTCTGCGACGGATATGTTCCATTCACGGGATTCCCTTTGCTGACGTGTTAGTTCCTTCGAGACACGACCGTCCTCATCTGCCCCCAGTCGGGTACACGGCCTGCAACAAGTTCATGTGCTGGATGGGCAGCGTGCCTCCATTTAACCTATTTCTCCGGGATGTGCTGCAGTATATAGACATTGCTCCGTCGCAGCTGCACCCGAATGGTCATGCGTTCCTATATGGGACTTATTTACTCTTCATGGCTGTCTTCTCCAGACCTCCAACCCCTGGTGATATCCGATACATTTATATGTTCAAGAGACGGAAAGATAGCCCTTCCTTCATATTCCTCGAGCCATATCACAAGTGCCAGATCTTGACAGGGGCCTGTAGCAAATTCGCCCTGTACAAACAGGAATGGTTCTATGTGCGATGCCCGTCTAGTTTTGCTAGGAGATGGGTTGAAGGCAGTAAGTCTCTCTGCTGAACCGTTATTCGTACTTAATGGGAGTCATGTTTTTCCTAACTCTTCATTTCATCTTTTCAGGTATTAACCCGCGTCCGGAAGGCCGAGGATATTCTGACGTTGTCGACGCGATTAGAGCTCTTCCGGCCGAGGATCGAGATATTCGAGCTATCATTTCAAATGAATCGTTGTCGGGGTTCGGCTTGCTAGCTCCTGACCGTCGGATCTGCCTTCCAGAAGGTGTTACAATTCCCAAACCTCCATCTGGTAAAGGGAAAAAACTTGCCGGCCCGTCGTCGCGTCGTGCTCCCGACACACACGAAGGAGGCGAGCGCAAAGAGGATGACGCACCCGAAACTCAGGGCGAGAACGTGGGTCCCGCTTGGAATCCGGCAATCGAAGTTCAGGATATTGAGATGTCATCCTCCCCTTCGAAGGGAAAGAAAAAGCTGAAATATACGGTTCAGAAAGAGAAAGTTGGTGACACCTCAAAATCTACGCCTATCCCTCCTGAGAAAGAGGCTTCCTCGCAGCATCTGGAGAGTTCTCTGAGGGGTCTCTCGAACCTCTCTATTCCCGAAGACATACTGAATTACGGGTTCGATGATCCTGAAGCTCTCAAATTCTCTTCGCCCGCTAGAGGCAATGTAGGAGTTCAACTCCCGGTTCATAGAGACAATACTCCGATTAGCAAAGATAAACGAACGGGTCCGTCGGGGGGAACACTTAGGACACACACGCACATGCGCATTCCATAACATACTTCAAGTCTTTTTAATTCGTGAATTCTCCTTAATTCGTTGTTATCTTCCTTCTTTGCAGGTGATATGGGCCGCTCCCACGGACTTGATCGCCTTCAGGGGTCTTCAATATTTCATCACTCCGGACGGGATTCCGGTTCAGGCAGACGCCGGGACCGAGGTGATTATGAAGATAGGGACAATCGTCCGCGCGAGTCGTCTCACCGCAAGAAAGCACACTATCAATCTTCCCAGTCCCGTGATCTTCCTCCTACAACTGATCCGGATAAAGAGAAGTCTTTGCAGAAGGGTTATCAGTCTGATGCCGCTCGAGAACAACATTCCAGTTCATCGAGTACGAGGCAAGTTCGAGAGCCGCGTAAAAGAACGGAATTCTCTAAGCCTCCTCCTCCTGCTCCTGCCGTGGACCCAACTGTTGCGGAAAAGATGGTCGACCTTAAGGCCAAGTTTCCGAAAATTTGTTTTGACGGTTTGAAATTCCTCCCGGCCATCCATCACATTCCTGGGCACGTGAAGCAAAGTGCCATTGCCTGCAACAATGACGTCTATGTTCAACATGACGCATTCGTGCACTTGGTGGAGAAGATATCAGAAGTATCTGTTGAGCGTCAACACGAGATTGACCGTCTGAATCTGGAGGCTGACAGCGATAAGAAAATCATCAAACTCCAAGACGAAGAACTCGCCTCTTATAAGTTAAAGCTAGAAGCCGCTGAACAAGGTGCAAAAGACACTGCCGAGGCAGTTACTCGCTTAGAGGTGGCTCACAAAAAGGAGCTTGACGAAGCAGTTCAGCGCAGCGGCGCCCTTGCCCTAGAAAAAGACTCTGTCCAAAAAGAAAGGGACGCGCTCGCTACTCAAGTCAAAGAGCTGAAAGAACAACTCTCCAAGGAGAAAGAAGACAAAATAGCCGCTCAGGAAGAATCACAGCGGTATTGTGATGAGATTGTTGCTACCCGGCTCCTGAAGGCAAAGCTCGACGGCGAACTTGCCGAGGTCGAGAAAATGAAGGATGAGGCCCATGAGGAGGGCAAAAGAATGGCTGTGGAGGAGCTTGATTCTCGCCTTGAGGCGGCCGCAGAGACCGGCAGGGAAGAAGTCAAAAGTATGTTTGACCCGTTGATCACCGAATACGGAGCCCGCGTCCTTATGCACCGTGACCTAACATTCTTGGGCGACGGCTACCATGAATCCCTGGCTGAGGCATGGGAAACTCTGATAAAGATCAAGAAAGTCGAATCAGGCTCCGAAGAAATCGACGAGGATGCACTGGTGAAGGAGTTCTTGAGGGGGAATGAGCCATCAGATTTATCCGTAGCATTGGCTCTCTATGGCAAAGGCTCTTCCCCTTCGAAAGAGAAGAATAACGAGGCTGGCCCGTCAGAGGCCGACGCTACTACTCCTCACATCGCCGCTCCTTATGCTGCTCAATCGGCTGGTCGGTCGACGCTTGATCCATTCGAGCAGCATGCCAGTTATGATCCCGAAGATCCCGGGCTCGGCGTTCATGTGCTGTCACCTATCCTGGAGGGTGAAACCCCGCGCCCCACCGACAGTCAACCTGATCCTGGTAGGAGATTCTTCTTTCTCTAGAAGTCGAAGTGATCCCATCATTTTTTAGCAGTGGTTATTCGTTCTAATGCCCACTTCTTATATTTTCTCACAGGTTGTTCTGACACTGAGCTAACTCCGAGGAGCGATGACGCCAAGGAGGAAGCGGGGAAAACAAGCGACGTTGCTCACGCAGGGGTAACTCCCGGCCCAGACGCTCAAGTGATCGGGGCGCTTGACGATGACAAACTTGATACTTCGTCTCCTGCCGAAGGAAGCGACGAAGTTAAAATCACTGGCGCCTCTGAACATACTTCAGAGATGAGCATGAAGGATCGTCTTGCCGACGAGGAGAAGAGAAAGGTCAAAGTCAAAGTTGAATCTGAAGTCCTGGAACTTACTGACCCGCGGAACAGACCTTTGAAAATCATTCTCCCGGGCAGGTCCAAACCATTAGATGTTCCGTCTCCTACTCCTGACTCCGTCTCTCTAGCAAGCAAAAAGTCCAAGAAGAAACATGAGGGAGAGGAGTCGTCGGAAACACCAAAGGCAGACAAGAAGAAGAAGTCGAAGAAATGATCGATGCACTTGTTCAACAAGTTTTTGCTTAAGTTTGTAACAGTTTCCATTTTCCATAACTTGTAGTTTGTATAGGCCCGAATTTTGTAGGAGTGATCTTGTATCCCCATTCTGGACTTATCGAATAAAATTTTAGTTTCTTCTTGTTTGAATGATTCTCTTGTCTTTATTTGGTTTGCTGACACTGCGCTCCGAGGATTCGGGAACTTGAGACTGTTCATACTCTAGCCCGCGCTCTGGGGACTTGGAGACTTGAAATCGTTTATACTCTAGTCCGCGCTCTGGAGACTTAGAGTACTCCGCTCCGCACTCTGGGGATTTGGAGATTGGAGTCGTTTATACTCTAGTCCGTGCTCTGGGGACTTAGAGTACTCCGCTCCGCGCTCTGGGGATTCGGAGATTGGAATCGTTTATACTCTAGTCCGCGCTCTGGGGACTTAGAGTACTCCGCTCCGCGCTCTGGGGATTCGGAGATTGGAGTCGTTTATACTCTAGTCCGCGCTCTGGGGACTTAGAGTACTCCGTTCCACGCTCTGGGGATTCGGAGATTGGAATCGTTTATACTCTAGTCCGCGCTCTGGGGACTTAGAGTACTCCGCTCCGCGCTCTGGGGATTCAGAGATTGGAATCGTTTATACTCTAGTCCGCGCTCTAGGGACATAGAGTACTCCGCTCCGCGCTCTGGGGATTCGGAGATTGGAGTCGTTTATACTCTAGTCCGCGCTCTGGGGACTTAGAGTACTCCGTTCCACGCTCTGGGGATTCGGAGATTGGAATCGTTTATACTCTAGTCCGCGCTCTGGGGACTTAGAGTACTCCGCTCCGTGCTCTGGGGATTCGGAGATTGGAATCGTTTATACTCTAGTCCACGCTCTGGGGACTTAGAGTACTCCGCTCCGCGCTCTGGGGATTCGGAGATTGGAGTCGTTTATACTCTAGTCCGCGCTCTGGGGACTTAGAGTACTCCGCTCCGCGCTCTGGGGATTCGGAGATTTAGTGCTGGTATGATCGCACAGAATAGTGTAATTTATCATCCAGTTAAGAGATATAGAAACTTCATAGAAAATGTGGCTTCAAGCCTTTATTAATGAAAATCAACTAAATTGCTCGATTACAACTTCAAAAGGAAACTAAGTCATTATTGAATGGAAACATGCAGAAAACAATAGTGCCTATAACAAGAAAGGGAAACATGCTAAATGTAATAGTGCCGCAAATGTTCACTGTTCCATGCTCGGGGGAGTGTCGCGCCATCAACGGTCGCTAGCTTGAATGTTCCTTCTCCAAGCTTCCGTTCAATGGCGTATGGACCTTCCCAGCTGGGATTCATGCGTGATGGTACTGGGAAGACTCGTTTCAGAACGAGATCACCCACATCAAAGATTCTTGGGCGGACTCTGCCATCGTAGTAGCGCTTGACTCGATGTCTGTGCGCCGCCGCCCTTAACTCAGCTTCTTCACGCTTTTCGTCGATGCAGTCCAGTGATTCCAGCAAGAGGTTTTGGTTCGTCTTGGGGTCATAGTATGTCACTCGGTGCGATGGAACTTCAAGTTCCACGGGTATTACGGCTTCAGAGCCGTATGCCAAGGCGAACGGAGTGTGGCCGGTCGCGGACTTGTGGGTAGTTCTATATGCCCATAATGCTGTCGGGAGTTCATCTACCCACTTGCCTCCAACCTTCTCCAGACGCTTCTTTAGTATGGACTTGATTATTTTGTTAACGGCCTCGACTTGTCCGTTAGCTTTTGGGTGTGCAACGGCAGCGAACTTTTTCTCGATGCCGTACTTTAAACAGAACTCTTTGAACTCTCTACTTTCGAATTGCGTTCCGTTGTCTGCAATGATGGTGCGTGGAAGGCCAAAGCGGCATATAATGTTTCGTACAACGAAGTTAATGACTTTCTTAGAGGTGATAGTGGCCAAAGGTTCTGCCTCAGCCCATTTCGTGAAATAGTCGACTGCAACTATCGCGTATTTCGCACCACCTTTGGATAGAGGCAAAGAGCCGATTATGTCGATTCCCCAGATCGCGAATGGCCAAGGACTGATCATTTGTGTGAGTTCCGTTGACGGAGCCCTCGGGATTTTTGCATATCTTTGACACTTGTCGCATTTTCTTGCGTAGTCCGCGACATCCCGGTTTACGGTGGGCCAGTAATACCCATAGCGGAGGATCTTCTTTGCTAGCGTTTGCCCCCCAGTATGGTCGCCGCATTCCCCTTCGTGGACTTCCCTCAAGACTCGCTTTGTTTCATCATGAGCGATGCATCGTAACAATGGGACTGAGAATCCTTTCCGGTACATGGATCCATCCTGCATTACGTACCGCGCAGCCTTTCGAAGGACCTGTCGTCTTTCGCTTCTTCTTTCTGGTAAAGCCCCGGTTGTCAGGTACAGTTTGAATGGGGTTATCCACGAGTCCTTCTCGATCTCTATTTCCAACACAAGATCGATTTTCATCTCGTCCGCACTCGGGGCATGCAAGACTTCCACGGGATATAATCCCATTTGTTGAACATCGTCGGTACTTGCGAACTTAGCCAACAAGTCGGCTTCTTTGTTTTGTTCTCGCGGGATATGTGAAATGTCATAACGCTCAAGATTTGATAGTAGTTCTTGGACCTGAACGAGGTACGGAGCAAGCTTTCGTCCTTTTGCTTGGTAGTCTCCTCGTACTTGGTAAACCACTAACTGCGAGTCACAAAAGATTTCGACTGAGTTGATTCCGAGTTCTTTGATAAGCTTCAAGCCAGCGATCAATGCTTCATATTCAGCTTCGTTGTTTGTAGCTGGAAAATCGAGCTTCAGGGCATAACAGATCGATCGGTTTTCCGGAGTTATAAGAACTACGCCCGCGCCGGAGCAACGGTCGTTTGATGCACCGTCAGTGTATAATTTCCATCGTATGGGGGGAATGATGTCGTGATCGTCCGGTTTGATGGGTATGGTAAATTCAGCGATGAAGTCCGCTAACGCTTGCCCTCGGATGGCTCTCCGTGGTAAGTACGCGATATCGAATTGGCTCAACTCGATGTTCCATTTTAGCAATCTTCCAGAAGTTTCCGGTCGTTGAAGTACCTGCCTCAGGGGTTGATCGGTATAAACGCCGATTGAATGCGCTTGAAAGTACGGGCACAGCTTGCGTGATGCAATCACCAAGCAATAAGCCAGTTTCTCAATTTTAGGGTAATTCTTCTCTGCCCCCGTTAAACGCTTGCTAACATAATATACCGGCTTCTGGACTCGATCCTCCTCACGGACCAAAGCTGCGCTTATCGCATGAGGGGATATAGCCAAGTAAACGTACAACATCTCATGGTCAACTGGCTTAGATAGCATTGGTGGGCTCTCCAGATGCCTTACTAGGATCTGGAAAGCTTCCTCGCAGCTAGACGTCCATTCAAAATTCCTCTTTCCTTTCTTTATTATGTCAAAGAACAGGATGCACTTGTCAGTTGCCTTGGATATAAATCGACTCAGCGCAGCCACTTTTCCGTTCAAGCTCTGTACCTGCTTTATAGTCCTGGGCGCTTGTACATCTCGAATGGCTTGGATCTTTTCTGGGTTGGCTTCGATTCCCCTAGCGTTGACGATGAATCCTAAGAACTTCCCTGATGCAACGCCGAAAGAACATTTCAGCGGGTTGATCTTCATTCCATAGAACCTGAGTATGTTAAACATTTCAGCTAAGTCTTGAATGTGGTCGTTTGACTGCCGTGATTTCACGAGCATGTCATCCACATAGACTTCCATGGTTTTTCCCAGCTGGTCCTTGAACATTCGATTCACCAGACGTTGGTAAGTTGCTCCAGCATTCTTTAATCCAAAGGGCATCACTACATAGCAATACAGCCCGACATTTGTAACGAAGCTGGTGTGTTCTTGGTCCGGAATATGCATTGGGAATTGGTTGTATCCCGAGTACGCATCCATGAATGACAATAATTCGTGTCCTGCTGTGGAATCGACCAACTGATCGATCCTAGGCAACGGGAAACTGTCCTTAGGGCATGCTTTGTTCAAGTCGGAATAATCTACGCAGGTCCTCCATTTCCCATTTGCCTTCTTTACTAGCACGGGGTTAGAGACCCACTCCGGGTAGAGGGCGTCGCGGACGAACCCATTTGCTTTGAGTTTGTCCACCTCCTCTCCAAGAGCGGCGGATCTCTCTGGATCCATTCCTCTCCTTTTTTGCTTGACTGGGACGTATTTCGGGTCTACGTTCAACATATGACTTGTGATGGCGGGAGAAATCCCACACATATCAGAATGCGTCCAGGCAAAAACATCAAGGTTTGCCCGGAGGAAGTCGCTAAGGTCTTCTGTCATTGCAGGGCCTAACTGTGATCCGATCTTCAGTATTCGCGTAGGGTCGTCACGGCTAACTGCAATGTCAATCATTAATTCAGCCGGTGCCGGCTTCTCTTCCCTGGGTTTCTCATCGTCGTCTCTCGGATCTATATCTCCGTAGATCCGAGAACTATGCCCGAGCCAGGGCTCGGGCACTACTTGTCAATTATTCGTATTGAGGATGCGGACGGGATTGTCCGCAACCTTTCCTTTCTCCCTCCGGTGGGCTTCTCGAAGCTCGGCCACATAACAAGAACGACCAGCCGCTTGGTCACCGTGAACAATGCCTACTCCTTTGTCAGTCGGAAACTTCAAAGTCAAGCACCACGGGGCTAGTGCCGCCCTAAATTCAGCCAGGGCCGGCCGACCCAAGAAAACATTATATGGAGAGTCCACATCCAAAACTACAAAGGGTAGAATTCGTACCCTCCGGCGCTCGCCTTGTCCCAGTTCAACTGGTAACTCGACATATCCTACTGCATCAGTCGCAGCGCCGTTAAAGCCGTGGATACGAGCTTTGGATGGTTTCAAGTCTTTTGTCTCTAGCTTCATCTGATCATAGGCCTTCTTGAAGATGATGTTGACTGAACTTCCACAATCAATCAAAATTCTTTTTACATATGCTGGTCCGATTGTTGCAGATATGACCATGGGATCGATGGTCGGAGCCTCTACCTGATCAGTGTCTCTGTTTCTGAACACAATATCGTCTGTCATCACGCGCTGCTGCTTAGCAGGGGCCCCATCCTCTACATTCGAACAGCACTCAAAATCTGCATGCTTCAAGGAGCTCGCATATCGTTCCATCTCTTGCCAGTTCTTATCTGCGGGATGAGGTCCGCCGATAATTGTATTTATAACCAGTCTTCCAACAGTCCGGGCAGGTTCCTTAGGATGACGTGGAGCCGGTGCACGACCTGGGTTGGACGTTCCCTGTCCTCCTTCCTGTGGATCCTTTACAAATTCTTGCAACTTCTTTTGTCTGATCAATTTCTCGATAGCGTCATGCATGTGTCTGCATTCTTCCGTGTTGTGTCCATAAGTTTCATGGAAGCGGCAATATTTCCCAGTCCGTTTCTGTTCTTCAGTTGATTCTTTCGGACGTGGTTTTCTGTATTGAAAAGTATTGCATGTGGATAGGTAAATGTTCTCAAGTGGGGCGTTTAGCGGAGTGTACTCGCTGTAGCTTGGAATTCTCGACTTCCACTTTCCCGCTTCTTTCCTCTTTCCTTGACTTCTTCCTCCGGACTCTTTGGGCTGCACAGGCTTATTCTGGGCGTTGACTTGGACCTTTCCTGAATTGTCTCCAGATTGCTTCACAGCAATGTTGCTCTTAATTGACTCTTGGGCAGGTCCCGGTGCCTTGTCTCGTCGTACCCACCTAGCTTCCTCTCTTCTTATGAACTGGTGTGCCTTGGAGTAGAAACGCTCTAGCGTAGTCGGAGGTTTTCCTGCCAGCCAATCTCCGAATTCAGAATCCGGATCTACACCTCTCATCACAGCCATTAGAATTGCATGGTCTTTGGGATTACTGACTTCAGTTGCCGCAACGTGGAATCTTTGTAAGTACTCCTTCAGCGACTCTCCGGGATTTTGGATTACACTTGACAGAGACATCACGTCCTTCGGGCGTGTAGTGTGTATCCTGAATTGCTCAATAAACTTCTTTGCCAACTCCTCGAAATTTGATACGGATCGCGGAGGAAGTCGGGTGAACCACATAGTAGCGATCCCAGATAGAGTAATCGGAAAGCACCTACACTTGGTGGCATCATTTGCTCTGGCTGAATCCATCATCCATTCATACCTCATTACATGTTGTCTGGGGTCAGTCTTTCCTTCGTATGCAGGAATGGTTGGCATGCTAAACTTCTTGGGGTAGGACGCTTGCAGCACAACATCCGTGAATGGAGTATGACTTCTTGACACTCCCCAATCGTCATTTGATAAGCCCTGATTTTCTTTCATCAGTTGCCTGATCATGGCTGTCAGATCGGGTGTCTGTATGGAAGCTGGGAGGTTGGAGTCAGTTCTACGCGCCTGTCCATGCTGGTGCCTCCTTTCCTGGCGATCTGCCAATCGTGCGTCATGAGGTTCAACATTGTTAACATCTTGATGATCTGGAGCTCCCTCCTCCACCTGTATTCCGGTTCGGAAGTTTCCAGTTCTGGCTTGGTCGCGGTCTCCTGTTGTTCGAACAGCAGCATCTGCCCTTGCAGCTTCAGCCTTACGGCGTCTGCGCCTGGGTGGCTCATCAGAAGAAGTTGAGCTATCAGGAGAGGAATAAGCAGCTGGATTGCCCCCAGCATTCTGTTGCTGCTGTTGAGTGAGTTGTGCCATCAGGTTGGCATTAGCTTGCATCTGTTCTCCCAGTTGTCTCCTGCTTTCCCTAAGTTCTCTCATCAAGTCGTTGAACTCCACTCTGGTGACAACTGGAGTCTGTTCTTGAGCGGCAATCCCTGCACTCGGGATTGCTGGTTGATTGCTAGGTCCTGCTTGTTGCACGCTAGCAGTCTCTCGGGCATCCGCATTAAGAGAAACTGACCTGGTACGTGGTCTTGCCATTGTAGAGTTATTGGTATGAACTCTGAGTAGAATCAGCGGATGCTCTATCAGTAAGTCGGATCTTCTTTGGGGGATTTGCTCAATCCAGTAGCTTCAAAGCAGATCCCTGAGGTCTGAGAATTCGATTCTCAGTGAAAGCACCAAAGTGTTAGCACCAAAATTGGTCACTAACCTCGTTCAGAAAGATTGTGTAGAGATATAAGTGATGAAAGTAAATTAAACAGAGAAGACAATGCTAATTTAAATGCAGAAAGTAAGAACACCGAATTTATAGTGGTTCATCGTAATTGCCTACGTCCACTTTGTTCAACTTTATTGATTCCCTTTATAGTTGATTACAAGTACAATTCGAGAATCAAATGCTTGAGTAAAGTTGTTAAGTAGAGAAGGTGAGTCTTGAAAATGGCAGAGTCTCCCTGGTGTTTTCTCTCCAAAAAAGGATCCATCTCACTGTGACCCTGCCCCTCTATTTATAGGCAAAGATGGGCTGGACTTCCCAAGCGGGCTTGTTAGCCGAACGTTCGAGCCCAGGCGCTGCGTGCCGAACTAGGTACGCCGAACGCTTCTGTGCCGAACGGTCCTTCCCATGCCGAACGGTCTTTCCCATGCCGAACGGTGCTCCTGATGTATGGGAAGTGTAGGCCTGATGTATGGGAAGTGTAGGGTGATTGCAGTGAAGCCGAGCGTATCTCCCTTTGAAGCTCTTGACCAACCAATGTATGTAGTTCGAACGCTCTCGTTGCCGAGTTATCCTACCGCCGAGCTCCACTGAATGCCGAGTACCGTGGGATGCCGAACACTAGTTGACGCCGAGCATAGGTTGTTGCCGAGTGCTTTCCTTGACGCCGAATGCCCTTACGCTGAGTAGTCTTGACGCCGAGCACCTTGTTATGCCGAGCAGTCTTGACGCCGAGTGCCTTGTTATGCCGAGCAGCCTTGACGCCGAGTGCCTTGTTATGCCGAGCAGCCTTGACGCCGAGTACCTTGTTATGCCGAGCAGCCTTGACGCCGAGTACCTTGTTATGCCGAGCAGCCTTGACGCCGAGTACCCTGCTATGCCGAGCAGCCTTGATGCCGGACACTAATGGATGCCGAGCACACTTTTCGCCGAGCGCTCATGGATGTCAGTTGCTTCGCCGAACACTCCTGGATACCAAGTGCCTCGCCGAACACTCTTTGATGCCGAGCACTGATTGCCGAGTACTAGTTGCCTGGTCAAATCCCCAGGAAACAAACTTCATTTGTAAAAATCTTTTCCCATATCTTGGAATTTATTCAATAAGGTTTCGACAATCCATTTTAATACTTTTAAAATTCCTTCTTTCAAATAAATTCAATTCTTCAAAATAAATTTATTTAAAGTTTTCCACTTTAATTTCAAAATCCAATTTATATTCATTTTTGGTATCCAACGATACCAAAAATACATTCGGCTAAATTTTAGCCTTTACAATTTCAATTATCAATAAATCATCCACAGATTATCAATAAATCACATCATTCACATATGGAATAATATCCAAACAATTTGAGGAATCCAGTTGGATCCCTCCAACCCGTTTCCCTGCATCCACAGATGTTAGCACAATACCAATTCCACTTCGAGGTGGAATATCGTGGTATATGAGATTTTATAAAAATATCATCCGCTATTATGCGGCGCAATAGGGTCTCATCCGCTATATAATGCGGGAATCAACAACTGCAATATATACATATGCCAATATATATATATATTGCTATATACTACTATATATATAGTATCACATCCAAAACAACAATCAATCAATACTGCAATTCCAATTTTCAATTTGAGTGAGGAGCTCTCACCTTTGATTTTTATTTTGCAATCTGATCCATTCCAGTTTGTTTTCTTCCCGATTAAAGACCTTGTATAAACATTTGATAATTTTATTAATACTTGAACAACCCAATTACTACCTAATAATTTGTTTAATCAAACGATTAAATTTTAATCCAACTTTTCTTTCTGGAAACCCTTTAGTAACTACCAAATTTTACTGTATATACATTTATATTTTATTTTCTGGAATTAAACAAGTCTATTTGACAAATTAAATATGTCTAAAACATTATTTTTAAATTAAACGAGTAACTGGAAAACAAATATAGGTTTATTTTTTTTTCCAAGCATATATATATTTAAATCAATACAGAAATTAAACTATCGTACCTCACTGCTCGATCGATTTCGAGATGACCAAGCCCTCGTCACCGGTCCTGACCACCACCTGAGTTCGTCGCCGCTCAGACTCGCGACACCCCAGAAGACAACGCCGACCCACAAACCCACTTCAAGCCCTCACCCTGAACTCGAACTTCACAATCGCCATCTCCACATCGCGCTGCTCGCAAGTCTCCTCTGGCACTGACGCCGTCTCGCCGAACCCATTGCTACTCCCCATTTCCTCGTGAGATACAGTCGCGTTCGAGATTAACGCCCACTTGTATCGCGATGCTTCCAATTCCAGCCTCGCAAACGAACGCGAGCAGAAGGGCCACGGTTTCGATTCGAAATCGAGTTCGACTTCGATTAGGCTGCGTTCACCATTTTATCCTCCTTTTTCTTTCTGAATTTGATTAGAAGAAGATGGCTTCGGCAATTGATTGAGAGGGAACGAGCGTGTTAATCCTTTTATCTCAGCGACCTAGAACTTAGCGACCTAAGAAGAGTTCACGACCTAGAGAACTTAGCGACTTGGGAGAAGATCTTGCGACCTAAGATCCAGAAGGGCTCACGACCTAAGAGCAGAAGTCTTGCGACCTTGCAACAGAAAGGATTGCGACCTATGGAACTCAACGACCTAAGGTAGCTAGCGACCTAAAGGACTTAACAACCTAAAGTAGTTAGCGACCTAAGGGACTTGACGACCTAAAGAGGTTAGCGACCTAATTGTTAAAGCATGTTCAGCGACCTACGACCTAGAGGTCCCACAGCTATTCTTTAACTCGCGTGCGACCTACTACTTGATGAAAGGAAACCCAGTACAGCCTTACCAGCCAACTTCTAAAGCCACAAGGGGACAGCGACCTAGCTTAGGTCGCTCGCGACCTACGACTCAACTAAGGTCGTACGCGACCTAAGACTTAGGCAAATTTCCTGCCCAGAAATCAGCTCCTATAAATACCCCATCACTTCCAACATTCAAGGGACTTTTGGGCAAATCATTTCTACAGCGCTGTTACTCCGTCGAACTCTCCATTCATTCAGCAATCAAGGATCCTTCAAGCATTCGCGACACTACAACAAGCTTCCAAAGAAATTCCTTACATCCGACATGGATTCATCGAGTTTCACCGTCGAAGATTGAGCTAGTAGTCAAGATTGTTTCTTGTGATCGAATTGTACCGTTTCCTGAAGAGATTTGTATCGATTTGTAACCAAATTCAATAATAAAGAGATTCAAAGTGGATGTAGGCTAAATCTCAAGCCGAACCACTATAAATTGCTGTCTTTTACTGCATTTCTGCTATTTTCCTGCTTGATTTCTGTTCCCGTCACACGGGTGGTGCTTTCACGATCTTATTACACACACCAGGTGTTAGCGTTCATATTTTAACGTTAACATTTTGGTGCTTTCACTGAGAACCCAACTCAGGCTACAACTCACCATTGCTTCACAGAAGTTTGCTGAAAGAATTTCCCACAAAACCAGAAGTTTATCAGACATAATGGCTCCTGGAAGGAAACGAAAGTCTGTCAGAACTGATGACGACCGTGATAATACAGCCACTTCTCTCTCTCCAAATCAGGCAGCTCCAAGCGTCGGTGTTACGCGACAGGAGTTAGATGCTGCTGTATCCGGACTGTACCAGCAGATTGAAACTCAAAATAACCTGATGATGGAAAGGCTGAATGCTCTATTTGGTACGAGTCAAAGACCAGTAAATAATGAGGGAAACTTTGCTAATGCTGCTCCCAATTCCGAGGGAAGAAATATTCCTCACGGGGGATCAGGTGCTGCCGAAGGGGCACCCCTCCAGGCCGAAGGATCCAGGCCATCACCAGTTCTTCATGAGCATTTACCTGGACAAACCCCCGAAAAGATGGCTGAGGTCTATTCTGCGAAATCTCTGAACAATGAGGAATATCTTTCTGGTATGATCAAGCAAATAATGAAAGAGAGCATGCAAAGAGATGAAGACGAAAGCGAATGGGGATTCGCACCAAGTAGAACTCCGTTTACCGAGAAGATTCTGAAGGCTGAATTTTCTAGAAAATTTGTTCCCCCCACCATTCCTGCTTATCGGGGAACAAGTGATCCAAATCAGTTCTTGTATAAATACGACTGGCATATGACCGGTGCGAGAGCAATTGACGAAATAAAGTGCCGATATTTCCCAGTTTATTTAGAAGGAGTGGCACTTCTCTGGTTTACCAAGCTTCCTGTCCGATCTGTAGATCAGTTTTCTTATCTGACCCGAAAATTCAAAGAGCAATTCAGGCTATACGCTTCAAAGGCAAAAGATATAATGTCACTGTCCAGTCTTGAACAGAATCCAGGAGAGCCTATTAAATCATTCTTGAACCGCTTCAACTTAGCTCTGGCAGAAGTCGATAACGCAGAGCCATGAATGATCTTGACCTATTTGATGCGTGCTATCGACAAATCGAGCGAATTTGGAAAATGGCTGAAGATGAAGGAGCCAAATTCGCTCGAGAAATTCTATAAAAAGGCTGACGAATTTATACGCTTAGAGAATCTTTCCGCACCAGCTAAAGTTGTGACAACGGTGGTGGAAAATAATGCTACTGTTCAAAGCAAGAAAGAACCGGCAGATCAGAAAAGGGAAAATAATAGTGGGAAAAGGCAGAAAGACTTCAAAAAGCCCCGCTTCCTCAAACCTTCAGACTTTACTCCTCTGACCGATACTTCGGAGAATATTTTCATCGCCACTAAAGATGCTGTTGAATTTCCAAAACCGTCGGCCGTGAAAGTTGGGAAGAATGCTGTTCAAAGCGGAAGATTTTGCAAGTTTCACAACCAACCAGGGCATAATACCAATGAGTGCCGCCATTTGAAAAGCCTAATTGAAGAATTGCTAAGAGAGAATAAGTTGCAGCAATACGTCAAGAGGAATAGAAAGGATCCATCCTCATCCAGCCAAGGGCAGTTACCTACAACTAATTCATCTGATTCAGGAGAGAGGCCTGCTGGAAAGGAAAGACCTGTTATCAATGTGATCACAGGGGGACCTCACCCGGCTGGCAGGAGTTGGGGTGAAATGGAAAGGTATGCAAAAGCTTTGAAGTATGCACCAACCGAAGAAAGTGTCTTAATCTTGGAAGATGCTTCACCTCTAAAGCAGCAGAAGACTTTTCATGATGATATTATGTTCAGAGCCAGGGATTCTATTAATGTGGAAGCTCCTACCGAGGACCCTTTGGTTGTCTCAGTCGGTATTGGGCCGGCTATTGTCAGAAGAGTGTTGGTAGATAGTGGTGCCTCATGCAACATTCTCTTTAAAAGGACATTTGACCAAATGAAAATCCCGATGACTGATGTACAAGCTTCTTCACACAAGATTGCCGGGTTTACAGGGGAGCTGAAACAGCCAATTGGAACGGTGGACTTGTTTGTTGAAATGGGCGAAGGACACAAGAAATTGGTTCGGAAGCAAACTTTTGTAATTGTTGATGGATTCTCCGCCTATAACGCTTTCTTGGGCCGGCCTACTCTTGCTGCTTTCAGGGCCGTCCTCGCTCCTTGGTGCTTAACAATGAAATTTCCTACTGATAATGGGATTGCTGTTATTAAAGGAGATCAAAACGCAGGACGAGAATGTTATCTTGTAGAACTCCGAGAGGCCAGGAGAAAAGAAATGGGGAAAGATGCGGCAGCTCCGCTCCGCATCAAGGAACCGACCCTGTAGCAACTACGGAGCGGCCCCTGTACTGGCGAACACAGCAATGCAAGAAAAGAAATGGATCCCAAGAAAGCCAGTACAGGGGAGAATAGAGTGGTACCCGTGGAGGTAACGGTACCAGTATCTGTAGACTCGAGAGACCCAAACAAAGTACTCCATGTGGGTTCACAGCTAAGTACAACGGTTCAAAACACACTGATATCATTCTTAAAAGCCAATCTAGATGTGTTCGCTTGGTGTCACGCTGATATGTGTGGGATCTCCCCGGAAGTTGCTGTGCATACTCTGAACATAGATCCGAAATTCACACCAGTAAAGCAAAAGAGAAGAACTCAAGGCCCAGAAAGATCGACGGCACTAAAGGAAGAAGTTGATCGGCTCATGGAGAGCGGCTTTATCAGAAACTCCACTTATCCAAATTGGGTTTCAAATCCAGTATTGGTCAAGAAGGCAAATGGAAAGTGGAGAGTATGCATAGATTTCTTAGATCTGAACAAAGCATGCCCCAAGGATTGCTTCCCGCTGCCCAGAATTGATCAATTGGTGGATGGAACAGCTGGGCATGAGTTGTTATCGTTTATGGATGCTTACTCCGGATACAATCAGATTATGATGCATGAGCCGGATCAGGAAGACACAAGCTTTATTACAGATGTGGGTCTCTACTGCTACAAAGTTATGCCTTTCGGGTTGAAAAATGCTGGGGCAACCTACCAAAGACTCGTCAATGCAATGTTCAAGCCTCAGATTGGAAGAACCATGGAAGTTTATATCGACGATATGTTGATAAAATCAAAGAAAGCTGTAGTTGACACTTGGAGGAAATGTTCGCAATTCTTCGAAAGTACGGAATGAAGCTCAATCCATTGAAATGTTCGTTCGGAGTAGAATCTGGGAAATTTTTGGGTTTCATTGTGAGCGCCAGGGGCATTGAAGCCAATCCTACTCAAATCACAGCTCTAAGGGAAGTCAAAGCCCCTAAAACAAAGAAAGAAATGCAAAGTCTCAATGGAAAAGTCGCTGCTCTGAGTCGCTTCATTTCCAAGGCCACAAACAAATGTATTCCCTTCTTTGACGCTTTAAAGAAAGGAAAGAAAATTTTTGAGTGGACTCCAGAATGCCAGAATGCTTTCGATGAACTAATTCATCACATGGAAACACCTCCGGTTCTTTCCAAGCCTAGTGATGGCGAAGACCTCTTCATCTATTTAGTAATTTCGTCCCATGCTCTAAGTGCAGCACTTGTACGAGAAGATATGAAAATACAACGTCCGGTCTACTACATCAACAAACGGTTCACTAGGGCAGAGATGAATTATTCAAAGATAGAAAAGCTTGCTTTTTGTTTGTTAATCGCTTCCAGGAAGTTGAGGCCCTATTTTCAAGCTCATCCTATCAAAGTTCTTACTGATCAACCGCTAAAGCAAGTCCTGTTTCGTCCTGAAACTTCGGGTCGTCTTTTGAAATGGAACATTGAACTTAGCCAGTATGACATCACTTATCACCCCCGAAGAGCAATCAATGGACAAGCTTTAGCAGATTTCATCGCAGAATCTACCGACAAAGGCGATAGTGAAAACGAAACAACTAACGGCATTCCAATCCAGTGGAAGTTGTATGTTGATGGATCAAGAAATGATTACTGTTCTGGGGCAGGGGTTGTGCTTGAAACCCCCGAAGGACGATCATTGTGTTATGCATTGAGACTGGAATTTCCTTCAACAAACAATGAAGCAGAATATGAAGCACTTATCGCCGGTTTAAAAATTGCCAAAGAACTAAACATCAAAGTGTTGCAAATTTTCAGCGATTCTCAACTCATCGTTTGCCAGGTAAAGAAAGAGTTTCAGGCTAAAGGTGGAAATCTGCCCGCATATTTGTCAAAGGCATGTGAACTACTCGAAGATTTCAATCACTACACGATAAGCCATATTCCTCGAGTAGAGAACATGAAAGCAGATTCTCTAGCAAAGTACTCAAGTTCTGGAGAAGCTCAATTACTGGGATTAGTTCCTGTAGAAGTTCTGTCAGCTCCAAGCATTGATGAAATGGATGTTGATTGGATTATGACTACGTCTCAAGAGCATGAATCATGGATGACTCCGATCAAAGAATACTTACTCAATGGTTCCCTGCCAGAAAATTCTAAGGAACGTCGAAAATTATTGAGAAAAGCATCGAGATATATAATTCAAGATGGCCGATTATACAGACGGGGATTTTCAATGCCTCTGCTCCGATGTGTAACTAAGGAAGAAGCCAAGACAATTCTAGCCGAGGTACACGGAGGAGAATGTGGAGATCATTCAGCTGGTCAAACTTTAGCCAAGAAAGTTCTCCGATATGGGTATTTCTGGCCTGACATTAACCGAGATGCTGCTATCTACTCTAGAAAGTGCGACAAGTGCCAGAGATTTGCGAAAATCCCATGAGCACCTTCTACCGAACTCTCACAGATGGTCAGCCCATGGCCATTCGCCATTTGGGGTATAGATTTAATCGGACCATTACCAGTTGCCAAATCAGGAATCAAATATGCTATCGTAGCCGTTGATTATTTCACCAAGTGGGCTGAGGCTGAACCTTTGGCCACCATTACTTCTAAAAAGATGATAAATTTTGTAACGAAAAATATCATTTGCAGATATGGTGTGCCATAGAAAATAATCACAGACAACGGTACTCAGTTTGAAAGTGAAGAGTTCCGGGATTTCTGCAAACGATTCAGAATTCGGAAAAGCTTCTCAGCAGTGGCTCATCCGCAGGCAAACGGGCAAGTGGAAGCAGTGAATAAAATCATCAAGTCAACCATCAAAAAGCAACTCGAAAGAGCAAAAGGTAGTTGGGTTGATAAGCTTCCATTAGCACTATGGGCATACAGGACTACTCACAAAACTGCAACTGGGCACACTCCATTTTCACTGGCATACGGATCAGAGGCAATGATTCCAGTGGAAGTAGAAGTTCCTTCACATAGAAGAGTTCATTTCAACGAAGCTGAAAATGAAAAGTTGCAACTTGAAGCACTTGATTTTCTTGATGAGAAAAGAGAAGAAGCTAGGCTCAGAGTTTCAGCTTATCAGCAAAGGATAGCCAGGCACTTCAACTCTAAAGTTCGCCAACGCAGCTTTGAGGTCGGGGACTTAGTTTTGAAAAGGATCATGACGGCAACTGGTGTGTTTGGACCAAACTGGGAGGGACCATATGCCATTGGCAGTAAACTTCTTGATGGCACTTTCAAACTCATAACTGTCGAAGGAGATCCAATTCCAAGAGCCTGGAACAGCAACCACTTACGTCCTTATTTTACTTGAAAGAAGAAGCTTTGTTCAAAATTGTGAAATAATGATGAATGTATCAGTTGTATTGTAAAACATTGTAAATCAGTGTGAATGAATGAAAGCTATAAAGTAGATGTAGGCCCGATTCTTGGCCGAACCACTATAAATCTTGTGTTCTTTATTATTTCATAATGCCTGTTTTATTTCGATATGTAAATACTTTAAATGTATTGCTAAAATGTCGATTCAAAATTGCAGGACATCAAAACAATGCTTGCTCGTCACAAAACCAAGCGACTTCTATAAATCACCTGTTATGCAAATACCAAGCGACAAGAAATTCCGAATACAAATCCTATACAAAGTGAACTTCACATAAAAGTTGGCGACTCCACTGTGAAAAACCTTTGTTAATTGGTTGAGATTGTCGATATAAACAAACATCCAACTAAATAACTTGCGTTTGTCCCGTGAAATCGTTCAACAGTGAAGTCCATTTCTTCAAACATAGCAATGTAAGGAAAGAAGATGCGCTTGGAAACAATAACAAAAGATCGCTAATGAGCAGATGATGAGAGAACATTGCCAAGCAAACAAAGGAGCAGCCAAAAGGAGGTATGCTTCTCAATAAAAGGGCCAGTAAGAACCACCGAAGGGACACCTTCCCAAGCAGAAGGAACAGGGCCCTTGTTGACAGATCGTGATGCATCCGATCAGGCAGCTTGCGTCCGTCCCGTGGATCTACTTGCCCCTGAGACGCAACCTTCCTGGCGCACCAACCACCCAATGCTCCTTCCCAAAGTTCAACAAAGCCCTCTTCGGAGGCACATGACCTCTTCGGAGGCAAAAGCCCTTTCCCAAGGCACCACAAGCCCTCTTCGGAGGCACATGACCTCTTCGGAGGCAAAAGCCCTTTCCCAAGGCACCACAAGCCCTCTTTGGAGGCACACGACCTCTTCGGAGGCAAAAGCCCTTTCCCAAGGCACCGCAAGCCCTCTTTGGAGGCACAAGCCCTCTTCGGAGGCACAAGCCCTTTTCAAAGGCACAAGACCTCTTCGGAGGCACAACTCTTTAAGAGGAGCCCTCTCCAGAGGCATGTCCCAAATTAAAATGCTCGAACAAAAAGCATCGTCCAGAAGCACAGTTCAACTCTCAAAGGAAGGATTAACTTGTTCATCTCGAAAAGTTCCTCCTAAAAAAGTTAAAATGCTACAAAATTCTTTCAGAAAATTTCATTTCACTTCATAGGGAAATTCACTTCTTAATAAATAAAAGTGATTATCCCCGAAAGTTGAAGCGTTCTTCAGAAAGAGAAAATAAAAATTCTTCTAAAGACTGGATATACTCTATTAAAAGCAGAATAATTCTCCCCTTAAAAGCGGAATAATTGTCCTCTGAAATAAGAGTATTAGTCTTGAAAAAGCTAGGAATATTGCAATGCACTTACGGCATGGGGGCAATACTATACAATTCAATTATATTAATAAAAGCAACATGCCACAAGTTCGTTGCAATAGCACGGAAAATAGATGTGGAATAAATGCATTCTCAAATGCAGACAAAAAGTTTGCACAAGTAAGAAGAATCGTTTGTTCTACACTAAAAATAAAAGATAGATCATTCTCACATACACAAGAGTTTGTACAAGTAAAATAATTGTTTTATTTAGTACTATGAAAATTCTTTACATGTGCAGATATCTCAAAAAGCAAAAGCAGGGACCGGTACCTGCACAATCCCCGGTCGATACATGCAAAAAGCAAAAGTAAGGAGTAAAAAATCTAGCTTGTTATCCCTTCTTCTCGCCACCTTTGGATCCTTTCCCCGGCCTAATGATTAGTTTTTGGAGCCTTTGTGGACGGGTCGGGGCAGAAGGAGAAAGAGGCGCGGCTGGATTAACTTCTGCTTCCTCCCCAGTTGAAGCACTTCTCTTCTTCTTCCTTATGCCACGCTTCCCCTTCCTCTTTGAAGAAGATTCGCTCCCCGGAGTAGCAAGCAGTGTTGAAAGCTTCGTATCATCATCAAGGGACTGCTCTGGGGTCTTCTCGACGTCTTCAAGGTCCTCCGCCTTCTGTTCCTGCGAAGCTACCGGGTCATCCAGGCCTTGAAGGGCTTCGATCTTCTCTGCTTGTGATCCCGGCTGGGAAGCAGAAGGAGGAGTAACCTGTAAAGATGAAGGGACGGCAACTGAAGGAGTGGAAACTTGTGCAGTATTTGGTGCCTCCGCTGTAGAAGAAAAGAAGTTAAAATCAACATCTTCCGAAAATAGAGAAGGTATCGGTTCACCAAAGTTCAAGTAACAAGTAAGAAGGTCATCAAACTCGGTTAAATCAAATAACTGGTTCATTAGACCCGGAACTTCGCCAAAGTTACCTGGAGGAGTTGGCTTCGCAAGTTCAATTTCATATTTATCAGCCTCAGTTTCTTCCTGGCTCTTCTCTTCAATTTGGGAAAGAGGAGTCTCGGAAGTATCGAGTTTAGCTTCAGCATCTTTTGCAGCAAGTGGGGATTGAGAGCTAGAACCGATGATATCAACATCAGTCAAAGTTGAAGTATGGACAGGGGCAGGTAGTGATGTTGTCTTTTCTGAATATTCTTCTACCGCTGTCCCGGCTCTAGCTTCGGCAAGTTGCCCCTTGCCTCTAATAAGCGCATCACGTGCTTCATCGTCTAGATAAAGCGCTACAAGGTCTGCTTCCGCATAACTGGAAAATGTGTCAAGTATAGTCTCCCAAACTTCAGCAAGTGTAATCTCATATTTGGGACCCAAGAAGGAAAGGCTGCCACGACCCAAAACGCTGTGCATATAGAAGTCAAATAGAGTAGAATCGATGCTAGCTTTAGTGGCGTCGTGAGACTCTTCGGCCGCAACTTGTCCAGCGACCGCATCATCACGCTCCTTCTCAACTTTAAGAAGCTTAGCTTTCAGCATCTCAATCTCTGCACTTTGGGACACAATTGTTCCCCGCAGCTCAGTATTTTCTGTGCGATATTTCTCAGTAATGTGCTGCTCAGCTGCAAGCTTCATTTCGGCGTCCCTTTGCGCAGCATGTGCATCCTGCACTTGCTTCTGAAAGACTTCTTCCTTTTGGGTGTGCGATGCAGAAGATGAGGCCAGATCTTCCTTTAGTCGTTTGACTTCAGATGCAAGCTTTGCGTTGTCGTCTGCAATGCTTGTCATCTCCGCATCATGTTGCTTACACCACTTGTCCCATTCTGATTTGTCATTCTCCATAGTCATCATCGCCTCAAGATTAATGTGATTAACCCTTTGGAGTTCGTCGACAAGTTTCTGCCATTGCGACATCCTCTCAATATTAAGCCTGACCGCGTCAAGACCTTTAAGCATGTCTTGCTTATCAATCGGAACCAAATCCAAATCAAAGTGCACTCCTTTTAGGCACCAATTTGGAAATCGGCTCTGAAGCATTGGAGGGCCGTCTTTAACTTGATATTGTGGCCTGTTAATGATTGTTTGAATATCAGACTTCTTTAAAGGAGGAGAGCTGGCCGGAATATCAGAAGGGATAGGAGCGTCAGTTTTTTCAGAAATTTCAGACGTGTCCTTCTCATCAAGTTTAACCCGTTTACTTGAGTCATCAGTAACATGCTTCTTCCCTTTGTCATCATGATATTTTCTTTTATGAGAGTCATCGTCTCTCCTTCTTTGCTGCTCTTCGTAAGCACGCCTTTCTTGAGCTTTTCTAGCTGCACGCTCTTCGTCAGATTCTTTGCGGGAGGGAAGATAACGTCCATAATCGTAAGAATCACGCCCTCCGTAGCGCCGAAAGTTGTCGTAGTATGAGCCGGTACGTCCCATCGGAGAATCTGAAAAATGGAAAAGAAGTGAAGTTTAGAAATTTCCAGGAAAAGAGGATAAATGCTTATAAGTGCTGAAAAATCCTAAGTGTGTGCGGCGTGCGAGCTACATGCGTCAAACTACAGACTACGCTTTAGTATGGAAACAGAGACGACTGGCGTAGTAGGCGTCAGGGTTTGTTTTAGGGTGGAAGTTGCTTCAACAGCAGGAGAAGTCACTTTTGGATTATTATCCCCGAAAAGCTCTTGAGAAGTTATCATGATATCGCTCAAGCCATCAAAAGTGTCATCACCCTGGAACTCAGCAGATTTCTCCTTTTCAACTTCCGTATCGATAGATTTCTCAGAAACTCGTGGATTCTCTTCCTCCTCAATAATTGGGGCAAGGGCCGACTTGCTGGCTGACCCTACAACATCGATGGATGCGGAACATTTTATCAAAGCGGCCTCCACGACGGGTGCTTCTGATGCAGTTTCTTCTACAAAAGCTGGGGCATTCGAGGCCTCTGCTTGGGAACCTGAAGCAGCTAACGTTTCCGCGTCAGAACCGGAGATTTCATGAATTTGAGTCGATCTAGAAGGATGTAAAAGACCAAACTGGTGCAGAAATTCATCTTTCAGTAAGAATTTGGCACTTCTCTCTTCAACATCAACGGCACTTAGAGTATCTAAAATCGATTTGTGACTAATATCTCGAAGTGGAGGAGGAAGTGCTGCAAAAAGAAAGAATGGAGTTAAGCATTTGATAGTTTGAACTCTAAAAAGTCTAGAAAAACAAATCAGAGAAAGGCAATCATACTTCCGACCCTCCAGATGGCATAACATCCCGGAGGACAGCGGACATAAAAGAATTGAGTCAAGAATCCATGAGCGCTTTTGGGCAAGTCCAGGATTAGTTTACGGTTCCTCGCACCCCTCACAAGTATGATAGAGGGATGGTCTTTGTTCTTTGCAAATGTACACAAGAAGCGAATTTCAGCAAAAGTGGGAAAGCGGTTCAACGTTCTTCTGAAAAGAACGCACAATCCCAACAGGATGGAATATCCATTAGGGTGTAGTTGAAAGGGAGAAATAGATAGCCGAAGGAGAAGTTCTCGAAGACAGTCGTTAAATGGGGGAATGGCTCCACTCGAACACATCTGACGGTTCACAGCAACAAAGCAAAGAGGCGGCCTGTCAGCAGTGTCGTTTGACCCAGGAAGTAAAGCATCTGCTTCGGCAATGCCAAATTGGATGCACAATTGTCGGAAGACTTTATGACTCAAGGTGGTAGGAGCCCTTTCCGGAGGATCATTTAATGGAGTAGCAATTGGAAAACCTTCTCCAGCTGTTTCCAAGTCTTCCTGTTGAGATTCCATTCTACACAAGGAACTGGACGATCAAATATTAAGGTGCACGATTCCTAAAAAGAGTGAAGTGTTGTGCAAAACTAATACAATAACAAGCAAATGTAAGTGAAACTAAACTAATTGATACTTGTCGATTATAAAGTTTCAGGGCTTGATATCTTAAGTCCAAGAATAGTGTTGTGTTGATGCAAATAAATCAGCTTTAGTTGATCATTTCAATTTTGCTTTAATACTTCACTTAGATTTGTTAGTTCACAGCATTTCATTCACGAAGTTCATTTAAGTTTGATATTCTTTGTCAACTAATCTGTTGTTTGATGTGGGCAATCAATAGCAGTATATTCGTCCCATTTTTTCTGTGAATGTTGCTTCTAAACAGGTTATCAGCATTAAAGTTGAAGCAATCTAAAAAGAAGTACAAAGTCCAAAACAATTCGAATCCAAATTCAAAAAATCAGTCAAAAGCTGTTCAGAGTTCTAAGTGTTAGGTCGCTTATGACCTAACACAGGCTGCAGTGTTCTTATGTTATGTTGTTCAGATTGAAAGTTCAAGACTGTGAGAAATTGTCTAAGTATTAGGTCGGTCAGCGACCTATTATGAGTCAGGATTTCTGTAGGTCGCACGTTGCAACTGAATGGACTAAGGTGGGGCAATTTTCCTTAAGTCCTAGGTCGTGCACAATTGTTTAAGGTTAAGAACTCTCTAGGTCGCAAATGTTGTCAGATCGCAAAAGCTTAAGTCGCTAAGCTTCCCCACGCGACCTAACTCCTAGGTCGTTCAAATCTGGTAGGCTGGTGACTTCCTCTCCAAGCAATGTCATATTGGATCCGATAACCCAATACCGCCAAATCAGGAAAATTTCACCTTCCCCTTCATCCTACCTCAATGTACCACCGATTGACTAGCAAATCAATAGCAAACCCCACAGAACTGTAGTAAAAACTTTCGTATGATCGCAAATCACCACGACACATCAAATGACGAACGAAAGTCAGTTGGAACAACCGTTCAGAAAGCACAATGCGCAAGATTAAGCTTGGGACAGGTAACAGCGATTCGCGATCAAGTGATGATTATGGATGAATAGAAGCTGATCCACTTACGAATTATGATCGGCGAGGAAGAATCGTTGGCTGATTAGGTCAAATTTGTCTCTGGAAGCTCGAAAAACTGTTAATGGCGATGGAGGCTCAAGACAGTAGGGTGAAGAAGAAGGTGCGACCTAGCCAATTTATATGAAGCTGAGAATAAGAGGCGAACAAGCACGCAAAGTTCTAGGTCGTTTGCGACTTAGCAGGGGTGAATCGAAGCATACGACCTATGGCATAGTCATATGCCTCGAGGGGCAAATGTTAATCCTTTTATCTCAGCGACCTAGAACTTAGCGACCTAAGAAGAGTTCACGACCTAGAGAACTTAGCGACTTAGGAGAAGATCTTGCGACCTAAGATCCAGAAGGGCTCGCGACCTAAGAGCAGAAGTCTTGCGACCTTGCAACAGAAAGGATTGCGACCTATGGAACTCAACGACCTAAGGTAGCTAGCGACCTAAAGGACTTAACAACCTAAAGTAGTTAGCGACCTAAGGGACTTGACGACCTAAAGAGGTCAGCGACCTAACTGTTAAAGCATGTTCAGCGACCTACGACCTAGAGGTCCCACAGCTATTCTTTAACTCGCGTGCGACCTACTACTTGATGAAAGGAAACCCAGTACAGCCTTACCAGCCAACTTCTGAAGCCACAAGGGGACAGCGACCTAGCTTAGGTCGCTCGCGACCTACGACTCAACTAAGGTCGTACGCGACCTAAGACTTAGGCAAATTTCCTGCCTAGAAATCAGCTCCTATAAATACCCCATCACTTCCAACATTCAAGGGACTTTTGGGCAAATCATTTCTACAGCGCTGTTACTCCGTCGAACTCTCCATTCATTCAGCAATCAAGGATCCTTCAAGCATTCGCGACACTACAACAAGCTTCGAGAGAAATTCCTTACATCCGACATGGATTCATCGAGTTTCACCGTCGAAGATTGAGCTAGTAGTCAAGATTGTTTCTTGTGATCGAATTGTACCGTTTCCTGAAGAGATTTGTATCGATTTGTAACTAAATTCAATAATAAAGAGATTCAAAGTGGATGTAGGCTAAATCTCAAGCCGAACCACTATAAATTGCTGTCTTTTACTGCATTTCTGCTATTTTCCTGCTTGATTTCTGTTCCCGTCACACGGGTGGTGCTTTCACGATCTTATTACACACACCAGGTGTTAGCGTTCATATTTTAACGTTAACAGAGCGTGAGCTCGATTTGATTTCCAATGCACGAATTGATTTGTAGAGGGGAGGAAAGGAATTAGCTTGTATCTCGATTTGAAAGTATAAGGAGCACGCGGCCATTTATTTGTTTTTCTCTGAATAATTTTTGTTTTTATTTCTTTTGAACGAGATGGGTATACTTTTAAAAAGAAAGAACAGAGGGAACAGAATTACGTGATTTTGCAGAGAAAAAGTAAGTCGGTATTGAAAAGTTGATTAAAAATTTATATTTTTATATTCGAAAGTATCCCGTTATATTATATCAGCGCGTTTGCTTATCGCACTAACACACGACAGCTCCAATCACCATGAAAATTGAAATCCGATAATAATACAATATTACGGATCCAATGGAACTGGTTTCGTCGAATTCCGAGACTGTACCCCGGAACGCTATTTTCAAATTCAATTTAAACAACAAAATTTCAAAACTGAACAAAACAGTTTCAAATCTAATTCTGAAAGTTCCAGTACCTTCAGAATTATCAATATAGATTTTCTAAGCCTTAAAAATATTTTTAAATCAGCTTAAAACTGAAGATTCAATTTTTTTTACCCAATTGCAACAATTAAATTTACAATTTAAATTGCCAATTTCATATTTACATTTAAAATTCAAGTTAAATCAACCTTCAAATATTTAAATTCAATTTAATATTCTATTTCAAATGTTCAAAATTTCTGGGTCGTTACAAAAAATCTATGTCAAAACTTCATGGATAAAATAAATTTAAATATATTAAATTTTAACAATTTTACAATATTATATATTTTCTTTATAAAAAAATCTAAACTTCATGGATAAAATAAATTTAAACATTTAAAATTTTAACATTTTTGCAATATTATATATGTAGATATATGTTTTTTTATATATATATATGAAAAAAATCATTAGATCGAAAGAACTATTAATTTTTATAGAGGCCAAAAGTTATATATATTAAATATATCCATATAAATGTTTATATACATATATACATATATTTACAAGATATCATGTGTGTGTCTATATATATAATTTAATATATAAATATATATAATTTAGTATTAAATATACACATTACGTGTATATAATGTGATCATAAATCTCAATGATCAGATATGCACACCATGTTGTCTATTTCTAATCTCCTTTAGATTAGTGTGTGATTTTATATTTCCATACGTCATTTATCATTAAATATGTGAAATTCACTAATAATAAATAAATAAATAATGTATATTCTTAAACTGAGATTAATTAAATTTTAAAGCCAAATAATAAATTAAACTAATTTCAAACAAAATATCAAGGTTAGTATAATTAATTTCAAAACACAAAACAGACTTTTACTAAAATTACATTGAATATGGTTTAACGTGACCATGTTACTTATGAAAACACAAAATTAAGAGTTATTGTAAAACTAATAAAATGAATTCATTTTGAAATACACCCGCTTTTTTCCTAACTTCCTATGTTTTTGACCTAACAATGGTATTAAAGCAATTGGGTGATCAGGGGTTCCCGTAATGTCATATATGACAAAGCACTGGCTCTTACCCTATACATCCTAGGTCAAGAAGATAAAAGTGGTGTGTCATTTGAGAGGCTACACATAAAAGTTGCCCTTGATGGATCTTTTTGGGTCACCTCAGAGGAATTAGTAGGAACATCCCACAATGATCAAAGAGCTGATATAGCAATGGCATCAGAGCTCGTATTGTGCTAACATGAATAATTAATCAACACATAAGGCAATCAATTAAAAAATCTAGTTAGATTTATGTCTACGGAAAGGGTATTTGACTAAGGAGAATGTTTCTTTGATTAAGGAATGTTATTATGAATGGAAAAACTCCCCACACCTGGCCCTTACTTGCCTCATCGAAGTGGTCCGTTTCAAGGGTATCCCAATATGAGGAGGCCTAAAAATATTTTGTGCATTAGATTGACTGAAATATGCATATTCGAATATTAAAATCTTAAATTTAAAAGTGTTTTGAATTTATATCAAATTAAATTTTATAAAATTTATAAAATGCAAATTTTAATTGCTTAAAATTTCACATAAATATAAAAGTTATATTTACATCAATTGAAATTTTTAATTATAGAGATACATATATGAATGTATATATATAACTTTATAAATATAAATGTTATAGTAAACTAAAAGTATATATATATATCACATATGTATAAAAGAGGTAGGTTAAACGAACTAAAATACATACAGACTTAAGTGGGTATACATAAGATGTAAAGACATACGATGCCATGAGATAATATACCCATCTCTCTTAAAGGTCGACAATACTCAATTATTATTATTAGTAGTATGAACTATGAATTTAAAATAATGTTTCTCTTTAGTTATCATTTACAATATAATAGAGTACTATACATACTTATAGCTGTCGAGCATCCTTAAGTGATAAAGTATTTAAATGATGTTTATATTCTCCATATTAGTAAGAATATTTTGTACTTTGTTAAGCACCCTTAAGATTTTTAAAATTACCATTTGGAAACCGTGAAAAGATGGATCATGAGTATCTAATGTCACTAAATTTTTTTGAACAATCTTAAGGTCATAATGATAATTAAGAGAAAATATAAATGGCTAGAAATTACATATGAGATTTACAAAATCCTCATGTCTCAATCGCTTAAGAATTTATTTGTTCGAGACCGTGCATTATCTGTTATGAGTTCTAAACTTTTAGAAATACAAGAATATGAATATTTGATCCATATTCAATCACATTTAAATATTATATGATGAAAGGTCATAGTCGTGATGTACGAAACTTCAATGAAATTAGTTCATTAAAAAACAGCAAATAAACTATAATGTGAAATTATGTATTCAGTGTGATTGATTACAGTGAGGATTTCCTTTTTGAAAGATTCAACCATTTACAAAAAAAAGCGAATGTACAAGAGTGGATGTAACTTAGGCGTAGTTGGGATGAAGTGAGTGAATAATCAACTTTACTTCATGAAGTAATATCAGAAATGAGAATTGTATAATATGTTATTGATACTTAATATGGAATAATAAATGTAATTTTTTATATTCTAGTTATGTTTTTTATCATATAGAATTTTTTTTCCTATAAATTCATTTCTATGAGTTTAAGATATTTGATCGAAAACTCTTGACTATAAACTAGTTATAGTAAAATAAATAAATAACTAATAATAAGTAGTTGAATGATGCTTCGCATTCCATACACTATTATATTAGTGGCGGAAATAGTGGGAAAATGTCATATAATACGTATCAGTAGATGCATCAAGATATGAAAAATTGATCTTGTAAATATACCAAATATTATTTATGAAATAATAATTAACTTTAATATTGATGGAAAGTGAAGATAGTTTTATATTGTGATGAATGTTTTGAATATTCCTCATGAGATAAATCTATTAGAATAATGGTATTTATTGCATTAGATAAATAATACAAAAGTATCTATATTTCTTACAATTATTTTGGAATTAAGGATAAAGTTCCTATTTAGTGGGAACGATATAAGAGTTAGTGAACCCTTCAGATTGATGCATAAAGATGTACGCAGTCAAAAGACTAGTAATACCAAAAATAGCTCCATATACTTCGTTTAATTTACAGATTAATTAACATAAAATGAACATATGTATTTGACACAAAAGTACATTATTTATGATATTGAATATAAGACAGAAGTATAAAACATAACGTGCAAAGGAAATAAGAAAATTTGATTGATTGAATATGTGATTATATAGGGAAAAAATTTCCAAAAATGCCTACAAATGAATGAAAATTCAATCTCAAAGTCATTCCGCCCTACTATACATAATTATGTATCGATAAGGAGTGATCAAATTTGTCGGATAAAGTATGATTGATAATGAGTGAAGTTGAGTTAACTTTTTTCTGTAAGGTCATGTACTTGAAAGTAAGAACAAAAAGTTAAAATTTAATTTCATCTAAAGAACTATTTACGACATCGGGTGTAATGATCGAGATTTTCAACCCTCGAAAATCGACACTAATACATCTACGCTATTCACGTGCAATAAATTCAAGTGAGGGAAAAGTCGATTGTTAGGGGTAAAAGAAACTAATGGCAGAACAGAATCTCACATGGATGGAATAACATATATTATTTCAATATATAATCTTTACAGTGGAAAATTAAATACCATATCAGAGTTTAACCTAGATTCGGCCTGGATAGTTATAAATCTCTGTCCCTACAATTGCTGAAAAATAACAATACAAATGCAGCTGAAAAATAGAATATGTCCATACGTTGATGAAGATCTCCAGCTCTCCTCTAGAAACTCCATCTTTAGCTAATCTTGAAACTACTCAAATCTGACCCGAGTATTAAAAAACACGAATCAGGCTTGATAAACCAGCGTGAGACATGATTTATAAATATATTTGTAAGTGTTATAGATTGACTTTATTGTCAAACAAAATCTTTTTGAAAAAGAAGAGTATCTCATAAGACTACGCCGCACATAAACATGGATGGATTTTTACCTTATAATAACCAAAACATTTTGTACCTAAAACAATTTCATATTATTTCTAATGGCAGTGATTTGAAAATCCTTTCCAATAAATATATAATCATAGCTGAAATTTGTTGCCATTATTAAATTCCAACAAGGGGTAGCTAAATGTTTGCAAGGCATTATATCTATTTTGGAAATACAACCAAAACCATAAAGCTCGTATTGAAATTGGATTTTTCAACATGATAGGGAACTAGTGGCCTTTTCCTTTCTTTGCGGATTAACACGTATAGCAACCATAGTACCAGATGACTTCTCGTGCAAGGACTCACACACCACTGTACCATTCATATTGCTACACTACAACGTATTCGGTGGATTCTCTTGCAAGGACTCATACACAATTATACCATACAATATAAGGGTCCAGACACTACTGGCCCAAAAAGCAACAAGGCCTATGTAACGACCCGGAATTTCAGTCATTCAAAATTGGGATATTTAATTGTTTTAAGGTATTCAAATGTAAATTTTATAAGTGGAATAACTTATATTCCAAATATAGTGATTTATTTGATAATTAAATTATTAAATTTAATATTTGAAATTGTTTAAATAATGGAATCTTGAATTTAAAATGAATGAAAACAATTTCTTAGTTGATTTAAATTCTATTTAAATTAGAATGAAGTTAGTGAACTTTTAATTTCGATTTAAAAGTGATAAAAAAGAAATTGGAAATTACTTGATTTAATAAACGTGTAAAAATAGTCATTTCTGACACTGTATCGGATTTCGACGAAACTAGTTTCATCGGATCCATAATAGCGAGTTATTATAAGATTTCAAGTTTCGTAGGGATCGGACTTATTGTTTAACCGTGCGAGCTTGAAATGCATAGAAATTAATTAAAGGAATTTAATTAAAATAATTTGATTTTGAAACTCTATCTTCTGTATATGATGGAATTGGCTCCCAATATATATTCCATTGTGTTTGGAATAGGGGTATAACATATAGAACGCTAGGTGGTACGCTTCGTTTGGAGTTCGGAATTTTCACGGATGAATAGTGCCAAGCGAAATCCTCTATAAATAGCTCTCACTTTCTCTCATTTTCAAACCCTAATGTTTCAGCCGCCATTAAAATAACTCCATCCGATGGTCATCGTCGATCGGAGCCACTTGGAGCCGAATTAGCCAACGATATCGACTAGGGAAATGTAGAGGACAACCATACGAACTTATTCAATGAATGGATCATTGAACGGTGAGCCAAGGTAGTCGAAAAGGGACCGCTTTCACCATTAGCAAAATTGGTTTTTGGGTCTTGGAGTTCGCGTACACACGTACGCGCATGGAGGCGTGGGTTTGGGCTGAGGCAGCGCGGCTGTGGGGTTTGTCAGAGGTCAATAAGCGATGCAGGCGTATGGTGGTGGTGCGATTTTGAACGAGCGCGAAAATAAAAAAAGTTCGCGTGCATTGCCTGTGCATGTTGGAGGGAAATGAAATAGGAGAGGGTAAAGTTTAAATTAATTTTCATTAAGTTAATTTATTTTTAATTATACTTGAATGCAAATTAATTTATAATTTGTTCGTATGAGGTCCATTTCAAGCGCGAAAAGTTGTGTTGCATTCATATCAACGAGCACTACGCTATGGAGTTAGATTGGATGAATTCGGAGCTAGTAGGAATTTTGAGTTAAATTGAATGACCGTTCAATTTTAATTCAATCCGGAGCGGTTAGGCGATTTCTAGCATTTTTGTGAGCTAGCTCACCTCACTGGCCTGCTTATATTTTTATATAAGTGGGAATAAATTTATTTATGATGGTTGATGTTTCGTTGGATGATATATTAAATATATTTGTTGGTTTGGATATATTCCCGCCTATTGGAGCGGATGAGACCCTATTGCGTTTCCGTGTAAAGCGGATTACCATTTGTATACGAATCCCACCTCGAAGTGGTTGATTTTATTTTTTTGACTATATGCTTTATGTGATGCAAGGGGACAAGTTGGAGGGATCCAACAGGATTCCTCACCACTGTTGATTTATTTTCACATATATGATGGTATATGATGTTGTGAATGTGTTCTTGATGTTTTTGATATGATTTGACTTATTTGGCGCTATGATAGCACTAGGCCATATTTTTGTATTTTGAAATATTGGAATGATGATTTTGATTTGAAAAGGTTTTTGAAGTGAAAATCGAAGGTATATACGTTTTATGATTTTTGATTTATTAAAAGAAAGGAATTTGTTTTTAAATAAAAGTTTGATTTATGATTTATAGAAGTATGGTTTTATGAAATGCTTTGAAAATATATTTTTGAATAAGTTTATATAAAAGATTTATAAAGGTGATTTTATTTTTAGCAAAGAAGTTGATTTATAATTGAAATTTATAAATGATAGTAAATGTTTTTGAAGTTGATTTATTAAATAGATTTATAAATGAATTTTATAAATAAATTTGATTTATAAAGAAATGGTTTTATAAGTGGATTTTGATAGTAAAAGTTAGTTATATAAAAGAATGGGTTTGTAAAGAGAATTTTGTAAATAAAGGAATTGTATAAAATCAAATTTTATAAAATCAAAAGGAGATTTATAAAATAGTTTTATAAATATGGGAATGATTTATGTTGAGATGTAAATATGGATTTTTATTTAAAGGAGCTTTGGAAGAAATATTTTGGTGGAGTTAATGTTTTAAAAATAAAATTTTCTTTTGGAAGTAAGGCTTTAGGAAGTAAATATTTTAAATGGGATTTAACGGTTTTGGAAATGATTTAAAATAAGATAAGTAACGGAAACATAGATTTCAACATTTATTGTTGAAATAGACGTTTTTAGGAAATAAGGAAGGCATGAGTTATAACACTGTTGTTATAGTAAATGATTTCTGAAAGGAAATGTTTTATATAGTATATGGGATTTATCCATTTGCAACCAAATTGGTCACAATCACCCAAGAATAGATTTGAGTAGTGAAATAAATAAAGAAATTAAATGAAAAATGAGGAGTAACACTAAATATTCAAGAAAAAATAGCAGAAAGTAAAATCAACAGGATTTATAGTAGTTCGGCGTTGATTGCCTACATCTACTCTGAATGCTTTCTTTATTGCTTTATCACTCAATTGATTACAAGTATGATCCACAAGAAATAGCTTGAGAATAATTTAGAACAAAAGGAAACTGATTACGAAAATGGCAGAGCTTCGCTTGTCAGCCAGAAAAAAGGATCCCGAAGAATGGCTCCCTGCCTCTGTATTTATAGATGAAGGATGCCTCCAACCTGACCGGCATCTTGAGATCTAGACCCCCTTGACCATTTGGGCCCACCATAAGAAAGGCTTAGCCCAACATACTATGCAAATCATACCGACTCGAGCCATACCACCATGCCATGCCGACCACACTATAGTATGCCTATCGTTCTCAACATGCAGATCCATTCAGGTACGCCGACCCATCTTGGTACACCAACCCGGTCCATTCCACTTAGTATGCCAACCCGATAGGTGCCACACACTATGCCGACCCCAACATTCCAAATGCTATGCCGACCCAGTCCATTCCACTTACTATGCCGACCCGATGGATGCCACACACTATGTGGACCCCAACATTCCAAATGCTATGCCGACCCAGTCCATTCCACTTGCTATGTCGACCCGATGGATGCCACACAGTATGCCAACCCAAACATTCCAAATGCTATGCCGACCCGGTCCATTCCACTTACTATGTTGACCCGATGGATGTCACACACTATGCTGATCCCAACATTCCAAATGCTATGCCGACCCGGTGAATACCATACGCTCTTCAACTTATCAATCATCTATGCCGACCCCTATCCCACTAATCTAACCTTCATAATTCTGACATCCTGTATCATCTATTCGTTGACCTTATTTACCCTGGGCAGGATATAGCTGCTCGGAAATCACACTCTGGTCATACAAATGTCGTCTCGTGGCCATCTTTCCCATCAATAGTCAAATCTGATGTTTGTAATCACCTTTGTGTAGCCGGGCCAAGGTACCGGGTAACATTATCTATATATTTATTTACTGAATCCCTATACTAGGTGTTTTGGGTTGTCGTAACAATGTTTCACGCTACATTCGTTTTGACCCAATAAATTATGTTTTGACCTTCCATCGTGAAATACACAAATTGGTTCTTATGGTCGTACTAAAGACTGGGTGGTGTAGGAGCATTGCTTCCATTACTTAACACTCATCCGAAGGCATACGAACTTTGGAGTTGTACGGTTATTGTAAAGGCCCGAATTTCTGTACCCTTTGAGCCGACAATAAACCACACATGTTCAACTCAAATTACATGAATATGCAGATCTTTAAGGGGTGAAGAAGAAAATAAAGATAGAACAGAATCTCACACGAATGGAATAATATATATAATATTGAGCAATATCTTTACAGCAGAATTTTTTTAAAGATGATATATCAGAGTCTAACCTAAATTCAGCTTGGACAGTTATAAACATCTGTCCTTACAAATGCTGACAAACATCAAACAATTGCAGCGGATAATAGAATACGTTCATATGTAGATGAATATCTCCAGCTCTCCTCTGGAAACTCCAATCGTCTTCAACTAAACCTGAAACTACTCGGATATGACCCGAGTATTGAAAATACCCGGATCAAGCTTGATAAACCAGTGTGAGAAAATCTATAAATGGCAGTGTCATATATCAGCCTTGGAATGAAATCATTTGAAAAGAAAAGTATCTCATAAGACCACGCCCACACATAAACGCGGACGGTTTTTTTACCTTATGATAACTAAATCGCTTTTATATATCAAAACATTTAATATTATTTCTAATGACATATCTTTGAAAACACTACAAATAAACTTATTAATCTTTGCCGAAATTGTTACCATTATTAAATTCTGGATACTAGGCTCTACAAACAAATCCGAAGGCACTTATTGGATAATGGATTCCATACAAATGACAAGGTAAGGCACTTATTGGAGAATGGAGAATGGACTATCTTCTTAACCATTTATTCAAACTTTTATTAAAACTTCCAAATCATCTTTAAATTACTTAATTATTCTTTTAAAATCATTCATAAAAGATTTAGGAAAGAATCGTTAAGTTTAAAACTACATTTCAAAAGTTATTTAAAACAGCTGTGAAAAGTGTTGCAAATAGTGTTTTAAAAGCTATATTCTTCAAAACAACTTTTATATCATTTAGAAATCCATATTTTCAACTTAAATCTCTTTTAAAACATTTTAAAATATTTTTAGAATTTATTTCATATTTTCAAAACATTTAAAATATCAATTTTAAACTTTGGTCACTTTGCTGCAAAAGCGCAATTTTTCTGGAAAATTGTTTTGGACATATTTCAAAATATAAAAGATGAAATCTTGATTTTCTTTCTTTAATTATTTAAACATATTTAAAAGTTTATATAACATTTCTAACTCATTTTAAAACTATTTCCAAAAGGTTTAAGCATTCCATATACACCATTTCATTTTCAAAAGGAAAGTGATTTCCTTTGTGCTTATCGACGTGTATTAACGTGACTTGGTAAAACAATTTAACAATCATATCAAACAATCAATGCTTGATGATAAGAGAATATATAAGAATCCATAGCAAGCATAACACATCATCAAACATGTATATATAAATAGAGATGTTAAATGGAGTTTATCACCATAAACCAAAAGATTAACTTCCTACCGACATTCTAATCAACCAATACTTCACTAATTAATCCATACTCCATTTAAACACTAGCAAATAACATCCTCTTTCTTCCAATAGCTTTGCCGAGGCTTGAGATGGAGGTTGGCCGAAAGTATAGAGAAGAAGCGGTAGAGCTTTGAACTTGAATATACAAGATTTTGATCCGAAAAATAGGTTATCTTGTATCTGATTTTAGGCCCTCTAAATCTCAAAATTTAGAAAAGTTGTTAACTAAAAAGTTGTTGAAAATTATTTTCTATTGAATTTGACAGATAAAGAATCATTTGAATCCATGTAGTTTTAGGGAGATATGATAGAATGAAGAAGAGGTATTGTCGGATTGACAAAAATGAAGCCCGAAAATGCACTTCAAAGAATTGATTTTCAGGTATAGCAAACCTCAAAACTGAAAAAAGTGATAAACATAAAACTTGTAGAAACTGGAATTTCATATGGTTTGAAAAAATTAATTTCTTAATTTGGATCAGTTAGTATCAAGTTATGATCAAAACAAAATGGGCTATTCTCAATCTTAAAAACTGGGCTAGAGAATGCACCAGAAATAAGTGGATTTTTGACATAGTTAATTTTAGAAAAGGACAAAGTGGTCAACATGAAAGTTGTAGCCACTGGAAAAATACATAATTTGAAAAAATGAATTTTGCATTTTGGTTCTGTTTTGAAGAAGTTATGGCCAAGAGAATAAGAGGTAAAATATGGAGAAAAGAGGAGTTTGATTTGAAGAGAATGAACATTGATTTCTTTTGAATATTTTGTATATATTTTGACATTATTACTTTCTAATTTTTTTCTATGGCTTTGAAGCCATTAAAGAGAAAAGGAAGAATGTGAAGAAATTTGAAAAAAAGAAGAAGAAGAAATGTGAATGAAAGTGAAGAAGGAGGTGGGTATTTATAGAAAAAGAAAGAAGTGGTAAATTTACCAAAATAACCTCTTACCAAATTACCAAACTAAAACCTTACTTCAACCTAAAGCAATCTCCGCTTTTTAAATACTTAACGTCTTCTTTCACATCCTTACTTTATATCTTAGTCACTTAAAGATTAAGTAATGAAAAGTAATTATTTTATTGGATTTTGATGTGATTTGGATTTGATGTTTACTTTTAACTTTTCTTAAACTTACTTACTTTTCTTAATGATGTTCTAGAAGTTTCCTAATCATAATTAGTAAAAGTAAACATGTTTAGTTATTAAAATGTGTAATATATATGTTAAAACATGTCAACAAAGGTGCGACAATGTTGCGGAAACTTTTAATCGACAAAACATTGATTTTCGACAAAACGTTTTTCAGTCACATTTTGACATTTTTGTTAAACTATCTATTCATGTAAACCAAACTTCAAAATTGATTTGTTATCATCTTTAAATAATTAAAACAAGCATATTTGACTTATAAAATAATATAAAACAATATCCAAATCTATTTATAAAAATACGACATCGATTTATCGATATGCGACGAAATTTGTGAACTTTTATAGAACGGGTTTTATATATTTATCAAACCATTATAAATTAAATTACAATTATTATCAAATGAGTTTGATATCGATTATATATATATATATAGAAGGAATTATTTATCCTTTAAACAAATTTCTTGAATATTTACCCTACTTTATTGGAATTCGACTTTTGTCAATTTTACAATGGAAATCCAAAATCTTTATTCAGTATCAAAAATAAGTTTTTCATTCTTATTTATCATATAAAACATGATTGTTTAAGTTTGAAAATTATACATTTGAATATTTAAAATAATTAAATATCCCATTTTCAAAGTGGAAAAATTACGGGTTGTTACAGTTATAGAAATCTATTTGGCATATCTTCAAATGGTAGTGTTATTAAATATACTTATACGGTTGATATAAGTATATTGAAATATTTTCTAAGAGTTGAGATGAAGTGATTTCTAAATATGCTTATGATGTAGATATAAGTATATGGAAATGTTTTCCAATATAGGAAGATTTGAAATGGTTTTGAGAAAATATCTTTTAAAAGATAATTCAAAATGAATATATGGAGATTTATTTAATTAATAAAATATTTATTAAAAGGGCCTAGTGATATCTTATGGGGTTGGGCATTGGTTGTTGCTTTGATAATTAAGTAACCGACTATCAAATATTTGGCCTCTTTATCGTTGTTGGTTTGGAGAGACCGGGGTCGGATTAATCCAAGAACCACTTCGGACTAACGTATATGCGTTCGAATGTGCAAGATTAGAAGACATTGATATTTGGGGTTGTCATAATGAAGGACTGCTTGTTGATCGTTTGGGGATAAACTCCCAATATACATATAGTAGCAGTGGTCTCTTCATTATGAAATATCCAATGCAAGGACTATTCGCTACTAATCCTAAGGTAATTCCCGATAGGATGTAGGAGAGTGCCTTTGATTTGTCCTCTTCCTGGACAACTTGTATGGATGGATGTCTGACAGTGCATTCTTGAGATTGCATCGTTGACTTTTATAAACGTACATATGTTTGATGGCGGAGAAGGCAACTTATCTTAGCTCAACACCCTTCTCTGAGACATATAAGCTCGGAGGTTGTATGTTTGTGAAAGTCAATAGTGATTGATGGAATGGCAATGTGGTGTTCAAAGAAAGATGATATGCTATGAGAAAGGTAATCGTGACCTTTGCCTCGCACCGGGAAATGACCGAAACAGGGTAGATGCAGCAAGGCTATGTGGTTCACAACCATTAGGATATGATCATCCCCTTCTAGATATATTTCTTCCCGCTATGATGTTTGGGATGTAAATTATTTTGGATGTATGCTATGAGGGCCCTCGGATAGGTCGGTAATGACCGGGGTGATGGCATATTCAGTACTATCTAAGGAGAGGTAGGCCGGTCTTGTGTTGGTAGAGCTGCAGATGTTCTGTTGACCTGGTACATTCCTCTAGAGATGTACTGCTGGAAGTTAATCCCTTCACCTGGTCATTTGTATGGAGTCCATTCTCCACTACGTGCCTGCCATTTTGTTTGTAGAACCAGCATTTGTGGCTAGTATTGCTGGAATATAATCAATATAACAATTTCGGCTATGATTCTTATAATTTTGTAAAATAGACACTATTATAATATAACATGATTTGGTATGAAACGTTTTGGTTATCATAAAGGTAAAAACCCGTCTGTATTTACATATGGGCGTGGTCTTACGAGATACCTTTTTTTGATAAAAGAATGCTTTTATAACTTTAAAATAAATTCAGTTGAGATGTGTTTTCTCACGCTGGTTTACCAGACTGATCCAGACATTCTTCCCTTTCAATGCTTGGGTCAGACCGAGTATATCTACAGGTGTAGATTTGGATGCTTTGGAGCTTCAGCAGGAGAACTGGAAGTCTTCTGATCGTATTCCACATATATGTTTATTTTCCACTACTTTTTTATTAAATTATCAGCAATTGTGAGGATAGGTTATTATAACTGTCCAGGCAGATGATTTGTGTTTTGATTGTTGTACTCTGATAGATGTATGTATATATATTACAGTTTTTGTTTTGTAAAAATCATTGATATGATATTATATGTTTTCCACTACGACTGTGAGGTATTGCAATTGTTTTAGTTTCTTTTGTTTCGTCTTCTCTTTCTCTCTTCTCTCTTCTCTCTCTTTCTTCTCTTTCTTTCTTCTTCTTTTCTTCTCTTCTTCTTTTCTCTTCTTCTCTCTTCTTTCTTTCTTTCTCAAGATTATTCGTATTTCCCTTCAGTTTGGGGCTGGACATGTGCGGTTATTGTCAGCTCTGAACGGGACGGATTTGTGGGTCGTTACAGCCTAAGGCAACAAAGGCCTTTTTAATCCGATCCGCACATAAACTGATAGCTCGAAATATATGCCCTGCATACCACATATTATCCCGTTTCATTCCTGGGATGTGGGGGTCGTAAGACTACACTAAATTTTCCACAAAACCACGCTTTGCCTTTCTCATAACATGTTCCACTTTGAATGCCATATTGCCATTCCACAATCGCACAACTGATTTCTACAAACGTATAACTTCTAAGCTCATAGTTCTCAGGAAAGGGTGTTAAGCTAAGATAAGTTGCCTTTTCCACTACCAAATAGATTACATGTGTATAAAGATCAATCAGTGTGATTAGAAATGCAATATCAGACATTTGTCCATACAAGTTGTCCAGGAATAGGACAAACCGAAGGTACTCTCCTACTACATCCTATTGGGAATTACCTTAGGATTAGTAGAGAACAGTCCTAGCATCGAAGATTTTCAAATAAAGCACTACTGCAAGTATATATATAATAATATGGGAATTTCCCTCGAGGGTCAGTGGCAAGCTGCCCTACATTATGAAGGTCTCTGTCTTCAAATCCTTGGTTCCAATCTTGTCTTCCCTTCCGAACGTATACATTGGTTCAAAATGGTTTTCGGATAGGAAACATTTCTAGATTGTATATTTAAATCTTAAAAAATATTTCTTATTTTCAAATCATAGCCTTTAAATGGGTCAAAAACGATGTTATTTAAGACATCATTTACTGTAAACCCAAACCAACGAGTATTGAGTAAAAAGAGATCTATAGAAATTATACTAATTCTACTCAATATCAATTTCCGTATTCAATCTTTATTATCCATCGAATAATGGTGAAATTACCTTTTAAATTCACATGGATAGTACGGGTTCCCTCTTCAAAATTTAGCACTAAGTATAATAAGATTATTTCTATACAATCCAAGTTGTTTAAATTTGGAAAATTGGATCCTTTATACTTGTCTCGTTTCTGACATTTCGACCTTATCTGTTCCTCGCCCAAGAAAGAGGCCAAGTGAGCCAGGGCACTGGTTGCTCTTAAACATCTTCTTATTTTAAGCACCCCATATCCGGATCTCATGAATAGAAAAATCCAGTCGACTCATCAGCTTTTAGAGCCAAGATAAAATCACTTTATTTATAACAGCCTCTCTTCAAATCATTTATTTAATTCTTTTAAATAAATTGTAAAACCTCCCAATCATTATTAATACACTTAATTATTCATCTGAAAACATTTATAAAAGATTAGGAAAAGAATTATTAAGTTTAAATTCATATTTCAAAAGTTATTAAAAGTGCTGCAAAAAGTGCTCCGAATAGTGCTTCAAATAGTGTTTTTTAGCTTATTTGATCAAATTAACTTTTAGATCATTTCAGAATCCATTTTATAACTCAAATCTCTTTTACAATATTTTAGAAGATTTATTGGATTTATTCCATATTTTTAAAGAATTAAAAATATTATTTATAAAGAATTTGTCGCTTTGGTTTCCGAACTGCCAAACCGTGACTATTTTGAAAACTTGATTTGCTCATATTTCAAAATCTAATAAACGAAATTTTAATCCTTTTCTTTTGTTTGAAAGTTATGAATATAATAGTTTGGAAATTCTTACCTCGAAGAATTTCGACTATATTCCACTTTATATGTTCATTTAACTTTTCCGGCGCAAAATGGCGAACTACCTTTACGTGACGCTCCTTATTTTGACTTATTTTACATAACTTGTCAAAACTTCTCCAAATTGATTTTTATTGTTTATAAAACATTTATAAACCATTTTAAATAATTAAAAATAATATTTTCCATTATTAAATCTCATATTCACTTTTAAAACATTTTATAATATTATATTATTATAACATTCATTTCCAAACTTTTTACATTTTAAAACCATTAAGCGGTTCAATAAACTCCATGTACAAATTTATGTGAATTCATTGTTTATTAATTAGCCATGGTAAATTAATTAACCATTTTTATTATGATTTCTCATAATTTATCACAACCAAGTTATCAACCATATCAACATCCGTATAATCAACCATATCAACATCCATATAATCAAACATTCATACAAATCATTAAGAGATTAAGTGTTCATATTATCATACTTAAAAATAGTTATAGAGATTATTTATCATTTAATAAACATTAAGTATTCACTATTTTTATCCACTTCATCAAAAATTTCCTTAGCTTTCTGAATCGATTCTGGCGGCACTTCTCTTTGCTAATTTCACTTTAGAGCTCCCCGAGCTCCTTCCTTTTCTTCAAATTGGTTTGGCCTACGCTTGAGAGGGCTCGGCCATGATTCTTAGGAGTTGATGTGCTTATCCAAAGGGGAAGTAGTTGGTGGTCATGGGTTGTAGGAGGGTAGAGAAGTGGTTTGAGCTTGTTGTGAAGTGGATGGATGTTGATTTGATATGTTGATAAAAAAATTACATTATTTCCTCATAATTTTTTTCTATGGCTTGGAAGCCATTAATATAGAGAAGTAAGGAGATGAAGAAGCTTAAAAAATGAAGAGATAAAGTGTGAATGAATGTGAGGAAGGAGGATTCGTATTTATAGGCAAAAGAAGTGAAAAAAATATCATGGTTTTATTATTAATATCATGAACGTCGTATTTTTCAATTGGATTTTGATATTATTAATTATGGTTTTATAAGTCAAATACACTTGTTTTAATTGTTTAAGGAAAATAACAAATCAATTTTTAAGTTTTGTTTACATAAATAAATAGTTTAACAAAAACGTCAAAATTTGACCGACGATCGTTTTTCAAATTTACGACCGATTTCCGAACAAAAGTTGTTATCAACCTTTTGAGATTATCGCAACATGGTTCTTTTAAAACCTATATAACTGCACATTTTCACATTTTTAGACATGTAAACATTTAGCATATAAGCCAAAAGTTTATTTTTGGAAAGTTTATAAATAAAATACAAAAGATTTTGATTTGAAATGTTTATATTAATAACTCCTTTACTAAACCAAATCACTACCAAAAGTACTCATAGATCCTTTCCACATTAAAGCTTTAGTACCCAAAAGTCTAATGAAAGCATGGAAATTGAACACAGCATTTTGTTCATTAATGGAAATTAGTATAATCATTTCTTTTTATACCACCTTAAATCCAACTATCTCCTCTTCATTTAATGTTTGCATTTAGGAGTTTAATCATGGATTTAAAAAGCGGTAAAGGGAGAGTTGAAAAATCAAAAGTTAGTAAGGGTAGAAAGGACCTTTGGCAAGTGAAGCTTCATGTACAAATAGGACCACCATCCCTCCATTTTCTCACGCCAAATTCTTCTTCATTCCTTCATTTTCTACCTCTCTTCCATGGCATCCAACCTCTTTACTTCCTAAAACCACTCACCTAAGCTCCTACACCCACCTTCACACGTCTTCAAAACCTACGCACCCACCTCAAACACCCAAACCCGAGTCTTCCACACGCACACCCCCACCTAAAGTCTATGGCTAAACCCCCCTACACCCCTCCAAGACCTGTACCCTCCACCCTACCCCATGCACACACCTCCAAACACCCAAACCCATGCCCAACACCCTCATACCCACTCCCAAATGCAGACACCCACTTCCTAAACTCCAAACCCGAGCCCCAAACCCCTACCTACCAACAGCCAAGCCCACACCCCACACACATACCCCCATACACTCCATTTACAAAGTTGTACCCTCCTTATACAGGCCATACTCAACATCTATCAAACCTTAGTCCATTCGCTTCACTACTTTAAAAATAGTTTGTGATAATCCGTGTTGATTTTATAAAGGAAAAGAAAAAAGAAGCATGCTAGTTGTAAAATGATTTGCAAAGGAAAATGAAGTGAGTGAACTTTTATCTCTTTTAAAATCATATTTATTGTTCTGCTATGATGATCATGTTTATACCCTTATGATGTTATGATAATTAACATCATTTAGTTGTTAATATGAATGTTTGGATGTTATATGGATGAGTTTGGTTGAATGGATGAATTGTTAATGATAATTTATTGACATCTTAACTAAATTGGTTGTATTTACTTATTTGAAAATGATTAACAATTCCCTTTGTTAAATAAAACCAGTTTTTCAAAAAATTATATATGGTATATTTGGAATAGTAAGCCTCTTTTCAAAATCAATTCTGGAAAAGAATTCATTATGGAAAAAGATAGAAATTGATTTGGAAATCCAAAGTTAAAAACAAAAGGTTGAAATTATTTTGGAAATGTAAGTTAATATCTGAGATTTTAAAGATAATGAATTTTTAAGATTTAAAGTTTCAAAAATAAATAGTATATGGTCTAAAAAGTTTAAAAGATGGCAATTTTAATATTAAAATGATATAATATGAGATATTTGGAATAAATGAAAAATAAAAATCAAATAATCAAATAATAAATTGTTGATTTTAAATAGTTTATAAATCGTTTATAAGCAAATAAAAAACTATTTGGAAGTGTTACAACAGAAATTGAAAAAAAAGTCAAAACTAGGCGCGTCAAGTAACGGTAGTTCGCGATTTCACGCCGACGATTTCAAATGAGTGTAGAGAATGGAATATAGCTCGGAATTCTTCGAGATAATAATTTTCTAGAGTATCGTACCCATGGTTTGCCAACGAAGAAAGAAAATCAAGATTTTATCTTGTATATTTTTAAATAAGTCCAAAACTAGTTTTCAAGATAATCGGATATTTGTGATTTCTGATTATCGTTTTTGATAATCGGATATTTGTGATTTCTAATTATCGTTTTTGATAATCGGATATTTGTGATTTCTGATTATCGTTTTTGATAATCGGATATTTGTGATTTCTGATTATCGTTTTTGATAATCGGATATTTGTGATTTCTGATTATCGTTTTTTGATAATCGGATATTTGTGATTTCTGATTATCGTTTTTGATAATCGGATATTTGTGATTTCTGATTATCGTTTTTGATAATCGGATATTTGTGATTTCTGATTATCGTTTTTGATAATCGGATATTTGTGATTTCTGATTATCGTTTTTGATAATCGGATATTTGTGATTTCTGATTATCGTTTTTGATAATCGGATATTTGTGATTTTTGATTATCGTTTTTTGATAATCGGATATTTGTGATTTCTGATTATCGTTTTTGATAATCGGATATTTGTGATTTTGATTATCGTTTTTGATAATCGGATATTTGTGATTTCTGATTATCGTTTTTTGATAATTGGATATTTGTGATTTTTGATTATCGTTTTTGATAATCGAATATTTATGATTTCTGATTATCGTTTTAGATAATCGGATATTTGTGATTTCTGATTATCGTTTTTGATAATCGGATATTTGTGATTTCTGATTATCGTTTTTGATAATCGGATATTTGTGATTTCTGATTATCGTTTTTTGATAATCGGATATTTGTGATTTCTGATTATCGTTTTTGAAAATCGGATATTTGTGATTTCTGATTATCGTTTTTTGATAATCGGATATTTGTGATTTCTGATTATCGTTTTTGATAATCGGATATTTGTGATTTCTGATTATCGTTTTTGATAATCGGATATTTGTGATTTCTGATTATCGTTTTTGATAATGTGATATTTGTGATTTCTGATTATCGTTTTTGATAATCGGATATTTGTGATTTCTGATTATCATTTTTGATAATCAGATATATGTGACTTCTGATTATCGTTTTTGATAATCGGATATTTGTGTTTTCTGATTATCGTTTTTTGATAATCGGATATTTGTGATTTCTGATTATCGTTTTTGATAATCGGATATTTGTGATTTCTGATTATCGTTTTTGATAATCGGATATTTGTGATTTCTGATTATCGTTTATGATAATCGGATATTTGTGATTTCTGATTATCGTTTTCGATAATCAGATATTTGTGATTTCTGGATTTAAATTATCTAGTTGATAATTAAATGTCACTGATAATTGTAATTATTCAGTTTCGATTGTTTCTGATTATCTATTTGATAATTAGATTTTGTTGAAAATTTGTAAATTTCTTATGAAGATAAAAGATTTCTTTGGCGTTTGTATTCCCGTCTTTTATTTTCTAACTTAACCAGTATGTTAGAAAAATAATTGTTATTGACAACCTTAATTATGAAAATTGCGGGGACGCAATTTTTATAAGGAGGGGAGTCTGTAACAACCCAGTATTTTGCATCAATTGATTATCGTAATTAAACGGTTAATTGACTGTTAATTGCTGTTGAGTATTTTAAATCAGCTGAAATTCTTTTGAAAATTGGTTAAGTGTAGTTGAGCTTTGCAAATTTGAATCTCGGCCCATCCATTTTGATGTCGTATTGTTTGAAGTATAACCGATCCTCTTTTCATTTTCATTCGTCCGAGAAACCCTAAAACAAAACCATCGAACGAAAATGGCGGCTTCATCTCGTTCTTCCCCGTTCGTTCGAAAGTAGGGCTCATTCAATTCGAAGGCGCCGATGACTTCTTGCCGTGGATCGATGAAGCCTTCACTTAGCTCGCGACTGCTCCTATTCGATTCGACTAAGGTGAGTGATTGCTTCACTCACATCTTGTTCGATACTCGTTGAATTCCGATTTTTGTTCCAATTTTGTTTACTTGGATTGTGGACTTCATTTTGTTTACTTGGATTGTGGACTTCATTTGTTTACTTGGATTGTGGACTTCATTTGTTTCAATTTGTTAACTCTTGATTAAAACTATGGCTTCGATTTTGTGATATCTTTTGGTTTTCTGGCTTCCTGTTCCTCACTGTTTCGACTTGTTTACTGTTGATCACGATCTTGTCTCTAACCATCTGTGATTTCGTCAGTTTCACTGGTACATTGTTTTTGTGATTTTCTGGCTTCCTTGATATAGATTGTGATTTCGTCATTCATACAGTTTCACTGGTACATTGTTGTTCATCCCTGAGTTTCGCTTTACTGTTTGGTGATGATCACCTGACTTTGGCTTCTCTGTGAGCTTCATCTCTGATCATCTTCTTTGGCCATCTGGGTTTATCTCTGACTTTGGCTTCTCTGTTTGGTGACGTGCATGTGTTTCCCTGTGCACTTATTGTGCACTGACTTGTAGTTGTTTCTGGCCATTCTTTGTGCTACTGTATTGACCAGTTGCTTGTAGTTCATCCATGAGTCACTTGTTCACTTGATTCATTTATGTTCATCCCTGAGCACTTTTATACCTGCTGCCTTGTTGGATTAGTGTACATGTATTCACTACTTGCTTGTAGTTGTTTCTGTTTTGTAGCATCCAGTTTTATTTAGAATCTGCACTTGTGTAGACAGTTGATCATTTTGACTTCAGTATTGTAATTGTTGTTTACCCATGTACATGCTTCACTGCCCCTTTCATCTACCTGTTGTACATGCAGAGTATTGATTGTCTGCACTTTTTCTTGTATCACTTGTGTCACTTCATTTTCTTCACTGGTGATGACTCGGAATTTAGTTTGAACAGTGGTTTGTGATTTTAGTCATATATACATGAATGAAGTTGCAATGTTGCTTGATCACTGGCCTTCACTACACTTATATATGATGGTTGCCTTGAGTACAATGTGTATATGAGTTTAGTTTCAATGGTGATATTGTTTTCAATTGAAGCTGCATTGTAGTTTCATTCATGCTTGAGTTTATAATTGAGTTCACTGCACTTGAGTTTGTAGTTTTAAAATGCAGACGTTTGAGCATTTTCTTTTGTTGCTTTACTGCAACTTTGGTTTGCATACTTGATATGCAGTAACCTGTAGCACTTGACGTCGGCTGTTTCTTTGATAGTGAACTTGTTCACTGTTTCTATTTGCTCGAATTGGTTGAGCTTGGTTTGTTGGTTCTTGATTATTTCAGGTTGATTTTTTGAGATTTTACAGTGAGTTGAATCCAGTCTCAAAGACTTGGGTTTGACCCTGTACTCGAATGTAAACTTTCATTGTGCATTCGTGTGTAATTCGTCATTTTGATTCGAGTTAGTACCAGTTGTTTTTGGTTCATTTATATTGACCATTGCAGTTTCGAAGTACTGTAGTGGCGAGGCAGTGCACGCGTGCGTGTACTGCAGCCACACAGAGTTTTGATTTGATTTGATCATTTTGAGATTGTCTAATTATCTATTTGACAATTAGATTTTGAGTTTCTAATTATTATTTAATAATTGGATTTTGTTGTTAATTGTCGTTTAGACAATTCTGTTGTTTTCTAAATTATCTTCATTGATAATCTTTTTATCTATTTTGTTGATGATTTGGATTCGCTGACTTGTTGCCTAACACTGTTTAGTGTTATATCTACCGTTATCCGATTCTCTTATCGAGAGTCGGATATACGAGATTTCTATGACTGTCGTCTATATTGATATTGATTATTATTGCTTCTGTGCATTAATAACTGAGTTTGAATTAGACTGACCCGTGTATTATTTTCTTTTGAATGTAATACTCGGGTCAGACCCGAGTTTATTTCAGGTTGTAGATTTCCTGCTTTGAGATGCTGTTTAGAGCTATGAAGATTTTTCATAACTTTTGAAGTGGTCTTCGTCTTTTTAGTAGTAGACAGTATCTGTTTTAGGATGATATGTATTCATGTATATTAGTCGATAATGTACTTGTATATATAACTTCCAGAGTCGACAGTTGTAGTTGTATCATATGTATCGTGTCAAATGTATTGTAACTGACATCAGTTATTTATATATATGAGACTTTTTGTTTTATCTGTGTTCCGCAATTATATTATCTGTGTTATTATTACATGTATTGTCCTAAACTATTAAAGCCACTGTGTAGTAACTTTGAGTTTGTATCGGTATGTCGGATTTCCTCCTGAAATAAAAATGCATGTTATACTATCTGACATATCGGTGCTCGCACAAAGCAATTACACGGATGGTCGCTCCTCAATAGCCTTATTCTCCGTGCTAGTTGACAACATTACACCGTAGTGTTCTTGGCTAGCGTGGGTATAGAGGTGGGGCGTCACACCTGGTCTTCTGTATGGAATCCCATTCTCCAATAAGTGCTTGCCATTCTTTTATAGAACCCACTTTGTGGCTAGTATGCTCGAATTTAATCAATGTAACAATTTCGACTAAGATTAATAAGTATACTTGCAAATGTTTTTAAAGGAATGCCATTAAAATTAATATCAAATAATTTGATAAAAATGTTTTAGTTATCATAAGGTAAAAACCCGTCCGTGTTTATATGCGGCATGGTCTTATGAGATACTCTTTATTTTTCAAAAGGTTTTTGTCATCCATCTCTGATATATTACACTATCATGTATGAATTGAGTTTCTCACGATGGTTTTCCAGACTGATCTGCGTATTTTTATACTAAGGTCAAATCCAAGTAGTTCCAAGATTAGCTGAAGACGATTGGAGTTTCCAGAGGAGAGCTAGAGATCTTCATCAATGTGTAGATGTATTCTGATTATGTTGCATTTGTTTGTTGTTTTCAAGCAGGTGTAAGGACAAGTATTATAACTGTCCAAGCTAAATCTAGGTAAGACTCTGATATATGTATTTTAGAATTTTCCGCTATAAAGATTATTATTCAATAATGTATGTTATTCCATTCGAATGAGATTCTATTCTATTTATCTTTCTTTCTTACCTTTAATTAACCATCTTTTCATTCAATTTGGGTTGGACATGTGTGGTTTACTGTCAACTCAAAGGGTATGAAATTTGGGCCTTTACACAACATATGCTCTAATACCAAATGTAACATACAGGAATTTTAACCCTCGAAAATCGACACTAATACATCCTCGGTATTCACATGCCGCAAATTCAGGTGTTGAAAAAACCGATTGTTGGGGGAAAAAGAAAATAAAGGCAGAACCGAATCTCACACGAATGGAATAACATATATTATTTCAATATATAATCCTTACAGTGGAAAAGTAAATACCATATCAATGTTTAACCTAGATTCAGCCTGGGCAGTTATAAATCTCTGTCCCTACAATTGCTGAAAAATAATAATACAAATGCAGCGGAAAAATAGAATACATCCATATGCTGATGAAGATCTCTAGCTCTCCTTTGGAAACTCCAAGTGTGTTCAGCTAATCTTGAACTACTTGGATCTGAACCGAGTATTATACCCGGATTAGGCTTGATAAACTAGTGTGAGGCACGATTTATAAATATATATGAAAGTGTTACAAATTGACTTTGTTATCGAACAAAACCGTTTTGAAAAAGAAGAGTAACTCATAAGACCACGCCATACATAAACACAGATGGATTTTAACTTATTATAACCAAAACATTTTGTGCTTAAAACAATTTGATATTATTTCTAATGGCACTGCTTTGAAAATCCTTTCTAAGTAAATATATTATCATAACTGAAATTTGTTACCATTATTAAATTCCAACAAGGGGTAGCTGAATGTTTGCAAGGCATTATAGCTATTTTCGAAATACAACCAAAACCGTAAAGCTTATATTGGAATTGGATTTCCAAGCTAGTGGCCTTTTTCTTTCTCTGCGGATTTCCACGTATATCAACCATAGTACCCGGTGGCTTCTCATTCAAGGACTCACACACCACTGTACCATTCATAATGCTACAGTACTACATATCCGGTGGCTTCTTGTGCAAGGACTCATACACCGCTACACCATACAATATAAGGGTCCAAACACAACTGGCCTAAAAGGCAAAAAGGCCTAAGGCAACAAGGCCTAAGGCAACAAAGGCCATTTCACTCCAATCCGCACATAAACCTGAATATTTTATATAATAAATTTGTAAATCATCTTCTGAGTGAGACGTCATATTTCGTTTCGTCAAATTTGGAATGCTATTGCTCCGTTTTTCTTATTTTCGGCGTTTTAGCAGCATTTTCGGTACCAATATCGACTTTTGATAGGATGGTCGTATCCCTGATATCTGTATACCGTTTTGATCGTCTCGTCGTGCTGATCTCCATAATATATTCATATGTGTGTTTCGGTGTCCGGTACGTGGCGAAACCGCGAAACGGCTAACCGTATCGGTACTATTTTGAACCTTTTGTTTCCATGTCCTTTCAAATGCCAGCCGTGTAATCCAAGCAACAATTAGCTTCAATTATTTCATCTGAATTCACATCTTGACTCTTTATATCCCTTGAATTTTAATATATACGCTTGAGTCCTTTGGTTGTCCATCTTCTTCTTTCATTCTCTAAAAAGAAATTAAAGACAATATACATCTTATATTTTGCTGTAGCTCATCTTCTCCACCTTTCACCTACGCCTTCCTCTTGCCCTACCTACCCATCATTTGCCTCAGTACCAGCATCTCCACTCTCCCGAGCCTCCAAGCAAATGCCATGCTTTTTGATCCTTCCAACAGCAACACCCCATGGCCACGGTTCCAAACCATACACCCTCCAGATCTCGGCACTTTGCACCATGGCCGAACACCCCGTGCATCCTCCTCCACTTTCTCCTCTCACCTACCAAAAGCTCGCTCAGTCCCACCTCCTTTTGCAGCCACCCTCCACGCAAGTTTTCCCTTCCACTTCGACCTCCCTCTCTCTCCCGCATCACCCATTCGTTAGTCGTTCCCTTGCCCGAACCCACCAGATGCGGCCTCCTTGCTTCCCCTCATCCCACCACCAGTGTGCAACCCCTCCCCATGTAGTGTCGAGCCACCCACCGAGCATCACCTCCCCATTCAGCCTCCTTTCCCTTAAACTTATTTATATGTAAGTTATACATTTTGGTTTAAAATATATATTATAGGTATAAGTTTATATCTCAGTACTGTATAGCCTATATTTATATGTGTGTCAGTCAATATATATAGTAGTGTTAGTTTTTTTTGAAAGGTATATATATATGTAATATAGTTGTTTATGTAATATGTAGAAAAAAATATGTAAGTTTTATGACTGTATATGATATTGTTATGTATGTTAGCTTATAGTAATATTATCTATTACCTGTTTGTATAAAGTATATTATATATTTGTTATATATGAAAGGGTTACGTGTATATATTTGTGTTTCATGCTTTTAAATTCTATTCCTATATATATATATATATATATATTCATATAATCGGTATGTGTTATTATTCTGTTATAAAATGCATATAATAGTACATATTGTTTTATTAGCTTATATATAGTTTACATCTTGCTTTACAATGTATATTGTTATATGAAGTATAAACCATAGGATCTATATATAAAGTTATGTATCAAAGAAAAATATAAGGTATATATATGTATTATATAGAGAGAATTTGGTAAATGGATTTAACGTTGATTTAAAATATGTATGTTTAACAAGTATAGTTCGTATATGATGTCTGTTGTAAATTTTATATATATACCTATAAATATGAGATGCAGTCTTCCTTTATATATATAAGTAAGTTTAAATACATACTGTAGTTTTATGTATTGGTTTATATATTATTTTATATACATATATTACAAATGAGTTCATACATTTGTTGCTTAGATATTTTGATAGGGAATAAATCTATTTTACGAAATAACGATTTTAAATATGTCTTATGATGATATTTTGGTTTAACACGTGTTAAAATAAAACATTGATCTTTAAATATGTGTATATATATATATATATCATTTTTAATACGGGTTGGTTTTAAAAAGATATAGATATAAATATTTTAATTTGATATGTGTTTTAAATTTAGTATTGATTTTAAAACTTATACATATGGATTTATTTTGAAATGTGTTTTAAATTGAATATTGAATTTTAAAATATGATATATACTTGATTTCCATCAAATCCCGCTCCATCGTGCCTTGCTTTTGATTTCACCGCTGTCCAGATTTGATCGCAGCAGTTAGTTGCTTTGATCTGTTACTTATTTGTATGCTTGTCCTATTCTCTCTAGCCTCGAAAGGTGAGCAATCACTCACGATTAACATTCTTATATTTATTAAATTTGATTTCACTTGAAACGATAATTGAAACATGCTGCTAAATTTATCTATTAATTTTATAATTGTTGTATATGATATGCCATTATCTGTAACTGTTCACCTGTGATATGACACCATATCCTATTGTATATATTTAAAATTGTTACTGATGATATATGCCTATTGTAGATATGTTATATTATTACCATACTAGTTCTCACTCTGCAAGTTCCCTGTTAGCTTAGAATTCCCTATAGGTTGAAATGATACATGCCCGAACAATATTATAGATTAAGAGAAAATCGTTATAGGTTGAAATAATAAACCCAAGCGATTTTCATCGATTTTAAATTTTGGGATTGCGGATTGAAATGATATATCCATAAACATTTAAATTGCGGATTGAAATGATAAATATTTATATCACTTGACCATAGGATAGAAAATTATATACGGACACCGTTGGTCTATATTTTGAAAAATGATTTCTAAAGTTTTGAAAGGAAATATATGGTTTTAATAAATATTGGTTTTAAAATATAATATATATAGGCTATTTTTATATATGTATAAAATCTAGATTTTTAAAATAATATGTTTGGAAACTTTAATTTATAAGTTAGTTTTGAAAAAAAAAAATTTAAGATTTTTCTTATAATTTTATTATTTTAAAAAAATATTAAAAAAATAGATTTAATATAAAATACATTTAATAATAAGATTTGATTTAATAAAATTTAATTTAATTAGTATATAATATGTTTTAAAATATTTATTTAAAAATTTATGTTAATATTTTAAAATAGATTTTATAACTTTAATAATAAAGGCTGGAAAGATAAATTAATGTTGACTTGGAATTTAAATTGGTTAATAATTGAATTTAAGAAAGAATTGATTTAAACTTATCAGTTTTGAGATTTTGAAAAGATATGATTATGACTTAGTTTATAACTTGATTTGATAAGAAGTGATTAAATGAATATTCTCAATTTTGAATGAAATTGAGAATTAATATTTAATATTGATTTAAATATATAAATTGGGATTTAAATAAATTTTTATAAAAAATGGTTAAGGGAGTAATTTCCAATTTGGATAAATTTAAAGTTAAATGTTGAAATATAAATGAAATTTATATTTTAAATGTTTGAATGTTTAAACTTGAGTCTTTGAACTTTAAATTGAAATGGTTAAACTGGAATTGATTCAAATTGAATTTTGGAATTTAAGATGATTTAAAACGATTTGCGAAATTGGAGGAAACTAATTTTATTATATAAACTATTTTATTATATATATAAACTATTTTAATTTATAAAGTATTTTAATATATATTATTTTCAACATCTAAACTGTTTAGGTGGAAAGTGTTATGATTTCAAAGTGTTATGATTTCAAAGTGCTATGATTTCGAAAGTGTTATAAATTTTGATAGTGTTACATTCTGAAAATGAATATTATTTAAAGTGAATAATGATATCGAATTTGATATGGTTTTGAAATGAATATGATATTTTGATTTGAAGTATGAATTATTTGAAATGAAATGACCACGGTGTGAAATAATCGTTTGGTTGTTAAAGAGACCGGGAATGGATATTGTCATACTCTCTGCCAATACTCAAACCACTTTAACAACTGTATACGTGGTGGAGATTCTAGAATGAAGTAGGATGGTTTGGTGACGATTCTTTATGGTATTTACGTAGCCCTGACTCCCGTGAGTCATCTTGAAACGGCAAAAACAGGAGCTATACCGGGTGTAACGATCCCGAATTTAAAGTGATAATTAAATGAATTTTTGAATTAAAATTGTATAGTTAATTAATAAATTGATACGAGTTTCCCCGAACTTAAATAAATTTTGTATAAATCATTTAAACTTTAAAAATATTGCATATATGAGTAAATTTTAAATTTTAAATAATATATATGTATATACATTGGATTTGAATTTAAATTGTAAATAAATTGTTTAATAATAATTGATAATAATAATAATTAGAATTGATGGTTAATAATAACTTGAATTTATAAAATAAATAAATATATTTAAGATTGACTATAAAAATATAAAGTAACAAATAGATAAAAATTAACAACATATTAGAATAGAAGTTTGTTTATATTGTAAAGTAATAAAACAACAATTAATTCAAGTAGGGATCTTGCAAAAGAAGACAATGTTATTATTCAAGTTGAACAAATGTATATAGATAAATATGAATTACCTTGTATAAGAAAACCAAGAAGTACAAGCAAATAAATGATAAGTATGGAATGAAACAGGGAAAAAAAAACATATACCTAAGAAAAGCTTGTAAAAGAAGCCACTATCATACTCATGCATTGTACAAATGAAGAAAAAAATAAAATACATGTTTGTACAGCCGAAATGGAAATAGAATAAGGTATGGTACAAAACAATTAATACCAATATCTCTTTAGCCACCAAATCTTCTTCAGCCGAAGGAAATAAGAAAAAAAAATTACATTGTACAAGCTAATTAATGAGCCATCAGCAACACTACCTATCAGCCTCCATTCCTCTGATAGAATTGTACAAAAGAAAATTTAAATATATAACATTACCCTGTACAACACTGCCTTCCAGTATATACACCTATTCCATCTCGTTCAGTAAGAAAGATAAACATTAATATATCTTATAAACTTAAACAAGTTCAATTCGTTCAGAAAAAAAATAATACAAATCAATTTACAAACTGAAAGCAAGCAAAGAGATTCAAGAGAATCAGGCTTATGGCTTCTCAAAAGTGTGCTCTGTTCTTTCTTTTATAAACGGTGAGTAAACTCTTTATTTAAAAGTTTAAGTAAAACATGTTATTGCTTGTGAAGTTTTGAAATAAACGATGTTTGCATATGTGGATAAGTATGCTATATGTTTGTTATGATTGAACTATGCATGTCAGACTACTTTGTTCACTTTCTTTATCCTGTGAGCAAACTACTTTGTTAAAACTTAAAACTAATTGAATCTTGCAAGTATGCTGCTGTGAAAAATTATAGTATGAATGTGAATGTGCTGGTGTGTATATAAATTTAGGTGTGCATATGATGGCCTCTGTTGATTACAAGCCTTCAAAACCCTGTTATTTTTGGCCTTAGGATCTTAATAAAATTTGTTATAAAATCGAAAATCCAAGTTCTACAAATATTTATAAATATAACAGTAAGATATTTTCACTGCAAATTGAGAAGTTTCAGTAAAATCAACTATGAGCAAATATTTCTATCCAGAAATTTTCTTTTGTGTTAATGCCTGTGAGTAAACATCTAATTTTAAAAAAAACTTAAGTAGGTTAATTTTGTTGCTTAAGTGATTACTGTGATATTGATTCTTGCATGTGTGGATAGTAATATACAATCTGTAGTTATGAATGCATTTGAATCTGCATGCCTGAAGTTTGTGTTTCTCTGTTCATTACTGATTACAGAGTTTTAGAAATAAACAAAAATTCAAATTTTCCAAATGAACACTTTGTAGCTTTGGGTTTTCAAATATATTAGTCAAGTTTAAACTCATCTAGATTATGAAAATATGTTTGTAAATTAAGTTTAAAAATTACCTGTAAACAAGAATAATGCAGTGGTAACTTATACAATGTAATAAATCAAGTATTGTGTTTGTTGATTCACATATATATATATATATATATATATATATATATCGAATCATCATTGGAATTTATGATTTTTAAAACAAAAATCAAAATTTTTAATGTTAGAATGAATGAGAATTTTGGGGTTTACTGGAAATTGGGTTTTGGGTAATTTCTGGAAGCTGGAGTGTTTGCAGTGGTCGGAATTGCTACTGGAGGTGGAGGAGGTAATGGGGGTTCAGGCAAAAATGGTGGTTGAGGCTATAGGAGATGGTGGCGTCGACGATGATCAGAATTAGTTTATAACCCTAGTTACTGTCGAGCCTGCAAAAGTGGGTACTGCGTCGTTTCTATTGCATCGAGTCGTTTGGGACTTGGAAGGAGGCTGCGTGGATGAGTGACGGAGGTGTGGCCGAAATCTGGGGGTGCTCTAGTGATCGGCGACGTGGATGTGGGTTTATTTTCAGGCAGTGGTTTAGGTTCGAGTTCTCCTGTGAAGCTCGATTTTGATTTCAACGTGATTTCGTGTTTGTGGGTGATTGATTCGTCTCTAATGATCATGGGTGAGCTTATGGTGGCCTCGGCGATGGTCGCAGGCGATCGACGTGGCTGTGCACGTATACGTGCACTCGTGTATTTATCTGGGAATGTGGAGTTTGGGGAAGAAGGCGAACGTCTCGGGGGAGATGGGTAAGTGATTTGAAGTAACACTCGAGTAGAACGAAAGGAAGACTCGGGTTTGCTTCCTTTCAGAGCTGCAGTATTTTATTTTAAAAGAAAAGTAAAAAAAAAGATTTTTCATCAAATTTTAAATGCTGTAAACTAATTAAGTGTTTAATAGTTTTAAATCAAAAACTTAATACAGGTTAATTAATTTAGTTAATGCTTAACCGTGTTTTAAAACCTTGTTAATATTTTTAAGTAATAAATTAAATTAAGTATGAAGTGATTAATGTAATAAAGAATAATTAAATGGTAATTAATTAAAGGATAATTAAATAGTAATTAATTAAAGGATAATTAAGGATAATTAATTAATATGATTTATTAATTAAGGTAATTCATTCGAGGATAATAAATTGATTAAAAGATAATTAATTAAAATGGTTTATAATTAATTTATGATTAATTAACCAAGATTTGTAGTTTATTCATAAGTAATTAAGATATTAATTGATCTTACTTATGGATATTTGGATTCTATTGGATGATTTGATTGTTTGATATCTCTGATATATGATGCTTTGTGAAACATCCTGATTTATGTTGTGATCTGTAATTTACTTATCTGTGATATATATCTGTGATTTGTGAATGAACGACAAGCGTGATAGTTAATACCGCCAGTTTGTCTCTCGAAGCGTCCAGCCAAAGGCGTTTCCTTCGTGGCATAGGAAGTTCCTTAGCCTGACCATTTGTTGGAAATCCATTTTCCAATACGAACCTTGTACGGTATTAGTTGTAGAACCTGCTATTTAACATAGCAGCTATAGTAGGCATAGTATAATGGTACCTATGCTGGCTAAGATTAATATTGTATTTTGGGAAATGATTTTGTACACTATGCACTAATAATAATATCAAAAGAGTTTGTTTGCATAGTAAGCATATTTGACTATCATAAGAAGCAATCTCCTCCAAGTCTGCGTTTGCATTGTGTGTGTGGTGGGAGGTCTTATGGTAGTTTCATTTCCAAAAGCATTGCGGATTTCAATTTTAAAATCCTTTTGTGTTGTTTTAAAGATAAACTGTTTTTGTTGCTCACACCAGTCCCATGACTGACCCGGAGTTTATTGTTCCCTTCCTAAACTCTGGGTGCCCACCATTTTCCACACGGGCAGTCTAGAATTGGGTTTCTCATATATTCAGGTTTATTAGATTTTCTGGAGCTAGTCAGTCCTTGGACGACTGACCTTGCTTTCCGCTAGCTATGGATTGGAGCATTCTATTGGAGATATTCTATCCGCTGCTGGTGTTATCTATTTTCTTTTTGCTGCTATTTCTTGTATCATATCTTTGATGTATATTGATATTCATTGTATCACTCTGTTGTATCAGATATTGTATATCAATGTATTATTCTTTTTCTTCCGCTGTGTTATTTACTTAACTGTGTTATAAGCTCCCGCGACTCGGATTTGAACGGTCGAATCTACGGCATTTGAGTACGATGTAAAGTATGGATGTAGATTTTCGAGTGGGCAAAATCCGCTTCGTTACACCGGGCCAAGTGAGGTCATTCCTCTGATCGGGCACATTTCTTCGATACCATTCTATTGCTTTTGTGATTTGATTGGGTGCACCCTTTTGATTCAGGAGTGTGTCACGAGATGGGCGGTAGTAGCTGCTAAGCGTTACCACCAGTCCGGGAGTGCAAATGGTATATCTACCCTGGCATTGCCTCGAGTGCCTTGTTGCATGCCCTATCGCACCTTCTACGAGTTTGTTTTGTACCATACCTATGGAGTGCCCTCTGATAGCCCTCCAGTTTACGGGGGGAGTTACGGTACTGTATAGACTATGGGAATATATAAAATGTGTTGAAGAGGATATGGGTAACGCCTTAATGCTATTTTAATACTTTTACTTTACTATAGACATATTATAATAGCGTATATTACTACATAGTAGATAGTTCCATGGATCCTTAGAGGATGGAAATCCCAAACATCCTTTAAGTTACTTGTATTTCATTTGACATTTCACTTGAGTTGAATTTATTAATATAAGAATGTTAATTCTGACTCGAGTGTTTCGTGTTTTGCTTTATGCTCGGGTCAGACTGAGTGTCACAGCATTTGAGACTCACCTTTGGAGTTGGAGCTTCACTTGGAGATCCATCTATATCTATTCAGCTTTCAGCTATCCAGTTGTTTTGTTCAGACTTGTCATCTGTTTGTATTCGAGACTGCTTGTATTTGAGATATTCTATTGTATTTTATTTCAAACTCTGTTGTTTATATAGTAGCTTCATGAACTACTATTTATTCTATTCCGCTACTTATTATTGTAATACTCTGTGTCTGTTATTTTGTGATTGATTTATTTACTGTATATGATGAGTTTTTTCAAATATAAAATTAACAATATGTTGTTTTGAGCAATTCAAGTCCGACATGTGCGGATGCGAATGGTTCGAAATACCAGGTCATTACAAGTGGTATCAAAGCCAGGTTTAGGCAAAACTTAGCATATAGTGTAAATTTAAATTTCAGAATCACCTTCGTTCGAGCTTAAATTTCTTTCTCTTTGATTCAAATTTCCTTTGAATTTTTGGAACCTTTCCCTCGTTCTAAAAAAATTCATTCTTGTCTTCTCATGTTCGCATTCTTTTGCTACCGGGGCATCCCATAGCTCTATTTCTGTTGATCTCTATGAGACTAACCTCGTCGGTAGTCTCGCCAACCTTAGTATGATATGTAAAGAGGTGAAACTCCTTTACAACAAGCACCGATCCACCAGATATTTCTACGTCCTCGGTTTAGATGCTATTATATCTTGAAAGCCGAACCATCTCTAGTAGATGATCAGGGTAATTCCCTTGTAGTCTTCAGCCCACTCCGATAATCAGAGATTATCCTGATATTGGGTGAAGTCACTTTTCTTCCCTTCGAGCAGGAAACTGAATTTCCATAATGATTTTATTCCTGAAATCTTGGTTGACTGGTTAAGGTCGCCTGCGATTTATATCTGTTTATCCATCTTTCCTCTTTTGTAATTTAGTTATCTTATCTTCCTTTCAAGTCTATCTTCGTAGTTAGAATTCTCTTTGGTTGAGGTTCCTCTAGATTTGAATCTCTACCCTTTATAATCTATTTTCGTATCATCGAGTGAGAGAGTATATTTGTATTAATATAAAAAAGTTTTATATATTGTGTTATTTGAGTTGTTAATGTTGATTTGAGGTTTCGATCGATTCGTCTGATCAACGCTATCGATAGGAATTTCAAAACATTTGAACAGAGAAAACCGACACAATAAATTTAGTATGATTATATTATATTAGTATAAATTTTCTGAAATCTTAAATAGTTAAATGAATTGGTTGTTGGAAATGATAATATTTAATTTTCATTTATTGTTTTGTAAAACTTTGACTATTGCCACATGATATAAATAAATGAATTTATAAAACATGGTTTATAAATTGATTTGGAATTTGAAATGAATTTAATTAAGAAATTAAGAATTCAATTTTCGGTATTTTAGAAAATTTGGTTTTAAAATTTTAGGGTATATTATTTAAAGGTATTTTCGAATAGAAATCGTTTCCAAAGAATTTTAAAAGTTTTAAATCAGTACTCTTCTCTTTTGACGCTGGAAAATAATTTCGGTGATGACTGCAGCATCATCGACATTCATTTTCGAGTCTTGAAGTGGAGACGCCCCTTAGTAGCTTTGCTGCACTTTTGTTTTGGAAAAATGAATTTGATTTAAATTTCTTGTGTATAATTCGATTTATAAAATATATATGTACATAATTATTTCAAAATAGTTTGAAGTGAAACTGGAAATTTGAATCTTAAGTTTTATATTAAGAAATGGTTTCAATTATTGAAATAAAGTGAAATTCTTGAATAATTGGAATATCTAAAATGATAACTGAAATTAAACCAACTTGAAATAGTTGAATTTGAATAAAACTTATTTGTATAATACTAAATTGCACTCTAATATATATAACTTGCCTAAAATACTCAAAAAGTCAAAATGTTAGGTTATAATAAAGGGTTGTACAAGAAGAAAACTTAAGTAATAAATTGTTCAAACCAAAATCTGGCTTAATATAAATGTTGTAAATAAAAGAAAATTTGTAGTGTTTAATTACACTCAGAAACATTAATATAACTTACCTGGAAAGTTTAAATGTAATTAGAATGTAATTGGATAATATACACTATGATATAAGTAATAAGATATCAAAAATGATATTTTGTTAAGGGAATTTACTGATGATAAATTGGATAATAAATTGGATAATGAAAAGGAAAATTTGTTTGTTGAATAATACATGGTTATAAAATATATACACCTAATATATGTTGCTAAATCTGTTAAGTGAAATAAATAAAATAAATAAAAGAGAAGACTATTTAAGCAGATAAATATGAACTTAAGAATAGTGAACTTGAATTTTAGTGGAATCAACTTAGCTGAAGATAAATGGATAAAATAATTAAGTTAATAAAAAAATTGAATTTGTTTGAAAGAAATGTTGGTAAAATGAAAGAAAATCAATTTTAAATTGAATGACTATTTATTAGTTGAATAAAATGGATTAAACAAAATTGTTGAATATTAATCTATTTAAAACTGAAATCTATATGGTTTTAAATAGTTGAAGTTGAATGTTGAGATGGAATTAACTATGGTTGATCAAACAGATTTAATAAATGAGTAAAATAAAACAAATTTTGTTGTGAAATTTTTTGCAATAAATTTTAATGAATTTGAAACAAATCAATTGAATAAAAATATATGGAAATGAAATCAATCGAATGTGAACACAATAAATTTAATTGATTAAATAAAATGAATTGGAATCAACTAATTGGATATAAACCAATTTTACAATAAATGTAGTTTATATGGTTTTAAATTAATTGTTTTATGTTATATTTCAAATCTAACTGGTTGTTTCTATTCTCCTATCTCCTTCCTTTTCGGGGATGAAAAGTTTTGAGTGGGGGAGAGTGTAACGACCAATAAATTTAATGGTTTTAATAACGTAATTAACTAATTTTTTTTGTGAAATTTTAAATGATTAAATTTGTAAATAAAAATTTGATATTTGGAATGCGTCTATTTAAACATAGCAAATGGTAAATTTTCATCAAAGAATATGGGAGTTTATTTTGTTGTGTAATTTTATTTAAATTTAAATTAGTTAATTTGATAATAATAAAATATTTTCCAAACCTGAATATTTTTATATAATAAATTTGTAAATCATCTTCCGAGTGAGACGTTATATTTTGTTTCGTCAAATTTGGACTGTTGTTGCTCCGTTTATCTTATTTTCGGCGTTTTAGCAGCATTTTCGGTACCGAATATCGACTTTTGATAGGATGGTCGTATCGTTGATATCTGTATACCGTTTTGATCGTCTCGTCGTGCTGATCTCCGTAATATATTCATATGTGTGTTTCGGTGTTCGGTACGCGGCGAAACCGCAAAACGGCTAACCGTATCGGTACCATTTTGAAACTTTTGTTTCCTTGTCCTTTCAAATGCCAGCCATGTAATCCAAGCAACAATTAGCTTTAATTATTTCACCTGAATTCACAACTTGACTCTTTATATCCCTTGAATTTTAATATATACGCTTGAGTCCTTTGGTTGTCCATCTTCTTCTTTCATTCTCTAAAAAAAAATTAAAAGACAATATACATCTTATATTTTGTTGTAGCTCATCTTCTCCACCTTTCACCTGTGCTTTCCTCTTGCCCCACCTACCCTTCATCTTCCTCAGTACCAGCATCTCCACTCTCCCGAGCCTCCAAGCAAATGCCATGCTTCATGATCCTTCCAACAGCAACACCCCATGGCCACGGTTCCAACCTATACACCGTCCAGATCTCGGCACTTTGCACCATGGCCGAACACCCCGTGCATCCTCCTCCACTTTCTCCTCTCACCTACCAAAAGCTCGCTCATCCCCACCTCCTTTTGCAGCCACCCTCCACACAAGTTTCCCTTTCCACTTCTACCTCCCTCTCTCTCTCCCGCATCACCCATTCGTTAGCTGTTCCCTTGCCCGAACCCACCACATGCGGCCTCCTTGCTCCGCCTTATCCCACCACCAGTGCGCAACCCCTCCCCACGCAGTGTCGAGCCACCCATCGAGCATCACCTCCCCATTCAGCCTCCTTTCCCTTAAACTTATTTATATGTAAGTTATACATTTTGGTTTAAAATATATATTATAGGTATAAGTTTATATCTCAGTATTGTATAGCCTATATTTATATGTGTGTCAATCTATATATATAGTAGTGTTAATTTTTTTTGAAAGGTATATATATGTAATATAGTTGTTTATGTAATATATAGAAAAAATATGTAAGTTTTATAACTGTATATGATATTGTTATGTATGTTAGCTTATAGTAGTATTATCTATTACCTGTTTGTATAAAGTATATTATATATTTGTTATATATGAAAGAGTTACGTGTATATATTTGTGTTTCATGATTTTAAATTTTGTTCCTATATATATATATATTCATATAATCGGTATGTGTTATTATTCTGCTCTAAAATGCATATAATAGTACATATTATTTTATTAGCTTATATATAGTTTACATCTTGCTTTACAATGTATATTGTTATATGAAGTATAAACCATAGGATCTATATATAAAGTTAAGTATCAAAGAAAAATATAAGGTATGTATATGTATTATATAGAGAGATTTTGGTAAATGGATTTAACGTTGATTTAAAATATGTATGTTTAACTAGTATAGTTCGTATGTGATGTCTGTTGTAAATTTTATATATATACCTATAAATATAAGCTGCAGTCTTCCTTTATATATATAAGTAAGTTTAAATATACACTGTAGTTTTATGTATCAGTTTATATATTATTTTATATGCATATATAATTACAAATGAGTTCATACATTTTTTGCTTAGATATTTTGATAGGGAATAAATCTATTTTACGAAATAACGATTTTAAATATGTCATATGATGATATTTTGGTTTAACACGTGTTAAAATAAAACATTGATTTCTAAATATGTGTATATATATATATATCATTTTTAATAGAGGTTGGTTTTAAAAAGATATAGATATGAAGATTTTAATTTGATGTGTGTTTTAAATTTAGTATTGATTTTAAAACTTATACATATGGATTTATTTTGAAATGTGTTTTAAATTGAATATTGAATTTTAAAATATGATATATACTTGATTTCCATCAAATCCAGCTCCATCATGCCTTGCTTTTGATTTCACCACTGTCCAGATTTGATCGCAGCAGTTAGTTGCTTTGATCTGTTACTTATTTGTATGCTTGTCCTATTCTCTCTAGCCTCGAAAGGTGAGCAATCACTCACGATTAACATTCTTATATTTATTAAATTTGATTTCACTTGAAACGATAATTGAAATATGCTGCTAAATTTATCTGTTAATTTTATAATTGTTGTATATGATATGCCATTATCTGTAACTGTTCACCTGTGATATGACACCATATCCTGTTGTATATATTTAAAATTGTTACTGATGATATATGCCTATTGTAGATATGTTATATTATTACCATACTTGTTCTCACTCTGCAAGTTCCCTGTTAGCTTAGAATTCCCTATGGGTTGAAATGATACATACCCGAACGATATTATAGATTAAGGGAAAATCGTTATGGGTTGAAATGATAAACCCACGCGATTTTCATTGATTTTAAATTTTGGGATTGCTGATTGAAATGATATATATTCGTAAATATTTAAACTGCAGATTGAAATGATAAATATCTGTATCACTTGACTGTAGGATAGAAAATTATATACGAACACTGTTGGTCTATATTTTGAAAAATGTTTTCCAAAGTTTTGAAAGGAAATATATGGTTTTAATAAATATTGGTTTTAAAATATAATATATATATATAGGCCATTTTTATATATGTATAAAATCTAGATTTTTAAAATAATATGTTTGGAAACTTTAATTTATAAGTTAGTTTTGAAAAAAAATATTTTTAAGATTTTTCTTATAATTTTATTATTTAAAAAAATATGTAAAAAAATAGATTTAATACAAAATAGATTTAATAATAAGATTTGATTTAATAAAATTTAATTTAATTAGTATATAATATGTTTTAAAATATTTATTTCAAAATTTATATTAATATTTTAAAATAGATTTTATAACTTTAATAATAAAGGCTGGAAAGATAAATTAATGTTGACTTGGAATTTAAATTGGTTAATAATTGAATTTAAGAAAGAATTGATTTAAACTTATTAGTTTTGAGATTTTGAAAAGATATGATAATGACTTGGTTTATAACTTGATTTGATAAAAAGTGATTAAATGAATATTCTCAATTTTGAATGAAATTGAAATTTAATATTTAATATTTAATATTGATTTAAATATATAAATTGGGATTTAAATAAATTATTATAAAAAATGGTTAAGGGAATAATTTCCAATTTGGATAAATTTAAAGTTAAATGTTGAAATATAAATGAAATTTATATTGTAAATGTTTGAATATTTAAACTTGAGTCTTTGAACTTTAAATTGAAATGGTTAAACTGGAATTGATTCAAATTGAATTTTGGAATTTAAGATGATTTAAATCGATTTGCGAAATTGGAGGAAACTATTTTTATTATATAAAGTATTTTATTATATATATATAAACTATTTTAATTTATAAAGTATTTTAATATATATACTATTTTCAACATCTAAACTGTTTAGGTGGAAAGTGTTATGATTTCAAAGTGTTATGATTTCAAAGTGCTATGATTTCGAAAGTGTTATAAATTTTGAAAGTGTTACATTCTGAAAATGAATATTATTTAAAGTGAATAATGATATCGAATTTGATATGGTTTTGAAATGAATATGATATTTTGATTTGAAGTATGAATTATTTGAAATTAAATGACCACGGTGTGAAATAAGCGTTTGGTTGTTAAAGAGACCGGGATCAGATATTGTCATACTCTCTGCTAATATCGAAACCACTTTAACAACTGTGTACGTGGAGGAGATTCCAGAATAAAGTAGGATAGTTTGGTGACGATTCTATATGATATTTACATAGCCCTGACTCCCGTGAGTCAGCTTGATGCGGCTAAAACAGGAGCTATACCAGGCCAAGTGAGGCCATTCCTCCGATCAGGCACATTTCTTCGATACCATTCTATTTCTTTTGTGATTTGATTGGGTGCACCCTTTTGATTTAGGAGTGTGTCAAGAGGTGGTAGGTAGTAGTTGTTATGTGTTACCTCCAGTCTAGGAGTGCAAATGGTATATCTACCATGGCATTGCCTCGAGTGCCTTGTCGCATGCTCTATCGCGCCTTCTACGAGTTTGTTTTGTACCATACCTATGGAGTGCCCTTTGATAGCCCTCCAGTTTACGGGGGGAGTTATGGTACTGTATAGACTATGGGAATATATAAAATGTGTTAAGGGGGATATGGGTAACGCCTTAACGCTATTTTAATACTTTTACTTTACTATAGACATATTATAATAGCGTATATTACTACATAGTAGATAGTTCCACGGATCCTTAGAGGATGAAAATCCCAAGCATCTTTTAAGTTACTTGTATTTCATTTTACATTTCACTTGAGTTGAATTTATTAATATAAGAATGTTAATCCTGACTCGAGTGTTTCGTGTTTTGCTTTATGCTCGAGTCAGACTGAGTGTCACAGCATTTGAGACTCACCTTTGGAGTTGGAGCTTCACTTGGAGATCCATCTATATCTATTCATCTTTCAGCTATCCAGTTGTTTTGTTCAGACTTGGCATCTGTTTGTATTCGAGACTACTTGTATTTGAGATATTCTGTTGTATTTTATTTCAAACTCTATTGTTTATATAGTAGCTTCATGAACTACTATTTATTCAATTCCGCTGCTTATTATTGTAATACTCTATGTATGTGATTTTGTGATTGATTTATTTACTATATATGATGAGTTTTGCCAAATATAAAATAACAATCTGTTGTTTTGAGAAATTCAAGTCCGACATGTGCGGATGCGAATGGTTTGAAATACCAGGTCGTTACACATTAGATTCAGCCAAAAGACATAAATTATTATTAGACACTTTCATACTTAAAATATAAATGTTACTTTTCCTTATCCCTTCAAAGGTAATGTTTGACTCATTATCTTCCATAAGGCAATTATCCTTTTCAAACTTAATTTTAAAACCCTTATCACATAATTGACTAATACTAAGTAAGTTATGTTTCAGATTCCAAACTAGCAAAACATTAGAAATAGTAGGAATTTTAGAAGTACTGAGATTGCTGATGCCAATCACATATCTTTTTGAGTTGTCTCCGAAGTTAACTGATCCACCATCTTTATAGACAATATCTTTCAAGATCTTCGGATGTCCAGTCATGTGTCTTAAGCAAGCACTATCTAGTATCCACTTGCCCTTCTTAGTTTGTGATGTGTGATTTTCAAGTGTATGTTCATCGTTAGTCATATAACAAGTTGTTCCTACAATTTAAAATCATACCTTTCCGCAAAATAAAGTGACTTTACAAAACAATTAGTTTCTAATAACATATTGGCTTCACAAAATTGTTTTCCTATAGAAAGTGTTAAAATTATTACTAGCCATTTAAAATTCTAAAAAATCAAATTACGAGTTTTTGAAAACCAGGTGCTCTGATACCAAATATGTGTTGCAAAATTATGTATCTTAAAGCTAATTAAACACTAGATGGGGATGAATAGTGTTTTCTAACTTTTATAAATCTTTCTAAATTTCTTTTAAGCTTAATATTGAATCACAGATTTTCAACATGGAATTATATCAAAAATCAATCATAGATGCAATCACAAATAAAAATAAAGTAATAAAGTAAAGTAGTGAGTTAGAGAGATGACACTAGGGATTTTATACTGGTTCGAATGTCTCCTACATCTAGTCCCATACAATTGTGGACAAATTTATTTTTTTTCAAACGCCAATCTTTAAACGGGAAGAAGGCGAACCCAATTACAAGTACAATCACAATTTCGAGGCTACAAGACACACCCTCCTTATTTTTCGGGCTCAAGGTACACCCACTTAATTTGGACGAGCTACAAGAACATCCACCGGATTTTTGGGCTACCAAGCACACCCAATTGATTTAAAAGGGCTATAATCACATCCAAGCAAATATAAACAAAGCTTGATGGTTTTTCCAAAGAAAATTTCTTGAACTTTCTATAGAATGGATCCTATAGCCTCTTGGACAGCATGTTGATCTTTGATTTGAGAGGAAGATGATTCTAAAACAATAAGAAAGTAATGTTGAATCAATACAAAAAAGTTTGAATTGATTCTATTTGATTTTGAAGAGAAAAGAGTATAATTTCAATGGAGTTTTCGAAGAGTAAGAAGAGGAAAGAAAATAAAAAAAATAACTGCTAAAAAACCATTTTGCGGCATGTAAGTGACAAACAATCTGCCGATCTGTCGACATATGCATGTGTATTTTGAAAACTTTTTTATTTGAAAATGTTTTTAAAGTCCTATACTTTATAAAATAATTTGATACTTTGTAAAATTGTTTAAACATAGTTTATAAACATTTAAACTTTGAAAATCTTTTATAAAATATCTTTACGTATATTTGAAAATATAAACGATAAGAAAATAGAAGACAGATATCAAAGATTGCTACTAGGGACTTTAAGAAAATTCTCTTACTTTATACACTATATTATAGTCTTGATACCTTCATATCTTGGTCTTTATACTCATGAGCCTTCATGTCCATTTCTTGAGTCTTTATAATGTACAGTCTTCGATTCAACACATGCATAATATCCTGCATTATATATTATATAACTTGGCAAAACATTTGTATCCATGAATGTATATTGTTTTTGTCAAGGTTGTTATCATCATAACTAATAACAAAGGTATTAACAATCTCTTCCTTTTTGATAATGACAAACATTTAATATTCCTATATATAAAATATGATATAACTCTGCTTGAGTTAGATAACTGCCCCGAATGTATGCATATGTATATTTTATAATTTTCTCTCCTTTTGTCATCAACAAAAATAGGTGAAAAAAGAATAAAAACTCCCCATAAGGTAAATAAGAAAAATGATATATATGATGATTATATGATGTACTTAGAAATTATACGATATTTTATACTAAACATGATTTAATATGATAACAAAGACTTATAAATAAGATTGTATTTATCCAATCCAAACCAAACGTAAACAATCAAATCCAATTCATATGTACACACCAATCCAAATCAAATCAAACTAAAAACACACAAATCCAAATAGAAATCCAAATACATATAGAACCAAATCGTATCCTAACAAACCAAATCAATACGTACTAATCTTAAACCTATAGTTTCCTTCTGATTATGGGAGACTTATGGATAAGGTAGAAGGGATAGTGAAGAAAAAAGTTTCCTTTTTGTTCTACGAAATTTTCATCTCGATCGAAACAAACTTCGCCAAAACATTTGACTTCATCATCATCTTCAGCCTCATCTTATTCTTCTTCCTCCTCCTATTCTTCCTCTTCCTCATCATCCACATTATAGTGAATGACAAGGTTAGGAGTATCCTCTTTAATTTTAATAGGATTTGATTCGTTATCCAACAGGTGCTTCTGGAGATTTTTAAGAATGTGCCCTTGCTTCTCTTGTTTTTTTAAAAGGCATAGTTGAACGACCTCTATTTTTGAAAGCATATTGAATACATGCCCAATTAGTTCAGAGACCATTTAGCTGCTACAAAAGATGTTCCATCATCCGTGAACATTTCCAGTAGATTGCGATTAGTGCCAAAAGTGGTGTGTCCCTTTGGACATCAGTATTTTTAGCTCCACTAGCTTTTAACTCTCTGAAAGTGTTAGAATTTCCTTAGCCTTAAAAGTAAACCATATCTGAGTCGTGAGACTGTTGCTGAGGCATAGTCTTGGACACATGCATGAGAAGGCTTCAATCGATATAAGTCTAGGGAATGTTCTCTTAAGTAAGATTGTTTCTCAACATTTTGAGACAAAGAGGCTTTGGTTGGGTAGGATGCAATGTTTGTGCGGTTGGTAAGTAGATATGTAATTTGGAATTTAGGATCGCTTTGTAGTTCATATCTGAGATTAGGAAGAACGTGTAGCTTGAGCATTCCATCCATCTTGGGTAGGATAGGTTGTCAGTGAAGGAGTGTTGACCAGCTCAACCTTTTGTTTTTGGGGTTTAAGGTAGTTGGTACTCCGTTGTTGTGGGCAAAGAGGTTTGCCTTCAGTCTTAAGCATTGGTTGGGGATTCATTACTTAGCATTATCCCTGTTAGGTCAACTTCCGAAAATATCGTTGGGATGGTTCTCCTTTATGAGAATGCCCATGAGATACCATTGAGGTAATGAAAGTGGAGAGCAACCAAAACTCCAACCGAAGCATAAAGACCATGATACAAGGAGAATCAAACTTATTTGAAAAAGAAAGCTAGCCTAGTATGTCACTCCCATAGCTTATTGGGATGTTTCTCTATGAAATGTCATCCAACTAAAGCAAAGCATAAGTGATTCTATTACGATTGGCTTAATCGCTTAAAGAAGGACTGTCCTACATTCTTGATGGGTGTGCAAGTGAAGATGACTTGTGCCTTTTAGGAATTACTGGGTTCTAGCATGCTTACAGCTCAAGAGAATCTAATGGAGCTTATGTAGTGAGGTATGCTCTATTTTTGGGAACTCGCTTCTGTCCTTCTGACACTTGAGTAGTATATTTTATCTGTTGCTAGTACTTAGTAGATATGCTAAACTTGACCCCTTCCATAGTGGCTAAATTCTTCGATGGAGATGAACCCTATTTGAGTCACCTCAGTTTCAAAGCCGAGGTGAAGCGACCGAGAGTAATACAATTTGAACTTAATGCATGAGCTTTCAAGTTGAGTAGATTTGGTCTATAAAGTGTAACTTGGATTTATATCCAAGTAAAGTTCGGTGGATGCCCAGTAATGGGAAGAGACCAAGCGGATGACTTATAGGCGTTTTCCTAGAGTCGTTCATATTATAATTGTTTTTCTTTGTGTCAATAAACCATAGGTGGTGGGCGTAATCCCATATGCTGGAATGGACATTTCTAAAGATTGGTCCATTCACATGTCAGCTCTTGATCTATAATTTAGGCGTAGAGTTCTAGGTCATTTGCACTAGTTAGGAAAGGGTTTTAACTTGATTCTCATAGACGAGCACTTGATTCAGAGCCTTGAGATGACTTAGAAATTCCCACAACATGGCCTTAGTCGTAGAAGGAGATTTCAATAGTCAGATCAAGGAGCTAGATCGGAGTTTGCATGGATAGAGTCAGGTGGCAGACCCTAATTTAACAAAGAAATCTTGCGAGTAAACGAAGGGTTGGAACGGGCATCATGTAATTTGGGATGATCTTTAGTTATTATAAAAATTTAGTATAGTATAATTACTATTGCGTAGGGTAGTCCACGAAAGGATTTCTCGACTAGTTTTATGGCGATTCGGATAATCTTCTAAGTAATGAGGTAATACTTTCTTTGGCGAGCGTCATAGTTTTCTTAGTATGTTATCCTTATTAAATTGTGCGGTCGAGGTTAGTTTGAACTCGAGAAAACCCATGAAATAATAGAACTTTATTATGATGATTTAATCAGTAGAATTTTCTCTACTAGAGAGTGAGTGATGCTCGGAAGAAAAGGAAAGTTGAGACATTGGTTATTGGATTTAGTCGAGAGTTTTTAGAGACTCGGTAATCCTACATATTGTATAGGTTCCCCTTTTCATAGCGGAAGGTGTAATAGTCTTTCATGTATTATATTCATAAAAAGGGTTACACCACTTAGGCATTTATTCCTTTTGAATGTCGAGTGGACTCATCGGAGTTTATGGTTCAACATGCTAATTTGACTCTTGCTTGGTTACCGTGCTTGTTGGTATAGACTCTTTCTAGATATTTCATTATTTTGTATGCTTGATGTTGCTTGTTGATTTGTTATTGTTGTTTGTTATGGATTGATCGTTTCTTGTTGCTTACTGTTGTTTGCTGCTACTTATATTTTCTTTTTGTTGTTTAATGTTGTGTGTTATTATTTGATTTTTCTATTGGCCAATTTTTGTTGTTGTTGATTTTGTTGATTGCTTTCTTACGTGTTTAATAATTTATATGCTATTCTTCGTTGCTTATTCTTGCTTGATATGATTTGATGGTTGCTTGTTATTGCTTATTGCCTGATTGTTGTTTATTATTGTTTGTTATTGTTTGATCGTTGCTTGCCTTATGTATTTGATTGCTTGTATGGTAGTTATAATTTCGCAATTTTAAGTAAGATTTGGAGAGTGAGAGCGATAGCTATCTGGAATAGATTGCATATCATCCATGCCCACTATGGTGTCGAGATGGAATCTATATGAGTCCACTACCTTTTGATGTGACTCGGAGTCCGTGGTATATTTTGATACTGACTTACTTGAGCTTACTCTCCAATTAGTTATGTATGACTATAGTAGTATCGGTTACTACACTGAGGTTATACATGTCTGAATTCTGTTTTAATATAATCCTCCTTGTATAGTACAATTAGGTACTTGAGAGATGATGTATAACTATTCAAATGCTTATTTGCTTTGATTGGCATTTAAATAGTAAGAAGCTTTCTTAAGAGAGGTGTGAATTTCTAGGAACGTAGGATGACATAGTTCATCACATATTTACTAGTGTGTGATGATGCCTAATTTGGAAGTTTCCATGATGTTGATTGCATAACGGAAGGCTCTGTTGGAATTTTCCGAAATAGGGATTCGAGAAGTTTTGTCGGTCTTATTACTTTCTCTTACTCATGGGAATTTTGGGGATGAAATTCTTTTAAGGAGGGGAGAATGTAGCACCCCGCAATTTTTAACGATCGAATATTTAAATGATTAATCTAAATATTTAATCGTTAAGTGACGGAATGCCTTTTATACTCGATTCTTACAAACAAGAGAATTAGGACTTAATACACCCATGGTTGATTTCACTTTTTCAACACGAGTAAAATGAGTATAAACTCGACTATGTTTGGAGTTTGTAAATTTTTTAGACCGAATAGTGAACTTTGAGTGGATGAGAATGAATTGGGCTAGAATCCATTACCTTGCCTATATATAAACCTATACCCTTCATAATTTTGATTCCACTTTCATTTTGACATTTCCTCCTGTTCTTCTTCTCTAATCTTTTCTTAATTACCCGTTAATCCACTTCTAATCCCCAAGCCCTAAACCCCTTAAATAAAATTCCTAAATTCATGAAAAAATAACTATAAATCCTCTCTCCCAATTCGCTACAAAGCCTTCAAAGGAATTAGGATGAAGTAGAGTTTAGATGGAGATCTTAAATTTAAAATAAGCTAGGATTTGGGTTTTGTTGACTTGAAACTTGATTTAAGGAAGAAGAGGTGAGTGGATAAATCCCTTATTTAATTTGAGTATTATACTTAATTAGTTCGTTCATTTCTAATTATGAAGTATTATGGGATGATTTGGAGATTTCTATGCTATGGTTTAGGCTTTTATTCATGCTATAAACATGTTTTCCTTAGCTAATTAATTGTTTGAACCCTTAGTTATCATGTTTGGAAAAGTTAGTAAGCTCTAAATTAGATTATGGGTTAGATAATTGATTTTGTATGATGTGTGATGGATTGGAGACTAACTAGATGATATAACAAAGGGCATATCATTAGTTAGCTATAATTAAATTAATTTTGAATGATTTGGAAATTGATTAGTAAGCTAATTTAGTAAGTTTTGAACTCAACACTTATTATTAAAGTGAGTAGATGGTTAATGAAGCTAAGTTAGCACTTATATATAATGTTTAAATAGAAGAACGATTTTTATAAGTAATGAAGGTATTTTATAAAATGATATGATATTTTATAAAATAGCAAATGAAGCTTATTTTGTATTTATAAAATTATTTAAAGATTTTATAAATGAAGAATATATTTTATAAAATAGATATTAGATTTTATAAAATAGTAAAATGATGAATACTTGAGTTTCAAAATGCAAATTAAGTATTTTAAATGGCTAAAGTGATTTATAAGCTAGTATGGTATTTTATAAAATGGTATGAGATTTTATATCATGATATAAAGAGATGTTTCACTTTTGTTTAAAAGATTAGTAATTAAAAGTAATATTTGATTTAGTAATGGTTGAATTGCTCACTTGAATGTATGTGTATGTATACATGCATGAGTGGATATAGATATATGTGCATTTGGAGCTAAGCGATAATTAAAACAAGTATTGTTTTGTACCTAGAATTATTGTATGTTTGGTTATTTATAAATGTTTTCAATTTTTTGATTATATAGAAATATATTTGAATATAAGTTCATTGTGGGCATTTCACATAGCCATAGCGACTATCGCATATGCTAAGTTACGTGAGAGTATACCGAGCCGAGTAATCACCACGATGAAGTACGAAATGTGATTTGTGTAGTCGTTCTATGTTTGCGTGAGTGTGTGGACAAAGGCGTGCACGAACGAGTGTATTGACACATATATAAGCTAGGCATAAGGCATTTAGGACGGGTATATCGTATTGGCATGTTAGAGGAAGCCGGGTCACTATAATTGGGCGTTGAACTCTACTCGTTCAAAGGGTGGATTTTTTGTGTTCAAACCGGTTTTCGAATACTTATCGAATCCACTTCCAAAACTTCAACAAATGAAACTCGATGAAAGTTTGATGGGGTTGAGTTAGGCTCTGGAAGATAGGCGACTCATAAGGTGAAGCGTCGGAGAAAACGACATGTGAATTGGTATCCGTTTCAGAAGTTTTCCCACTGCCCAGGTTCATTGCCAAAACCTGCCAATTTTAGTCAACTGAATGAACCCCTCAATCGATTGAACTTGTTGGAAAATGGAGGCCGAAGTGGGAGTTCAAAATAGAAGGTTCGGGGGGTTTGGAGTCAGTCGACTAAATGAAACCTCAGTCAACGACCTGCTGTGAATTGTCCAATATTGGGGAATTTCTTCCCCATTCGAACACGGTTCTTCATGGTGTTTTTTCATGACTTCGGTGATGCTCTAGGCATCCTAAGGAAACAGGATGCAAGGCGAAGCTCGTGATTCGGATAAGAATATTAAGTGATTCCTTTGGAATCAATAATGGTCAGGCATGGAGTCGGTATGGCAATGGGTCATACAATCGCATCCGACAAGCGTGTACGATCGAATGGAGTAGATTCGTTCCTTCGGGGGTTCACCTCGAGGTATGTTTAGTTAGATAAATTGTATCGATCTTACATTAGTGACCATGCACAATATTGATCTTATATTAGTGATCACAAATCATATTGGCCTTATATTGGTGGCCATGCCTATTATTGGATCCTGATAGACGTCCGGGTGCGTTAGTGTGCTGGCTCTATTTGTTATGGGATCATGGTAGATGTCTTAGTACATTAGTGTGATGACTCTACTTATTATAAGATGGTGATAGGTGTTTGGGTACATTAGTGTGCTGACTCTATTTATTATATGATCGGGATAGATGTTTGGTTATGTTAATGTACTGGCTCTATTTATTATTGGATCCTGATAGATGTCTGGATATATTAGTGTGTTGGCTCAATTTTTTATGGGATAGTGGTAGATGTCTGAGTACATTAGTGTGCAGACTCAAAACTTATTATAGGACTAACATATATGTCTAGGTATGTTAGTGTGCTAATTCTATTTATTATAAGATCGTGATGAAAGTCTTAGTACGTTAGTTTACTGGCCCTGTTCATATTGAATCGTTGGATTGCGATTAGTGTCCATTGTTGACTCCATCCGTCGGTAATGACGGATATTGATTTGTATTCTTCTATTGTTATGTTGTGTGTTATTAATTGGCTATTATTGTTATTACTGCATTTACCATTATTTTGTACTTCATGATAGACTTATATTATGATTATCCTGCTTTTGGATGTTGGGTTACTTTTATCATAGTATGATATTTATGTTTTTTCATGTTATATTAGTTGTGTTGACTGGTTTATATAGGAGAAGAGCAGGTTATGGTATGATACCCTATTTTTTGAGATAGGTTTACATGCTTGTTTATAGTCGGTTTGGAATACCCCTGATCCACGTTTGTGGAGAGGGTCGGTCGTGCCATAGTAGTTCCTATTTATTTGTATATATTTTTCATGTACAGTACTTTGAGATAGTTGCCCTCACACCAGGCTTTATATCTGACCCACATTTTTATCTCTGTCTGCTTATGTCATGACAACTCTCGGGTACTCGATTGAGTAATTTGAGAGTAAGGTGCTTTTGGGAATACGCTATTAGGAGGCGCAGCTGGAGCACTTTGGAGGCGTGGCATTAATATTTTGAGATATGTATACTTGGTATTTAGTAGTACATAACAGACATGTTATTTGTGTATGAGACTGATGTATCAGATATTTATTCAGAACTCCATTCTATTGAAAGTTGATGTATTCTGATTCTTTGTTTTGATATTTATTTATCACTTGCTTCCGCTGGTGCAGTCTCTTACATATTGTCATTCTATAATGTTCAAGTATATTCGGTATATTTTATGTAGTCATTCCATTGTGAGATCTTATCAATGTCTTGGTGTAGTGTTTTGTTCTAATTTTAACCTGACGATCTGTCTTTTGTGGCATTTGGGAATGTCGTTGTTATGAGACAACAACATTTCAGGTCCCACAAAGGGCGAATTGTTATAGATTGCCTCCTAAGATAGAAATTGAATTCAGAATTGGTTTGATTCCTAATGCTCAACCGATTAGTCGTCCTCCTAAGTGGAAGTTAGCAAAAGAAAATGAAGAGTCGAAAAAGCAATTAGTCATGCTTGAGGCGAAGCTTCTCATTCGGTCCAATAGTTCACCCTAGGGCGCCGCAATCGTATTTGTGAAGAACGCAGACGGTGCTCTAAGGTTATGTATTGATTATAGGAAATTGAATGAGCTCATTATTAAGAACATATATCCTTTGCCCTAAATTGATGATATATTCGATCAACTTAGCGGCGCAAAAGTATTTTAACAGCTAGATTTAGCGATCGAATTCCATCGGCTTCATGTTATAGAAGATGGTATTTGTAACGACCCTAGATTTTAATTAAATTTAAATTAATAATTAATTGTATTTTTGAATAAAAATAGTAAAATAAATGGATTAATTGATTGCGAGTTTCCCCAAATACAGATAAATTCTGTATAAATCATTTAAATTTAAAAATATTGTAAATATTGGATATATGTGAACATATATGTATATATTAGATTTGAAATAAAATCTTAAATAAATGATTTTGAAAAATAAATAAATAAATAAATTGATTTAAAAATGTAGAATTGATGTCAATTTGAATTTCAAAAATAAAATAATTAGTATTTGAGTTAAATGATAATAGATGTTAAACTGGAAATAAAAATATATATATAAGATAACTATAAAGTAAATAAATTAGATAAGATTTAACAACAAAATAAAATCTAGAAATTCACCTATATTTTGAAATGAATATATATATATATGTAGTTTTATAAAAAAAAAAAAAGTAAGTAAATAAACCTTAACATCATAGAAAAAATATTAACAAACAAAATAATCAAAGCATATGTAAGTAAACAAAATAATTAAACAAAAGCATAGCAAATAAAATACATTCACATATAAACAACAAACCAGACCACAATTATAAACATATATGTAAAAACAAGACAGATATCTTTAGCCATCAACACAAATTATCAGCCACATCAAATATCTCACATAATCATATCAGCCGAGCTAAATAAACAAAGTAAAAGAAGGAACAAAGAAAAGTGATACAAGTACTTAAGCAATAAATGCAACATACCTCTAGCATTTAATGAAAGCACCTTCAGCATGCTTTTTGTACACAAGAAAATATAACATACTGTACCTTCTTCTCTTTTATATATATCAATCCTCATTTTAGTTCGAGCATCATTACTGAGAAAAATCTAAAATGAACACCATTTCAAACTTAAACCCATCACTACAAACCAGTGAAAGGAGAAAAAATATATATATACAAATTGTACAAGGCAATAAATGCCATATCTCATCAGCCTCCACAAAAATCTGCTTGGCCAGATAAAAGAAAGGTAAAGAGAGAAAATATCCCTGCCTCTTGTATAAACAAAATTATAATAACCCTGTACAAACAATATACCCTGTAAACTATCTTTCATTTATCAATCCTCACTTCAGTATTCGTTCCATTCTAAACTAGAAAAAGAAAAAGAAACTAAAGTAAATATCACCCAAAGCTACAACTCAAAACAACAATTTAATTCATACAAACCAGAGATCAAGAAGAAGAATTTCAGCTTGCATTTTTACAACCTGTTCAACAAAAAGTAAAGCTCTGTTCTTCTTCCAAAAATACAGGTGAGCAACTCCTATTTTTAGAAGCTTAACTTGTTTTGATTTCTTGATGCTTGTGAGTAACCTCACTTTTAAATGGTTAAGTATATATATATCTGTTCAATTCTTAACCACTGTGAGTAACTTAAAAGTATGATACCTGTTGAATAATTTTCTGTGAGTAAATTCATTTTTTTTACCTGAGTGTTTGAATCACTGGTTTGCATGTGATAATCTGGAAGGTTATGAATTAAAATATGTTGAAATGGATATATATGTTTGCCTGTATGTATGTATAATGGTGTGCATGCCAGAGAACAGACAGTTCTCTGATCTAAACACTTCCAGGTTTCAAACCTGGTTAGGATTAGAAAACTCATTCCTTGATCTTCTATTCAACTTGATGTTTGAAGCAAATATGCAGACTGTAGTAAGATCTTCACCCTAGAATAATTTTAAAATTTTTTTAAAAAGGGGATTTCTGGAAGATAAGAAAGTATAGCCAAGTAAAATTCTATCAGAAAAAAAAATTTATCGATAAAGATTTGAGTTGAATTGCTCGATCATGTTCAACTTCGCAAACTATGATTTTTAATGAGGAAGTTATGATTTTTAACTTAGTAAATTTTCGAGAATTTGGAAGGTGAACGTGAAAGAGTTCTGGGCAATTCAAGGTGATAGGGGTAATGATGAATCTCGTGATCGTGTTTGGAGCTCGGTGGATGATCTGGGATCATCAGAAAATTGTTGATCGAATTTATACAACATTGTGGTGTTCGAAAATCGCTGAACTAGGGTTTTAACCCACCATTGGTTGCAGTAGAAAAGGGGTTCGCCGCGTTTTCGTCAGGTCACCGGAGTTGATCGCTTCGGTGGGGATAGCGGCACGTGATCAAGGCAAAGCTTCGGTCGAATTTTTGTGGCCTCTGATAGTCAGAGGTTGGGGGACGAGACAATTTTGTGGTGGTTGTTTTTGATGAAGTCTGGGTCGTATAGCTCGATTTTGAATACGACGTGGGTTCACGCTTCAGGGTAGTCTGGTGATTCGTGGTGGTTGTCATTGACGTGATAACGGTCGTAGCACCGTCCAGGGTTGATCGGAGCTGTGTGCAACATGCACACGTTTATGGTGATGTCAGTAGCCTGGAAATGGAGGAGAAGATGTTGTTTTGAGTTGGCTCGGGGAGAAGCTCGAGCAGTTGAAGGGATTCACGGGGTTGTACTCGAGTTCGAGGAGTGGGTATAAAACTAACAGTTTATACTTAAACTTTTTAGAGAAAAAAAAAGAAAAGAAGAGAAGTGAGGAAGGAGGGAACTCGGGAAATTTGGTGGGAAACTCGGGTATCTCTCAAAGTAAAGAGGTAGGCAACTCGAAGTAGTGTACTGTCTCGAGTTTGTTTTAAAATCCATTTTAAAAATCTGAAGGTGTTTTAAAACAAGTTTAAATTTAATTTAAATTTGGTTAAGGTTTTTAAAGGGTAAATCATTTTGAATCTTATATTCAAAGTGTGATTTAAATTTAAATTCAAAAGTGTAATGTTCTACACATTAATATTTATTAAATCATTAATAAAGGAATAGATTATCTTAGAGATAATTAAGGTAATTAAAATGATTTAATTAATAAGGTAATTAAAGAATGATTTATTTTATTTATAAATTAATAAATTAAATTAATTAGAAATGATTTAAATCTAAGGAATTTTCTTAAGAAAGTAATTAAAGAAATGTTATTAGTAAACGAAGTTAATTAACTAAGGATTATTAAGTATTGATTAAGGTGATTAATTTTAATAATTAAATTGGATTAATTAATTTAGATAATCAGTTATAAATTATTTAAATAAAATTTCTAAATGAAAGTAATTAAGGATTAATCACTTATAGTAATTAATTTTGTATATTTTGATTATTTAAAGTTAATTAATTATGTAATTGGTTTAAAAGGTTGATATAATTAATATGATTAATTAAGAATAATTTAATTTATTAAAGTGTTTGATAAATAAATTTAAATCAAATGATTTGTAATTAATTAATCAGAATATGATAATCAAATTCATAAGTTATAAATTTAATTGGAAATAAATTGAATTGATTAGGATTAACTATTAATTAAATCCAGCTTATAAATGTTTATTGAATGCTTGTTATGAATGATCGTATTATATGTGATGTCTTGAATTGATTGTCCTATCTTATCTATGATATTTTGTTCTGTGGATTCAGTTGTGTGGAATTTATTCATTTACTTATGATACATCTGTATATATCTGTGATCTGTGAATGAGTGATAAGCGTTATAGTTTATATCGCTTATCAGCTATATTTCTGTGTTTTAATCTATGATGATTGAATGATGTTGCACTACTGTGTGAAACCCCTAGACTACACCATGCACACACAAATATGGATTTCACGTGGAAATCGGTTAAGTCACAGATGATTTAAAATTAATATTTTTGAATTTGAAATCTTAATTTCAATTAATTTTAGAAATGGATTTGGGTTAAGTGCTAAAGCTTTTGAAAAGGTGTTTTCAAAGATTAAGCTATTTTGAATAACTTGGTCAAGTTTTCCAATTTAAATAATTAAATTGAATTTGAATTCAAAAGTTTAGAATTGAATTCCATGATTGGAAATTATAGTTAAAAAAATATTATAAATGTGTTTAAATGAATTTAAACCATTTTAAAAGTATAATTTTGAGAATTTGAATTTAACCCAAAGATCTTAACTCGTATAAATGAATCAGATTTTCCGAAATGAAAACTATTGTTTTCAAATGATAAAGCTTTCATATAAGAAATGAAATCCCAATTTAAGTAAAGGAATTTCAGGATTGAATTGAAAAAATGGTTTTCTAAGTTATGAATGAATTTTTTTGGAAGTTATGAATTAAATCTGTTTATTTTTTTACAGATTTAAAATGGTGATTTGTTTAAACCATTCGAAATGGAATTGTTTTGAAAGCTATGAGTTAAATCTTTGTTTTAAAGATTTAACGAGTTAATCCAATTGAAATGGAAATTGATTTGGAAAAATCTGTGAATGAATCTTTTGTTTAAAAGATTAAAGTGTGGAAATTGTTTAAACCATTGAAGGTTATTAAAATGAATCTTTTTGTTTTAAAAGATTTGAAATGGTAATTTGTTTAAACCATTTGAAAGAAAATTTGGGTTTAAGTTATGACTTAATTGAAATCCCAATATCCATATGTTTTTAAATATTGCGCTCATTATTCGGATTAATCGGGAAAAGACCTTTGTGTCACATAACCCATTCCGAATAATGATACGTCGTATATGGATAGCATTTGAAGACCGGTGGTGAAGACCGGATATTTTCGAAAATGAAAGGACAACTCGTCGAATGTCTCTGCATCGACTGGTCCCTGATATAGAGATTCTAGCACCCGTTGTGATGGGAAGTCCGGACGTGATTAGAAAATTATCCGGATTGCAAGGGCTTCTTTGGAAGTGCCTTCGGTTCTGTTCGAACCCGGAACAGACTTGTATGGTTACATGTCTGACATTACATTTTGAGATATAAAGCAGATATCTTTGAAATACATTTCTGTTGGTGACGGAGAATTTATTCTCTTAGCTTAACACCCTTCTCTGAGACGTACGAGCTCAGAGGTTATGTAGTTGAAATTTATCAGCGATATATTCCCAATTTGGTAATGTGGCATGCTGAGTGTTGCTGTGTGATGATCATTGTTTGATCATTTGTGATATGATCATTTGTTTGATCATTTATCTTTGTGATCATTACTTTGATCATCTGTTGACCCAAAGCATGGCTTTGTGACAAAGCGTAGCTTTGTGGACGAGAATTCGTCAGGGCCTCACAACCCGGAAATGGTCGAAACAGGAATGTTGCGGCAAGGTTATGAGGGTCGCACCTTTTAGGGTATTTCATTTCCTTCTGGAAAGGGGTGGTATCATGGTATGGAGCCCAGATACTTACTCATGTGGACACACTTTATTTATTATGTGTGATGTTGTTACCGAGCGCTCGGATAAAGGTCCCAAAGGACCGGGGGATGGCATATTCGTCAGTTACCCGTTACAGGGGTAACCCGGCCTTATGTTGGCAGAGAGCAGTTTGTCTCTCGGGACGTCCAGCCAGAGGCGATCCCATTCGACAGTAGGAAAGGAAGTTCCTTAGCCTGACCATTTGTTGGAAATCCATCTTCCAATACGAACCCTGTACGTTTTTAGTTGTAGAATCTGCCATTTACTTATGGTGGCGCCCCACTGTTTAGATGGTAGCTATAGTAGGCATAGTTCGGAATGTCTATGTTGGCTAAGATTAATATTATACTTTCGAAATGTTTTCTGCACTATGCACTAGTAATAATATCCAATGATTTGCGTAGTAAGCATCTTTGACTATCATAAGAAGAAATCTCCTCCAATTCTACGTTTGCATTGTGTGTGTGGCGGGAGGTCTTATGGTAGTTTCATTTACCAAAAGCATTGCGAATTGACTTTAAAATTCTTTTGTTGTTCTTTTTTAAAGATAAACTGTTTTTGTTTCTCACACCAGTCCCCTGACTGATCCGGAGTTTATTGTTCCCTTCCTAAACTCTGGGTGCCCACTATTTTCCACACGGGCAGTCTAGAGTTGGGTTTTTCAGACATTCAGATTTAGTAGATTATCTGGAGCTAGTCAGTCCTTGGACGACTGACCTTGCTTTCCGCTAGCTATGGATTGGAGCATTCTATTGGAGATATTCTATCTACTGCTGGTGTTATCTATTTTCTTTCCGCTGCTATTTCTTGTATCATATCTCTGATGTATATTGATATATGTTGTATCATTCTGTTGTATCATATTGTATCAGATTTTGTATCTGTCATTGTATCAATGTTATATATATGATATCATTGATTTTTTTATTCCGCTGTGTTGTTATACTTAATGGTGTTATAAGCTCCGGGAAGCCAGATTCGGCATTTGAATCTACGGCATTTTGAGTACATGTGAAGTACGGGTGCCGATTTTCGAAGGCGAGTTTTTGGACTCTTACAGTATTCCTATAACAGCTTTTAGGTCAAGATATGGGTCATATGAATGGCTCATAATGCCCCTTGGGTTGACAAACGCATTTGCATTTTTTTTGACCTAATGAATCAAGTGTTTTGGGAGTTTTTGGATAATTTTGTGCTCATCATTATCGATGATATCTTAGTTTTTTCTAAGTTGGAGGAAGAACGTGAGAAGCATCTCCGAGATGTGCTAGAGATGTCCCGAAATCATCAGCTTAAAGCCGTATTTTCTAAATGCCATTTCTACCAAAGGAAAGTGATGTTTTTGGGGTCATGTTGTTTTAGATACAGGAATCTCGGTCGATCCTGCTAAGATTGAAGCAATTCAGAATTGGAAGAGGTTGGAGAATGTGAAGGATGTGCATAATTTTCTAGGGCTAGCTGGTTATTACCCGCAATTCATCAAAGACTTCTCCAGATTTGTTCCACCCCTAACTAACTTGACCAATAATGGAGTCAAGTATAGGTTGTCCGACAGGTGTGAAGCAACTTTCCAGAAGTTGATGGAACTTTTGACTCACGCTACTACTATTATTATTTCGGTAGGAAATCGGGACCTTTTGTTTATAAAGATGCTTGTTGTTCTGGTCTTAGTGTTGTGCTTATTCAAAGAGACAGAGTAGTTGAAAATTCATCAACCAGTTGAGACGGAATGAGGTCCGATATGCCACTAATTTGGAATTTGCAACCATTATTTTGCACTGAAAATATGGCGTCATTATCTTCTGGGAGAGAAGTTTATTTTATATACCGATCACAAATCCATAAAGTATTTATTTTCTCATAAATGGCTTAATATGCGTTAGTAGTGGTTCCTGGATTTTCTTGTAGCATATGATTTTGAGATTCGATACACTCCAGGAAAGGGTAATCGAATAGCCGATGCCCATAGCCTGTTTGAGTTCTTTCTATGTTGTTGTTAGAGTGGAAGGATTTAGAGATTCTTTCTGTGAAATCAGAGATAGAGAATCAGATTTGAGTTGGGGTGTTGTATTAGCCAGTTTGGAAGCCCAACCTACCATTTTTTATTGTATTGCGGAAGCTCAAAAGCAAGGTTCCGAGCTTGTAAAGCTTGTTCAAAGTTATTCTGGTTGTGGTGTTGTTGATGAGGCGAAAGAATTTGAAATTGATACCTTGGCTGTGTTTGAAGATAGGGTAGACTTGCTATACCCGATATTGATGATCTTCGAAGAGATATTATGTCGAGTGTCACTGCACTAGATATATTATTCTTCCTAGTTGTAGCAAGATGTATGTAGATATGAAGCAACTATATTACTGGGAAGGAACAAATAATGATATTGCTCGGTATGTGAGTTGTTGTGTGACCTATCATCGTATTAAGGTAGAACACCAGAGACCCAGCGGACTTCTTCAGCCTTTAAATGTCCCATTGCGGATGTGGGATCAATTCTTTATGGATTTCACTGATTTTTTGCCTCGTTCTAAGCATGGGCATGATAGTTTGTGTGTGATTGTAGACCATTTGACTAAATAATTCATTTTATTCGTGTAAAGTCCAACCGAACCTCTCCTCGGTTATCGAAGCTATAAGTTAAAGAGATCATTGGATTGCTTGGTGTTTCTAGTGCCATTATTTGTGATCGAGATTCGCTATTCACCAGTGTATTCTAAAAGAGCATTCAAGCAGCATTAGGTATGAAGCTTAATCCCAACACTGCATATCATCTACAGTCAAATGGGCAGATGGAGCGAATTAACAAGATCCTAGAAGGTTTACTCCGTGCTTATGTTCTGGATTTTGAAGGCAACTGGGAAAATCATATTTATCTTGTAGAATTTTCCTACAACAATAGCTTCCAGCTTCATATCAGTATGGTCCTGAATCAGTTTTTGATGCTTCTGAGAAGATTGATCTTGTCAGGCGAACGGTGAAAGAAGCACATGACGGGCATAAGTTCATGCGAACAAGAGAAGGAAGGATTTGCAGTTCTTTATAAGGGAGTTAGTTTTCATTTATGTTTCTCCTTTGAAGGGAGTGATGCATTTAAATCGATCTGGGAAGTTGCTTCCTGGCATATTAGGCCATAGTTGATCACCGAACGTGTCGGCAGGATAGCATATCATATCATATTACCAGCTCATCTTTCTGGATTACACAATGTTTTCCATGTTCCCTAGCTCTGGAAATGTAATAGAGATCCTGATTTAGTTCTAGAGCTAAAGAAAATTGAAGAACTCGAGATTTTCCTTGATTTGACCTATGTGCAGAAGCTGATTCATATTATTGCCTCAGAAGTTAATGGCTAAGAAGAAAGGACATTCTACTTGTTAAGGTCCATTGGTCAGAGAACCTGAAAGATTGCTCTTGGGAGACCAGGGAGTCTATCGAGCAAATATATCCAGAGATGTTATTCGAAGCACACGGGTTTGGTGAATTTCCTTATTGATATATGTATTGTTCTAGGAATTAAAAGCACATTATAGACTTTCTCTGAAAGATAATTGTAGGGATGCAATTTTTTTAAGAGGAGTCTATAGCAACCTTAGTTTGTGAACTACTTGGAAAAAAATTGAAAAAAATTAAATTGGGATTAAGTGGGAAATTTTAAAATTTTGAGATTTTTTTTAAGAAAAGAAAATCGGCTACTTATGAAATTCTAAAATAAAAAATTAATCAGGATATGTATTTGTGTGAATTTATTATGTGGAGGAATTTTGTGATATTTGAAAGTTTTGAATGATTGGAAATTAAAAAATATTTATATAATAAAGAGAGTTAATTAAATTTCAAAAAAGTAGAAATTTAGAGTTTAGGTACATTGAAGCTCAAGTCATGGAATTTTGCATTAGGAAATTCTTAAATAAAATCTATTTCCTGATGTAAGGACATTTTATTTTTAAAAAAAAATTATGTTTAATTATGAAAAGAGATTAATAAATGTTTAATTTACTGTTAGCCATTTTATTTAAGGAATATTGATATTTCAATTTAGAGTTGCATTAAAGTATTTTATTTCTGTAATATAGAAGAAAAAAATACGAAACTTGTGAAATTATTGGTAATATCAATTAAAAGAATTTAATTTGCAAATTGTTTTCAAAATATGGGTTGAGAAAGAGGAAAGAAAAGAAGGCTAATAACATTTTTATTTTTGGATATGGGTTTTGTAGAAAACCCAAAGCCCATCAGTTAAACAAAATAAAGAATTTCCTACTCCTTCTCATTATAGTATGTTCGTAAAACTTCAGAAAAATAAACTTAGAAGCTCTCCTCTTTTGAAAACCCTAAGTAAAATCTTCTATCAAAATTCAAATAAATTTTCAGAAAATCTAGAAAAATCAATGTGGTATTCTCAATCCCTACTTCATTTATTAGGTTGATTGATTTTTGTATTTGTTATGATTTTAAAAATCCTTTGTTCCCCTTTAGCATTTCATTTTCTAGTGCTTGGCTGAAATAGGAAGTTCAAGGAAAATTAGGCATTGTGGAAAGTAATTTGAAGGGTATAAGGTGAGAAATTTCTCAACGTATCTTTAATTCATTGCATGTTGAAGTAGGTTTTCAAATTTAGTTTCTAGTTATATATGATGTATGAATTTGCTTGTTGATTGAATAATATGCATGCTGAAATCTCACTTGGGTGTAAAATTGCATTTAAAATCCCTTCATTTGATCATATGATGAAATTGCTTTTCTATATGTCTATGATGAAATTTCTTCATTTGATCCCTTTATTTGATCCGCTGAGATGTTAATACATCGTCTGAATCGACTAAATGTCGATTAAAGTAGGGTTCCTAGAGCTGAAACGCTCTAGGAATAACCAGCACCGATGCACTGGTGGACCAATGTACACTTCTTGGAGCTATTCAACTTGAGGACAGAAGCTAGTTTAATTGTTTTTATTTAAGTTTAGTTTCTTCTTTTGAATTTTGACTTCTGAAATTTGAATTCTATTAATTATCTGATAGTTCCATGTTTCATAATAATTTTAAGGATTTTACTTAAATATAATTTAATGGTAATTATAAACTTGTTTTGTTTAGTTTGATTGAAAGTGGTTTAAAAAGCACTTTTATGGGTTTTCATACAACTACATATCCATACATAAGTTTAGCTTAGATTGTGATTTTATGCATAATGCTATAGATAAATATTTAAATAGTAAAGATTTTAGAAATTTGAAAAGCGATATTTTAAACTAAGATACGTGTGTGTGTGTGTATTCGGTCTTTGCTAAGAAATATTTTCAAGAGCCTTTCTTTTGCCTTGGAAAATTTATCCAAATATTTTCAATATAAGTATATGCTTTGCAAATAAATATCTGTATTTTAAAAATAACTTTTGAAGTTGGCTTTCAAGCTAATTATTCTTTCTATGAAGCAAGAAATGTAATTAAATGGTTTGGTGGTATAAATGTTATGCGACATTCAACATCATTTCGTCGGTTAATTATATGATTTGTTGTGTAGAAAATATTTTGGAGTGAGTAGAGATTACTACCCTGTAGTAAATATTCACGTAACACTGAGTGGTATGGGACACTCGAGCGATACTCGAATGATTACTCTTATAAAGTATTTGGCACCGTTGATCGATAGAACTTTGGGGATAACTTGCTATTTCTATACCTTGTGATGTGTGAATTTTATTTCTATGGCTTGACCCCTAACGGCTTGACTGCGGTGGTATCTTCCTAAATCGTGGTATCTATATGTTTTGCAAAGTGCTTAAGTCTTGTGAACTGCTTGACTTAAACATAATACGATTGCCCCATAATCCAAAGCCAATGGTCGGTTATCTACCGTAGTATTGATACCGTACGATGCATCATTTGTTATTAGATGCGGTATTTCGATACATTTGGGTAGGTACGACAATGTTATGATGATCGGATAACCACTTGATTGTAGGAGTGTTGCAATCGATATTATTTTAGAGAAAATCCTAGAGCCGAAAAAATTTCCATCAGTCTCCCCTTGAAAGACAGCACCTACACTTATGTATTCCCTAAAAAAGTTTCTATAGGATAAGTTACTTTATCTCGACTTGCTTTGTGCTATTCTTTGATGTTGACTTGCAAAGCTCTCGTCATAGACTCGCTTCAGGCATCCTTATATTTCTTTATGGTTTGAATTTCTTATATATCGTCTTATGTATTTCTTTTGAATTTTTTAGGATGAATTACGAAGTGCTAGTCATTTATGTGATATTTATATGTCATTCACCATATTTTTAATGATTGCCACCGATGGGCATGATATGAATTTATGATATGGTGATTTTGGTGTTAATGCCTTTTTATGTGGATGTTGGCATATTATATATAGTTTTACTATATTTTGAGGATTATGCAGGCTTACTATGTGATCTCACCCAATTATATTTGGAGATAGTATGATCCCTTCAAGCGGACCGAGACTTGGCGGTTACCAGGACTCAGTGACTTTGGATGCGAGCTAGCTTTGTGGAGTTAGACACTCTACTATATATGTTTAGTAGTATCATTTTGTGCTAGTCCTATCTGTATATGCATGTATATTTGTATGATATAGTGACTCATTATGCTTGTATATATTCTTTCAATCCTCAATGGAGTTAGATGTATATGTAAATATGTGGGTCCAGTGCTCCTTTTGTAGACTCACCTTAGATGTATATGTATATAAATGGATCCGCTGCTCTTTTTGTATATATTCTTTCGATGCTCCATTTCGGCTTTGAACTTTCTTGAGAGTGCAGGGGATCTACATGTCTTGAATCGCCTTGATTTTATTAGGGTTAACATGGATCCCCTTCACACTTACCATATACCCTAATAATTTTCCATAGTAAAAGGTGAACTTTTTTAGGTTCAACTTCATATTATACTTTTGAAGCATGCCAAAAAATCGACTAGGTTCTGTATTTACCCCCTAACTCAAACTTTATCAACATATCGTCGACGTAAACGTCCATTGAATTCTTGATCTTCTCGGCAAATGTCTTAATACGAGCCTTTGATAAGTTTCCATCACATTCTGAATACCAAAGGGCATGACATTGTAGAAAGAAAGTACAATGCTAGTGATAAACAAAGTGTGCTCGAAGTCAAGGCTGTGCATAGCGATGTGATTATAACTCCAGTAGGGATCCATGACGGTTAGCTGTGTGTGTCCACTGGTTGCATCTACAGGCTTATCAATGCAGGATAGAGGAAAAATGTCCTTTGAATAGGTTTTATTGAGATCTTATTCTCCAAGTACAATTGGGCTTGCAGAGCAGCATGGGATTGACCACACATACAGGGTATTTGGACTCTCTGATGAACCCATGATTAAGAAGCTTCTCGACCTCTTCTTTGATAGACTTGTATCTCTTAGAAGGGAATGGATGAGGTTTAGGGTCAATGCTAAGAGCATGGCATATATAGAATGGTTAATGCCAATTATGTCAATGTGCCTAGGCAAACACGTCTATGCTTTATTAAGGAAATTTATCAACTCTGTTTTTCACACATGGGTCCATCTTTGTATCGATCAATGTGGTATAAATTTAGTCGTCGTCATCTAAGACGATGGTTTCAAGCTTTATGGTTGGGCCACTATTTAGGATGATATCACCCATCTGAGGATCTAGTGGATCCTTATTATTGCTCCCCGCATTGAGCCCTTGATGGACATTTGTACTCAAACACAATGTGTCTGGTCTTCCCTAGTTCTCACAAATGAGTTTACCAACGTTGAACTGTTGGTTTTGTTGTATCATCGGCCCCCACTTGCCAGTGGGGATGGACCTATTTATTTTTTATTTTGATGAGTTCCTAGGTCCTCTCCATGTTGGCCAAGATGAACATATCTTCAATATTTATGACTGAGGCCTCAATACGGATGGAAGTGTTGACTGGCTCTGGCATTTTCTTCGGAGTTGACTCGGTTTTAGGAGATTTTAGACTTATTTTAATTTTTATTAATGCCTCCGGTATAGATGGGAGCTTCGAGTGACTTTCGCACCCATTCGCAGCATTCAGCTTACATGGATCTGACATGGGTGGGGTTCGCTATGAATTCTCATACTCTCTCGAAAGTTACTGATAACTCATCTCCAACGCGAGAGGGAGCTTCCATGATCTCTCGTATTCTCTCGGAGGAAGTCAAAATGTTCGGTTCTCCCTCAGGAAAGGTAGAGGAACTTGGGTGCTCTCATACTCTTTTAGGATGGCCGTTATTAAATATCCTCACTACCTCTCATTAAAGTATAATTACTCCTTTCATAGGTTATTGGAAGGAAATGTCGTAACAATCCCTTGTGAATTTTTTATTTCTTCAAACACTACTGACACTCCCCTTCGTAGAGAATTTCAACGTGAGTCATTGGTATGCAAAAAATGCATTCAGGTAGGAATGCTTAGAATGTTGTATGTAGATGGGCAATCCACTAAGACAAACACTTTACCTCAACCTTGGCAGAATGTGTACCTCATCAAAAGTAACCACATGCAAGGTAAACCCTAAGGGGATGTTCCCAATAACATTAAAGCAGTAGATAGGCAAGCTGCATGGAGCTAAGCTGGCCCATGGAAACATAATTTGATCGAAGATGTTTTCAAACGTGATGTTTATCGAGCTTCCTTTATCTATAAAGACAAATGCATTTTGGTGTTCGTAGTATGGAAGGAGATTATCATGGGGTGATAGGAGAAATATTTGACACATCTTCTAACTTCGGTAGTGAATGTGATGCCAGCTTCATCCTACTATACTCTTAAAACTTTCGGGACACTGATCTCTACATAGTATTTTTAGTCGATAGGGTTGGGCTCCCACCTATAGCGGTCTAGGCCCCATGTTGTTTCCGACTATATTCGAGCCACCATATATGAATAGGATTTCATTTTTATATGATGGCAACATTGTTTCCCTCAACATGTTGAGGGGAAGAGAGAGCATAATGTTCAACACTTTAGTCCACTTGTTGCCTAACGTTTTGTATAAGTATACATAAGTGAATTAGCCGCTATATCTCATCTTTTAGATTATGACACTCATTCATAGCATGATCATTTAACTGATGTAACTCATAGTATTTTCCATTTCCATGGCGTTCCACCCTTCGTCTAAAGCTGCAAGAGGAGACCTCTGGTATTGGATACGGTTCCTTGTTACAAAATAATTTACTTCCATTTCATAGTATAAAGTTATGTGGTTAGCATACCTATCCTTGATCAGTGAGCCATCCTAGAGTGTTTTTTGTTATGCTCTTGGTGGTTGTTTCTTCTATGACTCCCTTCCCCACGAGAGTTTCATTTGTCTCTTTGGATGTACTCTTCATCATTGTCGAACATGTCGAATTCCTCCACCCTCATGACATCATTGTCCCTTTGGAAGAAGTATGGTAAGGATGAAGAAGTAGGTTGATTTTGTAATTCTTTCTACATCTTAGAGTAATACCTCTCCTCAGAGCAGAGGGCGACCACCAAACTATTCTTGTATGCTCCCTTATCTTGGGATGATGATTTATTGAAGCGATTGACATATGAGCAGACTAAATCATTCGGCCCTTTCCAATATTGCACAGTTTGTTGGCCATCATTGTACATGTTCGAGAAGTAAAGAAATGTGTCTTGAATTTGATGCATAGTTGACCTTAGGAGTTGATACTACCTTTGTAACACCTCTTCAAAATGTGAATAATAGCCCACATCGTGGATAATACTATAAAGTGGGTGCTTATATACCAAAGCCTTCACCTCATAACAACGTCGAAGCCTTTTGAGGAACAAAACCCCACACCTTGGCTTGGCCCATGAGGCGGAGGTGACTAAGTTGGGGGCAATATCTGCGTTAAGTGAGGTGCGGGCTGTTACATTGGTATCAGAGCCATACCCAGCCGGAATTATGGTCTGCACGGGTTACAGCCACGACGCCTGGGTTGTGTTGTGTTCATGAGCCAACGAGGACGTTGGGCTCTAAAGGGGGGAGGTTGTAACACCCCTTCAAAATGGGAATAATAGTCCCACATCGTGCATAATACTATAAAGTGGGTGCTTATATACCAAAGCCTTCACCTCATAACAACGTCGAGACCTTTTGAGGAACAAAACCCCACACCTTGGCTTGGCCCATGAAGTGGTGGTGACTAAGTTGGGGACAATATCTGCATTAAGTGAGGTGCGGGCTGTTACAACCTTCCCATAGATGCAAGAACCAATGGGAGGTCGGTCCGATCAGGAAGGAAGGAAACATTAGTACTATGATATTGTCAAAGAGTTAGCCAGCCCGGGTGATTGAATCTAAAGTCGTGATTTGGTCTGATGGGTCGGAGCTCCCAATATATTTTTCAATTGGAGGCGAAGAATACCCTTGATGGATATACGTGCTCAATACTTCCTTTGAGAATGGTTCCTCATTCTTTTCATCGAAGAATCTCTCACCGTACTATTTTTGGGTATGTACCCTAAGAATTTGTTGCGTAGCAATGACATTTCTTCCTTGAGACCAATATTTGCTCCCTAGAGGAGGTTTTAGCCTTGGATGGTGAGGGGGTCTTTGGTATCTTATGGAAAAAGGATCGATGGTGTTTGTAGGGAGTTGTGAGTGGCAACATCTAATAAGGGCATGTGATCTCCTGTATCTATTTAGAGAAGGAGACCATCGGGCCTACCATATCATAGTTGGTGAATTGGGGTGATGGCCCTGTCCTACATGGAAGTATGGTCTCTATTCTTTTTATTGGGATCAAGAATGGATGGAAAATTTCATGCACTCGCTGTCCCTTGCTTGCCCTTCCCGCTTAAGCGGTCAAAACGTAGGACTCGCTCCTTACTTGCCGCCTCAGTCGTTCGAAGATAGATAATCTTTCTAGGGAAGGTGAGCAGCTAATAGTATAAACTCTGGTACCTAAAACTGGCTTGGGCCAAGGAGCATCATGAGAATAATCATTGGTGGGTATAAGAATGAAGTGTAGTATTTTATGTGTATCATTTTTCTGAGTTGGAACCATCCCTACAGGGGTTTTGATCACTACCCTCTCCCAGCATCGTTCATAATATTGAACGTGCTTGGAATAATAGGTGGAAGGGGTGTTCTATCCATAGCGGTTTAGGGTTCTTTGACCGTATCTGATGCCCCCATGAGCATCTTCCCAAGCACAGAGTTCATTAAGTCGCCGACAATTTTCCTGGTGTTTGCAATTCCATTGATCAAGCTATGCCATACATCATTTCTTAGGTCTGGAATGACACTACTCCAGTGTCACCATAGCTGTTATGGCTATTAGAATTATCGACTTCAATTTTAGCATTATACCCATTGAGTTGCGTGATGCACACTTTCAAGAGATAGGCTTTTGAGGAGAAGAAAATGTAATGAAAATAAAGAGCTTCAATGTGAAGTCCCTCCTTCTAAAGCCAAAATTTTGGCTAGATTTGTAGCCAGCCTTGGATTGATGACTAACGTGGGTCTTTAATCACTAAAAACATTGTTAAAAATGGATGAAGAGTAGATGTGAAAAAAGAGTGGTGTAAGGAATACAATCTAGAGTGGTTTGATCTAGAAGAGATCTACGTCCACTATGGCTTCTTATGTTATAGATTTAGGGTGCTATCAATTACAAGAGTGAAGGTTAGTGGCTTCTTTAAGAGCTCGAATAATCAAAAATCAAGTAGGAAACATCTGATCCTTGTACAAGTGCATGGGTTCTACTATATATTGCAATGGAGATCATGCTTTGAACGGCTTGATTTGATGCCTTGGACACTAAGTTTCTTCAATTTCGTTGATTATGATCAATGGTTCTGATACAGCCAGCTTGCATACTGTAACAGCCCAAAATTTTTAAACGAATTTTTTTAAAAAAAATTTATACAATTTCGAAATATTGATTTAAATATAAAGTGTAGTAATTTGTGTGAAATGAAAAATTTAAACTTTACATTTCGTTACGTATATTTATATCCGTTCTTAACTTTATATTAGAATCAATTTTATTTATGATGATAATAGCTATTTTAATTTTGGTTTAAAATGATACGTTATATTTTAAGAAACCGTTAACATTTTTAAATTTATTTATAAAAGAAACAAGTAACGGTTGTACGTTACTTCGGGCGTTGCACTTTACGTTCGTCGTTCTTTGTTCGTTTGATCTTTTCTTGCGTTAACAGTGCTATTTCAGCTGTATGTTTCAGTTTAAAATTTCAATAGAATCTTGCTCAAATCTAGCCTTAAATCGTGCACGTGAGAGTCATTCCAATTCCTTTTACCTTCCTTACGTTTCGTTCAAACATTTATTATTGCCTTTATTTCCTCTAACCGATCCAGACTTTTCTTTGCCTTCTCTCTGTAAATTTGTGAGCATTTGATATATTACTCTGCGTTCAAACAAATTGCCATACCACAAAATCTCACTTTTGCTTCCTTCACAAATCTGTGTGAACTTTCTTCCATCAGGTAAAGGACCGCATCTTCTTCCCTTTCTATTTATTTTGTATTTCAATGTTTACCTGTCCCCTGTTTTGTTTATTATTTTTTTTACCTACTCCACTGTCACCCAACCCAGATCTACCCCATGCCTCCATCCACCAGACCAGTCCACCACCACGCCGATCCCTACGACCCCACGCCTTCAACCGAACCCAGACCACCCACCTTCCTCCACCAGACCGTGCCAGCCCCCTAACCCACGTCACCACCTCCACCCCAACCGTGACCAGACCACCACGAAGCCCACCCTGCCAGACCGAACACAGCCACACCGAAACTCCTCCAACCCATGCCTGACCAACCCCTCCGCCTGACCCACCCATTCGCCACCAGCCGAGATACCACGTCCAACCTCACGCTCTGTCCACCACCACGTCTGTGCCAGCCACCACCCACAGCCCTCCAACTCGTGCCGGACCACCACGTCACCAACCGCCCCTACTCCAGACCGAAATCACCACGTCAGCCCCACCCCATGTCACTGCAAACTCGACCAAGCCTGTTTTGAACTAGAGCAGTGAAATGTTAGTCATCTTGGTTTGGTATTTTGTTTATTTCCCCAAGCCTTGTTTGAAAACAAAAGAGGAACGAACAACGTTTTATTTTGATGTTTTACTGCCACTACCTTTGTAATAAAAAAAAATAAAAAAAAAAGAGATGAACAAAAAAAATGGTCGAGCTTTGTTTTGAAGTATAGTCTCTATATATAAAAAAAATGGTCGAGCCTTTGTATTTTGGAGTTATAAAACTGTTTTGCCTATGCCTTGTATTTTGGTATTTGGATATGTATCCCACTGAGTTTTGTTGGAACCAGAGAATGAACAAAAGTTGTTGTCACTTTTGTGTTGGAAAATGAAACTAAAAAGTTGTTTGGTCACCTCTGCATTTTGTTTTGAATCTTAGTTTATATCTTGCCTCTGACTTCTGTTTGAAAAAAAAATTTGTTTGGTCACTTTGCAAATTTTAAAGCTATAATCAAATTCTAATAGTGGTCGTGCTATTGCTTTCGATTGTCAACCTGTTTCTTTTTCGTTTGTTAGCTTATTTGAATTTCGTTATTCGTGCAATCTTAGAGTTAGTTATTTATTGTGCTTTTGATTTGAATCTAGTTGGCGCATCCGCTAACGACTGATCGTGCTATCCGCGTGCCTTCGATTTACATCGTATTTCTTTTTCCGAATCTCCAGCTCCGAAGAGGTGAGTAAATCTCACACGAATATCCATACTTATATGATTGTGAAACGACCGCAACTGAATGTGTAGAAATAAATAAATAAATAAATGATGTTATAATTATCTGTGATTTATTTATAATTGATGTTAATTGTTAAAACTGCATATCGTATCATCTGTTATATTCTATTCTTATTTTACTGTTATTCTATTTTGTTAAATCACACTGCAAGTTCCCTGTAGAATAGAATCACTATGGGTTGAAATGATACATACCCGAACGGACTTTAGAATAAGGGAAGGTCGTTATGGGCTGAAATGATAGGCCTGAACGATTTTCAATTAAATTTTATTTACTTGGGATTGCGGGTTTGAAATGATAAAACCCGGATTTTTCTTTGTAAATTACGGATTGAAATGATATAGTATCCGTATCACTTGAATTAGGCTAGAAAATATTATACAGACCCGTGGTTATTTTTCTGTATTTTCTGGATACTTTTAAAATAATTTAAATATTGTAATAATATTAAATTGATTTAAATCGAATTTTTAAGTGATTTATTTAGAATGGAAATGATTTTTCTATGTGATAAATATAAATAAATGGAGGAATATTGATTTTAAAACGAAACTTAAATTTGAAATTTTGACTAAAAGAATGGATGGAAACTTAAGTTAGTTAAATTGAAATGGAAATTTAGTTTTAAATTGGTGGAAAAATGGAGTTTAATTTTAAATGTTGAAATGAATGTAATAAGCAAATTTGTAAGTTTTGGTTTTAACTTGTAAAAATCTCTTTAAAATAAATTAGTTAAAGGATCGAAATGAACATTTTTAATGTATGATTTTATAAGTTCTGAACTAGGTAGAATCTGTAGCACTTGTTAAGTGTTGTGGATTATATAAGTGAACCAAAAGACTAAAATGAACTAAGGCTATGGTAGTACTTGGTAAGTGCTATTGTAGCAGAAACTAAAATTGAACCTGAACTAATAAAAAGGCTACTGTAGCACTTGTTAAGGACTGCAGTAGGCTGAAATATGATTTTGTTTAAACTGAACTGTTATAGCAGTTTACAAATGTTGTTTTGCTGAAAAAAAAATGTTTTCAAATATAACCTATAGCAGTTGTTTTTAAATGCTGTGAAATGCTGAAATTTTAACAATTAGGGTTTTTGACTTAGTAAACGAACTCAGAATGGTTTGAAACTTTGGAAATTGAATACTTGATTTGAAAATATAATAATTACACTTTTAAAAGGTTTAAATGAATTATTTGATTGGAATATAAACTAGTTAAAAGGTGACTTGAAATGATAATAAATGAAGTATAACTTAAATTTAAAAGGTATTTAAAGTTGAATATTTAGATTTGAACTCAAATGATATTTGATATATTAAAATGATTTGAAATGAAGTTTTGGAAAGATATGATATTTTGATATATTGAAATGATTTGAAATGAAGTTTTGAAATGATACGATATTTTAAAAATATGGAAATGGTTTAGAATTGATTTAATCTTTATTTTGATAAAGATTTGGATTTGAAATGATATTCTATTTTGAAGTATAAACTGTTTTAAAACTTATAACCACGGGTTATAATAACGTTGGGTTGTTAAAGAGACCGGGATCGGATATGGACATACTCTCTGTCTTACCGAAAACCACTTTGGCAACCGTGTACGCGGTGGAGATTCCAGAATGAAGTAGGATGGTGGCAACGTTCTTAAGGTATGTTACGTGGACCCAACTCCCGTGAGTTGGCATAAGGTGGCTAAAACAGGAGCGATCTCGGACCAGTGAGGTAGCACCTCTTCTCGGACACATTTCTTCGATATTATACTCTTACTTGTGATTTGACTAGATGGCCATCCTCCGATTTGGGAATGTTGTTCGAGGTGGAACGGTAGTGGCTGCTATGCGTATCCATCAGTCCGTGTGCGTAATTGGTATATCTACCCTGGCATTGCCTAGTTGTGCCGTGTCACCTACCATATCGAGCTTTACTACGATTATGATTTTAAGATCCGACCGCGTTAAGGTTCTCCATCCCCTTAACGCTATTTTCCGATATCATTATACTTTACTTATTTAGACACTATTATAATAGCGAATATTACTACATAGTAGATAGTTTAACGGATCCTTAGAGGATGGACGGTCCCAAGCATCTTCTAAGTTACTTGTACCTTTACTACAGTTCATTTGAGTTGGTTTACATTGTATAAGTATGTATATCCTGACTCGAGTGTTTATGTTTTATTTTACGCTCGGGTCAGCCTGAGTATCAGTTGGACTTCATCTTCATGGAGCTAGGACTACTGGAGATCATCCTTACCAGCTGCTATCTGGTTTTATCTATTCAGTCTGTTGTTCTATTTCAGCTCTTGTATTAGTAGACCTCTATGTCTTGAGACTTCTGTTGTACTTTATTTCTTCTGTTGTATTTTTATTTAACTCTGATATATCTTATATATATAGTAACTTCATGAACTACTATCTCTTTTACTTCCGCTGCATTATTTTACTCTGTGTCTGTGATCTGTGCTTATATTTATTTACTGTATATTTTGAGATTTGCCAAATTTTAATTACAACGCGGTATTTTGAGCAATTCAACTCCGGCATGAGTGTCTACCTATACACTTATAATGGATGCGAATGGTTGAAAATATCGGGTCGTTACACATACCATGTGGTCAAAACGATTTAAATATGTATTAGGTGTCAGGTCATACAACAGCATGCTTTTGATAAAGGTCTGGTATGGTACATCGAGTGGTTGTTGCACAATAATGCTTTATGCTAAAGAAACACTACTGTTTCATTGCTTTTTCAAAAGAGCAGCACGGTTTCATCGGCTTTTTTTGCAAGACTGGTTAAGCTCATATACGATAAAGTAAGGTGGGTAGGAAGGTTGGCCGAAGATAGAGTTTAGAAAGGAAAGAACATGCATATAAGGGACATAGACGGCCAAGTGAATTTAAGGCTTGGCTTTACTTGGGCAGCTCATATGGTGGCAGACAACTCAAGGAGTTTCTCGAAGAGTGGTTAGGAGATGCTCTCAACAAGGCTTAAGGGCGGCCATAGTTGTTGAGGAAGAGAGGAACAGAGCTCCATCCCAAGATGATGAGTGGAGAGGGCTTAGGAGTGAGGCTCGTTTCATGGCCAGGCGATGGGACCATGTAAGATCTTGGTCGACAGTTGTTAAACAAATTTATTGTTGGGCTTCAAATGTTGATAGGCCCAATTATAATCTACGAGAAAAATGAGGAACATATTTATATGTGTGTATAATCTCTTTTCTATCAAAATTAATGGTGCTTATTCCTGTTGAAACTGTGCTAACCTGTAACGACCCGACTTTCCAGACCTGGAAAATCGAACCATTTTAGTTAAGAAGAAGAGGTAGAAGAAGAAAAATAGAAAACAACATCAGAATCTAACCATCGCAGCGGAATAAAATATAATATATATCAACAGATCTTTACACAAATCAAAAACTATATCTGTTTATACAATACATCATCGGAATACATCATCAGAGTACATCAACATCCATAACATACAACTGAATACACAGTGGAAAAATAATAGCAAGTACGAGAGTACGTATTGTCATCCAGCTCGTCTCCTGAGCTCCACAGCATCATATCCTAAACCTGTTTATCTCGGTCTGACCCGAGCATCATATAAAACAATACCCGAGTCAGTCTGGAATACCAGCGTGAGAAAATCACACTCAAATTGATTATTAAAGTTTCAAAAATCCTTTGAAAAAAAAAGCATCTCGTAAGACCACGCCACAAATAAACATGTCGGGTTTTTACCTTACGATAGCTAAAACACTTTTTATTAAAATCCTCTGATATTATAATAGTGTCTATACACAAATACTTATTAAAATAGCCGAAATTGTTACATCTATTAAATTCCGGCATACTAGCCACAACGTGGGTAATACAAACAAAACTCGTACAAGGCACGTAGGGAGAATGGATTTCCAACGAATGACTAGGCACTGGGGTACCACCTGTCACAGTACATGGCCTAGATCACAGTACCGAGGAGTACGCCCGCTCCCCTGCAACACAAGGCCGGAATCACCTATGGGCAATTCCGAATATGATCACCCCACGATTGGGATCAGCAATCGCACCACTAAGCCGAAATAAAAGGGACATCTAGACAGGGATGACCTTACTCTCAAGTGGGGCTACCCACGAAGCCTTGCTGCATAACCCCTGATTTTCAGTCATTCCCGGTTGATGAGGCTTGAGGCTAAACGATACCTTTATAGAACATATCCCTTAGAATGCCCATCGTCCACCTGACGATGTCACGAAAGCATCCGTCCATACAAGTCCGTCCCGGGTTCGAACGGAACCGAAGGCACTACTCCTACTACATCCATTTTGGAAATATCCTCAGGATTAGTAGCGACTAGCCCTTGCACTTCACTGCTCCATCTTCGACTCCGAACACGTTACACGAAACGTACAAACCGGATCGAAGTGGTATTCGAGTCTCCAGACCTAGAATCCTGGTATACGGAAACCCGATCCCGGTCTCTTCGAAACGATCAGCGCATTTGGCCAATATTGATAGTCGGTTATTTAATTATCAATTAACATCCACAAGCAACCATCACACAATAAATAATTTCCCACATTATTTATTTGCCCAAATATCTTTCCAAGATATATTTCCAAATTTTCAAACTCCTTTTGAAAACAATTTCAAACAGTTTCCGCTTACGGAATACATTTCCCCAAATATTTATTTCTCTGAAACACCAAGTACAAAATACTTTTAATTTTAAAATAATTTAAAAACACTTTATTTAAATATACTTTATAACATTGAAATTTTAAAACTACTTTAATACTTTATCAATATATATATTTTAAAATAAAACCATTTATAAATACAAACTAAATTTCCCTCTTTAAAACATAATACCAAATCACTTTTATATAATTACTACAATAATAGATTTTTGAAAGTACTACGTTAGACTTTAACATTTAGAAATAATCAATTTTCTAAAATATGTTTTTTTTAAACATATTAAAACTTTTAACTTATATTTAAAATTGCCTTGGAAAACGTACTTGGCTATCCAAGGAAATACACTTCTCTTCACAACTTTTAAAAATAAATCAACATTTATTTTTAAACCAATTCATATCCCTTTATAAATTCCCACCTTGAATTTATATTCTCAAATATTCCCTGATATTCCATTTCACTTTATAAACCCAGTTTATAAATTTCAAAATCTCACTTCTCTTTTAAATTCCAAATCCCAAAGTATTTAAATCAAATTTATAATTGATTTCCCAATTTATTTTACTTTGAAATAAATTTCCTTACTTAATCCATTTATTTCCAAATTCATTAACTTCCAGATTTTATTTCTCATTATGATTTAAAATCTTTAAACTGAACACAAGTTTCAGATTTCCCAATTTCTTTCTTTCTTTTTAATTACATTTAAACATTGAATTAAAATAAATTATTTATTCCTTTAAATAATATCACATAAGTTTTCTTTAAATTCAATATTTCTCTGTTTATTCAAAATTCCTCTTTTCCATATTTATTAGAATTTTGGAAATCACTTTTATTCTTAATCAGATTTATTCTCAAATTTATTCCAAACTCTTTATAATTATTTTACTTAAGAATTTACTCTCTTATTTCTTTTCAAAAATTCCATTCTAGAGATTTTGATAATTCAGCACATCCAAATCGGTCCAACCAAACCATAACATCCAATTATCCATATAATTCATCACAGGATATCAAAAATCATATCACAGAATATTTAACAAAATTAAATATTTTGAGGAATCCAGTTGGATCCCTCCAACCTGTTTCCCTGCATCCACAGACGTTAGCACAATACCAATTTCACTTCAAAGTGGAATATCGCGGTATATGGGTTTTATAAAATATCATCCGCTATTATGCGGCGCATAGGGTCTCATCCGCTATATAAATGCGGGAATATCAACAACTCAAATATATACATATGCCAATATGTATATATGGCTATATACTACTATATATATATCATACCAATCAATCCAATCATTCACAAATATTTAAATTTAACTATTTAAATTTAAAGTAAAGCCAGATGAGTGAGATTAACTCACCTTTGACCTTTTGTTTGGCAATCCAATCCAAACCAGCATGTTCTTCATTATTTTTGACCTTGAACAACATTAAATGTTTTATTAATATTCGACCTAACCAAACAATTTATTATCATTTAGCAAATTTACTTAACTAACTTTTATATAAACCCTTATATATGTTTCCAAGGTTCTATATATATACTATTTTTTTATATGTATGTACCCTTCTATTATATATGAAATTAGGCTTTCTTCAGTAAATAACAAAACTGTAGTTTTGTTTTGTTACAGTAAACTTCCTTTAATAAAATATCTCTATATACCTTACTGTAATGTTTATTTATTTTCCTCTATATCAATTTAAATCTGATTTTATATGAAATGTCACATTTTAAAATTCTATATTTCCAAAATCTTACATATATACTTGTTTATTTTATTATTACAAAAATCCTTTATGTACAAAATTTTCTTATGTCTGTCTGTCTAAATTTTTAAATTTAGATAGGTATATGTACATTCTGATTTACTATACCTTTATGAACTTAATTAAAACTGAAATAACAATACCTTCACTGCCGAGTTCAAAATAGAACGAAACCCTAGCTCGACGTCTCCAGCTCGCCGACCCTCAGACGCGAATCCCAAACCACCCTCTCCACCAAAACGCCCTTACTTCGAAACCCACCAATCTGATTTCGACGCCTAAAAACTCGAGGACCCCAAGGCTACGGCTCGAATTCATCTCGTCGCCAGAACACGTCTTGAACCCGACCTCCTCGACAACGCGAAACCCTCAAATCTCGGCCTCGATTATACCTCGCGTACACGAGCCACTCGAGATTCAGACGTCACCCTAAAGTCGTGACTCCGACCGTCAACGTGAGCTCGGTCGAACCCCCTGCCTCCATAGCATATGAACGTGATTGTTTCCAATACTTGAATTTGATTTGAGGAGCTCGGTTTCGATTTTTGAAAGAGGGAGCACGCGGTTGAATACAAGAGGTAAATAGGGAGGGAACGAACAATTGAAAGGGAAGAAGTATCGGCCCTGATTTTGTTCTTCAATTTAAAGGAGGAAGGAGAGGCCATTTGTTTCAATTGAACTGAGACGAGCCTTAGATTTTTGAAGAACGAAAGTGGAAACGTGATTTAACTTATAGGAGCAGCGTACGAAGGAAGCTAGGTCGGCTGATTAATGATAAAGTTAGCATTGATTTGATTTGTTACTTATCTATTCAAAATATCTTGTTTTCATATCTTAAGGTTTTGAACCACTATTTAAGCGTACTGCCTAGCATTTATAATGTTATACCCCATTTCGAATACAACGGGAAAATGTTCTGAGCCCTAACTCGATTGTATGGAGAAAATAGCTCTTTAAATTGACTGTTTGAATTTAAATTTTTCGATATAAATCTCAGCACGTTTACCTCTCGTACGATCACACGACAATTCCCATCACTACGAAAATTGAAATCCGATAATAATACAATATCACGGATCCAATGGAACTGGTTTCGTTAAATTCCGAGACTGTGCCTCGGAAGGCTATTTTTAAATTCAATTCAAAACAGTATATCTTTAAAACTGAACAAAACACTTTTAAATTCAATTTTAAAAGTTCTATTACCTTCAGCATTATAAATATGAATTTTCCGAGCTTCCAAAATATTTTTAATTAGCTTAGAATACCAGATTTAACATTTTACCCAACTCCACATCATTTAATTTAATAATTAAATTACTCACAAAACAGCGATATTTGAAATTTAAGTTTATAATTAATCTCTGAATATTTAAAATTAATTAAATATTTCAATTTCAAATGCTTAAAAATTCCGGGTCGTCACATAACCCGTAGCGGAGTAATTAGGTAATTTCAAAAAAAAAATTACCTTTTGAATCTTTATTCAACTTATGTAGTCTAATTCATTTATAACTTTTCAAAATTTTCTATTAAATAAAATCAATATTTTATTTAAATTTTTAAATAAAGTTTTATTTTATATAATTTGTACTATATAGATATATGCGTATCATATACATATGTGCATGTGCAACAAGGTAACACGTACATGGTTTGACATGGCCATATGTAGATGTTTGGCTTTTTACACATAACGAACATGTTAGACCCTTATGTATACAAATGGATAGTCTAAATGCATTTATATACGTGCATAAAATTGTTTATATATACATATATATATATTTATGTATGTATGTATGTATGTATGTATGTATGTTTGTATATGTATATGTATATAGGTTAAAATATAATTATATAATTATTATAAAATATTAGTTGTAAATTATTTACATAAATCATTAATTAAATACATATACATATATATACATATGAATAAACATAATTAAATTATAAAGTTATTTTAAACATTTATTTGAAATTTTATTTAGAATACTTATAATATAAATTTTGAATCGAAATTTATAATTTTTTAATATATATTTATTTTAAATTAAATTAAATGCATACTACATATAAACATATAATTAGTTATAATTATATATATATAATTTATAATTAAAAAAATAGTGGAAATTAGCCACAAGTGCCTCTTTAGCAAGTGCAATTAGTTTCTAGGACACAAAGTTGAAATAATTACTTTCAAGGACAAAACGTAAAATAATTACTTTTTAGGACCTAAAAACCTATGAAATTATGTCCTTGAAAGTAATTGGACTGCTGACTTTGTCCTTGAAAGTAATTATTTTGCTGACTTTGGCCTTGAAAGTAATTTATTTGAATGTGTGTCCTAGAAACTAATTGGACTGCAATGTTTGTCCTTCTGGTGAAATGCCCCTAAAAATATTTTGTTGCTACTTTCGACCAATGATAAAATTGATTTTTTATTTTAATTTAATTTTCAATTTTTAAATAGGTTATTAGTTAAAAACTTATTATTAATTAATAAACTATAAGGAAATAAATTATTTATTTAAAATTTATTTTCGAAACTATAAAGTATATATTATATTATATAAAAAAATTCTAGAATTTTATATTATTGATAACTATATATACGTACATTTTATTTATATAATCAATTTTTAATTAAATAGTCATATATATATATATCCAAAAATAAATTATTATTTTTGTTATTGCCTAAAACTACACTAACAAAATTAAACTTTGTTAAGTTTTAAAATATATATTATGGTGTTAAACTTTTAAATTAGATATGATATTTAAATCCATATAATATATTATTATTCAAAATTTTGAAAATAAAAAAAAATATTTTTCAAGGTGAGAGCATGTATATAGAAATATGCATATATTTTTTATTTTAATATATACACACTTATATATATACAACCATCAGCATGTGAAATCCATCGATTACTAATTGGTGATATTTTTTACAAACAAATATACAGAACAATAATTATATAAGCATTATTATATAATTGTAAATTCGAAGAATACCTTTCACCGAAGCCCAAAGCTTGCCCGTTGAAACGAAGAAATGAACTCCTTGAATCGGATTTCAATCCCAAAGTTGCTAGCTTCTGAATTGCCTTATCACCGACGATTGTTTGATTTTAATTTGTATTTAAATTGTTTAAATAATATAGGAGAGGGAGGGGGAGAGTTCAGCCAGTAAAGAAGATGGTGGAGGTAGCAAAAAGATCTCATCTAAAGTGAGGGTTAAGATGTTTACATAAGGGAGAGGCTGGAGAACAAAAGTAGAATCAAGATCATTAAATTTCTCTTACCCATCCCTTCTTTTAAACATTCAAAATCCCTCCCTCCAAGCCATCTTACGATCGACCTCTATGTTCCTTTCATAGTCGAAAATAGCATGCCCTATATGTGCCTCAAATCCATTTCAAGCCCAAAAAATATTTACTGCATTTAAATCCAATTTAAAAGCGTATCGACATTGAATATCGATTAGTGTTTGTATAAATATTATATGCATACAATTTAATATTGTTCAATACACATCAAACAAAATTTTATAATTAATATTTCATAAATATTAATTAATTTAATTAATTATAACAATTACAAATTAATTAAATCAAGTGAAAAACGAGTATTCTACATTTCGGTTGTGTGACTCTTAGTTGTAAATTTGTTAAGTAATTAATATCGAACAATTCGAATATTAAAGTTCACACTTCACTTAGCAGGTGGTGTGACATTATGGTCAAATTTATCGCTTATTTAGTTTTGAAAAAAATCCAATTTTAGTTTATTAAGAGTTACCTGGTAGTGACAATTAATTATACCAATTCTCTTCGTCAAAACTGTATCATTTTGGACTTATGGCATTTGGTATGGTCCAAATTCCAATATCATCCATATTCAACTCTACATTCCAAACACAAAGTCCTTTGCTCAATAATAACAATTATTATTAATTGTACTACTTTGGCCAAAGGCGTCGACTTTGAGTTGACATCAGTTGGCCGTGATATTAACCTCATATAACTTAGAAGATAAATCCTCTCTTGAATAGTGTTTCACTTCCAATACTTCCACTCGACCAAACTATTGTCGTTCGACGGACGTTGTGTCACGATTTAACTATAATCAAAATGAAGCTTCCATATTGAAGGTTGACAGTATTCCCAAGTCAAGAGAACTGTGTAATTTTATCGCATCGATATTTTCTATTTGACCTTAGTTATATTACCCAACAGAAAACTATCGAGTGAGTCATTTCATAGTTACCGAATAACTAACAGTACGTAACCCCTTAGTGCCCCCCAATAGTCTTGAGTAATACACTGCCTAACATTTGAAGAGCGTTATGTATTCTAATCTCAACGGATGTACCGATATCCAGTCTCGATACATCTTGGCTTGGAATATTTGAAATAGTATGTCTAATTTCATTATGATTAATTACTCATGGTTATAACACTTTGTAACTACTACTACAAAACAAAAAATTTATGCATTTTATATTAAATAAACTTTTAGCTAAATTAATTTATTAATATAACACATTATATCAAGTATATAATAGAAAAAGAACACCTTTTATTCTGAACATGATTGGTTATCGAGTTAGATATATGTAACGATTACATAATTGCACTTAAGGTATACCCCTAACTCTATTAATCTTCCACTTGCACTTGGGGTCAATTATGGAATCTCTATCATATCCCTTTAAATTTTGATGAGAACCAATCAAGCAAGTCCCTTTATGAATGGATCTGCTATGTTGTTTTGATTATCTACTCTGTCAATTAACTTTCTTCAATGCTGATAAACTACTTTTATCACATGGGACTATTAGGAGTATGTTTCTTGACTTCTATTAAGCTCCTATCATTATTTTATTATCGTATAAAAATAATGTAGTAATCTCGGTACTTGAAATCACCCCTAGCTCAGTTATAAATTTCTTCATACACACACACACACTGCTTTTATTGTGGTGTTATACAAGGCGATGTATTTAGCCTTTTCCTCGAATCAACCACAATGTTTTGTTTGGAACATTTCCTACTTAAAGCTTCTTAATTATGGTTTGAACCATGAATTTGATATTGACATATTATACTCAATATCATTTTGAAGTTAGAGCCCAAAGACTCATTCATAAGTAGTTTGTTGTTTCTGTAACAATTCTCTAGCATTTCATAAATACTTGAGAACACTCTAACCTACCATTTAGTGATCTCAATTTGGATTTGATATTTGCTTCATGCATCAAAACCATAAGCAAATTACTATAATGTAGACAATACAACATCTATGAGAATTCCTATTATCAATACATAAGGAATCCATCTTACATGTTCTATATTAAATATTTTAATGATATGTCTGCATTTCTTTAGGACATTCCCAACAACCTTTATACTTATTATAAAAAATATAATTTAAAAATCCAATAATGAGTATTAAACAACCAAACTATTACTATTTTAATATATGTACATCATTAACAATCAGCAGTATGTTGTTTACCTTTTCAGAAATATTTTACTACCTTTAATAATTCTTTCTTATGGACACACGCTTTCTCTGCATTTTGACTAAAAATCAAACATTTTGACATTTCTATATAAATACTTATTCAATTCTGATGCTTATAGAATGATACTTTCGTACCATTTCTTGGATCATATCCAAAACCCACATACTCAATATCGCTCCCACTGACTTTGAGATACTTTGGTTGTTATGTATAAAAAGTCTATTCTAAATCATTATTTAGAATTTTCCATTTCAACGCATATGTACCAAAACACAAAGTCAAACCAAGCAATAATTTTATGACTAATCCAATATATCTTAAGCACGCTGAATTACAAATCTATTATGCAAATTTCAGTAATTAAAATTTACGATGTTATTCTTATCAACGTTGCTCATTATATACCAACTGCATTATTCTTGCTCTCGAAGACACATTTACGATCGATGGATCATACCCCTTCGGGTACAACTACCAAAATCATATTTTGATAACGTACTTGGAATCCACTTCGGATTTGCGCATTATACCATATCGTGGAGTCAATACTGTTAATGATTTAATTAAAAGCCGAGGGTTATCTTTCTAAAATTGATAAAAAAACTCATAGTTTCTCTTCAATATGCAAGAATATTTATTAGACATTGTGATGCATTGTATTCATTTAGGTTTGGTTCACTTTATTTCATCCTTGTAATCAGTTTCATCTTTGGATCGTATCCAAATCCATTTTACTACCAATAATTTCTAAAAGAAATTTCTTCGCTACAAAGTTGGTATTTCTTGAAACATCAATTGTTTCTTAGTTCAATGGAATGGATATTCATAAAAAAAATTATGAACTTCCTTGTAACGACCGCCCATGACCCCTGCACTGAACATAGAAATAGTGTGCTATAAAGTGTGCCAGGCAGCCATGGACGATTGCCAAGGTTAAGTTAAAACAGCAGAATCTATCGTATAACTCACAGCGCATGGATAAAATACAATAGAAAGTATATATAGTGAAGCTTTACAGAACAGAATCTCTATTAAACCTCATAATAGTTTGGTACAACATCTGAATAGTCAATACATCAGCCTCACTACATATCACTCAGAGAAAATACAAGCAGCGGAACATCCAGTACATATAGTAAGAAAATAATATGCAAGCCTCCAGCTCGTCTTCGTCATCAGCATCGTCGGAAACTAAGAACAGCACCTGTCACCTGCTACCTAGTCTGCCCATCCCAAAGCGGATGAACAGCCCAAGGTAATAAGAGTAGAACATAAAACCTTGAGTCAGACAACAGTCTTAGTGAGCGGTAAATTAACTAACAACATATCAAAAGAGCATAAAGGTAAAATGAATAGGAATCCAACCCTTCCACTCCACCTCTTTCTACAGTTATAGCCCCCAGACACACACTAAGCAGAAGTAAACATAGCAAAGCAGACATTTAAAGTAAAGCAATTATCACTCGAGTCAAGGGAGATGTTTTCCAAGTACAAACCCCCAAGGCCTAAACCAAGATCAGATAAGCACCCAGAAAATACCACTCTTGAGACCGAATGACAATACAACCAAACATCCATGACTCTGGCTATCACTGTTATCATTGCTTCGATACCACCGTTAATTGAATGACCGGCACATTCTTTCAGCCGTCCGTCAAGGGTTAATGGTAACCCCGGTTCTAGACATAACTCTGCACGTCGTCGTAGCCCGTGCCTAGGACTATCGAATCTGCCCAGAGTACTCGACTACAATCATAGTCTTTAGGGACTATCGAATCTGCCCAACGTACTCTTTCTTTGAGCCTGCTAGAACCTTCAACAACGATGAAATCTCAGCCTTCTAGTCATCCTCCTCGACGACTATTTCCATACTAGCTCAAGCGCCTCTCGAGCAAACCATTATCCTCTAACTCGAACCATTTCACCGAGTCATCAACATGCTTGGAGTGATCCCGTTTGGATTAAACCAAGGCTATCTCATATCATGCCTCGCTTTATCTCATCATAGCAAAGCCTCATCTCAACATCATCATCATCAAATCTATCCATATGAGCTTCATCATCCGCTACATATGCCACGAGCAGCTTTTCCAATTCAAGAGCCTTTCCCTTAGCTTTTGAATCATCTTCGACCATCTTGTCTAAATCAAATCATCAATCAACTAATTCATAACAATCAATCAAGTCAATCATTAATCCAAGTAATCAAGCATTCAAATATGATCTAATTAACAATTATAACAATAATGGCAATCTTGTAAATAAAGAGTCCAAATCTAACAAGTATGAAACGTGAGCAATATCTCTACAACTTGATGAATGAACTTGCATAAGTTAACATGAAGTAAAATGAATGCCAAATCATCATGAACAATAGATCTATACTTAAGTTTAAGAAAATGCATGGAAATCACTATTTTAACACCAAATCAAGACAACAATCCGATATACTCCTTTGGATCCGTGTGAGAGATAACCACCACTCACCAAATCACCTAAACACCTCAAAAGCAACACACTTCAGATCTGGACAGCGAAGAATCTAACTCGATCTATCAAAACTCCGCTTCAAATGATGAAATCTCTCTTCGATGGATGAAGATCTTCAATCTAAGCTCTTGCATCTTCGATTTGGATGGAAGGAATGACAAGATTAGAGTGGAGGAAAGAAGTGAAGAAGTGTAGAACTCGAGCTCTCAAAATGGCAGGACTTCGTCGCTTCAAAATCCGGATCCCAAAAAGTGAAGAAATGGACGTGTATTTATAGGCTGAAATCCCTAAGTCGTTTGCTCGCTATTAGGTCGTCCACGACCTAAGAAACCCCATGACTTAAGACCTACGACCTAACACTCACGCGACCTAACAACAACGCAAGTGCGCGACCTAACACTCACGCGCGGCTTAGCGACTTAACGCTACACGACCTAACTGAGATGCCGACCTAACACTCACGCGACCTAACAACAACCCAAGTGCGCGACCTAACACTCACGTGCGACTTAGCGGCCTAATTAAACACAGCAATCCACCTTAGGTCGCTCACGACCTAACTATAACAAGCCTTAACTCGTCCACGACCTAACTCTCTTAGGTCGTTAACTCACACAGTCTACTAGGACGCTATTCCTATGCTGCTAACCCCTAGGTCGGTAACCTTCTTAGGTCGGTCCATTTATTAAGTCGCCAACTTCCTATAGGTCGCTCAAATCCTTAGGTCACCAACTTCCTATAGGTCGCTCAAATCCTTAGGTCGCCAACTTCCTATAGGTCGCTCAAATCCTTAGGTCGCCAACTTCCTATAGGTCGCTCAAATCCTTAGGTCGCCAATTCCTGTAGGTTGCTAACTCTTAGGTCGTCCACTACCTTAAGTCGCCAACTTCCTTAGGTCGCTCCAATCCCTTAAGTCGCTCACTAGACCTAACTATTACTCGACCTAAGCCACCACACGACCTAACTTCTACACGACTTATCCCATAATCCTTAAGTCGCCAACTTCCTTAGGTCGTCTACCCCCTTAAGTCGCTCCACGACTTAACCTTCTTCATGACCTAAGTCCCATCACGAACAAACTCTTTAGGTCGCTCAAATCTCTTAAGTCGTCCCAAACTTCTATACGACCTAAGCTACTACACGACTTAAGCTTCAAACGACTTAACAATACAATCGATCTAATGACAACAGATTTACGATGTTTCAATCCGTAAAAATACGGGTCGTTACATTCTCTCCCCCTTAGGAATTTCGCCCCCGAAATTCCAAGCAAACAAGAGCAATCAAAACTCTTCTGCATGCCTACCATTCATAGCAATCAACAAACCATGCGTCCAATTCTAGCCTAGCATGCAGAATTCTAAAACTAGAACAAGTTACAATGTCGTGAGATGACACGACACCTTATAGCCATACCTCGAAGAGTTCAGGATGAGCTGCCTTCATCCTCTCTTCCACCTCCCATGTACAGTCGTTAACATCATCACTCCATTGTATCTTGAGCAACCTAACTACCTTCCTCCTAAGCTGTTTCGTGTCAGTTTCCACAACACGAAGCGGCTTACGAGGTCTCTTATCGACCGGATCAATCTCAAAATCTTCACAGCTATCTGCAGAAACTACTGTTTTCGAGTCGTGCACATACTTCCGTAGATACGATACATGAAAAACATTGTGCACACCCGCCATCTTTTCTGGTAACTCCAATTTGTAGGCAAGCTTTCCAATTCGCTCGATGATCGGGAATGGTCCAACAAATCTCGGAGTCAATTTTCCTTTCTTCCCGAATCGAATAACATTCTTCATTGGAGAAATCTTCACAAAAACCATATCACCTATGCCGAATTCCAAATCCTTACAACGCTTATCGGCATAATATTTCTGACGGTCTTGGGCTACCTTCATTCGTTGCCGAATGATCTCTATGAAATCCGAAGTCTGTCGAATCATCTCTGGCCCAAGTATCAGCTTTTCTCCTGTTTTTAACCAACATGTCGGAGAGTTACACGGTCTTCCATACAATGCTTCATACGGTGCCATACCATTGCTTGACTGGTAACTATTATTATACGAAAATTCCACCAAATGAAGATGATCTTCCCATGATCCTCCGAAATCCAAAACACAAGCTCTAAGGAGATCTTCCAAAACTCGATTGACTCTCTCGGTCTGACCATCTGTTTGGGGGTGATAAGCTGTACTCAAACACAACTCGGTTCCCAAAACTTCCTGGAAGCTCTTCCAAAATCCACTAGTAAACAATGGGTCTCGATCACTCATTATACTCTTCGGAATACCATGGAATCGAACTATCCACTTAACATACAGCTCAGCCAACTTTGATGCAGTCCTAGTTGATCGAACAGGAATGAATCTTGCACTCTTAGTCAGACGATCTACGATGACCCAAATCCCTTCATTTCCCGTTCTTGTTCTAGGTAACCCATCGATAAAATCCATCGATATTTGCTCCCACTTCCATGTAGGAACTTCTAATGGCTAAAGCAATCCACTTGGCTTCTTCTGTTCGGCTTTTACCAACTGGCAGTTCATGCACTTGGAAATAAAATTTCCAACATCCTTCTTCATACCTTCCCAGTAATAGGTTCTCTTCATATCCCGATACATCTTATTTCCACCTGGATGAATTGTCAACTTCGAGTGATGACTTTCCTTCAGAACTTCATTTCTCAATTCATCTATATCGGGAACAACTAGTCGTCCTTGCTTCCGAAGCCAACCCTCTCGATCGACCTCGAATCCTTTATCCTTTTCTGGGTCCAATCCAGATTCCAAATCACGGATAATCTTGATAAGCTTATCGTCTCGCTTTTGGCTCTCGCCAATTCTTTCCACAAGAGTAGGTCTTATTGATAAGTTTTTCAACATCTCAGGTTCCAATTCACATCTAGGCCTGAAGTCAAATCCAGCCAAATACTCGAGACTCTTCCATTCTGAAAACATGGCTCCCAATCCTGCATGTCTTCGACTCAACGCATCTGCCACTGCGTTACCCTTTCCCGGAGTATAGGCTATACCAAAATCATACGATGCTAAAACCTTTAGCCATCGTTGCTGCCTAAGATTCAAATCCTTTTGGGAGAAAAGATACTTCAACGACTTATGATCTGTAAACAACTCGAATCGAACTCCCAATAGATAATGTCTCCATATCTTCAGAGCAAAAACAATCGCCGCTAACTCCAAATCATGAGTCGGATAATTCCTTTCATGCGGCTTCAGTTGTCGACTTGCATACGCAACAACTTTACCCTTCTGCATCAGCACTGCTCCAAGTCCGGTACCACATGCATCGGTGTAAACCACCATCTCATCATTTCCACTTGGAAAGTTGGAATAGTCAAAACAGGAGCACTTGTCAGTCGCTCTTTCAGGATTCCGAAAGCTTGCTCACACTTAGCATCCCATCTGAATACTTGGTTCTTTTTCGTCAATCCTGTTAATGGTGTAGCTACCTTGGAAAAGTCTTTGATAAATCAACGATAGTATCCTGCTAATCCAAGAAAACTTCTCACATCAGATGCATTCTTAAGTCTACCCCAATCCTGGATTGTTGCTACCTTGGCGGGATCAACCGCTATTCCGCTTCCAGAGATAATATGGCCTAAGAACCTCACTTCGTTCTTCCAGAAGTGACACTTCGAAAACTTAGCCTTCAGCTGATGTTTCCGTAAGATTTCCAAAACAATACGCAAGTGCGTCTTGTGCTCTTCTTCAGTTCTGGAATAAATCAAAATATCATCCACGAACACTAGTACGAACTTGTTCAACTGATCTCTGAACACTCTATTCATAAGATCCACAAAATATGCTGGTGCATTGGTCAATCCAAACGGCATTACCAGCCACTCAAAGAAACCAGATGGTGTCCTGAAAGCAGTCTTCGGCACACTATCCCTAGCCACTCTTAACTGGTGAAATCCCGTTGCCAAATCCATCTGAGAAAACACCTTAGCTTCGTGAAGCTGATCAAACAAGTCGTCTATTCTCGGCAATGGATACTTGTTCTTCTTAGTCACTTTATTCAGCTCACGATAATCCACACACAACCTCAACGATCCATCTGCTTTGGTTGCGAACACAACTGGTGCACCCCATTCGGACACACTACGCCGAATGAATCCTTTCTGTAAAAGATCGTCAACTTGCACCCTCAACTCTTGCTGTTCCCTAGGCGCCATCTGCCTAAGAGGCATCACAACAGGTCTGGCTCCTTCAACTAGATCGATACGAAACTCGATCTCCCTATGCGGCGGTAACCCTTTGACCTCATCAAAGACATCCTCAAATCCATTAGCGATTGGCACAAATGACAGTCCATCCCATGGAACAACTAGCGAATACATGAAGCTCATGAAGACGCCTTCCTCATGCTTACATTGTATCATAACCTTTCGCCCCTCCACATTCTTGACTGTCACCTCCAACCTTTCACAATCAACCTTTGCCGCATACTTCCTAAGTCAGTCCATACCCAAAATAATTCCGAACCCCGCAAAGTTCAGAACAAAACAATCACAAACAAAAGAGCAATCATGACTCGATACAGTCAGACCACGGCATAGCATACACAAACAAGACGAACCCCCAACTGGATTAGTCACAACCAATGGCCTATCAACAATATCCGGTTCTAAACCCAACCGGCCTACAAGTTCATTACAAACAAAAGAATGCGACGCCCCAGTATCAAATAACACTCTAACTAGAACACCACATATGGAAAGAGTACCTTGAACCACCACACTCTTTCCTTTCTCTTCAACGATAGGAGCTTTTGAAGATGATGGAACAGCCCCCAAAGCATAAGCTTGCACAATCTGCTTGTCCTTCCGTGGTTCCGGACAATTCTTCCTAATATGCCCCGGTTTGTCACGGTTGTGGCACTTCACCGGCACCTTCGGATTCTTGCAATCTCTAGAGAAATGACCCTTCTGCTGACAATTGTAGCAGGTTACTTCGCCCTTCGGCTTCTTCTGGCCATCCTTACCCTTTTGCTGCTGCTGCTTCCTCTTCTTGTTTCCACCCTGCTGTGGTCTAGACTCTTCCTTGGTCACAGCAACAACAGACCTTTCCTTAGGAAACAGATTCTCGTGCCTGAGAGCTTTCTCCACAAGCTTCTCAAATGGATCGTCCAAATGATCCACCAACTGCCTCCCAAGATAACTGTCCAAGCCTGTCACAAACTTCTCATTCTTCTGGTGAAGATTCAATATACGACCTGGCATACTTGGACAAAGCTTCAAACTCAGAAACATACTCAAGAACTGGTCCCCCACCCTGCTTGAGCTCCACAAACTTCTTGAATAGAACAGACTTCTGAGCCGTAGAAATGAACTTAGCTTCAAATCTGGCTTGGAATTGCTCCCAAGTAATTTCTTCCTCTGGAGTATCAATGTTGATAGAGTTCCACCAGTCAGAAGCTCTCCCTTGAAGTTGTCTTGATGCTAGCTTCCTTTTGGTTGCATCCTCGATTCCCAAGTCACCAAAGATCCTTCTACAAGCATCTATCCATCTCTGAACTTCAATGGTTGACTCTGTTCCCAAGAAAACCTTTCCTCCAAGAGCAGTATAGTCTTTACACAGCTTGGCAAAATCCACCGGTTTTGGAGTTTGAACTTGAACTCCAACATCTACTGATGGCCCCGGAGCTGGCATCCTTCTCATGATCGAAGTCATCATAGCTTCGAACATAGCAACATAATCAGCAGCCCCCTTAGTAGCACGGCCTTCCCTAGCAGCTGGTCTCCCTCTTCGACTCATTCTTAATATCTATAAAAAGGAATGATTAATGCACCTTGATAACAACTGCATAAAGGACTCACACACTTCTAAGCTACTATATTATATATAGTAATCATCCATCAAAATACAATTACGTCTCTCATACGTAGTTACGTCAGCGAGCGTTGGGTAAAATCGATTAACCAAAGCTCTAATACCAAATGTGACGACCGCCCATGACCCCTGCACTGAACATATAAATAGTGCGCTGTAAAGTGTGCCAGGCAGCCATGGACGATTGCCAAGGTTAAGTTAAAACAGCAGAATCTATCGTATAACTCACAGCGCATGGATAAAATACAATAGAAAGTATATATAGTGAAGCTTTACAGAACAGAATCTCTATTAAACCTCATAATAGTTTGGTACAACATCTGAATAGTCAATACATCAGCCTCACTACATATCACTCAGAGAAAATACAAGCAGCGGAACATCCAGTACATATAGTAAGAAAATAATATGCAAGCCTCCAGCTCGTCTTCGTCATCAGCATCGTCGGAAACTAAGAACAGCACCTGTCACCTGCTACCTAGTCTTCCCATCCCAAAGCGGATGAACAGCCCAAGGTAATAAGAGTAGAACATAAAACCTTGAGTCAGACAACAGTCTTAGTGAGCGGTAAATTAACTAACAACATACCAAAAGAGCATAAAGGTAAAAGGAATAAGAATCCAACCCTCCCACTCCACCTCTTTCTACAGTGATAGCCACCAGACACACACTAAGAAGAAGTAAACATAGCAAAGCAGACATTTAAAGTAAAGCAATTATCACTCGAGTCAAGGGCAATGCTTTCCAAGTACAAACCCCCAAGGCCTAAACCAAGATCAGATAAGCACCCAGAAAATACCGCTCTTGAGACCGAATGACGATACAACCAAACATCCATGACTCTGGCTATCACTGTTATCATTGCTTCGATACCACCGTTAATTGAATGACCGGCACATTCTTTCAGCCGTCCGTCAAGGGTTAATGGTAACCCCGGTTCTAGACATAACTCCGCACGACGTCGCAGCCCGTGCCTAGGACTATCGAATCTGCCCAGAGTACTCGACTACAATCATAGTCTTTAGGGACTATCGAATCTGCCCAACGTACTCTTGCTTTGAGCCTGCTAGAACCTTCAACAATGATGAAATCTCAGCCTTCTAGTCATCCTCCTCGACGACTATTTCCATACTAGCTCAAGCGCCTCTCGAGCAAACCATTATCCTCTAACTAGAACCATTTCACCGAGTCATCAACATGCTGGGAGTGATCCCGTCTGGATTAAACCAAGTCTATCTCATATCATGCTTCGCTTTATCTCATCATAGCAAAGCCTCATCTCAACATCATCATCATCAAATCTATCCATATGAGCTTCATCATCCGCTACATATGCCACGAGCAACTTTTCCAATTCAAGAGCCTTTCCCTTAGCTTTTGAATCATCTTCGACCATCTTGTCTAAATCAAATCATCAATCAACTAATTCATAACAATCAATCAAGTCAATCATTAATCCAAGTAATCAAGCATTCAAATATGATCTAATTAACAATTATAACAATAATGGCAATCTTGTAAATAAAGAGTCCAAATCTAACAAGTATGAAACGTGAGCAATATCTCTATAACTTGATGAATGAACTTGCATAAGTTAACATGAAGTAAAATGAATGCCAAATCATCATGAACAATAGATCTATACTTAAGTTTAAGAAAATGCATGGAAATCACTATTTTAACACCAAATCAAGACAACAATCCGATATACTCCTTTGGATCCGTGTGAGAGATAACCACCACTCACCAAATCACCTAAACACCTCAAAAGCAACACACTTCAGATCTGGACAGCGAAGAATCTAACTCGATCTATCAAAACTCCACTTCAAACGATGAAATCTCTCTTTGATGGATGAAGATCTTCAATCTAAGCTCTTGCATCTTCGATTTGGATGGAAGGAATCACAAGATTAGTGTGGAGGAAAGAAGTGAAGAAGTGTAGAACTCGAGCTCTCAAAATGGCAGGACTTCGTCGCTTCAAAATCCGGATCCCAAAAAGTGAAGAAATGGACGTGTATTTATATGCTGAAATCCCTAAGTCGTTTGCTCGCTATTAGGTCGTCCACGACCTAAGAAACCCCATGACTTAAGACCTACGACCTAACACTCACGCGACCTAACAACAACGTAAGTGCACGACCTAACACTCACGCGCGGCTTAGCGACTTAACGCTACACGACCTAACTGAGATGCCGACCTAACACTCACGCGACCTAACAACAACGCAAGTGCGCGACCTAACACTCACGTGCGACTTAGCGGCCTAATTAAACACAGCAATCCACCTTAGGTCGCTCACGACCTAACTATAACAAGCCTTAACTCGTCCACGACCTAACTCTCTTAGGTCGTTAACTCACACAGTCTACTAGGACGCTATTCCTATGCCGCTAACCCCTAGATCGGTAACCTTCTTAGGTCGGTCCATTTCTTAAGTCACCAACTTCCTATGGGTCGCTCAAATCCTTAGGTCGCCAACTTCCTATAGGTCGCTCAAATCCTTAGGTCGCCAACTTCCTATAGGTCGCTCAAATCCTTAGGTCGCCAATTCCTGTAGGTTACTAACTCTTAGGTCGTCTACTACCTTAAGTCGCCAACTTCCTTAGGTCGCTCCAATCCCTTAAGTCGCTCACCCGACCTAACTATTACTCGACCTAAGCCACCACACGACCTAACTTCTACACGACTTATCCCATAATCCTTAAGTCGCCAACTTCCTTAGGTCGTCTACCCCCTTAAGTCGCTCCATGACTTAACCTTCTTCACGACCTAAGTCCTATCACGAACAAACTCTTTAGGTCGCTCAAATCTCTTAAGTCGTCCCAAACTTCTATACGACCTAAGCTACTACACGACTTAAGCTTCAAACGACTTAACAATACAATCGATCTAATGACAACAGATTTACGATGTTTCAATCCGTAAAAATACGGGTCGTTACATTCCTTATATATAAAATGGATTTGGTTTTTAGTTTATTTTACTATGTTCAAAACATAAATTGGTCATCTAATGATTATCATTCCCAAAATTCTTTTGGGTGATTCACACAAGATCACTCAAGTACAATTATTACGTGTAGTCTTTCGACTCATGTAACCTACCAACTCCTTGGCCTAGGATATATTGGGGTTTCTTTTAAACTCTTATCTTATATGATTTTGTAAACTATTCTTTAGATGAAATTAATTTTAATCTTTTTTATTACTCTTAAGTACACGACGTTACAAAAAGAAGTCAACTCAACATCACTTGCAATACTTCTTTCACCCAAGTTCGTTTACTCCTTATCGATATATCATTATGTATCATAGGAAGGAGTGACTTTTGCGACTGAATTGCTATTCATTTTTAAGTACATTCGGAACTCTTTCCAATATACTCACCAATTCAATCAAATCAAATCATTTTTATTTTTATTGCACGATATTTTATTAACTTTCATTTTATATTATATGAACTCATCATTAACTTATAACTTATGTATCATATACATATGTTTATGCTTGTGATAATTCATTGGTGAATGCAACAAAGTACATGGTACAGTTTCGGAATTAATACAATTTCAATTGCATATACTTATATGTATCAATCCGTGGAGTTCATCAACTCGTATAATGCTTCCACTGAATGGTTTTTTTCCCCTTAATTGTTTGAGATATAATTTACTAGTACCATATGATTCATAATCATATAATAAAAAAATTATTTCTACAAATTATGGCTTAGTACATAATTCCAAAATAATTGCAAATAAATTTAGATACCTCTGTATTTTTCGATGCATTACAAATACAAGTACTATAGTTTTATTTTATGATGAATATTCATAATATTCATATTGAAATAAAACTATGTCTATTTTTCAACTAGTACTGAAAAATAATAATTATTTCATAAATAATGTTTGGTACGTTTTACGAAAATAATTTTTGCAACTTGATGCGACCAATAAGTGTTGTATGGCATGCTGCCATTATTTCCTCCATTACTATAATAGCGTATGAAATACAAATCTCCATTTAACCACTTAATATAGGTTATTTATTTCATTTACTGTTACTGGTTTACAATCGAGAATTTTTAGATCAAGTATCATAAATTCAAAGAAATTAATATCACAGAAAAAATTTCTATGTGAAATCCTTTTGGAATAGATATCATATTTCTTATTCCTTGTCAAGTATCTATTATTGTTTTACAATTCTCATTTTCGAATTTCTTTTTGAAGCAGAAGTGACCATTCATTCTCTTCATCCCAACTATGCCTTAGGTTATATTCACTCATATATTTGATTTCCTTTCTAAATAGTTGAACCATTTAAAAGAAATACTTACTACTATATCATAACGAATTCTTTACAAAAGTGCATTTAGTCATCCTTAACTTTTAAGGATATCAAATAAACTATAAATTACTCTTTACATAAATTGATCAAATTGACATTTCAGTAATCGAACTCGTAGGTCTATCTTGTAGTTTTTGATACATTGTTACATTTAACACAATAGAATCATTATTGTAATAAACCATATTGAATACATGATCTCGTCTATGGTTTAATTTTTAATCTCGAATGAACTAATTTCATCGAGCTTTCATACATTACGAGTGGTGACCATTCACCATGTAACATTTATATGTGAAATGAATCAGATATGCATATCCTTGTATTGCTTTTAGACACGATCTTGGGCAAGTAAACATGTAAGTGACCAAGTTACAAACGTATTTAGTGGTTATATAATTAGGCACTTGCATAGGTTAACATGCTAAAATTTATTGGTAAGTATATTTTGTATTTATATTTGTGAATATAAATTCAATTTATTTGTATATTTTAATTGATAAACATTTTATCAATTATAGTGCACAAATTTATTCAATGTAGATTAGTATAACATTATGTAGAAGATGTTCTTACAATATTAGAAAGGTTAAACATTACCATATTATTTTTTTAATAAGGCTCCCATTAATCATTTATGTTTCTTCAAACCCCAAGGTGAAATATAGAAGTCTTTCAACTTCACTGGTGGGTGTTAGGACTCGTCTGTCTTGGGATTCTAACCTTGAGTTTCCTTAACAAGTCAATGGTAGATAACTCCTTATCGGTTGTATCATATACAACACCTAACTAGTGGTCCCTTGTCCTAATCTTATTTCGACCTTGAGTTTGCTCAACAAATCGAAAAAGATTATTCACTAGCAGCTACCATTTCATGATGGCCTAAGTATAGTATATGTACCTTGAGTTTGCTCAACAAATACATATAGTTATCTTACCTTGTCCGTTTAATATATTAATAATATTACACATAAATCATCTAGCTTGAGTTTACTCAACAACCAGAGAGTATGCAAGTAATTTATTAATATTAAATGGTAAGAGTACAACACTTACATTAAAGATTCATAATCTTTTAATATATTTAATTGAGTGCTATCGACTGAAGGAATAATGTATTTATTAAGAAATACCATCATGATTCAAGTGTCAAACATATCAGAAATCATGGTATACTTATTATATGTATGTATTTATTCTTTAAGTCTAATTGGGTTTCTTACTGTTTCGCCTTTAGTTTATACATTTGTACTAAATAAGTTCTATTATTATACAACTTTTATACTTTATTTAACTTATATACTATTTTATGTATAATATTATATTAATTAAACATTATTTAATTAATTTAATAAATTAATACTTTAATTAATTATTATATTATTAAATTATAACATATTACATCGAATATATATACACTATAACCTTTATAGTAATACACATATGTCTTATATATGTATGTATGTATCTATGTATGTAGGCATGTATGAATAAATTTATTAATTAACTTCTAATTGGTTAATTTAATTAAACAATTTTAATTAAGTTTTATTAGTTTCAAAATTTCTTTTATACACACATGTATACTCATATTGACTTAAACAATTAAAGACAACATAACATATAATATTATATATATTATACATATGTGTGTGTGTATAATTAATTCATTTATTTATTAATATTATTAATAAATAATAGTTTTGAAATTAATTTTATAACATTTTCAAACATTTTGAAAAATTATGTTATAACTTTTATAACATGTGTTTTATTTTAAATTTAACTTTTAAATTTAATTTTTTATTTTAATTTTTAAAACAAGTTGAAAATCTATATTATAACATTTATAATATTTTTCTTATTTAAATTGAAGTTTTAAATTTAAAACTTTTATTTTAATTTCAAATCTGATTTTGAAAATTAGCCCAAGGCCCAATTCAAATTGGGTCTTTTCTATTAAGGACCACCTTCATGCTCACCTCATCCTTTTGGGGCAGGTCAGTAGCTAGGTAAGGCAGAGAACGTGATTACTCAAACCCAACCTTAGACACTACTTTTCTAATGTAACGCCCCACTCCGAGACCCACTATAACAAAGAGTATTACGGGAGTAATACTGTCTATTAAAGCGGAGAATAGAGTATAGTGGAAGCGACCATTTGTAATCAAGCTATAACTATCTACTGAATACGTCGAAAGGATGGTATCTATATTTTTTTTTCAAGTGGTTCGACATATTCGGTAAATACTTATAACGAAATTACAAATGGCTAAAGATCTATCAGGACAAAGCATAATAATAATAAATGATAAAACATCACAGAACAGAATCACATAACAGATATAAAATCCCAGAACAATACATCGTCAATACAGATCCAAATACTATAAGTGGGTACAAAGCCACTGCCCACACATGTGGGTCAAAAATATGTACATATCAAAGTCTGAATAATAACAGAGTAGCGGAATAGTGGACAAATAAAAGCGCTATCTATCAACATAACAGATAATGTCCAAGAGGAAGCATAGAAGCTAAGTCCAAAGACCTAACCTGAAACAACTCGGTCTGACCCGAGCGAAAGCACTCGGGTCAGGCTAGCTAAACAATCAGTAATAACTGAGATATATAATAATGCGGTACATAAATAAAACAGTACTTATCCAAAGATAAGTATATTATAAACCACATGAATATAATGACGATCCCTAATCATCAATAAACAATAAAAATCTCCAAAGAGAAATCAACACCAAAGTGTAGAATAAATAAAATCACCTCATATCATCGGCGTAGCCAAAGCTATAAAAAGATGCCCATAGGCAATAATCCCAAGAGTGACCAGAGTCTGTAATCAATGCCCAAGCAAAGATCGATGCTCCAAAGAGCAATGGGGATATACTGAAAAGTCCATGAAATCCAACACTAAAAAGCAGTGTCCATAGATACTGTGAATCCACAAGGCAATCGCACTTACATCGTATGGTTCCATAGAACCAACACCGAATGGCGGTACTCGAATGGATATAAAAATCATCAAATAATACCAATATTGCACGTGCACCGACCAGAGTCGTTGTTGCCAAGTACTGTAGAGTTGTGATCGATCACTCGCACAGATGCGGAACGCGCGAGACGGCGAGATCCTTCCCAGAAGGATAAAGGCCCAGAGGCGCACGCCGAAAAATAAACTGCTCCATAGAGCAGGTGTCCAGAGACGGTTGCCCAGAGGCGTAGTGACCCAAAGGTCCAGTACTGGCTGCCCAGAGGCTAATGTGTCACTAACTTCTTGGAGAGGAACCCGTAAAGTGTTAACAATGAGTCTCATACCCCACGTTCGCACTAAACGGTTTACTAACCAATAGCAAGCTCACACTCCAAACAATAAAAAGTCCACCTCGTATCATCGGTAAACTAGACCCAAAGGTCAAAACGATCAATCGAATAGGTCGGGGATTAACCGGAAAGAAAATACACACGGTTCCATAGGCCGGAGATTTCCTAACCGTTTAAGCACCTTTCCACTTCGCTCAACGTGCTAAAAAGTGAGTGTGAGATTTTTATTATAGAAAATAATGGTGCGAAACGGATTTATAATTGATTTTTGAAATCACTTTAAAACGGCTTTTGAAAACTCTCCTATTATGGAGTAATTAATTTAATAATTAAAATAATATTATATATAATAATTTCGAAAGCCATTTAGGAGTGAAAATTTTTTTGAAAATGATTCATAAAACCCGTGTACGAAATCTAGAGACAAATCTCAAAGAAATCAATAAAACCAGAAAATCACTGAAAAATATTCTAAGTGTTTGTAAACATTCACAAACAGCTGCGAACCCAAGTTCGGCAATTTATTTGGACCAGCAAACGTTGTCCAAATGTCATGAAAATTTGCAGTCTTGTAGTCCAACATCCCTACTTTAAGATGCAAAAAGAATTTCTGGATTCCGAGTTGAGACGAAGTGGCAGCGACATCTCAAAGTTGGACCCAGAAAAAGATTCATACTGTTTACCAACAGCGACCAGAGTTCAACTTTGACACGAAATTCGAAGTATCAAACGAACTCCGATGATGCCCAAATTTTCCAGAGATGGAGTTCGGAACCCCACCTTTCCAACGAGACCAAAAACGTCGAATTCCGACTTCGGATACGATCGTGGCGGCATCGCGAAGTGGAGGTAAAAAATCTGGAAATAGAATTTATTTTTTTTTAAAAGCCCAGCCCGCCTGGGCTGAGGAAGTAATAGCAAGCCCCAGCCCATGCGGGCTGGGGAAATAGCCCCAGCCCGCATGGGCTGGGTTCAGTCAAGCCCCAGCCCGCCTGGGCTGGGGGCCCGCTTGGGCTGGGGAAACAGCCCCAGCCCACGCGGGCTGGGGTCAGACAAGCCCCAGCCCGCCTGGGCTGGGGACACAGCCCCAGCCCACGCGGGCTGGGAGGGGGGGAAAAGTGTGTGCCAGCCCACTAGGAGTTAGCCTGCTACTGGCTAGCCCAACTGAGCTAGCCTGCTGCACCTGGGCAGCAGCCTGGGTGCAACCCAGGCCTGTCCTGGTGCACTCAGAATTGGGTTTTGGCCTGTTTTCAGGCTGAAGTAATTTCCAGCCAGTTTAATATGCAGTTTTTAATGGTTTAAGGGTGTTTTTTTTAGTTTTTGGCATCAAAATTTCATCAAAATTAATCACTAATTACCATATGATGATTACTACACTATATTGAAGGAAACAAAGGCCAAAGCTTAGCATTACAAATATGTGTAGATATTATGAACCATAATTTCATCATTTTTTTATAACTAGCAATAATCACTAATAAATATTAATTACCTCAAAGAAGCAAATGATCAAATGGTTTGTGTGCACAATATCAAGCAAGCCAAAATCCTCAACCCCAAGCAAAAGATCAAGAGACTTCAAGGACCCAAAATCAAAAAAAAAACAATACAAAGATTACACAAGATGGTAGAGGTAAATAGGGATTAAGAAGGATTAGAGAATAGGTGAGATTGCATTACCTTTTGTTAAGATCCAACTAGTTTAGATATGTAGAGAAGGAGATGGGTCTTCTACCAAAGGGAGGCCATTAGTTATGCTTAGATCTAGGTTTAGGAATTATGAAGAGGAGGGTTAGGGTTTATGGAAGGGGTTTGAGGTATTATATAGAAGTGGGTAGGCTAATGGGTCATGTTAGGAGGTTTTAAAACCCATTAGTACTTAGTTTAATTTCTAAGGTTATCATGTGAACAAAATCCTAAGTGGCAACCTAGTTTTAATCAAAACCATATAATTGTCTCATTAGCCAATTAAACCAATTATCACATTTAAAAATTCCCCTTTTAAATATTAAATTCCAAAAATATTAATTTCCCCATTTTAAACCCAAAATACTTTAATTTGCAAACCAATTGCAAATTTAAATTCCCAAATTTTTGTTTAGCTCCCTTTTCAACTTAAAATCATAATTTTAATTTATTATTCGGTAATTGCAATCTCAGGGTTGTTACAGACTCCCTCCCTTAAGAAAATTGCGTCCCCGCAATTTCCTTAAATATAGAAGTCGTCTATAACATCTAATCCACAAAGGAATACAGAGGATAAAATATAGATGCTCACCCGTGCCGGAAGATGGAAGAAAACCAGGATAAGTACGCTCGATAAATTCTCTGGTCTCCCAAGTGCAGTCCTTAGGATTAGACGACCATTGAATCTTCACAAGCGGAACCTCTTTGTTTCGAAGACGTCTGATCTCCGAATCAAGCACATGAAGAGGTTGTTGCTCTATAGATAGATCGAGTGAGATCTCCAAATCGGGCACGATATGAGGCTCGATAATAGAATCAGGGTCGCGCACACACTTGCGAAGCTGAGAAACATGGAACACATCATGTATTCCAGAGAAATGAGCAGGTAGAGCCACACGATAAGCAACGGGGCCGATGCGTTCCTTAATAGGAAATGGTCTGACATAGCGAGGAGCCAACTTCCCTGTAGAGCTGAAACGCACAACCCCCTTCATGGGAGATATCCGAATAAAGACATGATCACCAATGGAGAACTCAAGAGGCTTCCTACGGTTTTCCGCGTAGGATTTCTGGCGGTCCTGTGCCTCTTTCATTCTCTGACGGATAAGAATAATCTTCTCAGAAGATTCCCGAACTGAATCTGGACCAAGAAGGAGCTTCTCGCCAGATTCTAACCAACAAGCAGGAGAGCGACATGGCCTTCTGTAGAGAGCCTCGAAAGGTGCCATGCCGATACTAGACTGAAAGCTGTTGTTGTAGGAGAACTCTACAAGCGGTAAGTGATCCTCCCAACTACCTCTAAAATCCAGAATACAACAGCGCAAAAGATCCTCTAAAACACGATTCACCCTCTCTGTCTGACCGTCGGTCTGAGGATGATAAGCAGTCGAGAGATTCAGCTTTGAGCCCAAAGCTGACTGTAGGCACTTCCAGAAGTGACTAGTAAAGATAGTATCTCGATCACAAACGATAGAGCTAGGAATGCCATGGAGTCAAACGACTTCCTTCACATAAAACTTGGCAAGCTGAGGAGCAGTCCGAGTGGACTTAATAGGAATGAATGAGCTGATTTGGTCAAGCGATCGACGATGACCCAAATAGAAGTATGACCTGACCTCGATCGAGGCAGACCGTCAATAAAATCCATGGATATCTGATCCCATTTCCACAATGGAATCTCTAGCGGCTGAAGAAGACTGGATGGACGCTGGTGCTCAGCTTTGATCTGTTGACAAGTCATGCAACGGCTTACATAACTTGCAACATCACTCTTCATGCCTTCCCAATAATATACCCGACACATATCGGCATACATCTTGCTCGAACCGGGATGGATGGTGTACTTAGTGCGTTGACACTCGTCCAGAATGTCATGCCTAAGTGATAAATCAGATGGTACCAAAATACGGTTCTTCCTGCGAAGACACCGATGAGAGTCAATAGAATAATTCGACAATGTCTCATCACTAGATCCCGACTCAAGGAGATGAATATATCGCAACAAGTCTGGATCCTGCCGCTGAGCATGGGCAATGCGATCCAATAGAATAGGTCGAGCTTCCAAGCTGAATAACACGATCTGAGGATCAGAAGACGGAGCTCGATTTCGAATATCACACATAGAAAGAGTCTCAAGAATATCCCACTCGGCTATCATCATAGAAACTACTACCGAGTGTTTGCGACTGAGTGCATCAGCCACACGATTACCCTTGCCAGGGGTATACTGAATATCTAAGTCATATGAGGCGAGAAACTCGAGCCATCGCTGATGCCTCATATTGAGATCCTTCTGACTGAATAAATACTTCAGCGACTTGTGATCGTTGTAGAGAATGAAACGTTCGCCCAATAGATAATGATGCCACGTCTTCAAGGCAAAGACGATAGCAGCTAACTCAAGATCATGAGTAGGATAGCGAACCTCATTCGGACGTAGCTGCCTAGAAGCGTAAACAACTACCTGATCCTTCTGCATAAGCACAGCACCGAGGCCGCTACCACAAGCGTCGGTGTAAACAACAAGATCCTGGTTACTCTCAGGAACCACAAGAATAGGAGCATGGGTGAGAAGTTCCTTCAGTCGCTGAAAGGAAGCTTCACACTTATCAGACCAAATAAAACGAACCCCCTTACGAGTCAGAGTCGTGAGGGGAAGTGCAACTCGAGAGAAATCCTTGATAAACCGACGGTAATAATCCGCCAGCCCAAGGAAGCTGCGAATATCATGAACGTTCTCGGGCTGCCTCCAACTCTGAATAGCTTCGATCTTGGCAAGATCGACAGAAATACCCTCAGAAGAAACAATATGACCCAAGAACTTGACCTTGCTCTCCCAAAAATGGCACTTGGAGAGCTTGGCCTTAAGCTGATGCTGACGAAGAGTATCCAAGACGATCCGCAAATGATGAGCATGCTCTGCCTCGGATCTTAGAATAAACAAGAATATCATCGAAGAAAACCAGTATGAATCTATCGATGTATTCCCGGAATACTCGATTCATAAGATCGACGAAGAAAGCTGGAGCGTTCGTCAAGCCGAACAGCATGACCAACCACTCAAAAGAACCATAACGAGTGCGAAATGCTGTAAGAGGAATGTTGTCTTCCACGACTCGTAGCTGATAGAATCCGGTGGCAAGGTCAAGCTGAGAGAAGACCTTCGCACCGCTCAATTGGTCAAACATGTCGTAACGGGAATTAGAGTTAGACATGATTCAATGATAGATAATTAATTAAGGAATACTACGGAATATAACGGATTCCTATACATATTCCTAACTTATCTATCAATAAACCTAAGGAAGGGATTTGATTTAATTCGGATCTAATTTAAAATGTATTGTACTAAGTGTATCTGTTCTGTGTTTATTATGCTTATTCCTGAAACCAGGCTCTGATACCAAGCTGTAACGCCCCACTCCGAGACCCACTGTAACAAAGAGTATTACGGGAGTAATACTGTCTGTTAAAGCGGAGAATAGAGTATAGTGGAAGCGACCATTTGTAATCAAGCTATAACTATCTACTGAATACGTCGAAAGGATGGTATCTATATATTTTTTTCAAGTGGTTCAACATATTCGGTAAATACTTATAACGAAATTACAAATGGCTAAAGATCTATCAGGACAAAGCATAATAATAATAAATGATAAAACATCACAGAACAGAATCACATAACAGATATAAAATCCCAGAACAATACATCGTCAATACAGATCCAAATACTATAAGTGGGTACAAAGCCACTGCCCACACATGTGGGTCAAAAATATGTACATATCAAAGTCTGAATAATAACAGAGTAGCGGAATAGTGGACAAATAAAAGCGCTATCTATCAACATAGCAGATAATGTCCAAGCGGAAGCACAGAAGCTAAGTCCAGAGACCTAACCTGAAACAACTCGGTCTAACCCGAGCGAAAGCACTCGGGTCAGGCTAGCTAAACAATCAGTAATAACTGAGATATATAATAATGCGGTACATAAATAAAACAGTACTTATCCAAAGAGAAGTATATTATGAACCACATGAATATAATGACGATCCCTAATCATCAATAAACAATAAAAATCTCCAAAGAGTAATCAACACCAAAGTGTAGAATAAATAAAATCACCTCATATCATCGGCGTAGCCAAAGCTATAAAAAGATGCCCATAGGCAATAATCCCAAGAGTGACCAGAGTCTGTAATCAATGCCCAAGCAAAGATCGATGCTCCAAAGAGGAATGGGGATATACTGAAAAGTCCATGAAATCCAACACTGAAAAGCAGTGTCCAGAGACACTGTGAATCCACAAGGCAATCGCACTTACATCGTATGGTTCCATAGAACCAACACCGAATGGCGGTACTCGAATGGATATAAAAATCATCAAATAATACCAATATTGCACGTGCACCGACCAGAGTCGTTGTTGCCAAGTACTGTAGAGTTGTGATCGATCACTCGCACAGATGCGGAACGCGCGAGACGGCGAGATCCTTCCCAGAAGGATAAAGGCCCAGAGGCGCACGCCGAAAAATAAACTGCTCCATAGAGCAGGTGTCCAGAGACGGTTGCCCAGAGGCGTGGTGACCTAGAGGTCCAGTACTGGCCGCCCAGAGGCTAATGTGTCACTAACTTCTTGGAGAGGAACCCGTAAAGTGTTAACAATGAGTCCCATACCCCACATTCGCACTAAATGGTTTACTAACCAATAGCAAGCTCACACTCCAAACAATAAAAAGTCCACCTCGTATCATCGGTAAACTAGACCCAAAGGTCAAAACGATCAATCGAATAGGTCGGGGATTAACCGGAAAGAAAATACACACGGTTCCATAGGCCGGAGATTTCCTAACCGTTTAAGCACCTTTCCACTTCGCTCAACGTGCTAAAAAGTGAGTATGAGATTTTTATTATAGAAAATAATGGTGCGAAACGGATTTATAATTGATTTTTGAAATCACTTTAAAACGGCTTTTGAAAACTCTCCTATTATGGAGTAATTAATTTAATAATTAAAATAATATTATATATAATAATTTCGAAAGCCATTTAGGAGTGAAAAATCTTTTGAAAATGATTCATAAAACCCGTGTACGAAATCTAGAGACAAATCTCAAAGAAATCAATAAAACCAGAAAATCACTGAAAAATATTCTAAGTGTTTGTAAACATTCAAAAACAGCTGCGAACCCAAGTTCGGCAATTTATTTGGACCAGCAAACTTTGTCCAAATGTCATGAAAATTTGCAGTCATGTAGTCCAACATCCCTACTTTAAGATGCAAAAAGAATTTCTGGATTCCGAGTTGAAACTAAGTGGCAGCGATATCTCAAAGTTGGACCCAGAAAAAGATTCATACTGTTTACCAACAGCGACCAGAGTTCAACTTTGACACGAAATTCGAAGTATCAAACGAACTCCGATGATGCCCAAATTTTCCAGAGATGGAGTTCGAAACTCCACCTTTCAAACGAGACCAAAAACGTCGAATTCCGACTTCGGATACGATCGTGACGGCATCGCGAAGTGGAGGTAAAAAATCTGGAAACAGAATTTTTTTTTTTTAAAGCCCAGCCCGCCTGGGCTGAGGAAGTAATAGCAAGCCCCAGCCCACGCGGGCTGGGGAGATAGCCCCAGCCCACGCGGGCTGGGGAGATAGCCCCAGCCCGCCTGGGCTGGGGACACATAGCCCCAGCCCGTGTCCCCAGCCCACGCGGGCTGGGGAGACAGAGCCCCAGCCCACGCGGGCTTGGAGGGGGGAAAGTGTGTGCCATCCCACTAGGGGCTGGCCTGCTACTGGCTAGCCCAACTGGGCTAGCCTGCTGCACCTGGGCAGCAGCCTGGGTGCAAACAAGGCCTGCCCTGGTGCACTCAGAATTGGGTTTTGGCCTGTTTTCAGGGCTGAAGCAATTTCCAGCCAGCTTAATATGCAGTTTTTGATGGTTTAAGGGTGTTTTTTTTTAGTTTTTGGCATCAAAATTTCATCAAAATTAATCACTAATTACCATATGATGATTACTACACTATATTAAAGGAAACAAAGGCCAAAGCTTAGCATTACAAATATGTGTAGATATTATGAACCATAATTTCATCATTTTTTTATAACTAGCAATAATCACTAATAAATAGTAATTACCTCAAAGAAGCAAATGATCAAATGGTTTGTGTGCACAATATCAAGCAAGCCAAAATCCTCAACCCCAAGCAAAAGATCAAGAGACTTCAAGGACCCAAAATAAAAAAAAACAATACAAAGATTACACAAGATGGTAGAGGTAAATAGGGATTAAGAAGGATTAGAGAATAGAGGAGATTGCATTACCTTTTGTTAAGATCCAACTAGTTTAGATATGTAGAGAAGGAGATGGGTCTTCTACCAAATGGAGGCCATTAGTTATGCTTAGATCTAGGTTTAGGAATTATGAAGAGGAGGGTTAGGGTTTATGGAAGGGGTTTGAGATATTATATAGAAGTGGGTAGGCTAATGGGTCATGTTAGAAGGTTTTAAAACCCATTAGTACTTAGTTTAATTTCTAAGGTTATCATGTGAACAAAATCCTAAGTGGCAACCTAGTTTTAATCAAAACCATATAATTGTCTCATTAGCCAATTAAACCCATTATCACATTTAAAAATTCCCCTTTTAAATATTAAATTCCAAAAATATTAATTTCCCCATTTTAAACCCAAAATACTTTAATTTGCAAACCAATTGCAAATTTAAATTCCCAAATTTTTGTTTAGCTCCCTTTTCAACTTAAAATCATAATTTTAATTTATTATTCGGTAATTGCAATCTCAGGGTTGTTACATCTAAGCACTCCACTATATGGGTAGGCTTTAATAAGTTACCCTAATACTTCTAATTTAGACTGTATAGGCTATTTGGCTTCGATACTATTATTGGAACTAGGCCAGACCACAGCGGTGTAATTGGGTAAATTTCAAAAAAAATTACCCGTTGGATCTTTATTTGGTCTACGTAGTCTAATTCATTTATAACTTTTCTAAATTTTCTATTAAATAAAATCAATATTCAATTTAAATTTCTAAATAAAGTTTTATTTTACATAATTTGTATTATATTAAGTATATGTGTATCATATACACATATGTGTGTGCATGCACGTGCAACAGGGTAATGTAACATGGTTTGATAGGGCAATATATGGATGTTGGAATTTATACCGCAATAGACATGTTAGCCCCTCCTGTATACAAATTGATTTAATAGATATATGTATGTATACATGTGCATAAAATTGTTTAAATATATATATGTATGTGTTTGTGTGTGTGTGAAAATATAATTATATAATTATTATAAAATATTGGTTGTAAATTGTTTACATAAAACATTTTTTAAAATACATATACATACATACATATATGAATAAGTATAATTTAGACATTAATTTAAAAAATTATTTAATATATTCAGTATATAAAATTCAGACTGAAATTTATAAATTATATATATATATATATTAAATACATATTACATATAAACATATAACTAATTATAATTATATATATACATATATTTTATAATTAAAAAAAATTGCTGCTATTTTTGACTTGATAATAAAAAAAATTTAATTTAATTTTCGATTTTTAAATAATTTATTAGTTAAAAACTTATAATTAATCAATATACTATACAAAAATAAAAATATTAAGAATTATATTCGAAACCATAATGTATATTTATGTTATATAAAAAATTTCCAGAATTTTATATTATTTATAAGCATATATGGACATATTTTATTTATATATCAATTTTGAATTAAGTAATAGGGTGTGTGTATGTAACGACCCCGAATTTTAATTAAGTTTAAAATTGTTAATTAATTTCATTTTGAATAAAATTTGTGAAATTAATCATTAATTGATTGCGAGTTTCCCCTATCCAAATAAATTATGTATAAATCACTTAAATTTAGAAATTGTATATATATGTGAATATATATGTATATGTGCATATATGAGTGGATTTGAATTTATATATATATTGGATTTGAATTTTAATTTAAGTAAATGGTTATAAAATCATCTATGAAAAATATATATATATATAAGACAATAAGTATTAAAGTAAACTTTATAATAAGTATTTGAGCTAGAAATAGAAATAGATGTATAAAAGATAAACTATGGAATATAAAGTAAACAAGTTAGCTAAAATTAAACAACATATTAGAAATAGAACTTCATTTATATTCTAAAGTAATAAGGCCAAAAGAAAAGAAATAAATGTACTCAAGTATGAAACAAAACCAAAGTATATATATATACATGAAGTGTTTAATAGTGAAGTTTGAAAATAAAGGAAAGATAAAATTTTAAATTGTTTGAGTATAAAAGTATATGTGTACTTAAGTTAAAATTTTATAATATAACTAAGAACAACTTTTTTTCCTATACATGAAGTATACAAACAAACAAAAGTAAGTAAACTGTGTAGCTGTGAAGTAGTATGCAGGCAAGAAGTAAGAAAATAAGTAAACAAAATATCTACAAACAAAACAAAGAAGTACATGATAATTTATACTATCATCTCTAGTACAAAAGAGATATACATCAACCCCGAAAAGAAGAAACAAAATGAATATATGTTGTACACCTTAATTAATGCAAGGTACCTCAGCCTCTTTAGTACACGAACCAGCCACCACAAATTTATCATCTCGGCTACAAGCAAGATCTGTAGCCAACAAAAGAGAAAAATATCTCTGAAATGTTGTACAAAATATATAACCAGTATTGTACAAAATAACCACACCCTGTAACTTGTTTATATCCATCATCTTCCTCATTTCAATGTCATTCCATTAAAACTGGGGAAAAAAATAAAGTAGTTAACAATTCAAACAAGTAAGAAGATATGAAACTACAACAACTCGACTCAGAAATCAAAAGAGGAAGTTTCAGCTTGCAAGAATTCACAGTCTGATTCAACAAAAAGGGAGCTCTATCCTTTATTCTTCAAAACTGTGAGCAAACCCACTTTCATTTGCCCATACTCTTTGATATTGTATTGATGATGCTCTTGAATGATTGTTAATATGCCTGCATGTTGTTTAAGTGTGAATGGTATGTATATAGGTTGATACTTTTGGTGTGAATGGCTGATATTAACACTGTGTAGTTATAGAGCTTAAAAATCTAATCAAATCCTAATATCTCATTTTCAAATCTATGATAGACTTAGGGATTCAAAAAGAGATTTGTTTGTTTAAACATAAATGAGATTTAAAACATATATAATTAAGTAATGTGGGTTTGAAATTTATCTGGGATTTTAGAAATACAGAAAACCTTGTAAACTGTTAAACTCAGATATCATAATTGTTTTGGTCCCCTGTTCAACATGATTGTGAGCAAAGTTAACCATTTAAGCTGGAATTTGTAAATTGTTTGGATGTGATTGCTTGCTATATATTGAGATAAATGCTTGCATGTTAAAAAAGGCCGATGCATGTCTGGATACATGGATACAAATCTTGTTTCCAGTTTACAGGTCCTAAGAACCTATTTCAAAAAAATCAAAACATTGTCTCAAATCATATTTAAGCTTCAAGTTCTAAATACAACCTGTGTATAAAGTCAAAATTTGAGTTTTAAAACATATTCATAGGATTAACCAGAAGATGATTTTGAATGGGAAATAAAATACAGAGGAATTTCTTTTAAACTAAAAATTCAATATTCTTAAATGCATGTTTTGAATTGATAATTGGAATCACATTAGAATATGATGAATTTTAGCAGTTGAATCTCGATTTTTTGTTTGGTAGGTTGTGAGAAAATACGAGTGGAACAGGAAATATATTTTTATAAATTTCTGATGATCGACAAATTGGGGTTCGTCGTGCTTGGATCAGGTGTTAGTTCGAGCACCAAGGATCGTTGGAAAAATACAAGAAGATTAAGTTTGGCTCACATCCCTAACAAGTTTTAAAATAGAGAAAACATCCTTCCCAACCAACATTTACGTTTCCGCTCCCTGTTTTCAAATTCACGCACGCAGAAAGACCGAAATACACTTTATGTTTTTAACTTTTCAAACGTGTATAACTTTATTTACAAAAACCGGATCAACATAACGTTTTCACCAAAAAATCGCAAATTTTATGATCTTTAAAATGAGATCCATTGTTGATACCAAAAATTAAAATTTGTATTAAATCTGCAATTATTTCAAATATTTGCAGACAATTCAGCAAATATTGAACATTTTCGATTTTTTTTCAAATATATAAAAATTGCAAAAAATTGCAGATATTTCTGCAACTATATGATATAGTTGCAGAAATGTCTGCAACTATTACATATAGTTGCAGATATTTCTGCAACTATATGGTATATTTGCTTAAATGTCTACAACTATTTCATATACTTGCAGACATTTCTGCAACTATTGCATATAGTTGCAGAAATGCAACTATTGCAAATAGTTGCAGATGCAACTATTGCAAATAGTTGCAGATGCAACTATTGCAAATAGTTGCAGAAATGTCTGCAACTATTTCATATAGTTGCAGACATTTCTGCAACTATTGCATATAGTTGCAGAAATGCAAATAGTTGCAGATGCAACTATTGCAAATAGTTGCAGAAATGTCTGCAACTATTGCATATAGTTGCAGACATTTCTGCAACTATATGATATAGTTGCAGAAATGCAAATAGTTGCAGATGCAACTATTGCAAATAGTTGCAGAAATGTCTGCAACTATTGCATATAGTTGCAGACATTTCTGCAACTATACCAAATAGTTGCAGACATTTCTGCAACTATTTGGTATAGTTGCAGAAATGTCTGCAACTATTGCATATAGTTGTAGACATTTCTGCAACTATTGCAAATAGTTGCAGAAAACGAACTTACACGGTATTTCAGTAAAAATCTTTTATTGCAAACAGATAAATCATTAAGCAAAGATAATTTTATCGTTCAATATAAACCAAATAATCACAGATAGAAAAAATGGAGCACGGTATAAACGAGGGTATTTATGGAAAAGAATTAAGCCGAAACAAAAATAGGGACCGAATTTATAAAGTTTCGAACGGAAGGAGTTTTTGTGAATTACGTTTGGTTTTAGGGATGTGACCCTAATTTTCACTTTTTAAATTCACCATAGTTTGAGATTTGAATTAAACTAGGGTTTAAGTCATGTTTTAGTTGGCGTCAGGAAATTGGTTACTGCGTCATCAGTGATGCATCGGGTTTCATCGCACGTAGGGGGATGGTGCCACGGTGATGTGACGTTGCTTTGGACGAAAGTGTGGAGGCTCTGGTGAGCTAGGTTGTTGGGGCAAAGGGGTTTTCGTCGGCCAATTTTGGTCCCAGTCAGGTCGACGAGCTCTATTTTGATTAACGCCGTTATTGGGTAGTTTGGGTGCTCAGGCGAGATGAGGAAATCTTCGGTAATGGATGGGTATTGTCGACCATGATCGGAGACACTTCGATCACGTGTGCACGTTCACATGTGCATATCTGCTCTCAGGCGAAGTTAGGTTGGAGAAGATGAAGTTATACTCGGAGTCGAACTCGAATAGGTACAGTGTTTGACTCGAAGCAGGGAACGTTGCAAAGGTCTCGAAGTATACTTGGTTTCAAGTATGTGAAATTTAAGTACTGACTCGAGTTCAGATGTTAACTGTGTAACAGAATTTTTTTTAACTAAAGCAATGAAAAAAAACTGGGAGAAGGTTGAATAAATGTGGTTTATTTTAAAGGTTGATAAATAAATATAGGTAATTAAAGGATAGTTCAGTACTTAATAAATAATTTAAGAATTTGGTGGATCCTTAATGAAAGTAATTAAGGGAAGATAATTAAAGATTGATTTATCAATAATAAAGAGTTAATTACTTTAAAGAATAATTAATTAATGTGGTTAATTAATTAGGGTGGTTTAAATTAAGATTAATTAATTAAAGAATAATTCATTATAATTAAGATTTAATTAATAATTAAGGATTCATTAATTAAAGTAATTATTTAAAGGTCCACTAATAAAAGTAATTAAGATTCAATTAATTACAATTAAGGGTTAATTAATTAAGATAATTAATTAAGAAATGATTAATTAACGAAGGTGATTAAGACTTAATCAATTATAGTTAATGATAATTAATCATTGATTAAAAATTACTAATGAAAGTGATTATGTGAGAAATAAATTTAAAACCACACACAAATTTATTCATCTTAATTATAGATGTTTGATTGTTATTAGATGCTATGTGATGGATTGATATATTTGTTATGTGATGTGATGCTATGTAATGCTTTGTGCTAAGCTGTTATATATGTGATGTATATATTGTTATATGAATATGCAACCCTTTGACCCATAGAACGACATTTGAATTTCGCTGCGACAGGGAGTCGGATTCCAGTTGGTTATCCGGAACCCACATCGAACCGTAGTGATTGAATCTGTAATGATTTATAATGTTGCACTTTTATTGTGTAAAACCCCTAGACCACACAATACACACACAAATATGGATCACACGTGGAAATTAGTTAAGTCATAGATTTTTGAAATAAAATTCAAATTTGAATTTTTGAATTCAAATGGTTTTGGGAATGGATTGGGTTTTAAATAAAAGGTTAAGTTTTGAAGTTTAAATAATTTGATTTAAATCCAAAATTTGAAATTGAAGTCCATTTATAATTTAAAAAGATTTATACAAGTTTATATGGGTTTTTAACCATTTTAAAGGTGTTGTTTTGGAAATTTAAATTTAACCCAAAGTTTTAACTTGTATAAAGGGAATTGGATTTTTCCGAAATGAATACTATTTGTTTTTAAATAATAAAAGCTTTCACCTAAGAATTGAATTTCCAATTTTTGTTAAGAAGGATTTCAAGCCTAAAATGAAAATGTTTTCCGAGTTATGAATGAATCTTTGGAAACCAGTTTTGAAAGATATAAGTTAAATCTTGACTTAAAGATTTAACGAGTAAATCCAAGTGAAATGGAAATTGTTTTGAAATCCATGAATGAATCTTTGTGAACGGGGTGAACTTTGTGAATTGAATCTTTTTAAAAGATTAAAAGTGTGGAAATTGTTTAAACCGGTGAAGGTTTTTGAATTGAATCTTTTTATTTAAAAGATTGGAAATGGTAATTTATTTTAACCATTCGAATGAAAAGTTTTGGGCTTTAAGCTGTGATTTAACTGAGACCCCAGTATCCATATGATTTTTAATTGCGCTCGTTATTCGATTTAGCCGGGAGAAGACCATTGAGTCATATAACCCATTCCGAATAGTGATACGACGTATATGGATAGGATTTGAAGACCGGTGGTGAAGACCGGATACTTTCGAAAACGAAAGGACAACTCGTCGAATGTCTCTGCATCGACTGGCCCCGATATAGAGATTTTAGCACCCTTTGTGATGGGAAGTCCGGACGTGATTAGAAATTATCCAGATTTGCAAGTGCTTCTTCGGAAGTGCCTTCGGTTCTGTTTCAAACCCGGAACAGACTTGTATGGTTACATGTCTGACATTACATTTTGAGATATAAAGCAGATTTCTTTCAAATACATTTCTGTTTGGTGGCGGAGAATTTATTCTCTTAGCTTAACACCCTTCTCTGAGACGTACGAGCTCAGAGGTTATGTAGTTGAAGGTTATCAACGATATACTCCCAATTTGGGAATGTGGCATGCTGAGTGTTGTTGTGTGATGATCATTTATTGATTATTTGTGATCAAAGCGTGGCTTTGTGAAAAAGCGTAGCTTTGTGGACGAGACTTCGTCAAACCTCACAACCCGGAAATGGTTGAAACAGGAAGGATGCGGCAAGGTTTCAGGGGTAGCTTCCCTAGGGTATGACCATTCCTTCTGGAAAAGGGTAGTATCATGGTATGGAGCCCAGATACTTACTCATGTGGACACACTATGTTTATTACTGTGTGATGTTGGTTACCGAGCGCTCGGATAAAGGTCCCAAAGGACCGGGGGTGGAATATCTCAGGTTTACTACCCGGGAAGGGGGTAACCGGCCTTGTGTTGGCAGAGAGCAGGTTGTCTCTCGGGGATTCCCACCAGAGGCATTCCCATGTGGCATAGGAAGTTCCTTAGCCTGACCATTTATTGGAAAATCCAAAGAAACAATACGAACCTTGTACGGTTTTAGTTGTATAACCTGCTATGGAATGTGGCGGTAACCTGCTATTAAACATAGTAGCTATAGTAGGCATACAATAATGGTTGTATGCTGGCTAAGATTAATATTATACTTTTGAAATTTTTTCTGCACTATGCACTTATAATAATAATATCGAATGATTTTGCATAGTAAGCATGTTTGACTATCATAAGAAGAAATCTCCTCCAATTCTGCGTTTGCATTGTGTGTGTGGCGGGAGGTCTTATGGTAGTTTCATTTTCCAAAAGCATTGCGAAATTCAATTTTACTTTGTTTAAAGATAAACTGTTTTTGTTGCTCACACCAATCCCATGACTGATCCGGAGTTTATTGTTCCCTTCCTAAACTCTGGGTGCCCACCATTTTCCACACGAGCAGTCTAGAGTTGGGTTTCTCAGATATTCAGGTTGAGTAGATTATCTGGAGCTAGTCAGCCCTTGGACGACTGACCTTGCTTTCCGCTAGCTATGGATTGGAGCATTCTATTGGAGATATTCTATCTGTTGCTGGTGTTATCTATTTTCTTTCCGCTGCTATTTCTTGTATCATATCTCTGATGTATATTGATATCTGTTGTATCATTCTATTGTATCATATTGTATCAGATTTTTTTATCTGTCATTGTATCAATGTTATATATATATATTGATATATTCTTTTTCTTTCGCTATGTTGTCATACTTAACTGTGTTATAAGCTCCGGCGAATCGGATTTGAACGGTCGAATCTGCGGCATTCTAGTACAATGTGAAGTACGGATGTCGATTTTCGAACGCGAAAAATCCGAGACGTTACATTTGGTATCAGAGCTGAAGGTTAAACTTTAGCTCAGGAGTATAATACATTAAGTAGCTCATTAGAGATAGGGTGAAATATACCCTAGAATGAGTATCCTTAAGATATCCGTTCGTACGCCTCAGTAAATTCTCTTACTATCCACTGATAGTGAATATGAGTGCAAGAAGAGGATGAGATAGGGGACAGGGGAATACGATTATAAATGGTCAATACCCTATAACAACAAGGAAATAATCTTTTCTCTATCAATCTCTTTTGTTCAGCATCTTTTTCTCAATTCTTCGATAATTCCTGGTAGATCCAGGAAGAAGATTCGATATATATTAATATGGGACATAAACTCCGGATGGACCAAAATTATTTGTATGGATGAATTGGTTGCTTTGTTTGCTATGGTTGATAGGTATACTTTAGTTTCTAAACTAAAAGTCTTGAAAATTATATCTATAAACCTATCTATTCCTTGGGTCCCAGTATATTCTACGAATGGTTAGTTATCCTTTTAAACTAACCAATGCCACTGCATATTTCGTAGATCTGGATAACCCGAGTATCCTGTGAAAAAAATTCAATAGATTCGTTCTCGTATCTATTATTGATATTCTGATTTGGTAAGCCAAATGCAGAATATATATTCAGTTTGATTTGATGAAACATTCTTCATCTATCTTTGTGTCTCCTTAGCAATTTCGAGGACAAAATTCTTTTAAGGGGGAAAGTCTGTAACGACCCCGAATTTTAATTAAGTTTAAAATTATTAATTAATTTCATTTTGAATAAAAATTGTGAAATTAATCGATTAATTGATTGCGAGTTTCCCTTATCCAAATAAATTCTGTATAAATCACTTAAATTTAAAAATTGTATATATATGTGAATATATATGTATATGTGCATATATGAGTGGATTTGAATTTATATATATTGGATTTGAATTTTAGTTTAAGTAAATGGTTATAAAATCATCTATGAAAAATGTATATATAAGACAATAAGTATTAAAGTAAACTTTATAATAAGTATTTGAGTTAGAAATAGAAATAGATGTATAAAAGATAAACTATGGAATATAAAGTAAACAAGTTAGCTAAAATTAAACAACATATTAGAAATAGAACTTCATTTATATTCTAAAGTAATAAGGCCAAAAGAAAAGAAATAAATGTACTCAAGTATGAAACAAAACCAAAGTATATATATATACATGAAGTGTTTAATAGTGAAGTTCGAAAATAAAGGAAAGATAAAATTTTAAATTGTTTGAGTATAAAAGTATATGTGTACTTAAGTTAAAATTTTATAATATAACTAAGAACAACTTTTTTTCCTATACATGAAGTATAAAGACAAACAAAAGTAAGTAAACTGTGTAGCTGTGAAGTAGTATGCAGGCAAGAAGTAAGAAAATAAGTAAACAAAATATCAACAAACAAAACAAAGAAGTAAATGATAATTTATACTATCATCTCTAGTACAAAAGAGATATACATCAGCCCCGAAAAGAAGAAGCAAAATGAATATATGTTGTACACCTTAATTAATGCAAGGTACCTCAGCCTCTTTAGTACACGAACCAGCCACCACAAATTTATCATCTCGGCTACAAGCAAGATCTGTAGCCAACAAAAGAGAAAAATATCTCTGAAATGTTGTACAAAATATATAACCAGTATTGTACAAAATAACCACACCTTGTAACTTGTTTATATCCATCATCTTCCACATTTCAATGTCGTTCCATTAAAACTGGGAAAAAAACTAAAGTGGTTAACAATTCAAACAAGTAAGAAGATATGAAACTACAACAACTCGACTCAGAAATCAAAAGAGGAAGTTTCAGCTTGCAAGAATTCACAGCCTGATTCTACAAAAAGGGAGCTCTGTCCTTTATTCTTCAAAACTATAAACCCACTTTCATTTGCCCATACTCTTTGATATTGTATTGATGATGCTCTTGAATGATTGTTAATATGCCTGCATGTTGTTTAAGTGTGAATGGTATGTATATAGGTTGATACTTTTGGTGTGAATGGCTGATATCAACACTGTGTAGTTATAGAGCTTAAAAATCTAATCAAATCCTAATATCTCATTTTCAAATCTATGATAGACTTAGGGATTCAAAAAGAGATTTGTTTGTTTAAACATAAATGAGGTTTAAAACATATATAATTAAGTAATGTGGGTTTGAAATTTATCTAGGATTTTAGAAATACAGAAAACCTTGTAAACTGTTAAACTCAGATATCATAATTTTTTTGGTCCCCTGTTCAACATGACTGTGAGCAAAGTTAACCATTTAAGCTGGAATTTGTAAATTATTTGGATGTGATTGCTTGCTATATATTGAGATAAATGCTTGCATGTTAAAAAAGGTCGATGCATGTCTGGATACATGGACACAAATCCTGTTTCCAATTTACAGGTCCTAAGACCCTGTTTCAAAAAAATCAAAACATTGTCTCAAATCATATTTAAGCTTCAAGTTCTAAATACAACCTGTGTATAAAGTCAAAATTTGAGTTTTAAAACATATTCATAGGATTAACCAGAAGATGATTTTGAATGGGAAATAAAATACAGAGGAATTTCTTTTAAACTAAAAATTCAATATTATTAAATGCATGTTTTGAATTGATAATTGGAATCACATTAGAATATGATGAATTTTAGCAGTTGAATCTCGATTTTTTGTTGGGTAGGTTGTGAGAAAATACGAGTGGAACAGGAAATATATTTTTATAAATTTCCGATGATCGACAAATTGGGGTTCGTCGTGCTTGGGTCAGGTGTTAGTTCGAGCACCAAGGATCGTTGGAAAAATACAAGATTTTTATATTCACCATAGTTTGAGATTTGAATTAAATTAGGGTTTAAGTCGTGTTTTAGTTGGTGTCAGGAAATTGGTTACTGCGTCATCAGTGATGCATCGGGTTTCATCGCACGTGGGGGAATGGTGGCACGGTGGTGTGACGTTGCTTTGGACGAAAGTGTGGAGGCTCTGGTGAGCTAGGTTGTTAGGGCGTAGGGGTTTTCGTCGGCCAATTTTGGTCCGAGTCAGGTCGACGAGCTCTATTTTGATTAACGTCGTTATTGGGTGTTTTGGGTGCTCAGGAGAGATGAGGAAATCTTCGGTAATGGATGGGTATTGTCGACCATGATCGGAGACACTTCGATCACGTGTGCACGTTCACATGTGCATATCTGCTCTTAGGCGAAGTTAGGTTGGAGAAGATGAAGTTATACTCGGAGTCGAACTCGAATAGGTACAGTGTTTGACTCGAAGCAGGAAACGTTGCAAAGGTCTCGAAGTATACTCGGTTTCAAGTATGTGAAATTTAAGTACTGACTCGAGTTCAGATGTTAACTGTGTAACATAATTTTTTTAACTAAAGCAATGAAAAAAAACTGGGAGAAGGTTGAATAAATGTTGTTTATTTTAAAGGTTGATAAATAAATATAGGTAATTAAAGGATAGTTCAGTACTTAATAAATAATTTAAGAATTTGGTGGATCCTTAATGAAAGTAATTAAGGGAAGATAATTAAAGATTAAAGATTGATTTATCAATATTAAAGAGTTAATTACTTTAAAGAATAATTAATTAATGTGGTTAATTAATTAGGGTGATTTAAATTAAGATTAATCAATTAAAGAATAATTAATTATAATTAAGATTTAATTAATAATTAAGGATTCATTAATTAAAGTAATTTTTTAAAGGTCCATTAATAAAAGTAATTAAGATTCAATTAATTACAATTAAGGGTTAATTAATTAAGATAATTAATTAAGAAATAATTAATTAACGAAGGTGATTAAGACTTAATCAATTGTAGTTAATGATAATTAATCATTGATTAAAAATTACTAATGAAAGTGATTATGTGAGAAATAAATTTAAAACCACACACAAATTTAATCATCTTAATTATAGATGGTTGATTGTTATTAGATGATATGTGATGGATTGATATATTTGTTATGTGATGTGATGCTATGTAATGCTTTGTGCTAAGCTGTTATATCTGTGATGTATATATTGTTATATGAATATGCAACCCTTTGACCCATAGAACGACATTTGAATTTCGCTGCGACAGGGAGTCGGATTCCAATTGGTTATCCGAAACCCACATCGAACCGTAGTGATTGAATCTGTAATGATTGATAATGTTGCACTTTTATTGTGTAAAACCCCTAGACCACACAATACACACACAAATATGGATCGCACGTGGAAATTAGTCAAGTCACAGATTTTTGAAATAAAATTCAAATTTGAATTTTTGAATTCAAATGGTTTTGGGAATGGATTGGGTTTTAAATAAAAGGTTAAGTTTTGAAGTTTAAATAATTTGATTTAAATCCAAAATTTGAAATTGAAGTCCATTTATAATTTAAAAGGATTTATACAAGTTTATATGGGTTTTTAACCATTTTAAAGGTGTTGTTTTGGAAATTTAAATTTAACCCAAAGTTTTAACTTGTATAAAGGGAATTGGATTTTTCCGAAATGAAGACTATTTGTTTTTAAATAATAAAAGCTTTCACCTAAGAATTGAATTTCCAATTTTTGTTAAGAAGGATTTCAAGCCTAAAATGAAAATGTTTTCCGAGTTATGAATGAATCATTGGAAACCAGTTTTGAAAGATATAAGTTAAATCTTGACTTAAAGATTTAACGAGTAAATCCAGGTGAAATGGAAATTGTTTTGAAATCCATGAATGAATATTTGTGAACGGGGTGAACTTTGTGAATTGAATCTTTTTAAAAGATTAAAAGTGTGGAAATTGTTTAAACCAGTGAAGGTTTTTGAATTGAATCTTTTTATTTAAAAGATTGGAAATGGTAATTTATTTTAACCATTCGAATGAAAAGTTTTGGGCTTTAAGCTGTGATTTAACCGAGACCCCAGTATCCATATGATTTTTAATTGCGCTCGTTATTCGGTTTAGCCGGGAGAAGACCTTTGAGTCATATAACCCATTCCGAATAGTGATACGACGTATATGGATAGCATTTGAAGACCGGTGGTGAAGACCGGATACTTTCGAAAACGAAAGGACAACTCGTCGAATGTCTCTGCATCGACTGGCCCCGATATAGAGATTTTAGCACCCTTTGTGATGGGAAGTCCGGACGTGATTAGAAATTATCTAGATTTGCAAGGGCTTCTTCGGAAGTGCCTTCGGTTCTGTTTCAAACCCGGAACTGTGACGACCCGCCCTTCTCGACCCTCGAAAATCGACACAAAATACTCAACAGTATAATATGCCGACGATCGAACGCCGGAAAAGACAGATTGTAGGAAAAGAAAGAAGGTAGAAGAAGAAGAAGAATGAACTAAACAACATCAAAACCTCACAGTCGCAGCGGAATAAAATATAATATATAGAACAGAACTTTACACAAATCAAAACTATATCTGTTTATATACAATACATCATCATCAGAGTATATCAATACAACCAACCATAACCAGTCAACAATCTCAACAATCACAGCAGCGGAATAATACAAGTACGAGAAATACGCCTCGGACTCCAGCTCCTCTCCTGAGCTCCATAGCAACCTATCCTGAAATATACTCGGTCTGACCCGAGCATTATAATAAAATAACACCCGAGTCAGTCTGGAATACCAGCGCATCATAAATACATCCAAACTGATTATTAAAGTTTCAAAAATCCTTTGAAAACAAAAGCATCTCGTAAGACCACGCCACAAATAAACATGTCGGGTTTTTACCTTACGATAGCCAAAACACTTTTTATAGAAATCCTCTGATATTATAATAGTGTCTATTTACAAATACTTATAAAATAGCCGAAATTGTTACATCTATTAAATTCCGGCATACTAGCCACAACGTGGGTAATACAAACAAAACTCGTACAAGGCACGTAGGGAGAATGGATTTCCAACGAATGACTAGGCACTGGGGTACCACCTGTCACAGTACGTGGCCTAGATCACAGTACCGAGGAGTACGCCCGCTCCCCTGCAACACAAGACCGGAATCATCCCTTACTGGATAATTCCAAGTAAAATCACCCCACGATTGTGATCAGCAACCGCACCACTAAGCCGAAATAAAAGGGACATCTAGACAGGGATGACCTTACTCTCAAGTGGGGGCTACCCACGAAGCCTTGCTGCATAACCCCTGATTTTCAGTCATTCCCGGTTGATGAGGCTTGAGGCCAAGCGTTACCTTTATAGAACATTTCACTTTGAATGCCCATCGTCCACCTGACGATGTCACGAAAGCATTCGTCCATACAAGTCCGTCCCGGGTCCGAACGGAACCGAAGGCACTACTCCTACTACATCCATTTTGGAAATATCCTCAGGATTAGTAGCGACTAGCCCTTGCACTTCACTGCTCCATCTTCGACTCCGAACACGTTACATGAAACGTACAAACCGAATCGAAGTGGTATTCGAGTCTCCAGACCTAGAATCCCGGTATACGGAAACCCGATCCCGGTCTCTTCGAAACGATCAGCGCATTTGGCCAATATTGATAGTCGGTGATTTAACTATCAATTCACATTCACAAGCATCCATAAGCATCCATCACACAATAAATAATCTCCATATTATTTATTTGCTTCTAATATCTTTCAAAGATATATTTTCACATTTTCAAAACTCGTTTTGAAAACAATTTTCCAAACTCTTCCTTTACAAGGTAAATCTTTTACCCTTTATTCCCATCGGGAATAACCAAGTATAAAACAATTTGCATTTAAAACAGTTAAAAATACTTTATACTGAAATATACTTTAAAATATGAAAATTACTTCTATTTATTTACTCAAAATATAAATTTAAAATATGTGAAGAAAACTAGTTATTAACACATAAACTTTGATTTAAAAATAAGGGTTTTAGTTTCACTAAATTCAAAATAGCGTTATAAGAAGAAAAATACTAATTTTAACAACTTAAGCTAAAACCAACTTTTAAATAATCCATTGTAAAAATAATTAATAATATACTCCCAAATTATTACGGTATTAAAAATTATTAATTTATTTCTTTAAAAATAACGATTTCTTAAAAATACTTTTTAAAACGATTTAAAACTTAACCTTAGTTAAATAAAATCTTTTGTAAAACATTTACTTGGTTTTCCCAGGGAAACACTTTCCCGTTTCTAAACATTCCAAAGTACTCTTTCATATAAATCCACTGATTTATTTCAAGTCAATTTATGATTTCAACATAAATTTCCAATTCCATAGTAAACTATAACTTCCTCCGAAGTAAAATCACAATTTTTCATTTCCGAAAATTCATTTTTAAATATAGTTTAAACATTTTGGTGAATTTTCAATGGAAGCCAAATTTCCAATTCACTTAATTAAATTCCAATGAAATACGGCATTTCAAAACATTCTATTTTTCATTTGAACTTGTTAATTTATAGTTGGAAACTCCATTTAACATATTTTTAATTTCCGGATAACATTAGCCATTATTAAAATAAACACCGTTATCTTAAACAATTTATAATTTCATAAATTTAATTTCCAAAAAACTATACTTTCCATTTACCCATTTCATAAACTTCCCATTATATTCAAAATCCCAATTTGACCCAATTTACATTTTTCTTTTCAAATCCGATTTCAAATTTTATTCTTTGAAATTCTAAATTTAACAATTCATTTTATTTCGTAAAAACACAATTTATCCATTTATAATTAAATTCTGTGATTATACTTTATACAACAATTTCACAGTACAATTAAACTTCCAGATTTATCAATCACAACATATAAACAGGTATGACTATCAACTATAAATAATTGCTACATTTTGAGGAATCCAGTTGGATCCCTCCAACCTGTTTCTTCCTGCATCACAAATGTTAGCACATCACAATATAAATATCAATCCAGACAGATAAACACAAATATAGACAATCAACCACACAGATATTTAAATATCAATTATTTATAATGTCTAGCATCCAGATGTGAGTGAGAATAACTCACCTTGAGTTTCGGCGAGCGTTCGAATTTCAAATTAAACCGGACGGTGTTCGATTTAACTTAAATTCCTACTTGCCCGGAATGATTCCGGAACTGCATCATTGCGAAGTACGTCTCTCTGCGATTCCAACGGTTCCAGTTTCGTCTCAATCTGATAACGTACGAGCGAGTTACGGTTTTATAAAGTTTGAAACGTAATTTAAAAACAATTTCCCTTTATTAATTTAAAACTACCATCTCAGCCCTACATCGCGAAACGAGCCTGCTACCCTATCTTTCTTCACGCGTGAACGTTCCCTGGAATCAAAGAAACCCAAACACGCGACTTAGGGTTGAAATTTGCGGCCACCACGACGAGCGTAAGCTTGATCGGCGAACACCATTGCATTGCCCTAGTCTCCACGCTCTACCACCAGAAATCGCGCCGAGCTCGGTCAACAAATGGCACCGAAAACTGTGCTCGAACCGACCATGAACGGGCTTCGACAACTCCCTCCACGTGACACTAAAATCTATCTCCACCATTGGATGCTTAGATCACGAGATTCTCTTCACTTTTCCAGTTGAGGGTTTTCGAAATCGTCGCGTGGATTGAACGAAAATGGAGGAAGAAATAAGAAGCGTTTTCGGCCATTCATCCTATTAGTGGCGGCCGATTCCTTGCTAGGGTTTACGAGAATAAACGTTAATATATATATCTATATTTAATAATATTTAATTAATAAAATATCTCAATTTAACCGTTAATGCAAACAACCTCCAAATCTCACGTTCCGACGGTCTATCCTGGGGTTTTTCCACGTTCCGGACACAATGGAACAGGTTTCGTAAGCTGATTTGATCGTATGCGCGAGATATGGAATTAAACGATCAATTTAAAATTAAATCGATTAAATCGATTTCGATGCGTTTTCGAGCTGCCACGGTCAAACGACAACTCCGATCGCTACGAAAATTGAAATCCGATAATAACTAACTATTACGGATCCAATGGAACTGGTTTCGTCGAATTCTGAGACTGTGCCTCGGAAGCCTATTTTAACTCGTCTATTAAATCTAGCGATTTTCAAAATTGACGAAAACGTTTAAAATTTCACTTTTAAAATTTTATTAACTTAACAATAAATCATATAAAATTTATAAACACATTAAAAATCATTCTGGCTCATTCTAGACCAAAATCTGATTAAATTGCATTATATTATTATTAAATCCCATTATTAAATTAATATAAAATCCCAAATATTAATTTATCAACTTTAAAATTCATCTAAAATTCCAACAATATTATTTATAACCAATCGAACCTAAAAATACATTTAAACACCATTTTTATCACTATTTACATTCAGATTTACCTTTATCTCAATTCCGAATATTTAACTTATTATTTCCCCATTATTCAAATTCAACCAGGATTTCTATAATTAAAAATTATAGCTTATTTTATTGAATGAACCCGAATCCATTCATTCCAACATCAATTAAGAATCCACATTAAACATTTAAAATGAATTAAATGCCCAAAAATCTAGCAGCCAAAATCTGGGATGTTACAGGAACAGACTTGTATGGTTACATGTCTGACATTACATTTTGAGATATAAAGCAGATTTCTTTCAAATACATTTCTGTTTGGTGGCGGAGAATTTATTCTCTTAGCTTAACACCCTTCTCTGAGACGTACGAGCTCAGAGGTTATGTAGTTGAAGGTTATCAGCGATATACTCCCAATTTGGTAATGTGGCATGTTGAGTGTTGCTGTGTGATGATCATTTATTGATCATTTGTGATCAAAGCGTGGCTTTGTGAAAAAGCGTAGCTTTGTGGACGAGACTTCGTCAAACCTCACAACCCGGAAATGGTTGAAACAGGAAGGGTGCGGCAAGGTTTCAGGGGTAGCTTCCCTAGGGTATGACCATTCCTTCTGGAAAAGGGTAGTATCATGGTATGGAGCCCAGATACTTACTCATGTGGACAGACTATGTTTATTACTGTGTGATGTTGGTTACCGAGCGCTCGAATAAAGGTCCCAAAGGACCGGGAGTGGAATATCTCAGGTTTACTACCCGGGAAGGGGGTAACCGGCCTTGTGTTGGCAGAGAGCAGGTTGTCTCTCGGGGCGTCCCGCCAGAGGCGTTCCCATGTGGCATAGGAAGTTCCTTAGCCTGGCCATTTGTTGGAAAATCCAAAGAAACAATACGAACGTTGTACGGTTTTAGTTGTATAACCTGCTATGGAATGTGGCGGTAACCTACTATTGAACATAGTAGCTATAGTAGGCATACAATAATGGTTGTATGCTGGCTAAGATTAATATTATACTTTCGAAATGTTTTCTGCACTATGCACTAATAATAATAATATCGAATGATTTTGCATAGTAAGCATGTTTGACTATCATAAGAAGAAATCTCCTCCAATTCTGCGTTTGCATTGTGTGTGTGGCAGGAGGTCTTATGGTAGTTTCATTTTCCAAAAGCATTGCGAAATTCAATTTTACTTTGTTTAAAGATAAACTGTTTTTGTTGCTCACACCAATCCCATGACTGATCCGGAGTTTATTGTTCCCTTCCTAAACTCTGGGTGCCCACCATTTTCCACACGGGCAGTCTAGCGTTGGGTTTCTCAGATATTCAGGTTGAGTAGATTATCTGGAGCTAGTCGGCCCTTGGACGACTGACCTTGCTTTTCGCTAACTATGGATTGGAACATTCTATTGGAGATATTCTATCTACTGCTGGTGTTATCTATTTTCTTTCCGCTGCTATTTCTTGTATCATATCTCTGATGTATATTGATATCTGTTGTATCATTCTGTTGTATCATATTGTATAAGATTTTTTTATCTGTCATTGTATCAATGTTATATATATATTGATATATTCTTTTTCTTCCGCTGTGTTGTCATACTTAACTGTGTTATAAGCTCCGGCGAATCAGATTTGAACAGTCGAATCTGCGGCATTCTAGTACAATGTGAAGTACGGATGTCGATTTTCGAACGTGAAAAATCCGAGACGTTACATTTGGTATCAGAGCTGAAGGTTAAACTTTAGCTCAGGAGTATAACACATTAAGTAGCTCATTAGAGATAGGGTGAAATATACCCTAGAATGAGTATCCTTAAGATATCCGTCCGTACGCCTCAGTAAATTCTCTTACTATCCACTGATAGTGAGTATGAGTGCAAGAAAAGGATGAGATAGGGGACAGGGGAATACGATTATAAATGGTCAATACCCTGTAACAACAAGGAAATAATCTTTTCTCTATCAATCTCTTTTGTTCAGCATCTTTTTCTCAATTCTTCGATAATTCCTGGTAGATCCAGGAAGAAGATTCGATATATATTAATATGGGACATAAACTCCGGATGGACCAAAATTGTTTGTATGGATGAATTGGTTGCTTTGTTTGCTATGGTTGATAGGTATACTTTAGTTTCTAAACTAAATGTTAACCCTTAAGTTTCTTCGTCTCATGGTCTTACGAGATAAGGAGTATACGACTCATGGTCTTACGAGATAAGGAGTATACGACTCATGGTCTTACGAGATAAGGAGTATACGACTCATGGTCTTACGAGATAAGGAGTATACGACTCATGGTCTTACGAGATAAGGAGTATACGACTCATGGTCTTACGAGATAAGGAGTATACGACTCATGGTCTTACGAGATAAGCTTGCTACGACTCATAGTCCAGACGGTTCGGCGAGTCAAGGTCTGTACGACCCATGAGGTCTTACGACTCATGGGGTTTACGACTCACAAGGACTTACGACCCATGAGGTCTTACGCCATGGGGTTTACGAATCACAAGGTCTTACGACTCATTGGGTCTACAACTCATCAGGTTTATGACTCATGAAGACCTACGACTCATGAGGACCTACGACTCATGAGGTATTACGACTCATCAGGCTTACGACTTAAAGGCTATCAAGCTAAAATCCAAAGCCCGTGTCTGAGCTACTTTGATCTGATGAGTCGGCTACGAGTTAGCACTTGTCTTCCAACTGAGCCACAAGATGGACCAAATATGGCGCCCACGAGACATCATAAGTCGAACACGAGTTACGGCTTACCATGAGTCGGTCACGACTCATGACTTGGCCAAACCGAAAGCTCAGAAATCTGCTCCTATAAATAGGCCACCACTTCCAACATGAGGAGGACTTTTGGCAAATCATTTCTACAGCGCTATTACTCCGTCGAACTCTTCATTCATTCAGTAATCAAGGAACCTTCAAGCATTCGCGACACTACAACAAGCTTCGAGAGAAATTCCTCACATCCGACATGGATTCATCGAGTTTCACCGTCGAAGATTGAGCTAGTAGTCTAGATTGTTTCTTGTGATCGAATTGTACTGTTTCCTGAAGAGATTTGTATCAAATTGTAACCGAGTCAGCAATAAGAGACTATAAAGTGGATGTAGGCTCAATTACGGGCCGAACCACTATAAATCTGTTGTTCATTTACTGCATTTCTGCTATTTTCCTGCTTAATTTCTGTTCCCGTCACACGGGTGGTGCTTTCACGATCTTATTACACACACCGGGTGTTATCGTTCATATTTTAACGTTAACATTTTGGTGCTTTCACTGAGAACCCAACTCAGGCTACCATCCATCATTGCTTCACACCAGTTTGTTGAAAAGATTTCCTACAAAACCAGAAGTCTATCAGATATAATGGCTCCTGGAAGGAAACGAAAGGTTGTCAGATCTGAAAATGTTCATGATGATACCGCCACCTCTGCTTCACCAAGTCAAGCAGCTCCAAGCGTCGGGGTGACGCGAGAGGAGCTAGACGCTGCAGTATCTGGACTATATCAACAGATTGAGACTCAAAACAATCTGATGATGGAAAAACTGAATGCTCTGCTTGGTGCCAACCAAAGACCAGTGGGTAATGAAGAAAACACCGCTGATGCTCTTCGCAACTCCGAAGGAAGGAATATTCCTCAGGGCGGATCAGGTGCTGCTGAAGGGGCACCCCTCCGAGCTGAAGGATCTAGACCATCGCCAATTTTCCACGAAAATCTGCCCGGGCAAACATCTGAGAAAATGGCAGAAGTCTTCTCCGCAAAATCTTTGAACAATGAGGAATATCTTTCTGGCATGATCAAGCAAATAATGAAAGAGAGCATGCAGAGAGGTGAAGATGAGAGTGAATGGGGGTTCGCGCCAAGCAAGACTCTGTTTACCGAGAAGATTCTAAAGGCTGAATTTCCTAGAAAATTTGTTCCCCCCACCATTCCTGCTTATCGGGGAACAAGTGATCCAAACCAATTCTTGTATAAGTATGACTGGCACATGACCGGTGCGAGAGCAACTGATGAAATCAAGTGCCGGTATTTCCCAGTATATTTGGAAGGAGTGGCACTTCTCTGGTTCACCAAACTTCCTGTTCGATCAGTAGATCAGTTTTCCGATCTGACTAGAAAGTCCAAAGAGCAATTCAGGCTATACGCTTCAAAGGCAAAGGACATAATGTCATTATCCAGTCTTGAACAGAATCCGGGAGAACCTATTAAATCATTCCTGAACCGTTTCAATATAGCTCTGGCAGAAGTTGATAACGCAGAGCCACGGATGATCTTGACCTATTTGATGCGTGCTATCGACAAATCGAGCGAATTTGGAAAATGGCGGAAGATGAAAGAGCCAAATTCTCTCGAGAAATTCTACAAGAAAGCTGATGAATTCATACGCTTGGAAAATCTTCCAGCATCAATGAAGGTGGTGGCAGCAAAGGTGGAAAAAAATACTGCCGCTTCGGAAAAGAAAGATTCCGGAGGTCAGAAAAGGGAAAATCACGAGGGGAAGAAACAAAAGGATACAAAGAAACCTCGCTTCTTCAAACCCTCAGATTTCACTCCATTGACCGACACTCTGGAAAATATCTTCTTCGCCACCAAAGATGCTGTGGATTATCCCAAACCGGCTGAGATAAAACCGGGAAAAGGCGCTATGAGAAATGGAAAGTTCTGCCGTTTTCACAACCAACCCGGTCATGATACCAATGACTGTCGTCACTTAAAGAGCTTAATTGAAGAATTATTGAGAGAAAACAAGCTGCAACAATATGTCAAGAAAAACAGAAGTGATCCATCTTCATCTACTCAGAGGCAACAACCCTCTAATCAGCCATCAGGCTCAAGTAAAGGTGCAGCGGCACAAGAATCTGAGAGGCCCGTTATCAACGTCATTTCAGGGGGCCCACACCCAGCAGGCAGAAGCTGGGGTGAGATGGAACGATATGCTCATGCTTTAAAGTATATCCCGGTAGAGGAAGATGTTTTTGCTGTAGAAAATGCTGCACCCATGAAACAGCAAAAGATTTCAGATAATGATATTTTGTTCAAGGCTAGGGATTCTATTGGTATTGAAGCTCCCACCATAGATCCCTTAGTTATCTCTGCAGGAATCGGGCCAGCAATAGTAAGACGAGTACTCATTGATTGCGGTGCTTCCTGCAATATACTCTTCAAGAAAACATTTGACCAGATGAAGATCCCAATGACCGACGTTCAGGCTTCATCACAAAAGATCGTTGGTTTCACTGGGGAACCACAGCAACCAATCGGAACTGTCGATTTGTTCGTGGAACTTGGTGAAGGGCAGAAAAGGGTAGCTCGAAAACAAACCTTTGTGATTGTTGATGGATTTTCTGCCTACAATGCTTTCCTAGGCAGGCCGACTCTAGCTGCATTCAAAGCCATTTTGGCCCCATGGTGCCTAACTATGAAGTTTCCTACAGAAAATGGTGTTGGTGTCATCAAGGGAGATCAAAATGCTGGACGCGAATGTTATCTCATAGAGCTTCGAGAAGCCAGAAAGAGAGAAATGGGTAAAGATGCGGCAGCTCCCCTCCGCATCAAAAACCCAACCTTATAGCAAATACAGGGTGGCCCCTGCACTGGTGAGCATAGTGGTGCAAGGCGAGAAATGGACCCCAGAAAATCCAGTGCAGAGGAGAATAGAGTGGTGCCCGCAGAAGTTACGGTACCAATACCTGTCGACTCAAAAGACCCAAATAAAGTACTTAATGTGGGTTCGCAACTAAGTACAACAGTTCAAAATACACTGATATCATTTCTAAAAGCAAATCTGGACGTGTTCGCTTGGTGTCATGCTGATATGTGCGGAATCTCTCCAACAATTGTTGTTCACACTCTGAATGTCGATCCGAAATTCACACCAGTAAAACAGAAAAGAAGAACTCAAGGTCCAGAAAGGTCAGCAGCTTTAAAGGAAGAGGTAGATCGCCTCTTAGAGAATAATTTCATCAAGGAATCCACTTATCCAAATTGGGTTTCAAATCCAGTACTGGTTAATAAGGCAAATGGAAAGTGGAGAGTATGCATTGATTTCTCAGATCTGAACAAAGCTTGCCCCAAAGACTGCTTCCCGTTGCCTAGAATCGATCAACTAGTAGATGGGACGGCTGGACATGAGTTGTTATCTTTTATGGATGCCTATTCCGGATACAATCAGATTATGATGAATGAACCAGATCAGGAGGACACAAGCTTTATTACAGATGTGGGACTCTACTGTTACAAAGTCATGCCATTCGGGTTAAAGAATGCTGGGGCAACATACCAAAGACTTGTCAACGCTATGTTCAAGCCTCAGATTGGCAAAACGATGGAAGTCTATGTTGATGATATGTTAGTAAAGTCAAAGAAAGCAGTAGATCACATGGATCACCTGGCAGAAATGTTCTCAATTCTTCGAAAGTACGGAATGAAGCTCAATCCATTGAGATGTTCATTCGGAGTAGAGTCTGGGAAATTCCTGGGTTTCATCGTAAGCGCTAGGGGCATCGAGGCCAATCCTGCTCAAATCACAGCTCTAAGAGAAGTTAAAGCCCCTAGAACAAAGAAAGAACTGCAAAGTCTCAATGGAAAGGTTGCCGCTCTTAGTCGCTTCATTTCCAAGGCCACAGACAAATGCATTCCCTTCTTTGATGCTCTAAAGAAAGGAAAGAAAAATTTCGAATGGACTCCTGAATGTCAGAATGCTTTCGATCAACTGATTCATCATATGAGAACTCCTCCGGTCCTCTCCAAGCCTAGTGATGGTGAAGACCTCTTCATCTATTTGGCAATTTCATCCCATGCTTTAAGTGCAGCACTCGTACGAGAAGATATGAAAATACAACGTCCGGTTTACTACATCAGCAAACTGTTCGCTGGGGCTGAGATGAATTATTCAAAGATAGAAAAACTTTCTTATTGTCTGCTAATCGCTTCCAGAAAGTTGAGGCCCTATTTTCAATCTCATCCTATCAAGGTCTTGACTGATCAGCCTTTGAAGCAAGTCATGTATCGTCCTGAAACTTCGGGTCATCTCTTGAAGTGGAACATAGAACTCAGCCAATATGACATCACTTACCATCCCCGAAGAGCAATTAACGGACAAGCTTTAGCAGATTTCATTGCAGAATCCACTGACAAAGGTGACAGTAAGGAAGAAACCACTGACTGCATTCCGATACAGTGGAAGTTGTATGTTGATGGCTCGAGAAATGATTATTGTTCTGGGGCAGGAGTTGTGCTCGAAACTCCCGAAGGACGATCACTATGTTATGCATTGAGACTGGAATTTCCTTCGACGAACAATGAAGCAGAATATGAAGCCCTTATTGCCGGATTGAAAATCGCCAAGGAATTAAATATCAAAGTGATACAGATTTTCAGTGATTCTCAGCTTATTGTCTGCCAGGTGAAGAAGGAATTTCAAGCCAAAGGAGGGAATTTGCCTGCATATTTGACAAAAACTTCCGAACTCCTCAATGATTTAGATCACTACTCAATAAGCCACATACCCCGAGAGGAAAATATGAAGGCGGATTCTTTAGCAAAGTACTCAAGTTCCGGAGAAGCTCAATTGCTGGGATTAGTTCCTATAGAAGTTCTGTCAGCTCCAAGCATTGATGAAATGGATGTTGATTGGATTATGACTACGTCTCAAGAGCATGAATCATGGATGACTCCAATCAAAGAATACTTACTCAGTGGTTCCCTGCCAGAAGGTTCTAAGGAACGTCGAAAATTATTGAGAAAAGCGTCAAGGTATATAATTCAAGATGGTCGATTATACAGGCGGGGATTTTCAATCCCACTACTCCGATGTGTAACTAAAGAAGAAGCTAAGACAATCTTAGCAGAGGTGCACGGAGGAGAATGTGGAGACCATTCAGGTGGTCAAACACTTGCAAAGAAGATTCTCCGATATGGGTATTTCTGGCCGGATATTAATCGAGATGCTACAGCTTACTCCAGGAAGTGTGACAAATGCCAAAGATTTGCAAAAATCCCAAGAGCACCTTCCACCGAACTCACACAAATGGTCAGCCCATGGCCATTTGCCATTTGGGGAATAGACCTAATTGGACCATTACCGATAGCTAAATCAGGAATTAAATATGCTATTGTCGCCGTTGACTATTTCACCAAATGGGCCGAAGCTGAACCTTTGGCCACCATCACTTCTAAAAAGATGATAAATTTTGTAACGAAGAATATCATTTGCAGATATGGTGTGCCACAGAAGATAATCACCGACAATGGCACTCAATTTGAAAGTGAAGAATTCCAGGATTTTTGCAAACGATTCAGAATTCGAAAAAGCTTCTCAGCAGTGGCTCATCCGCAGGCAAATGGGCAAGTGGAAGCAGTTAACAAGATTATCAAGTCAACTATCAAAAAGTAACTTGAAAAAGCAAAAGGTGGTTGGGTTGATAAGCTTCCATTAGCACTATGGGCGTACAGAACTACTCACAAAACTGCGACTGGGCACACTCCATTTTCACTGGCATACGGATCTGAAGCAATGATTCCAGTAGAAGTAGAGGTTCATTCACATAGAAGAGTTCATTTCAATGAAACCGAAAATGAAAAACTGCAACTTGAAGCGCTTGATTTTCTTGATGAGAAAAGAGAGGAAGCTAGGCTCAGAGTTTCAGCTCATCAGCAGAGAATAGCCAGGCATTTCAACTCCAAAGTCCGCCAACGCAGCTTTGAAATCGGAGACTTGGTTTTGAAAAGGATCATGACAGCAACTGGTGTATTTGGGCCAAATTGGGAAGGGCCATATGTCATAAGCACTAAACTTCTTGATGGTACTTTCAAACTCATAACTGTTGAAGGAGATCCAATTCCAAGAGCTTGGAACAGCAACCATTTGCGCCCTTATTTTACTTGAAAAGAGCTCTGCTCAAAATTGTAAAATGATGATGAATGTATCAGCTGTATTGTGAAACATTGTAAATCAGTGTAAATGAATGAAAGCTATAAAGTGGACGTAGGCCCGATTCCTGGCCGAACCACTATAAATCTTGTGTTCTTTACTATTTCATAATGCCTGTTTTATTTCGATATGTAAATACTTTAAATGTATCGCTAAAATATCGATTCAAAATTGCAGGACATTATAACAAGGCTTGCTCATCACAAAGCTAAGCGACCTCTATAAATCAGCTATTGCACAAAAACCAAACAACAAAAATTCCAAACTCAAATCCTACGCAAGGAAAACTTCACATAAAAAGTTGGCGACTTCACTGGGACAAACCTTTGTTCACTAGTTGAGATTGTCGTTATGAACGGGCATCCAACTAGATAACTCGCGTTTGTCTCGTGAAGTCATTCAACAGTGAAGTACACTCCTTCGGATGAAGCAATTTGCTCGCAAAAGGAAAAAAGATGTGCTTGGAAATGATGATAAGAGATCGCTAATGGGCAGATGATGAGAGAAAATTGCCAAGCAAACAAAGAAGCGGACAAAGGGAGGTATGCCTCTCAACAGGAAGGCCAGGGAATCCACTAAAGGGACGCCTTCCCAATCGGAAGGAACAAGACCCTCGCTAACTGGTCGTGATGCATCCGATCGGATAGCGTATGTCTGTCCTGTGGATCCACTCGCCCCTGAGACGCAACCTACCTGGCACACCAACCAACCAAAGCCCTCTAACGAGGCACGCCAATAAATGGGATTGCTTTACTCAATCAAAAAGATCGGTGGGACTACCAAAGGGGCACCTTGTTAATTAATTGCGATCGTTTGTGCAAGCAAACATCTAATCAAGCAACTTGCATTCGCCCCGTAGACCTCCGACCATGAGAAAGTAACTTCCAGGCAATCACAAGCCCTCTTCGGAGGCACAAGCCCTCTTCGGAGGCACAAGCCCTCTTCGGAGGCACAAGCCCTCTTCGGAGGCACAAGCCCTTTTCGGAGGCACATTTCACCAGGGTAAAAGTGCAAAATGCTTCTCTTCGGAGACCCACTTCACCCGAGTAGAAATACAAAAATTGCTTCTCTTCGGAGACCAACATTGCTTCTCTCCGGAGACCAAAATCAAGACTTCTTTGGAAGCACAAGACCTCTCCGGAGGCACAACAATACTCCACAAAGCATAATGCTACTCTTCGGAGTCCACATGCTACTCCTCAAAAATACCAAAATAAAGCCCTCCTTAGAGGCACACTTCGGTTCTTAAGGAAGACCTACTTGTTCATCTTAAAAAAAAAAAAAACTCTTCCCCAGAAATCGAAGTGCTAAGTAATATCTTCTTCTGAGATTCGCTTCACCGCGTAGGAGAATTCACTTCTCAAAAGCATGAAGTAAACATTTCCGAAGGTTGAAGCGTGAAAACTTATCCGGAAATGAGACACGCTCCGTTCAAGTAGAATAATCATTCCCTCAAAGACGGAATAGTTATTCTATGAAAAATAAGAGTACAGTTCTCGCTAAAAGCAAAAGATATTGTAATGCACTTGTGGTATAGGGGCAATATCATATGATACGGCTACAACAATAAAAAGCAGTATTCAAGCAACATACCACAAGCACATAACAATATCACGCGAAAAAGCTGTGGGATAAATGCATTCTTAAACACAAACAAAAAGTTTGTACAAGTGAAAAGAATCGTTTGTTCTATACTAAAAATAAAAAAACAAATGCATTCTCACATACACAAGAGTTTGTACAAGTAAAATAATTGTTTTATTTAGTACTATGAAAATTCTTTACATGTGCAGATATCTCGAACAAACAAAAGCAGGGACCGGTGCCCGCACAATCCCCGGTCGATACATACACAAAGCAAAAGTAAGGAGTAAACAATCCAGCTTGTTATCCCTTCTTCTCGCCACCTTTGGAGCCTTTCCCCGGCCTAATGATTAGTTTTTGGAGCCGTTGTGGACGAGCCGGGGCAGAAGGAGAAAAAGGCGCGGTTGGATCAACTTCTGCTTCCTCCCCAGTTGAAGCACTAATCTTCTTCTTCCGTATGCCACGCTTCCCCTTCCTTTTTGAGGAAGATTCGCTCCCCGGAGTAGCAAGCAGTGTTGAAAGCTTCGTGTCATCATCAAGGGACTGCTCCGGGGTCTTCTCGACGTCTTCAAGGTCCTCCGCCTTCTGCTCCTGTGAAGCTGCCGGATCATCCAGGCCTTAAAGGGCTTCAATTTTCTCTGCCTGTGATCCCGGTTGGGAAGCAGAAGGAGGAGTAACCTGTAAAGATGAAGGGATGGCAACTGAAGGAGTGGAAGCTTGTGCAATGACTGGTGCCTCAGCTGTAGAAGAAAAGAAGTTAAAATCAACATCTTCCGAAAATAGAGAAGGTATCGGTTCACCAAAATTCAAGTAACAAGTAAGAAGGTCATCAAACTCGGTTAAATCAAGTAACTGGTTCATTAGACCCGGGACTTCGCCAAAGTTACCTGGAGGAGTTGGTTTCACAAGCTCAATTTTATATTTATCAGCTTCGGTTTCTTCCTGGCTCTTCTCTTCAATTTGAGAAAGAGGAATCTCGGAAGTATCAAGTTTAGCTTCAGCATCTTTTGCAGCAAGTGGAGATTGAGAGCTAGAACCGATGATATCAACATCAGTCAGAGTTGAAGTATGGACAGGGGCAGGTAGTGATGTTGTCTTTTCTGGATATTCTTCTACCGCTGCCCCGGCTCTAGCTTCGGCAAGTTGCTCTTTGCCTCTGATAAGCGCATCACGTGCTTCATCGTCTAGATAAAGCGCTACAAGGTCTGCTTCCGCATAGCTGGAAAATGTGTCAAGTATAGTCTCCCAAACTTCAGCAAGTGTAATCTCATATTTGGGACCCAAGAAGGACAGGCTGCCGCGGCCCAAAACGCTGTGCATATAGAAGTCAAACAAAGTAGAATCGATGCTAGCTCTAGTGGCGTCGTGAGACTCTTCGGCCGCAACTTGTCCGGCGACCGCGTCATCACGCTCCTTCTCAACTTTAAGAAGCTTAGCTTTCAGCAGCTCAATCTCTGCATTTTGGGACACAATTGTTCCCCGCAGCTCGGTATTTTCTGTGCGATATTTCTCAGTAATGTGCTGCTCAGCTGCAAGCTTCATTTCGGCATCTCTTTGTGCAGCATGTGCGTCCCGCACTTGCTTCTAAAAGACTTCTTCCTTTTGGGTATGCGATGCAGAAGACGAGGCAAGATCTTCCTTAAGTTGCTTAACTTCAGATGCAAGCTTTGCGTTGTCATCTGCGATACTCGTCATCTCCGCATCATGCTGCTTGCGCCATTTGTCCCATTCTGATTTATCATTCTCCATGGTCATCATTGCCTCAAGATTCAAGTGATTAACCCTTTGGAGTTCGTCGACAAGTTTCTGCCATTGCGACATCCTCTCGATATTGAGCCTGACTGCGTCAAGACCTTTAAGCATGTCTTGCTTGTCAATCGGAACTAAATCCAAATCGAAGCGCACTCCTTTTAGGCACCAATTTGGAAAGCGGCTCTGAAGCATTGGAGGGCCATCTTTAACTTGATATTGTGGCCTGTTAATAATTGTTTGAATGTCAGACTTCTTTAGAGGAGGAGAGCCGGCCAGAGTATCAGAAGGGATAGGAGCGTCAGCCTTTTCAGAAATTTCAGACGCGTTCTTCTCATCGAGTTTAACTCGTTTACTTGGGTCATCAGTAGCATGCTTCTTCCCTTTGTCGTCATGATATTTTCTTTTATAAGAGTCATCATCTCTCCTTCTTTGCTGCTCTTCATAAGCACGCTTTTCTTGAGCTTTTCTAGCTGCACGCTCTTCGTCAGATTCTTTGCGGGAGGGAAGATAACGTCCATAATCGTAAGAATCACGCCCTCCATAGCGCCGAAAGTTGTCGTAGTATGAGCCGGAACGTCCCATCGGAGAATCTGAAAAACGAAAAAGAAGTAAAGTTTAGAAATTTCCAGAAAAAGAGGATAAATGCTTATAAGTGCTAAAAAAAAATCCTAAGTGTGTGCGGCGTGCAAACTATATGCGTCAAACTACAGACCACGCTTTAGTGTGGAAACAGAGACGACTGGCGTAGTAGGCGTCAGGGTTTGTTTTGGGTTGGAAGTCGCTTCAACAATGGGAGAAGTCACTTTTGGATTATTATCCCCGAAAAGTTCTTGGGAAGTTATCATGATATCGCTCAAGCCATCAAAGGTATCATCACCCTGGTACTCAGCAGACTTCTCCTTCTCAACTTCTGTATCAATTGATTTTTCAGAAACTCGAGGATTCTCTTCCTCCTCAATGATCGGGGCAAGTGCCGATTTATTGGCTAACCCGACAACATCAGTGGATGCGGAGCATTTTATCAAAGCAGCCTCTACGATAGGTGCTTCTGATGTAGTTTCTTCTACAGGAGCTGGGACATTCAAGGCCTCCGCTTGGGAACCTGAAGCAGCTAGCGTTTCCGCATCAGAACTCGAGATTTCGTGAATTTGAGTCGATCTAGAAGGATGTAAAAGTCCAAACTGGTGGAGAAACTCATCTTTCAACAGAAATTTCACATCCCGTTCTTCAATCGGAACAGCCATGAGCTTCTCCAGAGTTTGCTTATGACTGGGATCCCTAGAGGGAGAGAGGAGCGCTGAAATGAGAAAGCAAAGTTAAACACTTAGTGATTCGGACTGTAATATACTCAGAGAACAAGGAGAAGAAAGGATAGGCATTCTTACTTCCTTCTCTCCACACGGCATAAAAACCAGGGGGACAGCGAACATAAAAATACTGAGTCAAAAACCCATGAGCAGTATCAGGGAGGCCGACAACCAGTTTGCGATTCCTGGCACTTCTTATAACAATGATCGAAGGATGATCTTTGATTTTGACAAAAGAGCACAGGTAACAGATTTCGTCAACACTGGGGAGACGGTTAAGCGTTCTGCTGAATAATACGCATAGCCCCATTAGAACAGCATAGCCATTGGGATGTAATTGGAATGGAGCGATTGCCAGTTGGCGGAGAAGATGTTGAAGAAAATTGTTGAAAGGAGGAATGGCTCCGCTCGAGCACATTTGTCGGTTGACTGCCACAAAGCCAGGAGGTACTACATCAGCAGTGTTGTTCTTTTCAGGAAGGATAGCGTCATCTTCAGCAATGCCAAATTGAGTACACAATTGCCGAAAAGTTTTGTACAATAAAGTGGAAGGGGCTCTCTCTGGGGGTTGACTAAAGGAGCTGGAATGAAAATGGACTCTCCGGTCCGAACTGTTACATCTCCTTGTTGAGAAGCCATTCTACACAAGCAACTGGATATTCAAATATGAAGGTGCACGTTTCCTAAATAGTGTGAAGTGTTGTGCAAAATTAACAAAGATAACAAATAAATACAAACTGGAATTAAGCTAGTCGGTAACTGATCGATTATCAAATTTCAGGACTTGTTAATTTAAAAGTTCAGGTACAGTATTAAATGCAAACCGGACATTTTCAGTTGACTATTTCAATGTTGTTTTAATACTTTGCTTGAACTTGTTGGTTTAAAGCACGTCATACACACAATCTGTTTATGTTGATTATCTGTTATTAACTAATCTGTCATTTGATATGGGCAGTCGGTGACAGTATATTCGTCCCAATTTCTTTGTGGATATTTTATTAGACAGGTTATTAGTTTGCAAGTTAGAGTGATCTGTGGGGAAATGCAGCAGTTCATAGTTCAGCAGTTCAAAATGCAGCAGTTCAAAGTTCATTCAAAGCCCAAGTCATGAGTCGCCAACGACTTATGTATTGACTCGTCCACGACTGATGTTCTGACTCGTCCACGACTTAAGGGTTACAAGGCAAGTCGGTCGTACTTCAGGTCTTAAGTCATGTGAAAAAAAAAGACTCCAGTCCAAAGCGGCATATAACCCAAGTCCTAAGTCGTCTACGACTCATGAACTATGTCGTAAAAAACTAAGTCGTCTACGACTCAAAAGGAGGCTACAGTCCAAAGCGGCATAAAATCCTAAGTCCTGAGTCGTCTACGACTCAAGAATTATGTCATAGGAGACTTGACTCGTGAGTCGTACAAAGCTACTGAACCGTGGCCCTGCTAGCATCTCACTCGATTTGAACCCATTGACTTTTCTTCTAACCCGTTATCTTCCAAACCCGGTAACCTCTCAATCAAATTACGATCCCCATCCTAATTCCACGACACCATTGAACCATCCAAAGAGTTAAGTTCAGATCACCAAAGCCTCGTCAACCTAATCAATTAAAGCCTGAAGCGCAGTAACCCTGCATCTCCATCGCCCCATTCATCCAAAGATGAAATCGAGCAAAATCGGGCTCACGAGCTATCGGTACGGTGGAATTCGCAACAAAGCATTGCACGAGGGGATGGATTAAGTATAGGGGGGAGAGTTCACGAATCAATGATGATTAAAGGTCGAGGATGGATCAGAAACACTTACGCAATAAAGAATAGAGAATCGAATTGGTAGATTGCTAGAAAAGGAAGGTATTGCCTCGAGAAAGCTTGGAGGAATAGTAATGGCGGATACGACTCAGGAGATAGGTAATGGGTAGAAGGGACGACTCAAGCATTTTATACCTTCGGGCAGTGGAACACGAAAAGGCATACATGGGATAAGATGAGTCGAAGCACATGACCTACGACTTAGGCGTGTACTTCGAGGGGCAAATGTTAACCCTTAAGTTTCTTCGACTCATGGTCTTACGAGATAAGGAGTATACGACTCATGGTCTTACGAGATAAGGAGTATACGACTCATGGTCTTACGAGATAAGGAGTATACGACTCATGGTCTTACGAGATAAGGAGTATACGACTCATGGTCTTACGAGATAAGGAGTATACGACTCATGGTCTTACGAGATAAGCTTGCTACGACTCATAGTCCAGACGGTTCAGCGAGTCAAGGTCTGTACGACCCATGAGGTCTTACGACTCATGAGGTTTACGACTCACAAGGACTTACGACCCATGAGGTCTTACGCCATGGGGTTTACGAATCACAAGGTCTTACGACTCATTGGGTCTACGACTCATCAGGTTTATGACTCATGTAGACCTACGACTCATGAGGACCTACGACTCATGAGGTATTACGACTCATCAGGCTTACGACTTAAAGGCTATCAAGCTAAAATCCAAAGCCCGTGCCTGAGCTACTTTGATCTGATGAGTCGGCTACGAGTTAGCACTTGTCTTCCAACTGAGCCACAAGATGGACCAAATATGGCGCCCACGAGACATCATAAGTCGAACACGAGTTACGGCTTACCATGAGTCGGTCACGACTCATGACTTGGCCAAACCGAAAGCTCAGAAATCTGCTCCTATAAATAGGCCACCACTTCCAACATGAGGAGGACTTTTGGGAAATCATTTCTACAGCGCTGTTACTCCGTCGAACTCTTCATTCATTCAGTAATCAAGGATCCTTCAAGCATTCGCGACACTACAACAAGCTTCGAGAGAAATTCCTCACATCCGACATGGATTCATCGAGTTTCACCGTCGAAGATTGAGCTAGTAGTCTAGATTGTTTCTTGTGATTGAATTGTACTGTTTCCTGAAGAGATTTGTATCAAATTGTAACCGAATCAGCAATAAGAGACTATAAAGTGGACGTAGGCTCAATTACGGGCCGAACCACTATAAATCTGTTGTTCATTTACTGCATTTCTGCAATTTTCCTGCTTAATTTCTGTTCCCGTCACACGGGTGGTGCTTTCACGATCTTATTACACACACCAGGTGTTATCGTTCATATTTTAACGTTAACACTAAAAGTCTTGAAAATTGTATCTATATACCTATCTATTCCTTGGGTCCCAGTATATTCTACGAATGGTTAGTTATCCTTTTGAACTAACCAATGCCACTGCATATTTCGTAGATCTGGATAACCCGAGTATCCTGTGAAAAAAATTCAATAGATTCGTTCTCGTATCTATTATTGATATTCTGATTTGGTAAGCCAAATGCAGAATATATATTCAGTTTGATTTGATGAAACATTCTTCATCTATCTTTGTGTCTCCTTAGCAATTTCGAGGACGAAATTCTTTTAAGGGGGAAAGTCTGTAACGACACCGAATTTTAATTAAGTTTAAAATTATTAATTAATTTCATTTTGAATAAAATTTATGAAATTAATCGATTAATTGATTGCGAGTTTCCCCTATCCAAATAAATTCTGTATAAATCACTTAAATTTAGAAATTGTATATATATGTGAATATATATGTATATATGCATATATGAGTGGATTTGAATTTATATATATTGGATTTGAATTTTAGTTTAAGTAAATGGTTATAAAATCATCTATGAAAAATGTATATATAAGACAATAAGTATTAAAGTAAACTTTATAATAAGTATTTGAGTTAGAAATAGAAATAGATGTATAAAAGATAAACTATGGAATATAAAGTAAACAAGTTAGCTAAAATTAAACAACATATTAGAAATAGAACTTCATTTATATTCTAAAGTAATAAGGCCAAAAGAAAAGAAATAAATGTACTCAAGTATGAAACAAAACCAAAGTGTATATATATACATGAAGTGTTTAATAGTGAAGTTCGAAAATAAAGGAAAGATAAAATTTTAAATTGTTTGAGTATAAAAGTATATGTGTACTTAAGTTAAAATTTTATAATATAACTAAGAACAACTTTTTTTCCTATACATGAAGTATAAAAACAAACAAAAGTAAGTAAACTGTGTAGCTGTGAAGTAGTATGCAGGCAAGAAGTAAGGAAATAAGTAAACAAAATATCTACAAACAAAACAAAGAAGTAAATGATAATTTATACTATCATCTCTAGTACAAAAGAGATATACATCAGCCCCGAAAAGAAGAAACAAAATGAATATATGTTGTACACCTTAATTAATGCAAGGTACCTCAACCTCTTTAGTACACGAACCAGCCACCACAAATTTATCATCTCGGCTACAAGCAAGATCTGTAACCAACAAAAGAGAAAAATATCTCTGAAATGTTGTACAAAATATATAACCAGTATTGTACAAAATAACCACACCTTGTAACTTGTTTATATCCATCATCTTCCTCATTTCAATGTCGTTCCATTAAAACTGGGAAAAAAACTAAAGTGGTTAACAATTCAAACAAGTAAGAAGATATGAAACTACAACAACTCGACTTAGAAATCAAAAGAGGAAGTTTCAGCTTGCAAGAATTCACAGCCTGATTCTACAAAAAGGGAGCTCTGTCCTTTATTCTTCAAAACTGTAAGCAAACCCACTTTCATTTGCCCATACTCTTTGACATTGTATTGATGATGCTCTTGAATGATTGTTAATATGCCTTCATGTTGTTTAAGTGTGAATGGTATGTATATAGGTTGATACTTTTGGTGTGAATGGCTGATATCAACACTGTGTAGTTATAGAGCTTAAAAATCTAATCAAATCCTAATATCTCATTTACAAATCTATGATAGACTTAGGGATTCAAAAAGAGATTTGTTTGTTTAAACATAAATGAGGTTTAAAACATATATAATTAAGTAATGTGGGTTTGAAATTTATCTGGGATTTTAGAAATACAGAAAACCTTGTAAACTGTTAAACTCAGATATCATAATTGTTTTGGTCCCCTGTTCAACATGACTGTGAGCAAAGTTAACCATTTAAGCTGGAATTTGTAAATTGTTTGGATGTGATTGCTTGCTATATATTGAGATAAATGCTTGCATGTTAAAAAAGGCCGATGCATGTCTGGATACATGGACACAAATCATGTTTCCAGTTTACAGGTCCTAAGAACCTGTTTCAAAAAAATCAAAACATTGTCTCAAATCATATTTAAGCTTCAAGTTCTAAATACAACCTGTGTATAAAGTCAAAATTTGAGTTTTAAAACATATTCATAGGATTAACCAGAAGATGATTTTGAATGGGAAATAAAATACAGAGGAATTTCTTTTAAACTAAAAATTCAATACTCTTAAATGCATGTTTTGAATTGATAATTGGAATCACATTAGAATATGATGAATTTTAGTAGTTGAATCTCATTTTTTTGTTGGGTAGGTTGTGAGAAAATACGAGTGGAACAGGAAATATATTTTTATAAATTTCCGATGATCGACAAATTGGGGTTCGTCGTGCTTGGGTCAGGTGTTAGTTCGAGCACCAAGGATCGTTGGAAAAATACAAGAAGATTTTTAAATTCACCATAGTTTTAGATTTGAATTAAACTAGGGTTTAAGTCATGTTTTAGTTGGCGTCATGAAATTGGTTACTGCGTCATCAGTGATGCATCGAGTTTCATCGCACGTGGGGGGATGGTGGCACGGTGGTGTGACGTTGCTTTGGACGAAAGTGTGGAGGCTCTGGTGAGCTAGGTTGTTGGGGCGAAGGGGTTTTCGTCGGCCAATTTTGGTCCCAGTCAGGTCGACGAGCTCTATTTTGATTAACGCCGTTATTGGGTGGTTTGGGTGCTCAGGAGAGATGAGGAAATCTTCGGTAATGGATGGGTATTGTCGACCATGATCGGAGACACTTCGATCACGTGTGCACATTCACATGTGCATATCTGCTCTAAGGCGAAGTTAGGTTGGAGAAGATGAAGTTATACTCGAAGTCGAACTCGAATAGGTACAGTGTTTGACTCGAAGCAGGGAACGTTGCAAAGGTCTCGAAGTATACTCGGTTTCAAGTATGTGAAATTTAAGTACTGACTTGAGTTCAGATGTTAACTGTGTAATAGAATTTTTTTTAACTAAAGTAATGAAAAAAAACTGGGAGAAGGTTGAATAAATGTGGTTTATTTTAAAGGTTGATAAATAAATATAGGTAATTAAAGGATAGTTCAGTACTTAATAAATAATTTAAGAATTTGGTGGATCCTTAATGAAAGTAATTAAGGGAAGATAATTAAAGATTAAAGATTGATTTATCCATATTAAAGAGTTAATTACTTTAAAGAATAATTAATTAATGTGGTTAATTAATTAGGGTGATTTGAATTAAGATTAATCAATTAAAGAATAATTAATTATAATTAAGATTTAATAATAATTAAGGATTCATTAATTAAAGTAATTATTTAAAGGTCCATTAACAAAAGTAATTAAGATTCAATTAATTACAATTAAGGGTTAATTAATTAAGATAATTAATTAAGAAATGATTAATTAACGAAGGTGATTAAGACTTAATCAATTGTAGTTAATGATAATTAATCATTGATTAAAAATTACTAATGAAAGTGATTATGTGAGAAATAAATTTAAAACCACACACAAATTTATTCATCTTAATTATAGATGTTTGATTGTTATTAGATGTTATGTGATGGATTGATATATTTGTTATGTGATGTGATGCTATGTAATGCTTTGTGCTAAGCTGTTATATCTGTGATGTATATATTGTTATATGAATATGCAACCCTTTGACCCATAGAACGACATTTGAATTTCGCTGCGACAGGGAGTCGGATTCCAGTTGGTTATCCGAAACCCACATCGAACCGTAGTGATTGAATCTGTAATGATTGATAATGTTGCACTTTTATTGTGTAAAACCCCTAGACCACACAATACACACACAAATATGGATCGCACGTAGAAATTAGTCAAGTCACAGATTTTTGAAATAAAATTCAAATTTGAATTTTTGAATTCAAATGGTTTTGGGAATGGATTGGGTTTTAAATAAAAGGTTAAGTTTTGAAGTTTAAATAATTTGATTTAAATCCAAAATTTGAAATTGAAGTCCATTTATAATTTAAAAAGATTTATACAAGTTTATATGGGTTTTTAACCATTTTAAAGGTGTTGTTTTGGAAATTTAAATTTAACCCAAAGTTTTAACTTGTATAAAGGGAATTGGATTTTTCCGAAATGAAGACTATTTGTTTTTAAATAATAAAAGCTTTCACCTAAGAATTGAATTTCCAATTTGTGTTAAGAAGGATTTCAAGCCTAAAATGAAAATGTTTTCCGAGTTATGAATGAATCTTTGGAAACCAGTTTTGAAAGATATAAGTTAAATCTTGACTTAAAGATTTAACGAGTAAATCCAAGTGAAATGGAAATTGTTTTGAAATCCATGAATGAATCTTTGTGAACGGGGTGAACTAAGTGAATTGAATCTTTTTAAAAGATTAAAAGTGTGGAAATTGTTTAAACCAGTGAAGGTTTTTGAATTGAATCCTTTTATTTAAAAGATTGGAAATGGTAATTTATTTTAACCATTCGAATGAAAAGTTTTGGGATTTAAGCTGTGATTTAACTGAGACCCCAGTATCCATATGATTTTTAATTGCGCTCATTATTCGGTTTAGCCGGGAGAAGACCTTTGAGTCATATAACCCATTCCGAATAGTGATACGACGTATATGGATAGCATTTGAAGATCGGATACTTTCGAAAACGAAAGGACAACTCGTCGAATATCTCTGCATCGACTGGCCCCGATATAGAGATTTTAGCACCCTTTGTGATGGGAAGTCCGGACGTGATTAGAAATTATCCAGATTTGCAAGGGCTTCTTCGGAAGTGCCTTCGGTTCTATTTCAAACCCGGAACAGACTTGTATGGTTACATGTCTGACATTACATTTTGAGATATAAAGCAGATTTCTTTCAAAATACATTTCTGTTTGGTGGCAGAGAATTTATTCTCTTAGCTTAACACCCTTCTCTGAGACGTACGAGCTCAGAGGTTATGTAGTTGAAGGTTATCAGCGATATACTCCCAATTTGGTAATGTGGCATGCTAAGTGTTGTTGTGTGATGATCATTTATTGATCATTTGTGATCAAAGCGTGGCTTTGTGAAAAAGCGTAGCTTTGTGGACGAGACTTCGTCAAACCTCACAACCCGGAAATGGTTGAAACAAGAAGGATGCGGCAAGGTTTCAGGGGTAGCTTCCCTAGGGTATGACCATTCCTTCTGGAAAAGGGTAGTATCATGGTATGGAGCCCAGATACTTACTCATGTGGACACGCTAAGTTTATTACTGTGTGATGTTGGTTACCGAGCGCTCGGATAAAGGTCCCAAAGGACCGGGGGTGGAATATCTCAGGTTTACTACCCGAGAAGGGGGTAACCGGCCTTGTGTTGGCAGAGAGCAGGTTGTCTCTCGAGGCGTACCGCTAGAGGCGTTCCCATGTGGCATAGGAAGTTCCTTAGCCTGACCATTTGTTGGAAAATCCAAAGAAACAATACGAACCTTGTACGGTTTTAGTTGTATAACCTGCTATGGAATGTGGCGGTAACCTGCTATTGAACATAGTAGCTATAGTAGGCATACAATAATGGTTGTATGCTGGCTAAGATTAGTATTATACTTTCCAAATGTTTTCTACACTATGCACTAATTATAATAGTATCGAATGATTTTTCATAGTAAGCATGTTTGACTATCATAAGAAGAAATCTCCTCCAATTCTGCGTTTGCATTGTGTGTGTGGCAGGAGGTCTTATGGTAGTTTCATTTTCCAAAAGCATTGTGAAATTCAATTTTACTTTGTTTAAAGATAAATTGTTTTTGTTGCTCACACTAATCCCATGACTGATCCGGAGTTTATTGTTCCCTTCCTAAACTCTGGGTGCCCACCATTTTCCACACGGGCAGTCTAGAGTTGGGTTTCTCAGATATCCAGGTTGAGTAGATTATCTGGAGCTAGTCGGCCCTTGGACGACTGACCTTGCTTTCCGCTAGCTATGGATTGGAGCATTCTATTGGAGATATTCTATCTGCTGTTGGTGTTATCTATTTTCTTTCCACTGCTATTTCTTGTATCATATCTCTGATGTATATTGATATCTGTTGTATCATTCTGTTGTATCATATTGTATCAGGTTTTTTTATCTGTCATTGTATCAATGTTATATATATATTGATATATTCTTTTTCTTCCGCTGTGTTGTCATACTTAACTGTGTTATAAGCTCCGGCGAATCGGATTTGAACGGTCGAATCTGCGGCATTCTAGTACAATGTGAAGTACAGATATCGATTTTCGAATGCGAAAAATCCGAGAGTTTACAGTGTATAGTGTATATATATATATATATCCAAAAAACAATTAATTAATTTTTATTATTATCAAAAACCATACTAACAAAATTAAATTTTGTTAAGTTTCAAAATATATAGATTATATATTGTTAAACTTTTAAAACCAGATATGATATTTATATAATATATTGTTATTCAAAATATCAAAAATAAGGAGAAGGTTTTTTTTAAATTTCAGGCCGAGAGAATGTATAAACACATATGCATTAAAAAATTATTTTAATATATGTACACTTATATATAGACACGCATAAAAAAAACCATTAACATGTGACAATCCACCAATATATCGAATCATGATATTTTTTAGAAAACAATAATCATATAAGCATTATTATATAATAGTGAAATAGAAGAACACCTTTCACTAAAGCCCAAAGCTCGCACGTTGAAACGCAAAAGTGAACTCTTTGAATCGAATACCTATCCCGAAGTTGCTAGCTTCAAAATTGTCATACCACCGATGGTTGTTTGATTTTAGTTTTATTTAGGTCTCTTAAATATTTTAGGAGAGGGAGGGGGAGTGTTCGACCAGCAAAGAAGAGGATGGAGGTAGCAAAAAGGTCTCATCTAAAGTGAGGGTTAAGATGTTTATATAAGGGAGAGGCTAGACAGCAAAAGTAGGATCAAGATCTTTAAATTTCTCTTACTCGTTCCCTTCTTTTAAACAATTAAAATCCCTCTCTCCTAGCCATCTTATGGCTAGCCTCTATATTCCTATAATAGCCAAAATTAACATGCCCCATATGGGCCTCAAATCCATTTCAAGCCTAAACAATATTTATTGCATTTAAATAAAATTTAAACGCATATCGATATCAAATACCTATTAGTGTTTGTTTAATTATTATATGCATACTATTTAACATTATTCAGTACACATCAAACAAAATTTTACAATTAATATTCTATAAATATTAGTTAATTTATAACAAATGCAAATTAATTAAATCGAGTGAAAAAGGAGTATTCAACGTTTCGATTGTGCAACTCATAGTTATAAATTTGATCGGCAATTAATATCGAATAATTCGAACAGTAATGTTTACGATTCACTTAGTAAGTGGTGCGACATTATGGTAAAATTTATCGCTTACTTGGTTTCAGTAAAATCCAATTTTACTTTATTAATTAAGCGTTACTCGGTAGTGACAATTAATTATAGCAATTATCTTTGTCAAAATTGTATCATTTTGGACTTATGGAATTTGGTATGGTCAGAATTCCAATATCGTCCATATTCAACTTTACAGTCCAAACACAAAGTCTTTAATTCAATAGTAACAATTATTATTAATCATATTGCTCTGGCCAGAGACTTTGACTTTGAGTTGACTTTAGTTAACCGTGATATTAACCTCATATAACTTAGAAGACGAATCCTCTCCTGAATAGTATTTCACTTTCAATGTTTCCACTCGACCCAACTATAGTTATTCAATGGACGTCATGCCACGATTTAATTATAATCAAAGCGAAACTTCCACATTGAAGATTAGCAGTATTCTCAAGTGAAGAAAACTATGTAATTTTTTAACAACGATATTTTTTGTTTGACCTTAGTTATATTAACCAATAGAAAACTATCGAGTAAGTCATTCCATGGTTATCTAATAGCTATCAGTACGTAACCTCTTGGTGCCCCCAGTAGCCATGAGTAATAGATTGTCCAACATTTGGAGAGCGTTACATATCTAGTCTCAACGTATGTATCAATATCTAGTCTTAATACATCTTGATTATGAATATTTAAAACGATTAGTTTAATTTCATTATGATAAATTACTCATTGTTATAATATTTTATAACTACTTTCACAAAACATACCATTTATGAATTTTTTATTAAATATATTTTTAATTAAATTAATTTATTAATATAACATATTATATCAAGTATGTAATGGAAAGAAAACACCTTTTATTTCAAACAAGATTGGTTATCGAATTAGATATATGTAACAATTACATAATTGTCCCTAGTGCATACGCCTAACTCTATCAATTCCTTGCTATCGATTTTAGTAGAAAATGTGTTTCCCCGTAGTTATTCATAAATAAAGTCTGTATCTATTATTTCTCTTTACCTTCAACCATTATTATCATATAACACATCACGAGTGATTTTAATGTGAATCTTTAAACAATAGTATTTTTCATAGAAACGGTCAACAAGATTTCTTATCAACACCCCAAAATGATACTAAGTAAAGTGAAAAATCCTTTACACAAGTAGTGCAGGAAAGAAGGTGTAGATCCTTTTTAGAATTGCCTTTCAATTAGGCTTTATTTGTTAATTCTTCTCAAACGGGCCTTTTGACGGTGTTGAAAGGGTAGGTTTCTGTGCTTGATGTCCTTTAGGTCCGGATGGGTAGGTATAACATCTCCTTCGAAAGCCTTCCATTCGGTTTGATTGAAATACCCTGAGTTAAGCTCTTTCAGATAGGTTTCGACCTGGTCGGAGGCCTAAAGCTGTAGGGTGACTTGAGTTTTGATTATTAAGTAGAGAAGGGAGATTAAAGGTAGGTTTCGTCCCTGTTGAAATCTTGAGTGTTAGCTTTCCTTAAGTTTAGACAGGAAATCATATGCTTTAGTGGATTTGAAGTAGGTTTCGACCTTGTCGAAAGCTATGGAAACAACTTCCTTTGGATTGAATCTGTAATTCCAAGTTTTGGTGTTTAGAGAACGGGTTTAGACCTTGTCGAAAGCTTTAGATCACAGAGTAGATAGCTTCGAAAGGTTACAGAAGTTGTTAAAGCCTGAAGAGTTGTCGACTTTGTCGATAGGTGCCTTTCGATGGGGTAAAACCTGAAATATAGAGGTTGATCCAACAAAAGCTTTAGTAAACAGTAAAGTAATCAATAATGCTCAAGACTTCCCTTTTTCCATCTAAGGAAATTTTATTTCATTAAATTCCCAAATCAATAATCTCCAAATAAGGGTTATAATGCTTTATTAAATAAAATACAAGTTTGGAATGAGAGAAATCGGATCCCCAAAACCGGACCCCTTGGGTCTTATTTATAGATGCAGAAGGCCCCTCTTTCGCGCCCTTGCTTTCGACTGGGTTGAAAGGACCCCTCTTGCGCCCTTGCTTTCGACTGGGTCGAAAGGTCTTCTTTTTATATGTTGTTTTAAGCCTTTCGACTTAGTCGAAAGCCATGCCTCCTTTCGATGTTGTCGAAAGGTGTCCTTTGCTTTACATGCTGGTTTGAGCCTTTCGACCTACTCGAAGGCCATGCCACCTTTTTGTCGAAAGGTATCCTTGTCCTTCTTGACATACTATAGCAGTTCCTTCATCCTTTTTAGACCTTTCGACTGAGTTGAAAGGGCCTTTTTCATCCTTTCACCTTTGTTGCTTTCTGAGTATTGCTTCCTTCATATCACCTTTCGATGTTGTCGAAAGGTGTCCTGAATGGATCTTCGCTTCCTTATTGTTAGTGGAAGTAAGTTTGGAGCTTTCGACACGGTCTATAGGTTGATTTCCCTGGTTTCGAAGAGACTCGATTGTCAATGGTTTCGACCGATTCGAAAAGCTTACTATAGCTTTCGAAGGGGTTGCTCCAGATAATACTTGATTCCTAGTAGCTTGAATGGTGGAGAAACCATTGGTTTCGAATGGTTTGGCATGTATTTAAAGAGCTATCCTTCACTGTCTTCGGAAGGTATGGTTTCGACTTGATCAAAAGCCCTTCATCCAGTTAAGGTGTTGTCAATGAGAGTGGAAGGAACCTTCTGACACCTTCAAAAGGTAAGAACTCCCTGGATATTGTTAGGAGGAACCTTACGACACCTTTGAAAGGTCTTGAAGCCATTAAATTTTGATGGCAGCATCCCTTCGACTCCTTTGAAAGGTTTGGTCTGAGCTCTTCTCTCTTGATCTTTGTTTAAGGAGGTCTCGACTTGGTCGAAAGGTGGATTTTTTGAAGTAACATTTGCCCCCCCCCCCCCCCCCCCCCGTGAAGGGATGCTCTTGACTTTCCAAGTCATCTATGTCGAAACCTAATAACTTCCCACCTCCTAATCTTCCCGCGTGAATTTAGGCCATCCATTCAAATCTGATCAAACAGTAGATAACTTTGGGCGACTTTTCTTATAAAGTACGCCTTTCTTCTTCCTCCTCTTTCACTTTTCCTGCAATTGGAATTTTAAGCACAAGTAAAAGAGTTCCATGGATTTTCAAACTTCAATCTTCTTTCTAGAAATCAAAATATCCATCAAATCTAATCTGTAAGTTTTAGATTCATCCTTGTTTTATTGATCCTAATAGAATTCCAACTTTTTAGACTTTAAAACTAAAATTCGATTTTTTGAAATATTCGAATCTTAATTTTTTCCTGGAGGTGGGTTTCAATTGATTTATTGAAAATCTTTCTCTAACCTAGTTTTAGGAAGTTTTAAAGTTTAAGTTTCCATTTTTTATTTTGAAATTGACAGTAGAAGATGCTTAAACCCATTCCCTTATCGGGTTTAGATTTTATTCCAAAAAATTTTACACTTGTTCTTTGTTAGTGACCTGGGTTTTTAATTTGTCGATTATCTTTATGCTTTTGAAATTGTGATAGTTTGATTTCTGTTTGAGTTCGTTTTGTAAACAGATTTGATTTGCTTGTTCTTCAAGAAATTTTTGAAACCTGGATTTGCAATCGGGTTTGGGGGTTAATTAAACTCGATTCATTTACCTGGAAGCTTCTGTCGACATTTGTTTGGGGGTTTGGGGGTCGAAACGTCATGCTATCGAAAGAGCTCCCACTCTCTATCTAATAGCATAACCTTTCGACTTAGTTGAAACCCTTTGTCTTGATTACAATCCAATCTTCATACAATTTCTTTGAACCACTAGACCCATTCGACACCTTCGACACCACATTTACCTTCTAGGTCGAAACCCCCCTAGAACTGTTTTTACCCAGCTTTGTCGAAACGTCCTAAGTACATATGAATTTAACTTAAAAGTTTTGACTTCAATGGGTAGGTAAGGTTTCGACAACATTAATATTTTACTCAGGAATTTGGACTTATTGGTTTCGACAGTATCGAAGGGTCATGTTGCCTGGTTTGTGAAATGTTAGTTTAAGTTTTTGAGTTGATCCTAACTACCTTTTCTTAGCAATTAGGCTCATATAGAACTTTCGACGTTGTTGAAAACTATTATATGAATAAAAAATTTGTTCTGTCCTTTCGACTTTGTCGATAGCTCAAGGAACTTTTTGTAGGCTTTCGACAATGTTGAGGTATGTTTGTTAAATGATGATGCTCATGTCCTTTCGACATTGTCGAAGGCCCAAGTTATTTGGTTTCTGACTTAAGCTATTTGCACAATCTTGAAGTTCTACATTTGTTATCATGTTTATGCTATCTAAGTAGTTTCTTTTTGACTAACTTTTGAGAGTATACTAAACTCGTAGTTAATCAAGAATATTGATTGAAACGTTTTCACCTAGCAGAATTATGAGCTCTCTAAAGTAAGCCGAAGCCGTTTCCAAACGCTCTCTTATAGTGACTCAAGATAAGGTTGATGTTATCCTCAATGATTTTGGCATCATCAGAATTGAAGCCATACCTCCTCAGGAAACTGACTCCATAAACAACCCTCCTGAAGGGTATTTTGCTTATACTGCCATCCACATATGGCATGGCAGATTCTAACCCTTTCCAGAGTTCTTATCCTCTTGTCTATCTCATGTTGGAATCGCCCCGATTCAGTTGTCTCCAAACATCTGCACTTACCTCTTATCTTTGGAGATGTTGGCACTAGAATTTGGACCTCCTTTCCTTAGTGCTGAAGTGTTAAACCACCTGACTTAGCTAGTTAAGCTAAGCTATCTTAACAATCAAATATATAGGGCCAACCCCTGGAAGAAATTAATATCAGAAGGGGTTAATAAGTTTAGAGACTGGGAAAACCAATTCTTCTTTGTGAAATGTTTTCCTAACATTCGTGGGACTTCCGCTTCTCCCCGTAAGTCTTGACTTGTGCAGTTTTTCCTTACTCGATGTTTTCTATTGCCTAATCTCTGTTTTATTAGGTGTCTGTGCCAAGGAGCTTAATGAAGTCGACAAGAGAACTGTTAAATCTCTAATTGTGGCCTCAAAACAGATTGGGAGAAGATTGACACTTCTAACTCCCTCAAATTTAAGGAAGCACTCTCTTCTGCCAAAGGGATAGAAGATATTAGGAACTCTACCCTCTGTTCTGCACAACTCTCGCAGCAAATGCTTTCTTTCCCCGGGAAACCCATCAAATTTTTCTTCCATGTCTCTTATCTGCGCTGACCCCTCTGGTATGTTATAAGCCAAGTGTCTGTTATCTATCTCTGTTGCTTTCTGAACTATTATGTTAAACTCAATATGTTTAAACTTTTTCCAGTTGTATCTCAAGTCATAGTGCATGTCAGCGGAGCTGCCCCTCCTCCTCCAACCTCTGGTGTGACCTCAATTATGGCTCCTTTTCAAAATCCAAGAAAACTTTCAAAACGAAGCTAATGGAGTCTTTTGAAGACGTCCCTCCGGAGAAAGTCGCTAAAGTAATTAATGTGAAGGAGGAGGAACGCTTATCCTCTAAAAAAGTTTCAAAGAGCCCTACTATAGAGGCTTCTAAAGATAAGCCTGTGCAAACTCCAGGTGCCATTGATCCTATCTCACGTATCTCTGTCTTGAGTTCACTTGCTGCTCTCACTTAAATGCAGCTGGCTTTGAGTATGCCCCCTACCTCAAGGCATGATTCTTCTCGCATCATCAATTTTAAAGGAATAGTTGAGTCCATTATTCACTCTGAATCCTTCATCTATGTTCATCCACCTTCTTCTACTTCAGATTTGGTGGGGCATTGTCGCTCTTTGATGGAGCAACAACTTTTGGTAAGCTTTTCTTCAATTATCTTTACCACCATTTATCTTCTCTAAAATTACTAACTTGTGTGACATTTTTCCTTTCAGATTTCTAAAAGTTGGATGGCTATGAATGAGCGCATTTCAAAATCTACTGTCGAATCCTCCAAGCTCTAGGAGGAAAATTCTGAGTTTAAAAACCAAGTGTCTTTACTCTCTACTGCTAAGAATGATGTTTCCATAGAGTTGGAATGAGTAAAGGCCTCTCTTGCTCGTGCTAAGACTGATTTAGAAGAAGAGAGGCAAGCTCGTCAACTTCTTTCTGATGAAAAATTCACCGTGGAGCTCACTCTAAAAGATACGAAAGATGAAAAGGCTCGCTTGGTCGCGAAGAACACTTCTTTGAAAGAAAATTTTAAGAAGACCAAAGCTTCGCTTAAACTTGATGTCCTCACTCTTTCTGATGTCAAGCAGCAAGTATCTCAATTTGTTAATGCCACCCTAGGGCCAATGATGCTAAAGAACTATGAAGATGCCCTTATGCTCGTATACACTGACAACTACAAGAATAGCCCTGACTTTGGCTTCCCTTCACTTGACCCTGCCTTAGCCAAAAGAGTGATGGGCAAAATCAACCAGATGAAGCAAGGTATATTGAACCTGAGGACGAGGAGGAAACTAATGCTGCAGAAATCCTTTCTTTTGATGTCCCCACCTTCAAAATCGAATCAGACTCTGAAGAGGACAGTGACAAAGATGACGATGTTGAGGAAAAAGATGATGATGATAACGGCAGTGATAATGATGACGATGGTGATGATGATGATGACGACCCTGCTGGAGGTCAAGGTCTTGATGGAGATAAAGGGGGTCCTTCTGGAGCCTCTGAAAAAGATGGTGGTTACCAAGATGAATTCCCTGAAAAGGAGCCATATTCTCAGAAGGATATGCAACCTACATCACCCAGGCCCTCTGCTTCTCTTGGGGAAGAGCCTGCTCCCGTTCATACTGAGGATCCAAAATAGAAAGGGCAGGCCTCCCAGGCTTACATCCCAGTTTCACAGGTATGGGATTCTCTGTTTAATTGTCTTACACTTTGAAGATAATAATTAGTGTAAACTCATTTGTTTTAGATAAGGAAGAAGTCCACCTTTCCCTGTAGGACAAAACTTGATAGAAAACAGGAAGAAATTAACAAGTTATATAGGGAGTTAGACAAACTGATAAAGGAGCACAATGTTCTTTCTGAAAAATATCATAACCTCGACAGGAGTACCTCCGTATTAGCACCTTTTAAATATCAGAAGGCTACCCCCTTATTAAAGAGAGCGCGCCTTCGATACGACGCTCTCTCGAAGGAAAATCGAGAGTTACTAACTATATTCTAGATGATGATCGAAGAAAGAGACATTTTAGTAAACTTTTTGTATAAAGCTTATTGTAGACATTCTATTATAGATTTTTCGTACTTAGGTGAATTTAGCGTGGGTTTACTCAGGCACTTCCATAAAAGATACTTAGATGAATTCGGATCTGACCTGCATCCCGTAGCTTGCTGGAACTTACCGCGGGTCAGGTCGATTCCTCAAGATCTCCCCCCTAAGAAGCTTAAGTACTATAAAGATAAATTTGTTTCTGAGTTTTTCTCTAAGTCTATTTTGTATGAACTGGATGAATGATTATAAATATGTAACAATTAATTGATTTATGAATATATGTTTTGGCTCTATTTTTTATGCTTAGCTTCGCTTTACTATACTATTTCAAAATGACAGTTCTTTAGGTCGACTTGTCCCTAGAGACCACTTAAGCCAATATGTTAAATTGAGAAGGTTTTACTCTGAAAATGCATCAATCTTACAGACTTCGAAATTAGCGAGATATTGCTTTCTTTGAGATTTACACAAATTGTACTTGGAATATCCTTACCTCCGTTTTGACTTCCTCGACGATGAAAAGGAAAAATTCCTTAGAGAAATCAAAACATTTCAATCTAAGTTAATTTGCGGTCGCGATAGTACTCCAGCTGGGAAGTGGGACTATAGCAAATGCCCGCCGGTCATAACCCCCGAAGGAGTTACTATACCTTTTGATTCAACAATTATGCTTTCAGCTAATTCTCTAGATAAAGTTAGGAAGGTAGTTTCTCAGCATTAAATGTAATCAAAGTGTTTGTTATATCTTTTAACTTTGTTGCTGTTTGAGTTGTAACTCATCATTATGTTAATAAAGAGATTTTTATCTTGAACTTGACTTTATTTCATTTCTTTTGCTTAAATAGGAGCTACAACTATCTTCAACTTCCCCTTCTCTTACTTTATCATTGCGCGTTGAAGCCCTTAGGAAGAAATTGTTGATAACATGCGAAGGGATTATGGTTAATGATGAGGTCTTATTAGAACGCTCCGGCGGTAATGTCGAAGCTGTAAAATGGCACAAGAGGTAATTTTCTCCAAAAAAACCATTGCTAGTAGTCATAAAGACCTACCTCGAGGCTGAAATCAAAATTAAAGATGAGATGATAACCATGCTTAAATGGCAAGTGAAGACAAATCCCACAATCGACTTTGATCAAAAGATGTCTGAACTTATTCAGCAAATTAGTGACTTGGAGTTAAAATTAAAAGATAGTTAGGCACAGTGTGCCTCTTTGGAATTCATCGTGGGGTATAAGACTTCGAGCATTGATCTACCGGCCCCTCATGCTACTCCCCCAGTCAATAAACCTACAAGGTCGAAGCTTCTTGTGGCTCAGAAATTCCCCACCATGCTCAACCCTCCTTGAGTTTAGATGAAAATGTTGTAGGGAATTGGTGCCGGAAGGTTAAGTTTGAAATAGCGAAGTACTTCGACAAAAAACAGAAAACTAAGTATTCCCAGACTATCAACGAGTACGCTGCCAAGAACCAGAAGCTAGAGCACGTCAACTACTTGCTTGACAAGCGCATCGTAGAGTTGGAAAGGGAAACAAAACAGTCAGAGCTGCAAATTGGGCTTTTAATCATGCCTTGTAACAACCCGTATTTTTGATAATTAAAAATATTGAATTTAATAAGGTTTTGGACTTTAATATTGTTAGAAATTAAAATTTATGATTTATTAAATTGAATCTTATTAGATTAGAAATTTTGACCCTAAGAAAAATCTTAAAACAACTAATTTTAATAAGATAAAAGATGGTAACACGTATTAACATATAATTTGCTAATATTGATTGAATGTAATTGACTACTATAATATGTTAACGTAATTTCAATCAATTTAAATAATAAAGGTTAATAAGGAATAGAATAAATGATGTATAAATTGATGTAATCATATGTTATTGATTGCAATTGGTTTTAATATGGAGTATGAAATCAACTTAAATTTATTAACCTTTGTTTATAAACAATAAGTTAATAGATATGGATTATTAATGTATAACCATTGTTTTATTTATTATCTTATTATTAAATCCGTTAGAAATTTATTTGGTAATTAATGGAGAATTAATGTAATTGAAATATTACAATTGATATAAGAAGAAACGTTAACTGTTGAGTGATGAGTGTAATAAAATGAAAACTTATGTTAACTAATTTCATAAGGGAATAGTTGATTTGATAATAAGAATGTAAAGCAAAATAAAAGGATTTTTTTGGAATTTAAATATATAATGAACGGGTTTTATTACAGTTGTAATTAAATGTTGGAATTAATTTAGTACATAGATATTGGGTTTAACATGGAAAATTGGATTTCAAAGGAAAATAGTTGGATTAATTATCTTCCCTATATTAGGGTATGTTTTGAGATTTAATTATTGTAATTAATAGTAATTATATCTTGCCATCAATAAGAAATAGAAGTAAATGGTAATTAATTAATGATATGTGCAACTTACATTTTGTGTTAAAAATATAATGAGAATTTCAATGAGAAATATTACGTTCAAATTGTAAGTACTTAAATTTGTTACAAATATCATGATAATAGGAAATCAATTGATAAAGAAACGACGTGGTTGTATGAAGTATTATTTCTGTGACTCTTTAATGGGATAGTCTTTAAAAATAAGTTGGTTTTAAAGGGGGAGGTGTTAATTGTAAATTAATGTGTAATAAAAAGAAATATGTTTCAATAAAAAATAATAGAAAAGGATTGGTTTCTTGGAAAGAATATTTTTATCAAATAAAGTGAATATTTCATTTGTGAATGTAAATTTAATTTCATTAAAACAAAAAATTGAATTTTGTTGCATGTTTCTAGTTGGAATATTTGATTTATTTAAATATTCAAACTTGATTTGAATTTAATTTATAAAAAAATAACAATAATAAAATGGTAAGAAAACAACTTGAAGGTTTGGTTAAATTTTTTATTTGGAATAGTTAGCATATTTACATAGGAAATTTATTCCGTTTCAAATTTGGCTTTGGAGTCTCAGTTCATCTTTTAATGTGTGGGATGGCGGTCCTCATTATGTTAATTGCAGTGTTTAATTTTATTTACTGTGTACTAAATAAAAATACATATATGTGTGTAAATTTGAGCGTATTAGGGTTAATAAAATATGTTAAAATGAACTGTTTTTTTAGTATATTAGATTTGAGATTTCTATGTACGGTCTACGTTCTCAAATTTAAATCGTCGCTTTCATTTATTTTATTTTATTATTACTTTCTTTTATTAAATATATGCCTCTTTTGGTTTTCCAGTAAGTTTTATTTATTTACACGCGAGCCTTGCATTGAAATGTTTCATGTGTGTTGATGAAATTAATTGAGGTAGTACACGTTTTGAAATTTTATACCAAAAGATTTGCTTGCCATGTAAACATGTCTTATCAAATTCCAACGTGTGTCTTTCATCTTTTGTTAATTACCTGCATGTTAGGCTCTTTTTATTTTGCAAATTTACATCTTCTTGTATCCCTCCCTTTCATATTCCAATTTCCAAATGTACTTTACCCTTATTCGTTTCCTATTTCATAAATCTCTTCCTCTAACTTTCCATTTCCAAAACATGCTTCCATTATTTCTTTTGTCTAAAGTTTTCTTTCTCTTCTAAAAAAACAAACAAATGTGAGCAACTTATTTTCATGAAGCCAATCTTTTCCATTTGTTTACAAATCCATTTCCTAAAGCCTCCTTCCTCCATGTGTGAGCCATCGTGTCATTTTTTTTCCGTTGATTCTCCAAAATTTAGAAACATGAGCAGGCTTCAAAATTCTTAATGTGAGTAAATAACTTGTTTTATTTTATTATTAAAATGTGTGTACATGGTTTTCTATTTCATTTCCATAATATTCTTATAACTTGAATATCTTCCGCATGTGAACTCCGATTAATGCGCGGTTTCTTCCTTTGGGTTCATATCAAAATTCCGGACAACATGAAACTAGTTTGGTTGAATTTAGAGATTGTTGAAATTTTAGGCTTTTATTGGATTTTCAATTGGCTATAAATCAAAGGTGAGTGATTAAACCCACTCATGCAATACTAAAAATTTCATTGCAAGTTAAATAAAATATATGATGTGATATATAAAGTTTTTTTTGCTGTTTGTTGATTTCAGTTGACATTTGAATTGGCATTTAATTTTATATTTGAATTTAATTGATAGTTAAACCCCGATATTGATAACTATTATATGTTGAAATATATTGGTTGATTTGGATGTTGTTTGAAATGGATGCTTATTGATTGATATGTTGGATGTATGGTTGTTTATTTATTTTAATATGTCCCTATTATCACCTTATATATTATTGACATCATTTAAATGGTCCTCTGAATCATTTTAGAATTGGATAATTAAAACATTTAAATTATGGGTTTAAATGATATATACCCATACAATTTCTTGAATTTGGATTATTTATTGAAACTGAATTATTTAAAAAGTGTAAGTTTTTAATTTAAACTTCGAAATTATTTTAAATAAAGTGGTTAAAATTGGTATTTCGAATTATTTTAAATCTCGTAAGTTATTGCACTCACGTTGTACACTTGATAGGAGATGAAAAATCCTGTAACATCTCTGAAGCCATTGCACTCATATTTTTATTTGAGATTGATTTGACTTACATAGGAATTTTTTTAGTTCTGACTCGAGTGTATTGTTTTTCATTATGCTCGGGTCAGCCAGAGTTTTTCAGTATTGAAGACTATTTTCTGGTGGACGAAGATGAAGATTCAGTATATTATTGCTATTTATTATTCCACTACATTCTGTGTTCCGCTGCATTATTTGTTTATTTATGATGTGTATAACTCTGATTTGATTTGTAAAAGTGCAATCAAATGTTATTTGTAAAACAGCTTCATGAACTGTTTATTTGATTATTATATTTTATCGTTCCGTTGTGAGATTCTGTGTTTTGTTTTTTTCTTTCCCTTTTTCTTTTTTTTTCTTATTTACCCCATTAACAATCCTCCCTTTTGAATGGTTTGAGTCTGACATGTGTGGTTTATTGTTGATTTAAACCGTCCAAAAAGGTGGGTCGTTACATGCCTTGAAGAGCAATATTGATGCGATTGACGATGAGAACAAAATAAGAAGAAAGGAAAAGAAGCTTAAGGAAGTCCTCAGCGCGGCCATCCGACACGTAGTAGATCCTTCAGTTGCAGAAACGCTTGATAAAGCCGCCCAAGATTTGTAGCTCATCTATATGTTTAAGCGATGTAAATCTATCTTGTATATAATTTTGTTGTTTTGTAAATGATTTCATAACTTATATAAATCACGGAAACTTTGTAAATATCACATGATTCGTAATCCTTTTCTGTAATGTCACTTTTGAAATGCCTTTGAATTGCTCATTCATCGACTTTTGGACTTGTTGAAGCTTTTTTTATTCCTTGTCGTTCTGATTTTCTTTAACCACGATGAGAGATGATCAAGAATTTAACTCCTTCCACTTGGTTGGAATGTCCAAAAATTATCGATTGAAAGTTCTGCCCTATCATAGGGGCATAAATATTAGAATGTAGCCTCTATTTAATAAAGAACCTGAATCAGAAATTAGTGTCTGAAATTTTGAAGTAGCAACTCTCCGACCCATTCCTTAACATTAATGGGATTTGAAAAGTTATAAACCCGAAGTTCCCATTCAGAAACTCTTTATAGCGATCTTTATGATAATATTCTTTGGCCCAGATTCAGGCATTTGGGATGAATAAAAATCCAAAGATCTTGCAACTAGATTAGGGTTTAAGTAAGCAGCAGTCTTGATACCCAAATTTGGATATAATAAGTTAGTGATTGATAAATTCCCAAAACCCAGATTCGGGTGTTAGATGATGGAATTCTTATATGAAAGACCCGAAACCCTAATTCGGGAATTAATAGCTGATGTTTAGAAATGAGAATCCCAAAACCTAGATTCGATTAATAATAAGCGGAGTTCTATTCCACTCCTTTGCTTCCATTTTCTTTGACATGTATGAACCCTTTAGGTTCAGAAATAATCCGATTGGCTGCCTCTTGAGCTAGGACGTCTTAGTCCGTGTACGGAGATTCTTTTTCTCAAGCTTGAACATCTTAGTTCATGATTTGATAAGCCTTCTCTCGGGCTTGGATATCTTAGTCCTTTACTGAATGTGCCTCTCCTTGGGCCTGAACATCTTAGTCCATTATTTGATGGGCCACATCTTGGGCCTGGACCTCTTAGTCCATTACTTTATGGGCCTCTTCTTAGGCCTGGACATCTTAGTCCATTGTTGTCCGATGCTCTTGGTTAGCTCATCTTAGAAGCTGGAACCAAGGACTTACCCAACCTCCCTCCAAGAAGCGCCCTGCCTTGGCCCTTTTGCGGTGCAAACAGGGGCCTTGTTCGGTGCTCTACCCTGGCCATCTTATGGTGTGATTAAAGGCTTACTCCATCCTCCCTCAAGGAGGTGCCTTAACCTGGTCATAGCGTGGCGTGGATAAGGGCTTGTTCGGTGCTTTAACCTGGTCATCTTATGGCACGGCTAAAGGCTTACTCCTCCTCCCTCCAGGAGGTGCCTTGGCCTGACCAGAGGCGTGGCCAAGGGCTTGTCCGGTGCTTTAACTTGACCATCTCATAGTGCGGCTAAAGGCTTACCCGCCCACCCTCTAGGAGGTGCTCTGCTCTGGCCATCTCGATGTGAAAAAAGGCTTTTCTAGCATCTTAGGTGGACTACTATCTTAGATAGTATCCAAATATGAGGAGCATTTCACTCCTAACCATGTAGATTTTCTCTTCACAGAAAGTAGATCTTTATAAAAAATTTCTCAAATCCTTTTTACAAATTCATGGATCTTTCCTTGCCTAAAGAAATTTTAATCATCCCCTCCAGGGTTCTGCAATGGTTGGTTTCATGACCATTCATCATATGATAGTGGCAAAAGGATCCTCCCAAGTTCCTTTCATGTTTTGGCTTTTTCTTTTGTGATGGCCAATAGTTAAGCTCATCCTTCATAAGCAAGTAGACATTTCCATAGATGTTGTTAAGTTGCATTCCTTTGGAAGCTAGATTTGAAGCTTGTTTCTTGAGGATGGCTCTTTGACTTTTTATTCTTCAGCCTTATTATTCCATGCTCTTGGATTGCTTTTCTTTTTGCTACCTTTTGAACCTCGAGTTGGAAGTGTTCTTGTTGTAGTTGGTTGTCATTTGTGTGCAAAGGCGTTGTAATCATTCATTATTTCTTTCTCAAAGATTGTGCCTTTGGAATAATGTTGAATTGTTCTTCTCATTTGATCAAAGATACTATCACTTCCATTTGTCCTCTTTCCGAGTGCAAAGATTGGGGTAGGGCCAACATGGAAATGGTTTAAGCTCCATTTCTCAGGATCATAAGATTTTGCTTTTTTCTGGTTTATAATTCTAAGAGCTTCGAGCCTTAGTCTTTACTCTTCGTCTTGATTGGAGTCCTTTATGATTACTTGGGGGAACCTTGTTAAATGTGGTTCAGAAGAACTTTATTCAGATCGCTTAATTCTTCTAGCCATGATTTTCCAAAGCAGATAGACTTGAAGTATGATTGATCCAAAAGGGGTTAGAGAATAGTAGTGTTAGGGGTTTATCCAAGTCGGAGGTTCAAGCCCTCCTTCTAGTGCCAAAAATGTCAACAAGATTTCTTGTCGACACCTCAAAATGATGCTAAGTAAGGTGAAAAACCTTTTACACAAGTAGTGCAGGAAAGAAGGTGTAGATCCTTTTTAGAATTGCCTTTCAATTAGGCTTTATTTGTTAATTCTTCTTAAACAGACCTTTCGATAGTGTCGAAAGGGTGGGTTTCTATGCTTGATTTCCTTCAGATCCAGATGGGTAGGTATGATATCTCCTTCGAAAGCCTTCCTTTCGGTTTGATTGAAATACCCTGAGTTAAGCCCTTTTAGATAGGTTTTGACCTGGTCGGATTCCTAAAGCTGTAGGGTGACTTGAGTTTTGGTTATTAAGCATAGAAGGGAGGTTAAAGGTAGGTTTCGTCCTTGTCGAAGGCTTGAGTGTTAGCTTTCCTTAAGTTTAGGCAGGAAATCTTATGCTTTAATGGATTTGAAGTAGATTTTGACCTTGTCGAAAGCTGTGGGAACAACTTCCTTTGGATTAAATCTGTAATTCTATGTTTTGGTGTTTAGAGAATGGGTTTCGACCTTGTCGAAAGCTTTAGATCACAGAGTAGATAGCTTCGAAAGGTTACAAAAGTTGTTAGAGCCTGAATAGGTGTCGACTTTGTCGATAGGTACCTTACGATGAGGTTAAACCTAAAAATCTTTAGTAAACAGTAAAGTAATCAATAATGCTCAAGACTTTTCTTTTTCCATCTAAGGAAATTTTATTTCATAAAATTCCCAAATCAAGAATCTCCAAATTAGGGTTACAATGCTTTATTAAATAAAATACAAGTTTGGAATGAGAGAAATCGGATCCTCAAAATTGTACCACTTGGGTCTTATTTATAGATGCAGGCGGATCCCCTTTCACGCCCTTGCTTTCGACTGAGTCGAAAGGTCCCCTTTTGCGCCCTTGCTTTTGACTGGGTCAAAAGGTCCCCTTTTTATATGTTGTTTTGAGCCTTTCGACCTAGTCAAAAGCCATGCCTCCTTTCGATGTTGTCGAAATGTGTCATTTGCTTTACATGTTGTTTTGAGCCTTTCGACCTAGTCGAAGGCCATACCACCTTTTGATGTTGTCGAAAGGCATCCTTGTCCTTCTTGTCATACTCTAGCAGTTACTTCATCTGTTTTGAACCTTTCGATTGAGTCGAAAGGGCCTTTTTCATCCTTTCGCCTTTGTTGCTTTCTAAGTATTGCTTCCTTCATATCACCTTTCGACGTTGTCGAAAGGTGTCCTAAATGGATCTTCGCTTCCTTGTTGTTAGTGGAAGTAAGTTTGGATCTTTCGACATGGTCGATAGGTTGATTTCCTTGGTTTCAAATAGACTCAATTGTCAATGGTTTCGATCGATTCGAAAGGCTTACTATAGCTTTCAAAGGGGTTGCTCCAGATAATACTTGCTTCCTAGTAGCTTGAATGGTGGTGAAACCATTGGTTTCGAATGGTTTGGCATATATTTAAAGAGCTATCTTTCACCATCTTCGGAAGGTGTGGTTTCGACTTGATCGAAAGCCCTTCATCCAGTTAAGATGTTGTCAATGAGAGCGGAAGTGTGACGCCCCACCTCTATACTCACGCTAGTCAAGGACACTACGGGGTAATGCCGTCGACTAACATGAAGAATAAGGCTGTTGAGGAGCGACCATCTGTGTAATTGCTTTGTGCAAGTACCAATATGTCAGATAATATAACTTACATTTCATTTCAAGAGGAAATCCGACATATCAAATACAAACTCAAAGCTACCACATAGTGGCTATGTGGACTTCGAAAACAAATATAGAAATAAACATAACACAAATCAGTCACAGATATTCATATCACAAAGGCGGAAGCAGATATGAATATAACACGTAAAAGTGTACATCAAAATAGTGGAAGTGGAAATCCGACATATCAAATACAAACTCAAAGCTACCACACAGTGGCTATGTGGACTTCGAAAACAAATATAGAAATAAACATAACACAAATCAGTCACAGATATTCATATCACAAAGGCGGAAGCAGATATGAATATAACACGTAAAAGTGTACATCAAAATAGTGGTCAAACTAGATCCACTACATCACAAAAGAATAGATACAAGTGCTAGACAAAAGAATAAGTATACAACAAGAAGTCTCTATCTCAAATGTATACTAACAAAAACTACTATGCTAAAGTAGTTAGCCAAAAATCAGGTGATGAACCCTGATAAGAAGTCAAGCAGGAGCACCTGAAATACCTCGATCTGACCCGAGTATTATTTAAGAAGAAAATAATAAACGGATCGGTCTAGCTATAAATATCAGATAAAATGATATAGGATAAGAGATATGACCAAAATGTATGATAACAAAGAAATGCCATACTATGTCAAGTACATCAAATAACAACAAAAATCATACAATATCTCAAATCATCTCAAAACACCAAAAAAAATATCATATTCTTTATTTTATTCACCAAACTACACATATTGACAAACATATAAATGCCAAACGCAAAAGTTGGTGAAATACAAATTCTAGAAATCACAACGAGAAATCCAGAAATCACAAAAGGGGGAGGCCTATTACAAACGGGAGCATGAAAACTCCCAACACGTGAATCACAAATGAGACGCTATCTCATAAATTGAACATCGACGCACCTAGAAAGATACGCCTCATGCACAGTCGAACATCGACGCACCTAGAAAGATACGCCTCATGCACAGTCGAACATCGACGCACCTAGAAAGATACGCCTCATGCATAAATAAACATCGACGCACCTAGAAAGATACGCCACATGTAAAGTCTAACATGTGTTTTATCGATCTGACCCGAGTATTATTTAAGAAGAAAATAATAAACGGATCAGTCTAGCTATAAATATCATATAAAATAAGATAGGATAAGAGATATGACCAAAAACGTATGATAACAAAAATGCCATACTGCGACAAGTATACATCAAATAACAACAAAAATCATACAATATCTCAAATCATCTCAAACATCCAAAAAGAATCGCATTCTTTAAATTATTCACCAAAAACACAAATAATTGATAGAGCTCATCAATGCCTATCATCAAAATTGGTGAAACACAAATTCTAGAAATCATCAACTAGAAATCCATAAATCACAAAGGAGGAAGGCCTATCACAAACGGGAGCATGAAAACTCCCCAACACGTGTGTCATAAACGAGCCGGAGCTCCTCCAAACAGGGTATAGTCCCCCCTTGCGGACTATGAGCCAAAGCTCCTCCTATGAGCCGAAGATCCTCCAAACAGGGTATAGTCCCCCATTGCGGACTATGAACCAAAACTCCTCCAAACGGGGTATAGTCCCTCCTTGCGGACTATGAGTCGAAACTCCTCCTATGAGCCGAAGCTCCTCCAAACAGGATATAGTCCCTCATTGCGGACTATGAGCCAAAACTCCTCCAAATAGGGTATAGTCACCCCCCCACGCGGACAAAAAGACATCGCACATCGCTAGTCTAAACCATAAAATGATCATCATCGATCAATAAAAAGTGTGAATCGCACTAAGCGTAAATATAATAGTTTAGCTTCATGTCCCATAACCACTGGCTTAACTTAAATATTTACGAACAAATTGTAGATTTCCACTCGAAAATTGTCACAAGATTTCAATCGAACAAGTCTAAGAATTAACCGACAAAGTAAACGCAAGCGTTTCATACCACTTGTTTTGCTAAGTCGTTTAATTGGATTTCTCGTACGAATGAGGTAAAGGTTTGTATATACTAATAGATTGGAAAATGGTTTTAGAAACGAGATTTGTATTAAAAATAGAGTTTGAATCATCTTTGTGAAAGAGTTTGAATATTTACTACTAGTATAGAAATCTTTATATTTAAAAGTGACAAATCACAGAAATGATTGTAGAAACAATCAATCACCAAAATCCACATTCGACGACGTGAATTAAAACCATAAAAATCGATACCGAATCCATCAAAATGGATATTCCCAAAAATCCCGAAAAAGAAGTCATCAAAGTCGATAAATGATAACAACAATTCGGAACATCAAAAATCGATTAAAAACCGGAAAACCCACACAAAACTGCCTAAAATAGGCAAAAAGCAAATTTCACAAATTCAGTCGACTGTTCTGTAGGGTCAGTCGACTGAAACAAGCCTAGAAACTCTCGGGTTTCAGGTTCAGTCGACTGACTCTATAGTTCAGTCGACTGATATAGGGACAGAAACATTTATGTCCCTAGTTCAGTCGATTGAACTGCATGGTCAGTCGACTGACACAGGGCCAGAGAGTTTTCTGGTCCCAGATTCAGTCGACTGACACTGCAGTTCAGTCGACTGAATTGTGGTTTCCAGTATTCTCAGCCTAGCCCCCAAAAGGAAAAAAATCCAAATGGGAGCGATCGAACGAGCATCGGAGACTAGGGATTTATTCCAAGCGACAACCCAGCCTTATAGGCTCTTCGATACACCCCAACAACGTGTTCAAACATCAAAGATAGGATTTTTAAAGATTTGATACTTCAAAACACCAAAAATTGGAATATTCATCAAACCAATTCAATTCAAAAGCAATTGGACAAGGAATAGATGTTATGAATTACTACCTAACAACTATCAAAGATATAGACATAGATGTGAGTTCAAAAACTCGCCTTTAAACCCAAAACAACCAATGAGAAGCTCTAAATCAAAGGAAAGGCCAATTCCTCTTCAATCTCAACTCAAGAAGCTCCAATCTAAGCTAATAAGCAAATATTTCCTAAGTTAGGGTTTAGGAATTTCTGAAATTGAAGAGAAATAGAGATGGAGAAGATGAGGAGGATGCTTACCTAAGCTTCTCTTTGATTTTGGAGATAAAGCTTGAATTCCTAATAGAAACTAGGGCTTAGGAATTTTGATTTCTTTTCTCTTCCCCCATTTTTACTTTAGCTTGAGTGTTAGGAAATGTTATGAAGGAATGAAGAGGATTGGAGTGGGAGTTAGGGTATTAGATGGGTTGGGTGTTAGGTTATTGGGCTGAAACCCAAACCCAAAGCCCTAAATGAAAATATCAAAATTTCACTCAACTCCAAACATATCGATGTTTATACTCAAAAAAGCTGTAAACGTCATTTTGGACTCAATGGAAGTGGTCTCGAATCTCAATTCGACTGTTTACAAAAAGTAGCTTTTCGAACTTTAATCTGATTAACGATGCTATATTTAAATAAAACATTTAAATATACAATCGTAAAATATGCGGGTTATTACAAGAAGGAACCTTCCGACACCTTCGAAAGGTAAGAACTCCCTGGATATTGTTAGGAGGAACCTTCCGACACCTTCAAAAGGCCTTGAAGCCGTTAAACTTTGATGGCAGCATCCCTTCGACTCCTTCGAAAGGTTTGGTCTGAGCTCCTCTCTTGATCTTTGTTTAAGGAGGTCTCGACTTGGTCGAAAGGTGGATTTTTTGGAGTAATAGAAACATCAAGTTAATAAACTATTGTCACCGTTAGACCGTAGGATGACCGACACTATCATATGTAAAATTCAAATTCATGAAAATATATTTAGAACATTTAATAGTTTGTCTAAAGATTTATGGATTATTTCCTTTAGAAGTAGTACCCTCATATGTGGGGGTCGAAGGAGCAATAACGCCCTTGTCGCGGTCCACCTGACAATTCAAAATGCGAAGATCAAAGAAAAATTACCCCACATAGGGTCAAGGGGAATGCACCATACTGGAATTAATGAATTGACAATAGTTGGTGTATGTCTTTGGAAACACATCAAATTAGTAACAAATTAGCAATAGTTGGAGCCCTTATGAAATATGGTTAAAACCACATTTGTGGAATGTAGTTAAAACCACCTTTGTGGAACTAAGTTAAAACATTTGTGGGATGTAGTAAAAATTGCACATGTGGAATATAATTAAAACAACATGTTGGGGGTGTTGTTATAACTATTCTATTGAAATGCATTAAATACCTAGCGAAATGTAGTCAAAACTACCTCAGCCAAATGTAGTTAAAACTCCCTCAAAGTAATGCGGTAACCACCGCCCCAACTAAATGCAGTTAAAAGAGCCATATATAATGTAGTTAACACTACCTATTTACATATATAATTGAGATATAATTTACATGCACGGAAACAGTGATAAGGAAAATTTTCAATCACATTTTTAAATGAAAAACATAAGTTTTAAAATTTAGTCTGTTGGACACCGAATGTATATTGATATAGCATCAAATAAAATAGATGTTGTACGAACTATGAAAATGATTGTTATATGAACTTAGCATTATATTTAGTATTGTATGTGTGTAATGCTATAAGAACTTAGCATTATATATGCGTAATGATGTATTAATTTGAAATTTTCTTATATTACGAAAATGTATGTTATTTTAGTTCAATAAGTGAAATTCATCCTCTTTTAGTTTAATTTAGCATTCTGTTTATCTGATATTAGTTTAATTTAGTATTCTATTTTATCTAATACTATATTATAAAATAACATTTGGTGTCATTGAGACTGAATTTTAAAAAATTTAAAGATTAAAATCGATCTTAGGTTTTTTTCTTCAACCTAAATTTTTAGACTCATGGTTACAACTACATTTGTGGAATGTAACCGTGTTCGTGGAACTAAGTTAAAACTGTCTTTGTTGGTGTGGTACAAATTGCACTTGTGGGATAAAATTAAAACATGTTGGTGTGCAGCTACAACTATCCTATTGCAATGCATTTAACTTGTAGCCAAATGTAGCTAAAACTCACTCAATGTAATGTGGTAAATGGCGCCCAGCTAATTGCAGTTAAAAGAGCCATATAGAATGAAGTTAATAACACTAGGGGGGTGTAAACGGGACAGATTGGACCAGATAAAGGTGTGTCATAATCCTGTCCTATAAGAGATTTGGATAGACACGGACCGACAAGAATTAGGCTCCGACATTGTTTGAACCGGACAACGGATGGACACTGTACGGACCATATAAAAACATCAAACATTTTCAGACGAATATTTTTTCGTACATTTTTTTTTTCTAATTCGTGTCCTAAATGAGTATCGTACGAACATGAACTGGACGTCTTACAGCCTCGGATCCGAGCTTGTCGTACAAAATTTACAGCCCTAAATAATACCTATTTACATATATAATTGGAAAATAATTTACGTACATTATTAAACCAAAGTTTTATCTGCACTTAGCTAGTAAATGGGGATCAAAACCAACTTCTTAATGATTATTATCCATCACTACCATCATTTCAGCTACCTATCTATCATCTTCAAGATAGGTAAAACAATTCAGGATTTGAAAGAAAGCTCAAAACTGTAGGATAAAACAGCAGAATAGTTAAAAATGGTGGAATTCAAGGAGCAATTTGATAATTTATTGTGAACCAATTTTGAATTATGGTCTCTTAGATGTGAAAAAAAAAATGAAACCTTGACCTGAAACATACAATATAACAAATATGGTTTACTACAAGTATCAAAATCAAGAGCAACTGCCACCAGTACAGCATAAAAAACACAGATAATAAAATAAATCTGTATTAGATTTCATTCTCCAGAAATAAACAAAATTATCTATTTCACAACAGAAATAACTTATCAAATGCCTAGTAAAACTTTTAAAGAAATGATAGTTCCTGTTAGCCCATTTGTCATAAATACTTCAGCCCGGTACAATAAGTACAGGGATATAACCTGAAACAGCAACTTAGTCTCATAATATTAACGTTCGCCTCGACATTCAAATATAGTTTGCTGGTGCCAGACACCATTAAAATCGGCCTGCCATAAACGAACCATGTTATCGTCACCTGTTGATGCTAATGTCATTCCACTCATATCCCATTCCAATTGCCATACCTATAATTCAAAGGCAAAAACATATGGATCCGATTCTCATGTTGAAACAGTATATCATATGATAAGCAAATGAAAGTATATGCACGTGGATACTTAGGTGTAAGTAGACCTGTCAATGGTACGGGTATTGGCCTGAACATTCCACGTTAATACAGATACTGTTTTTACTCTAACTACCAAGATCTAATCCGGTTACTATTAGGATCGGGTACAATTTCATCACAACCCAATCTGATTTGGATCCAATCCGATTGTTAGTTTTTCATACTACCAAAACATGAGTTCGTATATTATTCGTTTACCATTTTTGTTTGTTTGCATGTAGATGTTTTTTTGCATACTTTTATCGTAAATTTGGATTCATCATTACCCAATTTGTATGTTAACATTGTTTTGTATATGATTTTCACAAAAACTGCAAGCTTAAAGTATGGTTTTAACATAAATATTATGGATCAGATATACGGGCATTACCCAACAGACTTGGAAAGTCCGGTGGACCGGGCTTGAATATTGGGTTTGAAATACCCAACGAGTTCGAATCGAGCTCGGGTTTTGATAATTATAATCGGGTTCGAGTTCGGTTTGAAGATACCCGGGCCGAACCCAACCCGTTGACAGGCCTGGTTGCAAAATAAGATGTTCATTATGACATAAATGAGGCTCCAAAATATCAAGCCATAAGTTAACCATAAAAATCAATTGTAAGTTGTAAGTTTATGCATCCAAAACCATGGATATTAATGTCAGTATATTTGAAAATAGTAGAACAAAGAACAAAATGTTAAGGGAAAATCATTTCTTCTGTGTTTATTTGGTAAAAAGTAAAAACATACTTTCATGCAATGATCTGCGTTTTAAAACAGGAATTTTATGTTCACAAAAATCAGGTCTACAGCTTCAGCTTTAAAAAAAAAGTACTGTATTTTATTTTTTTCTATAACCATCTTTCCCAAAAAAAAAAAAATCGTTACATCTTTTGAATATAGATATTAATTCAATCATGATCTTCAAAAAGTTAAATGACACGCATAGTTAAAAGACGAATATGACACTTTCAACTCAGAATTTGATGATAATACCAAGGTTCGATATTTCGTTTTCCGTTTCCATTCCGGTCATCGGAAAAATATAAAATTTCAGTTCCGTTTCGGAATTTCCGCTTTAATTCCGGTTTACGAACTACGGTACTTTTTTTATGTAAATTCGCAAATAAATGTGCAATACTAATAGTTAATTATACTAAATTATTCAAATTACATAGAAGACACAAAACATACAACATAAAAATTTAATATAAAAAACTATTTCTTCGAGCATCATATAAATTATGTCCATCATTGTCTTTATCTTGTGTCGTATTATAAGTTTTCTAACTTCTTTGTGAATAGTCAGACATATTGTACGTCGTCAATCTGTCCTGCTAAATGTTCTTTCATACGTGTTATATCGTCACCAAAAATTATTTTGTGACAATAGTTACACTTGTTTTTCCTTTTTTCACCAATAACCACCGTACAATAATTCCAAACGATATCACGATTTTCCATAATCAAGTACCCAAATTAGAAACAAAATAATTTCAACATTTAATTACTCAATATAATATATTTTTATGCAAATTAAGCAATCTAAACTTTCTTGATATTATTTTGCATGATAATATATTTATTTATTAAATATAAGAGAGTTATTTAAATAATACAATGTGCTACATAATTCCTAACTCAATATACAAAACTCCAATCACTTTAAACCTGGTCCAAGTATTTTAAATACCAATTATTTTTAAACCCCAACTATGCTTCATAGTCCATTTTAAGCCCAGCCCAATTATTACATCAACATTTAACCCTGGCTATAAGCATCGTTCTCAGTTAGCCGCACGCAGAAACTTCTGCCTTAGTCGACTTCAATTAGAAAGCAAACTGGAAGGAAAAAAACCCTTCGTCGTTGCTTGCTGATTAATTCGAGATCAATGCTGCCAAGCCAAGTTCGATTGATGGTGCTGAGCTCGAGATCAGCAATGATGAAGCAAAAAATTGAGTAAAGATGCTAATTTTGTTATGTATTTGGTATGAATTAATGTGCTTTTATAGAGCAATATCGATTCCTAATCCTATGAGTCCGTTTCGATTTTTTATTTATTTAAAGGCAGACGAGGTTTGATCGGGAGTACTAAAGTTTGATTATTTTCTTTTGTTGGTTCACAATACATGTTTTGCCGTAGAATTTCAATTATTTTTCAGATGCAGACAAGAATCTAAGATGTACAATTGATCGATACTATTTTTGATATTTTTTTAACGGAAGAAAACCGAGATCGGTTTTTTGACCAAGTTCCGGTCCGGTGCACGCCGGAACCAGGCCGAGATGGCCGGAACTCCGGCATGCCGGCCGGACTTTAGTACCTTGGATAATACCACGTACTTGGTATCAAAACATGCATATACTTCTTCCATGACAGCTTTCGGTTAACGAATACAATGTGGGACTGAGGAGCTTTTAATCATAACAAAATATCAAGTCATTTTCAAAAGTAAGTTCAATATTTGTATTGTTCGTAAAAGAAATATTGTCAATATATAGAAGACAAAGTTCAGAGTCTTAATTTAATTTTGATCACTTGATATATTTGAAATTCTGAATATTTTGGTTTCAATTCCTGTCGTCCTTTCTATAAAAATACATTAACAAATATAATAAATATTGCAGACTTAATATTTTTAAATCGTCAAAAACTTCTGGTTGCATTCACCAAATACACAATGTAATCTCAGATGAAATACAACATTTTAATCCAAAAGCAATATCTTGGAGCATCTTATGGATTCATGTCATAGTTCTTTATTTTATTCATCGACTTGTGTTGTATTATAATACAGCGGATAACATTAAAAGAAAGGTTTGAAGTTTCGACCAAAACACCGAGATTCCAGTCGTTCCGTTTTTGTTTCCGTTGGGATCGAAACAAAACCAAACTGAAACTCCAATTCAATAAAAAAAATGTTGAACTTCAAATTTTACCTAAGAAACTCAAAAAAGAATTAGTTTGAGTTCCAAATAAAATATATAAATATTTAAGATTTGAAATTTTAACTTAGAAAACATACAAATACACAAAATATATAAATTGTGTAACTAAAAAAATGAAAAAGAAGCGATCTAGTGTATAAATATTTACAATTAATCAACATTGCTCGTTTATATCTTATTTTTCAATTAATATAAATTATACGTTTTGTTTTAATAAATTAAACAAATATGTTATACTTACGTGAAAAGTAAATAACGAGATCTAAAACCAAAACTAGAATCGAAATTACCAAAATTTACGAGTTAGATCAAAAATTTAAAAATTACAAATGATCGGAACCGAGACCGGAACTGAGATCTCGAACCTTGCATTAAAAACCGCGCATTTTATTAAAATTGAAAAATGTTGTCACTGTGTTGTTGAAGATAAATAAATGGATGTTTATTATTTCTACCTTTTAAATTGTGTTTCCTTTCGTTTTTGTATTTTACTCTTTAGGCATTGCTAGATTTGTTCGGACTAAAAATCAATAACGCTTTGCGTAAATATGAAATTTGACTCTCTCTTTTTCCCTCTTGCCAGAAATGGATTTCTAGGTAGGTTTCACCCCAGGTCCTGCCAGATCCAAAGAGTGATGATCACAAGGTTTTAACATTAAACCTTGAGTGGGTACAATATAGTGAGACCGATAGTGGTAAAGCTCATTTCCTTAATTGAACACACAATGTCCATCTATGCATATTTGAGCATTTTAATCATCCAAACATACAATATCAGAATTTTAAAACCATATTTGTAAGTGTCATCTCTAGTTATTAACATCAAAACTAAAAGCCTTGCAACTTGCTAATGCATTTAACCACATTATATTGGATGACCTAATTTTACGGTTATTTCAAACAGGAATTAAAAGTATTGATGGAACATGTCATACATGTTCATTGCTTAAAAACAGCTTTTTAACCTGTAGCAACATTATAATTTTAACATGTTTATTTAATTTTAACTGTAGATGAGGTGAGTTGTTGAGTTTGTTTTTTTACATGTCAAGATGATAGTACTTGAAAACAACACTCATCCTCTAGCACAGGGATGCCTCAACACCACCCAACCCACCCACCCCCCTCCCCCTCCCAAATCCCCAAAACACAAAAATATATATACAAATAGAGATATATAGAATACCAAAATGTAGCAAACAGTTACAACCACATGTTAGGACATATAATCACCGTCTCCAAATAATAAATATGCATGTAAAAATATAGAAAAGTGGAAGTATGCACACAAAACGATTATTATATAATCTAGATGGTGCTACTCAAAACAAAAGTACAACTGAACATCAAAAGTTGCTTATCAACAACACCATATAATAGTTACTTCCCTTTAATTGATAGATATCTATAGATTAAAGAACTTTATTCTTCTACAAAGATGTAAAATTATTATAGAATTCTTATAGTGTTTATCATGTTTTTGGGTCCTTCAAATCACTAAAGTAAATGCAAGTACATTATCTCCATCAGTAAATTTTATAATGTTCGATAATACTTATTATGTTGCTCTAGTGAAGTTACAAACAATTTGTCATAAAATTAGTGTTTTGAGGATCGTATATTGAAATTTGAGCTAACAAATGCAAATATTCATCAACTACAGAGAATAAGTGCAATAATTTTCGAAAGTCATCAATAAGTATCTCATAACAAGATACAAAGCTAAAGTAATGAACAGTAGAAGAAAACGAGGGATAAATTTACAGGCAATGGACTATTTATATTTCAAGTAACTATTTCAATTTATCTACACATAATTTTCAGCTCTCTGAATATGCTCTGGTCAACCTATAAGAAATGAGACTGAAGGTACGAACATGGCTTTTTAGTCTTAATGTGAGGTAGAGTATCAATTAATAAATTAGAGAACTGGAATGTGCATTGAGATTTCAGGTTGCTGCACAAACAAACATCACACAAGTAGACCATTTTGCACTGGAAAATGAGCAAGACAACACAGTACGAATTTATATGGTTCTTACCTCGCCATCATGATCAGATAGCAAAGCAACCTTTTCTGTTGGAAGTCTTCCATCGGAGTCAACGGTCAACCCCACATGCCATATTGTGATCCCCATACATGTAGCAACAGCAATCATTTCATAGGGCCTACAATAAGTTCAAAATTTTCCAGTTAATACTAGCCTGAGCTTTACAGTACACTAGGAACTTCATGTTAAATATGGATCCTATAATCAAATAATAAATTGTATAGGATGACAATTAAACGCGATGATAGTGCACAGTCGATGGTTGAAAATACATCCTAACGGTTATTCATAAAGACTAACATATCCATGTATGATATCATGCCGGATATGCTCTGTTATATGGCATATGATGCACATTAGATATGTCTGATGCTTGTTAGAATTGTTTTGGTTTCTAAACTGTGGCTTTGTTTCAAATGTTTAAGTTTCAAATTTGGATAAATGATCATGCTTGCTAAAAACATATACATATAAGTATGTAGTGAAAAAGGATGTCACATTTAGTTGGGTGCCAAAGAAAAAACCTTCCGCTCAAAAGGATGTGTTGCAAGGAGTTAATCCGAATTCGATGCAAGGGAAGCAAAACACACTGAAAGACACAACCTTTACTGAGGAACTTCATTGGTACAGATATGTATCTGAAATTGGCAAACAAACGGAGCAAATCTGTTATGATTGTATGGATGCTCGGTTATACCATGTATACCTTAAAGCTTATATTAATCGCATATGGAAATCGGAAGAGGATTTCGATGTTTATTGTAGATGGCATGGGTGCATTTGTTTATCAAATTGATTGTGAGAAGATATTGAAGGTGTCACATCTAGCAAATTTCAGACGTTATCCTCTAAAAATGTAAGATGGGAAGTCGAGCTTCTAAATCTCGGATTTTGGTCACGTTTCATCTCAGAATTTTCATACAAACTATTTCGTATTGGAGGAGATCTCGGACAATATGAGTGTATCTCAAATATACATCTCGAATTGACATATCGGACCTTAAAGTATATCTCGGAAATATCTCTGTGTAACTTATGTGTCTAAAATTGATGTTTTAATGATTTTTTTTACAATTATAATTTTTAAGGTAAAAATAAAATTGTAACATATTTGATTTGCATATGTTTGCGAATTGAAATGAATGTTTTGAAGAAACATGGTAGCTTCATTAGCTTAATCGACTTGGTAATGGTTGAATAATATCCTCCTATTTGAACATAAAAAATAAATGAAGCCCCATGACTCATCAAGGTAAAAAAGTAAAAAATACATTCAGAGAATAGTAAATAATAGTAATTGGATTGAGAAAATTATATGAAAACGAAAAAATATTATGGAAAAGAAGAAAAAGACGTAATTTTCAATGAGATCTCAGACTAAGATTTTGATCAATATTTCGATGAGATTCGAATATTTCGAACAAGATGAGTGTCAGATGAGAAGAAGATTCGATATCTCGTCCCGTCCAAGTGTGAAAAGGAGATCTCTAGCGAGATATAGAAGATTTAAAACCATGGACAAGATTAAACTTATGATCCCCTTACAACCATGCCAACTTGGTACCTTTTCTTTTCTCTTTTTAAATTTGAAACTATGGGAAATGGACTCCGTAAGTGATGTTTCTAATATTTAAGAAGCATCAACATATTCAGATCAGATCATTGAGAACAAACCAAGAATGACCTATTTTAAGGTGTTAATAGAGATGAATGCAACATCTGAATATAACAAAAGAAAACTTATGTAGCGGAAAGGAAAACTTATTTGGCGGAAAAGAAAACAAATGTCATGCAATATAAAAATTTAAACCACCACGGTGCCTTGTGTGAAGTTACTGGTCATGCACAAGCAAAATGTAACAGGAAGTTGCATGATAGTTGGGTGCCAAAGCACCAATCAAGTCAACAACAACGTGCGAAACAGGCAGAAACATTAACCAAAGATCCTAAAGGTCCGGTGCTACAGAGAATAATACAGCAATTTGTAAAGAAAATGTTGATTAACTAAGGGAAGATGAGGATGCACTCAAGTCTGCCAGATTGAGCAGGCCAAACCACCAATTGCTGTCTTAATGGCACACACCATAGGTACAACCCAATATGAAACATTAAGAAAATATATGATAAAGATGAAGAAAATAGAGGAAAGGGGCAAAAATTAGTTCCACGATTAGAATTAGAGCATGAGATGGTATTGAATTCAGAGAAAGACAAAGATGGAAAATCATAAATTGGTTGAGGTGAAGAAAGATGAGCATTCTGTAACAGATTTGTTAACGACAGGAGTGTCTGATGGAGAAGGATAGGTAAAAGGAAAGTATTTAAAAGTTGCTCCAACTGAGAACAGAAGATCTTAGTACTTGAGATTGTAGAAGAGATTTTCAGAGTCGTTCACGATGGAATGAGATACGATACGGGCAGAGGAAGCAATTAGAGGATGGCCCGATGATCATATCAACTATTTAGGTAGCATAATTGTTTTTACTTTATGTAAGATTGTTTTATTTGTTATTATTTTTTATTTTGTGGTTGTATGCAAGCCATATGTTATAAGGTTGCACTATAACTTTCGTATGTAATCTCTCATTTATTCAAAAATAAAATAACCAAAATTCAAAATAAAAATGGAACGTGTGGACATGAATTTTCAGTTGGACGTTAAATTATGGATTTCAGATATAGATCCAAGTTTGATAAACTATATATATTTCTGCCACACTTCGTCCATTAAAATTTGTACCCCGATTCATCAAAGTTGCGACTCATCCAGATGATCCTCAGAAGAAGGGGGAAAAAACTTTCTTTACCTATCATCATAAACTGCTATATAAAAATCTCAGGCGGACTTGTACATTCATAATTCAGGTGAGTTAGGATTTCTTCTAGCAACAGTTCTCCATGGACAGTACATATTCTTCTTTCTTGGTTGTATAGTATAAATTTATTGTAATGCTTGAATATGACTAAAGAAACTCAAAATGTGTCCATAAACACACCTTAAATGCATGTTTACTTTACGTGAATGTTATTTTTGAGCTTGCTTTGGGTACAAACCATTAGCTGTAGGGAATATACATCTTCAACCATGAACCATGGTACTATCTATCTCCTACATCGATTATTTTCATATTTCAAAATAATTACCCAGATAATATATTAACATGCATTATTCCTCGTATAGCAAAGATTCATGTAGGGGTAGAATTTATGGAATACAGTGTCAAAATGCTAGGAGAAGAGTACCGTCCATAACTCCACGGTACAACCCAAAAAAAGACACATCACACGCCAATTTCTTGCTTTTATAAGTAAACACTAGTGAAAGTAAATACATAGTTGAACTTTTTATTTGAGAGAAATAACACAACTACGGGGTGATGTACCTTCCAATGTTAGGAGCCCAAGCTATAGCATGTACTCTAGCATCATTAACTTCAGGTAAACTGAGATCAGCCATTGGTATCCACCTTTGATGAGCCTCTTCAAATACCCAAATCTGTAGATGTTTTTGTTTCAGAAAATTTACATATGGCATACTTTATGACTTCAAACAATGTTTGAATCATTGATTGTTATTAAAATCTCATGCACAAACTTCAAGCCAAAAAATAAAATGCAAAAAACACTTTATCCATATCATGTCATTATTAACGAAATGAAAGCTCATTGGGTGCAACTAATACCAACATCGAATAATGGGATCTTACACGAAATTACAATTAAGTATTCTTTCAGATAAGCAATAGGATAAGTGAGCTGTAACGAAATGTGCTTTTTGATATGCCGTTGGCTAAAAAAAAATAAGAAAGTCATGTTCAATTATGATGAGACTAACTCTGAAAAGAATACACAACATGGCCATTAAAATGATCTACACAACATCATTATCAACCAAATCCCTAAAGATTAGCATGAAATTTCACACTTTTTGCATATTAATAAAGATTTCATATAATTTAGAAGGCAATAGTTATCAAAAGTGTTGGCAAATGAGGGCTGCAACATATCACTAAAGTGGATGGCAAAGAAAAATATGATAAACGTAAAAAGAATGGAGCAATCAACACTTAATAAGGTGTGCACCATGGTTTCAAACAAACAATTTATATATTTTTAGTTTTTTACAACTCAATTTTTTCGTTGTTGTTTATAAGTATATGTTAAGCTGGGTATTTATTGTTTGTTGTGTCACACAATACAATCAAGTCAAAATGTACATTTAAGCGGGCATATTCAAGAACCAAGAACACTTTAATTCAGTCCAACTCATGTCCAAAAGATGGAGAATATAAAGACATTTTCACATCTGAACATTGTTTTAAAACGCGAAAGCGTACATGAGGTGTTTTCAGGTCCGTAAAACGGGACGTAAGCCTCGAAACGTTGAGGCGTAAGCTTTTCGGGTAAAAATATAACGTAAAACATATAATGAAATTTAACATTTTAAATTACATATGCAAAAATGAAGAACAAATCATTCAGGTCTGACTTTGAACAAGTATACATCTCTTTGTTTTTTAAGATTAAAAATAAATAACTAGAATTCATATGATTCCAATTTTGATTACACAATTTATTTGGAGGTTTCGCAAAATTCCAATTTCAATTTCTTCTACCAATTCAAATTGATCAGCAAAAATTATTTGAAGATTTAATGAAGTCTATTAAGAAATTTTCTTTAAATAGTAATGAGAAAATCCATTACATAACTCTTGATCGTTGTTTCAGAAACAATCTAATTTAATCGTGTCAATATTGAAATTGATAAGTAAAAAAACATCAATTTTCATTTTCTTAAATTTTAATTGTTTTCCATTAAATAACTAAAGTTTAATAACTTTTGTTAGTGCCAATATTTGCAACTAAGGGTAAAAAGATTCTTGAGCCGCATGCCTCGGCAATTTAAGGCAAGCAAGGCGGCTGTTTTGTACACTTCGTATGCCTTAAGTTGTCGAGGCGTAAGCTTTAGAGGTAAAAAAATAAAAATAAAAACCCTTTGAAGAAAGCTTCAAAGGTTTTATCCTTCATTTTCTCGAGGCGCTCGAGTTTTTTAAAACAATGTATCTGAAATGTTATAAAAGTGCCCAGCGCAAGTAAATCCTACAAATCAAACAATATATGATGACCATTTGATATTTGCATTGATTGAACACAATTATCAGAGAATCAATAGGTCCAAATTTAAGTGTATTCAAATGAAAAGTCAACACTTGCACAAAAAGGTGCATTTGCCTAGTGGTATTTAAACAAATGGAATAATATTTTTACACAATATTTCTTTATCTATTTACCACTCAAGTTATGTATTTCAAATCACTAATAAATAACTGGATAAATTATAAAAACAGGGGTATGAGATTCCAGTCGAAACCCCGAGATTTCGACTATCCCGGTTCGGTTCCGGCTGGAGGCGGGACGAGATTAGGGGAAAAACTCGTCCCGCTTAAACTCGGTAAAGAGGACCAAAAAAATTGAATATATGTGGTAGGAATAAGATCAAAAGCAGTAAAGCAAACAAAAAAGCAATTGAATCAAAAAAAACTGAAAATCAATTACCTCGAACCAATATTGAGTTGAGCGAGTAGCAATTGATTGAAATTAAACAGCTGAGTTGAAGTTGATTCGAGGGGCAGCCTAATTGTTTTGGGGTCGACGTCCGTTCCGCGAAAAATAGAAAACGAGAGGCTTTGCTTTTGAAAAAAGATGAGGACGAGAGTATTTTAGGAAGGGGAATTGTGATTTTAGGGTTAGATATTGCGGATAATGTTAATTGGGCTTGTAAGATAAAATATAATATAATTGGGCCTGCTATAATAAATTAAATAATGTTCTTTCTAATTAACTAGGCCTGCTTAGTTTAGGTAGGTTAATTATAATATTTCATTCTAGTTTAGGTTTACAAATAAATTATAATATTTAGTGTGATTTTAATGCTTTATATTTAATTTGTATTTAATGTTAGGTACATTATGACAAATCAAACTAACGTTATGGCAGTGGAGACCGAAATCAAAACTAAAACTAAAACTTTCAAAATTTCTGATATCGATTGAAACCATGAAATTTCAAATGACCGAAACCGAGTTCTCAAACCTTGATAGACACTATATTAACAATAATGCATGGTCTTTGTATTTTATTTTTGTTTTAGTCAGATTTTATTTTAGGCAACCATTTGTATTATCCTTGATATAGTATTTTTGGAAGAGTACTCTAGTAGTACGACTTATTTGATAAAAAAAATTAAGTTTATTTTGATCCATATTCAAAAACATACTACTTTAATCATTTATTTTTCTTTAATTCAGAAGTTCAATTTAATGTACCTTGTATTATCTTTTACACTGTTTTATTTTTTATTTTTTGCTTGATTGACAACTGTTTAGTTTAGTTTCACGTAATTTGATCTTATCATATTCAATTTGGATTCAAACATTAAAAAAAAGTTGGTTTTTTACAACAGATTGATTAGTTTCAACTTTCAATTTGAATTTATTAGTTTCATATGAAGTTCTAACACTTTAAAATTTAATTTTGTATTCATTTGATTAATTTAAGAAACCAATCTCAAACTTCAATATAATTCGCACAAGACAATTTCATAATTAATTACAGATTTATTATTAAGCTTGTGGTTTCACCAGCGTTTGCATTTGTACAATACTTGTAAATTGTGCATTTGCAGTACAGTTGTATTACACAAATGGAATACACATGTGTCGGTGATGTTAGGATCCTAGCATCAGTGTTGGGGATTTTATTAACGTTCTAAATTTTTGATCATGAAACATTTGTATTATTTGTTATTGAGATTAACATTCAATTTCTAGTTTTATAAACTTGAAAACATACAGCAAAGTTGTTGTAAAGGTTTGAGCGAAAATAGTAAACCTAGCCATGCACACTGAAAATCAATGATGCACTATGAAATTCCTTTTTCTTTTTCTTTTTTACTTCCTTTTTTTTGCATCATACCTGTGTTTTTAGATCTCAATACCAAGGTTCAAGATTCCATCTAACACGCAGAAACTCCAGCCATTTCGGTCCAAGACGTTAGCTGTGTAAGTTTCAGGCAGATCGAGTAATATGAATAGTTCTACAAAATTAAAACTTGTATACAAAAATAGCGGAAATAAAGAACTATAAAGAAAAATGCATCAAAGATTTTTATACTGGTTCGAACTTCTCGTTCTACGTCCAGTCTCAGGCTCCTTTTGGATTTTAACTAAGAAATGTCTTCACTTAACCCAAAGGAATAGGTACTACAGACCACCTAAGTTGTCGAACATGACTTCTATATTATAAACCGTCTAAGCTGCCGAATAGGACTTCATGCCTGAAGATCTTCAACGGAACTTCGACTACAAAGAGTAATAAAGTGATGGGTCGATATAGTACAACATTCCTATAATCTTATAATCTTCTATGAGTGGTATATTGAGTGTACATGAAGAAAATGGAAAAGTTTTTATCACAAGAATTGTATTCTTGAATGAGCATGTGATCAAAAAGATAAAGCAATATAAAATTGTATGAATGCTTAAGAATTCAAATCAAGATAGAAAGAATAGAAAAGAATTGTTAATTGAATTAAAAGATTGATCGCTTTATATAGATAACCAATGAATGCAATTGTTAATGAAGAGAAACGATCAAGAGAAAGAGTTGCAGCCATTATTGAAGAGAGGTATCTCTTCATATAAAACAACGTCTTTTCAGAGAAGAACGTATTTTCAAAATTATAAATTTAAAAATAGCTGTTACGACGTTTAGTCGAATGAATGAGATCAACCAACCGACTGAATTTGATCAGAAACTGTCGTTTAAAAGTAGAGAAGAAATAGTTCAAAAATAAGAAGTTTTAGTCGACTGAATTGTATATTTAGTCGACTAAAACTGTTAGTGTATAAATGTATGTATGTGCACGAATTCAGTCGACTGCAGGGGTCTTTTCAGTCGACTACCTGAAGTGATTTTTGTTTTTAAACTTTGAAATTAACTTGTGATCAAATACATTTGTGTGTGTATGTGTGTGCACCACTTTGAAGAGATTTTAACATATGTATACTCTAGACATCACTCTATGACTAATAGTACTTTGTTTATCACCTTCGTCTTGTCTATGTCATGTATATCCCTTCTAGTATCTTCATATATATATTTTTATCCTCTTTTGTACTGTGTATCTTTATGTTGAACTTATTTGTTTATCACTTTTTGATGCTTATGTACATGCAAGTTAGCCTAGAAGTTCCTTGGCATAATTATACAGTTGTTGTCATTAAAATCCAACAAAAGAGGTTCTAACAAGTTGGGACAAGTTTCTGTAAAAAACCGGTTTCAAATTGGAAAAGTTAAAAGAAGAAAGAATTGATTCTTGACCAAGAAAGGAGAGAAAACTATAAAACAGAATATAAAATGATCCCAAAAAAACAACTTATTTCAAGCAGAAGCGATGAATTAGAGCAGATAAGAGTTTCCTCAATCATTGCAAGCATCATCGTATCCAGTGACTGAGAAGACTCATGATCACCGCATTCATTGTTGCAAATTAGATTTTTTAGTTTTTACATTTTCTATTTGGAATTTGGGTTTTAGGGAATGGTCAAGTTTGGGAACAAGAAGAGAGAAGGAGAAATAGAATAATATGATGGGTTTGCTTGTTTTATTTTGCTCCTACTTGGGCTGGATTTGGGCTGATATTAGTTAAGGTTTATTTAGCGTACAATAATTCGTATAAAATAATTATTATAAAATAATTATATGAATAAATATCAATAATATATAATAGTCTCTTCTAAACTGAATCCTCCTTAGATACATGAATTTTATTACGATCTATTTCGCGAAAATGTGGATTGTGCGTCGAAGATTAAAATGAAGTTTCCTTTAATATAAAAAGAAAAAAATCTGAAAAAAATTCGCTAAAATGAAAACTTATTCTTAAGTTAATTGACTGTATCTTGTAAAATAATGGTATGGTATCAAAAAATTTACATGTTATGTATTTTTTATAATTATATGGGGAAATGTAAAACCGGAGTTAAAATGGAGTTTTCAGAATTTTTGAAATGGAACCTAAATTTCAAAAACCACCCAAGAATGGAACGAAAACAGAAAACATAATTTTAAACCTTGCTTTATATACCTATTTGGCTCAAATTTTTTGAACTATTTGGCTCAAATTTAGAGGTGGAGCCTTGGTGCAACGGTTAGGTCACCCGCATGGCGATCTGAACGTCTGGGTTGAGTCCGAAAACAGTCTCTTCGCAATGCAAGGAAAAAGCTGCGTACATTATCGACCTCCGCAAAGTCCGCTATCGTGCGGGATCCTCATGCACAGGGTTCCACCTTTACTTGGCTCGAATTCCTAAAAAACAAAGATCAAATAATCTCAAATAGAGAATGTTTGGATCATTATTATGTGATCACTTGAATTGGAAGTTGAATTGCTAGCGATTTACTTAAGTATGTTCAAAATCTCACACGTGTTGTGGAAATCAAAAATTTTGTAGAAACAAATTGTAAAAACCCACAAAATATTGCTATGCATTGCAAAACAATAAAATTATTATGTTCCTTCTATCTTGTTTTTCTAATTTGACAAAAAACAGGAGGAAAGTGTTAACAAAAAAACAAAAACAAAACAAAAAAAGGATGATGAGTTCATGATCCTTACGTAGCTCCAAAATAAGTTAATATGATTATGGTCATTCGGACATAAGAATCTAAGCTGAGAATAAATTGATGATGGTTTGAGGCCCTACAACAAGGTTTGCTAGAAAAACAAATTCAATTAAAATTAATGAATTAATTTGATTGCTTAAGCACGAGGGACTTCAATATATGTTTTGCAACCACCGTGATACAATCACGTATAGTCTAAAAGATATAAAAATCAAAAACAAGTTCTCTTGTCCTTGCACTTGATTGAATTATTTGATTCGGCAATTATTTTTATTTGCAATTACTTCTAAAGGGGACTACATCGTGGATATAGAATACGATGGTTAAAAAACATTGCAAACTTGATCATTTTGATTTCTATAATAAAACAATAGTTGTCTCCCCAAGTAATCATCTAACATACTCTCATTCTTTCAAGCCGAGTTAATTAACTAATATGATTAATCAACTAAATTATATTATTCTAAATTAACAACTACACAAAACATCAACCTTGAGTATATAAAATTGTTTGATCGCGTTTAAATTGTTTTTTGTGAATTTGAAATAAAGATAGTATTAAGAAAGATTGGATATTATTAGACATAGGATAGTCGGAGTATTAAACGAACATAATAGTTCATTTGAACCAAGGTTTGAGGTTTCGACCGAAACACCGATATTCAGGTCGTTTCGTCTCGATTTCAGTAGGGACCGAAATGAAACTAAACCGAAACTTTGATTTAGTAAAAAAAACTATTGAAATTCAAATTTTATAGAAGAAAAATGAATTAATTGAGTTCCAAATGTATAAATATTCAAAATATGAAATTCTGAATTTGGAAACATGCAAAATCACAAAACATATAAATAGTGCAACTAGAAAAGTTAATACGAAAGTAATGAAAAAAATTTGTTACTATTATAAATATCTATAATTAATCGACGTTGTTTATTTTTTAGACAACAAGAGTGATACTTAAAAAAATAAACAATACTGATTAATTATAAATATTTATAACACTAACAAATTTATATCTTATTTTTCAATTAAAAATAAATTATAAATCTTGATTCAATTAATTAAACAAATATATGTGCAATTATATGAAAAACAAATTATGAAATCCATAACTGAAATTTAAACCAAAAATTTAGAAATTTACGAATTGAATCGAAATTTCTAAAATTACACAAGACTGAAACTGAGACTAAAACCGAAATCTCGAACCTTGATCTGAACATTCAAACCAATCAAACATAAGCTAACAAATTTCACCTAGAGGAGATGACGCCGACTAAAATTTCCATAGTCTCAATTCAAATTTAAATAAACTCAATTTAAATAAGAGAGATTCAGTTCGTTCAAAAAATCAATAATGAAAAGCTATGCCTCCTGTAGATATCATCTAGTTAGGACTCTCCAACATTTGAATAACTTTATTTAGCACATTGAAAGATATAATTTTGAAGTTATGCGTGAATATATCAAGGTACCTAAATCCATGGAATCTACAAAATCATACAAATTTCTAAGTGGAATTGATTTGCAGACTCCAACTATAAACATGCAATAATTATTAGTTAATTCATCAAAGCTTCAAATAATAATACTACTGCATAGTGCATACTAATATTTTTGACTACTAAAAATGCAATAAGTTAGTCGGGTTCTCTTTTCAAACACTCCACTGGGAATCAACAGACTGACATTAAGTTACACCAAAATAAAAGGAAACTTTTTCAAAATATTTCAAACATTCAGCTATTATATATAGTTAGCTCCATTATGCAATCCCTAAGCACTTCTTTTGTCCAAACAAATATGAAAAGTGTAACTGCATATAAGATCTCAGTTAAAACTCATATCCCAAATTCATCATAAATCCAAGGTTCAAGAACTCGGTTTCGGTCATTTGAAATTTTTTTGATTTTGAATGATTTTGAAAATTTCGGTAGTTTTGGTTTTGGTCCTGGTTTCGGTTTTCACTGGTTTGTTAATGAAAATGTAATGGTGGTTTTTGTAAATATAATATAAAATATAGTCTGTAAAGAAATAATGATCTTAAATAAACTTTATCAAATTAAACTACCCTTGGTTAACCTATATATTTGTTCTTGAACTAAGCATATAATTAATTAAAATAGTCCAACACTATATAAATTATAGGAAACCCTAAATCATAAATCAAGTTAACAACAACCCTTATTATTAATAATAAACAAAAACCAACTCAGCCCGGCCTAGAAAATAATAAACCCAACCCAGATCATTTTCTCCCCACGTATTCATCCCTCCAAAATATCGATTAAACTGGGGCAACATACAAATTTAAAATAAAAGCACGAAAAAAAATCAATCTCGAATCGACTTCAAGAAGTAAAGGTTGATTGATGTATGAAAACTCATGTATGTGAATCGCTACTTGTTTGGGGTCGCATCGCATTGCGGTAATTATGGTTTCCTGCCCAAAGGGAAATTAGGGTTTGGGGTTGCATCGCATCGTATAAAATGAAGATCGTGTCGCTTGATTAAGATATGTGAATCTGCTATTTGTTTTTTTCAGTTGTTGCTCTTATTTGCTGCTACCTTTATTTATTTTTTTGCTGTCGTTAACCGAAACTAGGTTTCCTCTATAATCTCGTACCGGCTCTGACCGGAACAGAAATGAGATGTCCGGATTTCGTAGTTCCGACCGAAACCTTGTACCATGGATAAAACACATTAAACGGAGTTTTAGGATTGTTAGAGGATTACGCTGACAGAAATATGTAGTGAGAATCAACTGATCTCGTCTTAATTCCATCAAGACTATCATTGAAATATCGAAATAGCCTAAATTCCAACATGGAATTTTAATCCATGATTGTGCCAAAAAGGGATTTAAATTGGTAAATTTATTGAAACTATAATTAGGCTAAAATACTCTTCAACTTGATATTTGAAAAGTGTAAATCCATAATTTCAAGTCACTGTAAATTTTAATTTATAACAAATACCTGCAGTGATTTGTATTATTCTCATTTCATGAGTCACATTACTACATTAGTTCGTCTCGATTTGTATATGAATTTTCTACATGCTATTTTTTGAACATCTTCATGATATAACATTTGCCTTCATCGGTTACCCTAGGATTCAATGACTTTTTATATATGCTTAAATCAACTGTGTTACTTATAAAAAAAGGTGTAGCTTAGTTTGATTCACTTGAGAAAGAGCAAAATATAAGTATGGAACATATGATACACAATTTTATTATTTGTTCAGATATCACTCAATTCGTATTGTTTTCTCTATTAGTACTATAATGGATTTATTGCAGACATTATAAACGCGTCAAATACACACAAGCATCAAGGTTATTTCAATTTAGCCTAATTCATGGCCAAATATAGAATTAAAGAAGAGTTCTATTTCCAGTTTGATCAACAAAAACCTTTCCAAGATTTGAAACAAATAAGTCATGCATATCAAATAATATAAGAGAATCATTTGATATTTGGATGTGGAATAAAATCACCACGAAACCGATAACTTAACAAATGGAAAGTTAAAGATGCAACTCTCGAAAAGATACATTTGCATCGTGGAACTCCAACAAAATGGAATGAAACTTTTTACACAATACTAATGTATCTTTATTACTTGTTTATGCATCTACTATCACCAACAAATACACATGGAGTTATAGAGAAATATTTTTGAACTAGGGTATAAAAGTTTGGTAATTTGTTGTTTTTGCATTTTTACTTTCCATTCTTAGTAATATTTTTAGCAATCTTTTGTAGCATACATAATGCAAATTTTTTATGTTAATCAAGTACTAGGATTTATCTAATAAAAGACAAATCTTTTTTATCTTCGTTCTAAGTTTATTTCTTAACGTTTATTTTGCTTTAATTATTAAATTCACATTTTAATTTCATCCTATCTTATGCTCGTTTATTCAACATTTGCTTATGTTTGAAAAGATTACTTACTGTTCCTTTGTTTATCGTCTAATTCGATTAGATTAATATTGGACTCAATCATTAAACAATTATTAGTTAAAATTAACATTTGGTTTTTATTTACGTTTTGAATAGTTTCATGTCAAATTAAAATTTTAATAAATTTTAACAGTATATGATTTATTTTTTATATTCTCCTACAGAAAAAATCAAAATTCAAAATTTTAGAATCTATAGTAAACTATGTAGTTTGGCTCATACTTACATCTGTCCTATAGTTGTACATTGTGTGTTGAACAAATTTTATTACATAAATTGACAATATTTTGTTATCAGTTGACATCTCAAAATCCATCAAAATTCACCCCTAAGATTTTGCATGGGAACTCATTTTTAGAGCTTCGCAAAACAAAATGTAAATGTCATGTAAATCTTGTTTGACATTGGCCTTGGCCGTGATTGTATATTTCAATCGAGATTCCATCTTAGATGTTAGTTCTGTAAACTTATTCAAGAACGCAAATACCAGAAAAATAGTAATTTCAATTGAACTTGTTATTGTAACAATTGTAAGTTTGCAAACTTTGCTTGAATTATTTTTTCACATAAAATGTATTTAATTTCGAAATTTTTTTCAAGGTCAACTGTAACTAATTTGGTCTTTTAACGTCGTAATACCAAGTAACATCTAACAAGAAAATTTTGCTAATGTTAACTATAGTCTTTCAATTTTACTAACATAACAAACATGGAATAAAATTTGAAATCCAAGATTTCAATCTACAATTCAAGATGTACACCCTACTTCTGCTAACGTTGTTCAATATTCTACAACGGTATTTCGTATGTTAAAATATTAATTCAATCAAAATTTGAGACTTCAAACCTTGTTATGTGCAATAATAAAAGATTAGTGACTCATAAGAGCAGTGCAGAAGTTTTATTTTTCTATGCATAAGCATAAATATATTCAACGAACCAACTCAATTTGCTAGAAACGTTCACAATGGTGGACGAGCCAATATCTTGGAATATTCCAAGATAGGCAAGACTATTTTAGTGGTTGAGAGGGATGGTCCTGAAGTGAATAACTGATGTGCTTGAACATATGTTAACCATATTTCTAAGAAAAAACACACCGAAACGTGGAATTTTTCAAATCAAACAACATAAAAATATTCACAAGATTAAACAGATCTTTATGTTGCATTTGAACAAGACTTTCCTACATTTAAAACTATGTTTAACGCATGTGTTGCATAGGTTAATGTTGCGAAAAAATTATGTTTATATACTCAATATATTGTTAAAAGCTAGAATTTGCTGTCTCGTACATGGTGAATTCGTTGAAATGATGGAGACTCGTGGAGGTATAAATTGAATTTGTTAATTTTCTTTAAGTAGCAAATATTTAATATGTTGTGTGATCTATATTTTTTTATTTGAGTAAAATCGAATTTTGATGTTTTTGTTAACATAAACGAGGTATATACCGAATTCATTACTTTTAGGATTTAGTGTTTGTTAAATGAATAAACAATATTATTTGCGTACATTCATTTAATTAGTTTCAAATTTAAGATTTGACAACTATTACTAATATCAATATTCAAATAATTCTTTAGTATATTCGATCAGACAAATGATGTGTAGGTTGAATTTTAGATATTTTTTTGAGAGTCATGTATAACTAAAACTGAAAACTAAATAAAAAAGAATCGGTATATTTTTATGATCTTTTGGATCCGCCTCCGTAATCAAATTTATACACCAAAACTCTCTATCAATAAACACTTTTAAATTATATCCTTATTTTTTAAAATCATCCAAATTATACAAAATGTCGAAAATCAATTTGCAATACCACTACTCTTACAGTTCGTTTTTCTCTTCATATATATTTCAACTAAATTAAAAATAAGAATAAATATCAAATCGGCAATAAAAAGATGAGTGTAGAGAATATAAGTGTTAGCTGTAAAATCTGCATATATTCAACAGAAATTGATTTTTTCTTCGATTTTTATGTGTAAATGCTCAAAGAGTTTAGGGGATTTGTCAGATAAGATAACAAAATTATTGCAAATAATTCTAAAGGTGATACAAAAAAATTTGTGTACTAATTTTTTGACTTTTGGGGGTGAGTCCTAATTACCACATATTTTTATGAACTTAAAGTTCTACAACAAATCTTAATACACACACACACACATAAAACAAGTACATGATATTACCATATTTTCCAACAAAATATTTAATTATATATATTAAAAAATGAAAAGTGAAAATAAGATTTGAAATGTGAGAAATCATATTGTTATTTTGATTTGGGAGAGGCTTGTGACAAAAAAAAATACAATGGATTTTGTCAAACTATATTTTAAATTTTTACTTTTTATTTCATACTTCAATGATTTTCATTTGTGGTATAACTTCTAAAATAAGGTAATCAGATAAAAAGTACTTATCTCAAAACAAGAGATTAAAGGGAGAACATAAACTTCTATTGTTTTGGTCAATAGTTTTGATTTATAAAAACAAATCATGTTAATTAGAAAATGAAAATGAGTGGAATGTAAATATGTCTTATTTGTGAGATTCTATGCAACAAAAATTTACTCTTAATATGGAAAAACGGATTGGATACGTAAAAATAATAACTTGGTTGAAATTTGAAATTATGAGGGACTTTAGAATGAAATAATCGAAAAGAATTAAGAACAGTAGAGCAAATGCTTATATTTCACTATTAGTTAATAGATAACAGCCAATAACTAAAAAAATATACATAAAAAAGAGAGTCCTTGATAGACACTTTTCTAGGTACACTACTTTGAAAATCATCGCATAAATCGTAATAATATCCAGTATCATGTGTTATCATGATGGTATTCGGAAGAATCTGTAGGATACCGAATTATAGTATATAAAAAGTCACCTCAAAAGCATTCTTATGTCATGTCATGTCACATCAATTCTAACCTACTAATGATCCATGTATGTGTGAAGATTATATTAAATGGGTATACATATCCTCGGTTACATAGTGCATGATTACTTGGTTGTAAAGAAATAAAAGGTTAACCATGTTAAATTTGAAGACCTTAGGTATCATGTGTTATCATGATGGTATTTGGAAGAATTTGTAGGATACGGTGTTGTAGTAAATAAAAAGTTACCTCAAAAGCATTCTTCTGTCATGTCATATCACATCGATTCTAACCACTAATGATCCATGTATGGTGAAGACTATATTAAATGTGTATACATATCCTCGGTTACATAGTGCATGATTACTTGGTTGTAAAGAAATAAAAGGTTAACCATGTTAAATTTGAAGACCTTAGGATTAGGATGGATGTATATAATAAGTTAAAACCAAAGGTAAATTGAGAAAGGATGTAGTCTTCAAGGTTTTAAACAAGGTTTTAAATCTCGAATATCGGACACGTTTTGTCTCGGCGATTTTAGTGACTCGATATCGTATCGGGGGAGATCTCGAACAAGACGAGTGCATCTCGGGCGCCAATATCGGATTTACATCTCAGACCTAAAGTTCATTTCGGGACCATATCGGAGTATAACATATTACATAATTTATAGCAAAAAATGCAGGGTATCGGTTTATTTAACATTTACCGAATTACTGCAACTAATCTCCACTATTCTAACTGAAAGAAATAATGCAATTATACTTCAGCTATATGAAATTGTTCAACAAAAGTTACAAAACATCATCAATTTTAGCAATTACATATAAGTAGATGAAAGACGACAAATTAACTGAAAAAAGCGGGTTCTATACAATTACATATATGCAGTAAGAATAACATAATAACAGTATCAGGAACTGATGCAAATAAGAGCAAATGCATATAAGAGATATCAAGAATCGAAGGGTTTCAGGCAATGCAAATCTACTTGCAGAAGGTTATGCAGTAAGAATAACAAACTAAATCTACTTGCAAATCTACTCTAAATTATACTGTATATTCAATTTTTTGAAAAATTGAATTTCATTAAAATAGAACAACCCTAATTTACATACATGTAGAGAGTAGAGAGATTGGTCGAAGACGAAGCTACAGACTGTCAAAAGCGAGATCGAGTAGTCGAAAACTGAAAGCAAGCACGAGCTGTCGGATGTTAGAAGAGGGAGTTCGATTTTTTCTCTGGAGAAGAGAGAGTTCGATATTTTGACGAGAAACGTGATCTTTGGGAAGTTGAATCAAAAAGAAAAAAGCTTTGTTTTTTTTATGATAGACTGAGATGGGCTTTTTTTTTGAAAAAAACAATATATCAGGGATATCTTGAAATATCGTTTCGCTCCGAATATCGGCCGATATATGTAAATTTCGGCCGATATAATCGAAACGATATATCAACCGATATCTCATGTTTCGTTTCGTCCAAGTCTTCAACCGAGATCTCGACCGAGATATCGGTCGAGATAGCCGAGATTTAAAACAGTGGTATTAGTTATTATCATAGTTTTAAATCTTCTTCATCTCGTTCGAGATCTCATCCGAGATTTGCTTAAAACGAGTTTCCAAACATTATTTTTAATTGTCACACCCATTTCACCCGAAATCTTAAGATCTCAACCCTAATATATACTGAGATGTTAATCTGAGATTTGGTAGCTTGGTTATTTTTCTTGGTAAATTTTTTAAATCAACATGCTTACAAGTCGTTTGCATGAAAATCGCAAATTAGACGTTAGGTTTGATATCATCAACTAGAGACTATTTTTTTAATGTGTTTGTTTTTCTATAATCAATCGAATGACTCGTATCATGCTTATTTTTCAACTATTGTCTGTAAGATTCTCGAGACGAGACGCGATCAAAATTCGAGATTTAAAACTTTTCGGGTCATGCTTATTTTTCATTGTCTAATTAGACAATATTTTGAATTAAATTTCAATATTAAAAATGTATTTCTCAAAAGTTTCATTTTGTTAATTAGATGGTGTTTGTTAATTAAAGAATAAATTCATTTTTTCATCACTAACTAAAGATAATTAAAATTAAGCATAGAATGTAGTTGCTTGAATTGTACTTTTTTGCCAATTGAATTAGATTAGATGGAAAAACAACAATTAATTTTGTAAACATCTAATTGACTCAAATTAGAGTCTAATATATCTTATTAAATAAAGAACAAATGACTCCTTAATGGATGGCTTGGACAAAAAAAATATTAAATTAAACAATTAAAAGAATTGTAAAGGACATAAAACAAATATATTATAACCATTTAAATTTTCGTACACATCAACTAGTCAATCACAAAATGGTGGCCTAAAACATTATAATGAATTTTAAAATTAAAAATAAAACATTTTGAAGTAGTACAAATCAAAACTAAGTGAGAAGAATCCCAAACTAAAAGAAATTAGCATCACAATAAATCAAACTCATTGATGTTAATATCGATTGTGGGTATAAAGTTTACAAAATAGTTTAAAATTGGTTGGGATCGTTCATCCAGTTGGTTAAGAATCTATTGATTGATATACTATAATTGGAGTTCTAAAAATTTGAAATCGATCTTATCCAATTGTTAAGGAGAACTGCTTTCAATCCAATGGTTATTTTATGGCATTAGTCCAATTATTATTTTTGAGGTGGAGCTTTGCGCAACGGTTAGGTCAGCCGCATGGTGATCTGGACGTCCAAGTACGAGTTCGGAAACAATCTCTTCGCAATGCGAGGGAAAAGCTACGTACATTATCGATCTTCTCAGAGTCTGTTATCGTACAGGAGCCTCGTGCACTGGGTTCCACATTTAGTCCAATTATTATTTTTATTGGATTAGTCTAAACTGAGTGGATAACTAATCCATGTGCACCCCTAATTACATGATCAATCATTATGTTCTAGTTATTCATTTGTGGAAAACATAAATTTGATGTGGCTAATTTTCACAGATAAACATAATGCAACTTAGAGTTACAATAGTAGTGTACCAAATGAAAAATATCATTAAGTTGTTACCACATGAATCATACCAAGGATTTATATTTTGGAAAACAAGGGTGGTTTTCTTTTAAAGAGAGCGCTCATTTTAATGTCTTAGGATTCGAATCCAAGATATCTAGAACCATAGTCTAGAGACCTTCTAGAACCATGGTTTAGAGACTTTACCATCCTGAGTTGATGGTCCTTGTCACCATACCAAGGATATTGAGTGCAAATATTTGTACTTTCCAAAACGTTTAAAATAAAAATGAATTTTCATTCATGTAACATATTAATTTTGTTTAACAGAGTATAAAATCTATGATTTTACAATGAAAATAAAATTCCATTGACATTTCTACAAAAATATATCATTGTCTTTATTTATATTAGCATCGGATGCACAGTAAAGAAAGAGGTAGATAAGTATGAAGCATGTGTACAGAGTGACATCATGTTTTGCTTCTTTTCAGAAAACAGATACCGATAAGATAGTGTTCCAATCTGAGGGATGTTTTCCCTATTAGTTTTGATAATATGGGTGTAGAACAGGACATCCATATATGTAAATAATATTTTCGATGGATAATATTTTCAAAATATTGTGACTGGTCATGTTATTATCATTATGTAGAAAGAAAAAAACTATCAACTGTGGACAACACAAACTTGAGGATAGGTTTTCTTTTCGTCAATGTAAACAAATGAACTCAAACCTTGGGAGAGTTGAATTGAGCTATATCTGAATTATATCCAATGACAAAACTTGATGGTTTGCTTTCATTTCTACATGGATTCCATGCAATGGATGCAGATAAACATGACGGCTTTCCAAAACTAGATACTGAATCTATCAGATTCCGAAACACTGCCTGCAAAAGTAAAAATATATATCATAATTAGGAATAAACAGACGCAGATCAAAGACGTAATTTTGAAGTACAATATGCTAGTGCCATTATCTTCTCTTTACAATCAAAAAAAGTTGATCTAAATAAAGTAAAGAGTTTATTTGCCAATTTACTTACAATGTAAAGCACTGTTTTACTTAACAAATATTCTGAACCCATTCTACTAGAAAATATCCCCAACTCTTTAAGTAATATGTGGACAGATAATCGTTGTTCTAAGAAAAGATAAGCCTAGAAAGTTATGATTAAATAACCTGAAGTTGCCATTTATTAAGTTCCAATGGATCCAGCAGTTCAAAGACCCTCACATGGCCATCTGAATGTGCCATAACCTGCATAGAATGAAAGGATTAAGAATCTAATCAGTTAATCATTGCAGATGGCACTGTATAACCACTTACATAGACAGTAAGATTAGTTGCGTTTTACATATATAATTTGACGACGGGGCATTAATAATAGAAAGACTGTATAAACATACAAATGACTTTATAAATATGAAAGATCGTTTATCAGTTGGTTTATAATAACAATATAAGTGGTTTCCTATCTTGATATCTGAGCAAATTTCATAAAATATGCATTGAGCTTAACGGCAATGAATCCTCGATGTGTTATCTGATATAAAAGTCCTTGTTTCAGGAACAAAAGCCGAATCAAAAGAGGCTATTGAAGAATAGTCCAATTTGGAAAATAAATAACAGGACATATAAAAGAGTGTGTGTGTGTGAGTAAAAGGCAATTGCTTTCATGATAAAAAGTGTTTTTCTAACATGGTATTGATTGATGCAATTGAAAGGGATGCACTACAAAATACAAAATACACAAATAGAACTTCTAAGACTGCAACTAATATGAACTTACTTTTTCATGGATCTTATTTGCTTCATATCGCTCTAAAAATTTCCAAAATTTAGTGTGATCCTCAAGAAAACTAACATTTGTCATGTAATCCAACATTTAACAAACAGACTAACCATTTTCAAATTTGTGCCGGGTACCCCAAATTGAAGATAGAGTATTCCTGAATTTGTGTCTTCAAAGGTCATGCATTGTTTCCATGCGAGTAGCTGAGAATCTATAAAAAATAACAAAACACACAATTTTTTTACCAGCACAATCACTTCAACTGTACTATATTGATGTGAGGATTAAAGTTGCCGAAGAACATGGATCTGAAAGAAGCTCCAGCAAAACAAACTTTTAAATTCTGAAGTGTAGAAATAAACATTGCTTACATGCGTCTGAACAGAAAGGCAACGGTTGTGAAGACTATTATGATTCTTATATGAACTAATAGCATAGATTTGAAAACTTAAGAATGATAATAGCATATGAAAAGGACTGTAGAGTAAACTCTGAAACAAAGTGGTCGATATTTACAAAAAAACTTTGTGCCAACATCAGAACAGATAACATGTGTTCTAAGAATTTTAAATGTTTAAAATATCATTAAGATGATTCATGCTTAATGGTTTGACATTAAAAAAGAGAAATTTTGGCATACATCCTTATGGTTATAAAAAATTAGCATTAGATCCCTTTCAATTTTCTTTTATAAATTTCATCCCTTTTTTAAATGTGAAATTCACAAAGATGTTTAGGTAATTTTACTAACTTTAACATGCCTTTTTAGGGTATACGTTCCATAACTCATAATCGTCATAATACACGTCGGAACAGCCGCTTTTATATTTGAAAACAAGAGAAGTAAAAAAGAAAGAACTTCAAAAAAGAAGGAGGCGTAAAATAGTTTCTAAAAGGAAAGGATGTAAAACAAATAAGTTTAGAAAAGAGGAATGTGTCCCTAATTTCCACTTAAAAAAAGCACCTTCTTGAGTTTCTTCCCATATGGACAATGTCCCATTAGCAGATATGCAAGCAATAGCATCACCAAATTCCGGTGGAACCCAAACAATGTTCTTTATTCCACAATCATGAGCCTGGAGAAATTAGTAAAAGATATTTTCATCAAACCATTAACATGAAGTATATGAATGGCTGGTAAAATTACCATTACAGTTAGTTTTGACATTTCTTTATAGTTATATCTAATTATCTACCATTAACCATGGTGAATTTACCGTTATGGTACCAATAACATTGGTATACTGATGTAGTTCAATATTGGTTATCAATTGTTTGGTATTGATATGGTAATGGTAAATTTACAAATAACATATTCACCCTAGTAAATAGTACAAATGTAAACCCAAAAGCATTAAAAATATATGGATTACACTAACACTTTGGCAATGAGGATGTATAAATTTAGTATTTACTCCAATCAGATATCCTTTAAAAAAACACGGCAAAAATTCAATTTTTTGCTGATAAATATATTATACCATTTTTCCTTTCTAATTTACTATTTCCTTTATTTTATTCTCAAATAATTTCTCAAACATTAGTCCTCGCCCTAACCATCTTATTCAAAATTTCCAACTTTATCATGTGAAAACTAGAAAAATGGTTTTACTCATATTTCAGTGAATTAGTAATACAATGGAATTGAGATAACTTTGGAAGACCTGAATGAAATTAGGGTTCCAACAAGGGTTTTTTGTCCCGATCGCCAATACATTGAGAAGAAAGAAAAGTTCAAATGGTATCTTATGGGTATTTTGTTCCATAAGTTATAAATCTCAAAACAAAAACAATAGCTGTTGATTATGCATTACTGTGTCTCATATCCAATGTGTTAATGTCAATAGCAATAGCAAGTCTCCAAAACAACAATCAGTAACTCAAAATATACTAGATAAAGATTTAGCTCTAAAACATTCGAATATTTCATATATTTTACTAGGAATGGCAAGTATGTATAATACTGGCTTATCTTTTACTAAATATGCAATTACTTTTACATATTTTGACAATCTTAGAAATAAATAAATAATAGAATAAAACTTAAAATTGCAGTTAACTAGGTAATTTCACTTCAAGGGTTTGTCAAATGATACAAGGATAACAATTCGTAAATTAAACCAAAATAATAACAAGCGGAAAAAGGGTTTCACTGACCTTCCATTTAAAAGCAGGTGAACACGAAGAAATTGAGGAAGAATGAACAGAATCTTCAATGGAGATCGTCCCATCATTATGACCAACTGCTAATCTTTGACCACAGTAGTTCCAGCTGCAGCACAGAGCGCCACTGTCAAGCGTGGCTATCGCTTCCTCCATTATTCCAACCCTGCGAGACTCGTTTGTTTGGAGGTCTATCTCACTCAAAGTGTAAAAAGCTAATTCAAAATTATTCACTAGCCCCTCTTACTTTTAAAATTTTGGTTAAATAAAAATATCACATTTAAACATTTTTTACTTTAACTTACTTATATTCAAAAACCCTAGTTTTAGTTTCAATAAGGTAAATTCAATTTCCATTTCAAATAAATGGATTTTAACGAGAATAATGAAATGTTTCGACAATCAAAGGAGGTAACCCGTTTTTACTCTTATTTTTACATTTTGATTTGATTAAAAATAAATATATCACAGAGGTTATGCTGAGCGAACCAGATTTTTGTCTTGTAACCCAACTACGAGATAAAAATCCGATTCACAAAAAGCAACTGCATAATTATGATTTTTACCTCGTAATCTAAATATTAGTAAAAATCTTAATAATGTGGTTGCTCCATGTTGTAGTTATTCAGGAAAAAGAACGGCTTGGCTCGAGTTATTGTTGATAAGAGGAACGATGCGACAAGCTTCAACTAGGGTTTTGGGTCGTGAAGATGGATTAAGGATTTAACGTCAAGGAAATGATATATAGTGTCACTAGTTTTTTGTTTTTGTGCACGAATGATATAGAGGGACAAAGTTGGAACAATTTTTGCAATTTATAGGGTTACTCCACAAAAAGGGTAAGAATTGTATTAGTTTTTGAAGTGTTGCCCGGTGATTTTTTGGATCTAAATAGAACTAGCCAACTATAAACATCTTCAGTCGACCAAGTTGGCTAGAAATCAACAATAAACACAAATCACCTATTTAAATAATGTGTATTCTAAGAGTTAAAAAAACCCATAAAAATTAGTGTATAACTGACATGTTTTAATGTTACAAAATTAACTAATTTGATATAAAAACTTAATTTTCGGCTAAAAACACGTGAAAAACTAGCTAATAGTGAGTGCTTTACGAGTTACGTTTAAATTAATGATAAAATATAGTTAAGACTATAGATGTGGAAATCATGCTACTCTCTCGCTAAATAGCATGTATTTCAAGAGTGCATGATTAGAGTGATGTTAACATATCTTGATTAAACTATAAATTCAAAATGCAAGTTAATCGGTCGCTAAATTGCACAATTTAGTGAGTAGCCTGCGAGCACGACAAGTTACATTTGAATTGATCCAAGCTGTTAAGTGTCTTCAAAGCACTCACAAGTCACTTACGAATGATGGAAAAGTTACTAAGATACACCTAACCTGTTATTGTTTTACCCTAAACCGTCAATTTACATTTTGCGGTCCTCTCATCGATTGTCATGGCGTTCGACTCCACCATCGTTCTGATTAGCCATTTAGATGTTCCGTCCTCCATCGTCAAATTTCGAAATGTTCAACGTCGCTAATATTCAACCTTGAATTACTGCCAAGGCATCTAACTCCACCACAATTCAACTTTTAGACCAAGTCATTGGTTATAAGAACATTAGTATATCTTAGTCCCTCATTTCTCTCATCTTTGATTAATTTTATAAAATGTTTGATTTGAGTTCGTTGATGAATGCAATCAGCAAGTATTGTCTAATTTAGGTAACAAGATTAAAGTTATGTTTAAGTTTATAAACCTTAACATTATAATAAGCATAGCTAACTATTTTTACAGTACCCTAAAGATGCAAGATATACATTTAGCTTATCATTTTCTTAGTTACATATGGTATTCATGATATACTTAAGTGGGATGTTCTTACTCCAAAACCACCAAATTATTTAATGACGGTTTTGTGTAAACTTATGAGCACGGGAATAAGTACTTAAGTAATTGGTACACAACAAAAAATGTTTTAGAGATTCAAACACACACGTGTGTGTCTGTGTGTGTACGGAAACAATTATATTTAGACATAAATTGGTAACACAAAATTTGACATAAGAAACCTTAACCATTAAATCTCATTCTGACTTCCACCTCCTATGTAAAGACAAAAAAATCTAATAGTCAATACTTGTCGTGTCAAATTTTATGTCCCAATAACCACTCGTATACCCTACACACGCATACGCACACACATATTTAACCCAAATAAAGAGATATAATATACAGACATCATATAATATTTTTAAACCCCCCCCCCCCATGCACACGAGCACAAAGTACTTAAATTAATCAAAATCATTGCACAATGAAGCATCTTACAATAATATCTTTTACATGTTCCTGTCATGTATACATTAACTTATCATCGGCATACAAATCTAGTTGCTAACACATAATAACATAAGTTATATATAATGCAGGGGAAAAACCATTATACTTTCCAGATTTAGATACAATTTTGTGAAGAAGACATAGTCGCCCAAAATTAATAAAAAAAATTGTCATTCAAAATTTGCACAATGATCATTCATAATCAATACTAGTATAAAACGCATGTACGTGCAAAAACTTTGATGGTCAAAACACTTTTATTTCAAAAAGTTTGGTTGGTGGTATTGGTTGCAAGTTTATAGTGGAATTTCGTTGATGGGTGATCGTGAAGGGGTTGAGGGTGGAGCTTGTAAACCGTTGGTAAGATTCTGTTGATGGATGTAGGGTAATTTCGGAATTTCAAAAAGACACGGTTGAAAATGCTATTTATTGAATTCTTATTATTAATAGTAGAGATATATGAAGAAGGCTTAGTTATTCAAATTTTATAGGAACTATAAGTTATGGTTATAATTATAATTATATAATAAATGAATTCGGACATCAAAAATATTAAATTAAGAACTACTCACTGGAAATTAGATAATAGATATTTAGAAGTTGGGTAATACCTAGACACAAGTTATATATCAATGCATTTGAAAGTAAAACTAAAACACATACCCGACTTTAAAAAAGAAAAATGGATTAGGATCGTGAGAGTATTATAAAACCAATGAAACAGTGATAAAAAAAATGTTTAAGTTAATATTAATTTCTATATCGAGGTACTAAAATTTTGTAGATTATTTAATTCAAATTTTAGAATTTTATGGGCTAAGGATAAATTAAAAATAATTTTCCAACGTATTGAAGTTATGTTGAAGCTACTTTTGAAAATTATTTCTAATTCATTCTCAACTTATATAGACTCAAATACTTGATCTGAAATAATCTAAAAAGTTTTGCTACCATAACAGAAATTAATATCAACTTAACATGTGCATTGTATTTAGCAATACTCCATTTGGTTAAGTAAATGTTATATCAATTCATTATAATAATAAACTAATAATGTGTGCATGTCTTTATGTTAAATCACATCTATTTGAATTATTTGTAGGGTCCTGTATATTACCTGAACTATGACGCCCCACCTCTATACTCACGCTAGCCAAGGACACTACTAAGTAATGTCGTCGACTAGCGCGAAGAATAAGGCTATTGAAGAGCGACCATCTGTGTAATTACTTTGTGCGAGCACCGATATATCAGAAAATATAACTTACATTTCATTTCTGGGGGGAAATCCGACATATCTAATACAAACTCAAAGCTACCACACAGTGGCTATGTGGACCTCGGAAACAAATATAGAAATAAACATAGCATAAATCAGTCACAGACATTCATATCACAAAGGCGGAATCAGATATGAATATATCACATAAAAGTGTACATCAAAGTAGTGGTCAAACATGATCCACTACATCACAAAAGAATAGATACAAGTGCTAGACAAAAGAATAATTATACATCAAGGAGTCTATATCTCAAATGTATAATAACAAAAACTACTAAGCTAAAGTAGTTAGCCAAAAGTCAGGAGACAAGCCCTGATAAGAAGTCAAGCAGAAGCACCTGAAATATCTCGGTCTGACCCGAGTATTATTTAAGAGGAAAATAATAAACGGATCAGTCTAGCTATAAATATCAGATAAAGTGAGATAGGATAAGAGATATGACCGAAAACGTATGATAACCAAAAAAATGCCATACTGTGTCAAGTATACATCAAAGAACACAAAAATCATACAATATCTCAAATCAACTCGAAGCACCAAAATGAATCACGTATTCTTTAAATTATTCACCAAAGACAAATATTGATAGAGCTTATCAATTTAATCCACAAAAACTGGTGAAACACAAATTCTAGAAATCATCAACCAGAAATCCAGAAATCACAAAAGGGGGAAGGCCTATCACAAACGGGAGCATGAAAACTCACCAACACGTGTATCATAAATGGGTTGTTAACCCATGGTCACTAACCATAGAGCCGGTGCCACGACGTAGTACAGTGAACGCCCGAGGAACCAGAAACTCAAATAATTTAGAACATCGACGTAGCACAGCGTTACGCCCGATGAACCAAACTCAAATAATCAAGCACAACGACGTAGTACAACGAACGCCCGATGGACCTGAACACGAATAATCCGAAACAACGACGTAGTACAGCGAACGCCCGATGAACCAGAACACAAATAATACGGAACAATGACGTAATATAGCGTTACGCCCGATGAACCAAACTCAAATAATCAAGCACAATGACGTAGTACAACGAACGCCCGATGGACCTGAACACGAATAATCCGGAACAACGACGTAGTACAGTGAACGCCCGATGAACCAGAACACAAATAATACGGAACAACGACGTAATACAGCGTTACGCCCGATGAACCAAACTCAACAAAACCATAGGTCGCTAGCCTATAAAGGAATGAGACGAAGCTCAATAAAACGGGGTATAGTCCCCCACGCGGACAAAGAGACATCACACATCGCTAGTCTAAATCATAAAATGATCATCATCGATCATCAAGAAGTGTCGATTACACTAAGCTAGTAAATATAAGAGTTTAGCTTCATATCCCATAACCACTAGCTTAACTAAAATATTTACGAACAGATTGTAGATTTCCACTCGAAAATTGTCACAAGAGTTCAATCGAACAAGTCCAAGAATTAACCGATGAAGTAAACGCAAGCGTTTCATACCACTTGTTTTTCTAAGCCGTTTAATTAGATTTTCTCATACGAGTGAGGTAAAGGTTTGTATATACTAATAGATTAAAAAACGGTTTTATAAACGAGCTTTGTATTAAAAATAGAGTTGAAATCATCTTTGTAAAAGAGTTTGAATATTTACTACTAGTATAGAAACCTTTGTATTTTAAAGTGACAAAGCATAGAAATGATTGTAGAAACAATCAATCACCAAAATCCACATACGAAGATGTGAATCAAATCCAAAGAAATCGATACCTAATCCATCAAAATGGATATTCTCAAACATCCCGAAAAAGAAGTCATCAAAGTCAATAATAAATGATAACAATAAATCGGATAATCACGGATCGATAAAAATTGGAACCTCAAGCAAAATAGGCAAAATAGGTCAAAACAAGCAGGTCAGTCGACTGACTGCAGAGGCAGTCGACTGATCCAGAAGCCCGAAAGTTTCATTTCATGCAGTCAGTCGACTGACTGCAGAGGCCAGTCGACTGACTGCAGAAAACAGAGACTTCCAGTTTATGCAGATAGTCCCAGATACGCTCGGTTTCTACAGCCAGTCGACTGACTTCAGAGGTCAGTCGACTAACTGGCACTGGGACTGTTTTTCAGCCTATCCAAATGAAGAGCAAACTCTTCCAATTTGCGATCGGATGAGCAATGGGTGCTAGGGGTTTATGCCAATCAACAACCCAGCCCTATAGGCTCTTCGATACACCACCAAAAGCATGATCAAACATCAAAGCTAAGATTTTTAGAGTTTTAGACTTCAAAACACCAACAATTTAAATGTTCTCCAAATCAATTCAAATCAAAAGCAAATGAACATGTAAAGATGTTAGGAATTTATACCTAACAATCAAAGATAGTTATAGACATAGATGTGAGATAAAAATCTCACCTTTAAACCCAAAAACGACGAAGGAGAAGCTTGAAAGCAAAGGAAGATCAACTACTCTTCAACTTCAACTCTAGAAGCTTGAATCTAAGCTCAAAAGAAGAACATTTCCTAAGTTAGGTTTAGGAAATTTATGAAATTGGAGAGAGAGATAGATGGAGAAGGTGAAGGAGATGCTTACCAAAGCTTTTCCAAGAGTTTGGAGCTAAAACTTGGATTTGCAAATGAAAACTAGGGCTTGGAGTTTCTATTTCCCTTTCTCTTCCCCCATTTCAGTTGAGCTTGAGTGTTTGCAAAAAGAAATAAGTGAATGGATGAAGAGGGGGCTGAGTTAGGGTAATAGAATGAGTTGGGTGAAACCCAAACCCAAAAGCCCACTAGAAAATAGCAAAATTCAACTTACTCCAAACATATCGATGCTTATACTCAAAAAAGTCACAAACGCCATTTTGGACTCAATGGAAGTGGTCTCGAGTCCCAATTCGACTGTTTGCAAAAAGTGACATTTCGAACATTAATCCGACTAACGACGCTATATTTAAATAAAATATTTAAATATACAATCGTAAAATATGCGGGTTGTTACATGAACCCTATGGCGATAGGGCACATTTTTTGAAATATACGATGAAGGAGAGCGATGGTGAAATGTGATGCCTGACGAATAAAATTGAGATAAAAGAAAATGTCAGAGGAAAGCCCAACCAGACGAGTCGGGTTGTTTTGCGATGCATGGCTCGCACATTGAAAAAAAATCAAAGGTGATGTGGCAAAGGTATCCAATGCTCACACTAAGCGTCCAACTTTACGGTATGATGGACCGATCTTGAAGAAAGAAATTGCTTGTGAATTTGCAAATTTCACATATATATGTATGTATATACACACACATTCCAAAGTTCGTTAATTTATTATTGAGTGCCATAATAATCAACTATATTTTAAAAGGCAATGTACAACAAAAAACGCATAGCATTGCCGTATTTCTGTGCAACAAATAAAAATAAGAAATAAATAATGAAGGTGGATGACCTTTCAGCAGTTAAGCTTGAATGAATTGATGATATGACCCAACCTGTACAGTTAAAGCCCAGCTAAAGCCCCGCAAAATCTCTGTTATAGCACATGGCGCTCTTCAATCGCTATGCCTTTTCAATTTAGCGCTATTAGGTAGATCTGCTTTATGCCCAGCTATTTTTTACTACATCCACTAAATTAAGGCTTTTTAGCACCCGCTTTAGTAATATTAATATAAAAAAGTTGATTTGAGTAGTTCTCTTTAAAGCCAAATAAAAAAAGTTAGGATAAATACCAAATTTAAGGTATAAATGCTCAACATATCTTAGAAATATATTGTACTCGCCAAATCTTGACTGCATAAGTTATGATATTCTTCAGTTTTGTTATATAAGATTAAACAATATTTTTTCCTACACAAATGATGTGAGCATAAGATTAAATTAACTTTAAATATTTGGTTTTATATATATTGAAGATTTTTGCAGCTCCACTATTTTTCGATATATCTCCGATATAACTTTTTGCACCTCCACCGTTATAGAATAGCAAAGTGATTTAACTGCACAGGACCCAATCATTTTGTGTAAGTTATTGATTAAGTTAAAATTTAAAGTTTACTATTATATAAGCTGTAACACTTCCATTTTATAGTAACAAATTGAGGCACCATAGAAGGAAAAATTAGAGACTCTTTAGGCACAGGCCAAAGAAGATGAGGTTGTTGAGTTGAGCACCAAGCAAATGAATGAGCTTATGCATCCATTGTCATGAGAAATAAGAGAAAGCATTCCTACCCCCATTCATAGAAGAAAAAGAGCTTCTGCCCCATCGGCAACCTCGATGATTAGGTTGTTTAATTGATTAAATTTTAAGTACAAACTTGCGAACAATATTTAAAATATGCCAACATCTATTAACTCATACATGAAATATATATAATTTTCAGCTCATTTATTCATACTCTAAGGAAATGACATTGTTAACGAGAATTTTCATCTCACAACACCCAAAATGAATGCGAAGTAATTTTAGTACTAATTACTTCGTTGGTTAAGAATCAACAAATTTAGGGAATACTAAATTTGCCTTTAGGTAGTAATTATGTCGCTGAAAACTTACACAATTAAGTAGTTGCACTTTAACTGTTTGTTAAAATGTCGAATCGAACTAGTACTTTAATTCAGGTAAAGGCTGAACAAAATTTAACACTAAAATTGCAGCAACCCACTCCGAAACAAACCTAAATTCCGATCCAGAAAAGACCCACTGGAACTTAGAGTCATTTCGAGGCTGGCTGTTGGTTGATAAAATTTAATCAATACATAGTACACATATCTATCTATACTTTCAGAATCTTACAACAGGATGGATAAAATATAATATTAAAACATGTACCCATTGTAGAAAATCATTTCAGAACACAAAAGTATCATCATAAAGTCTCTCAAAGTGCTAACATAACCTTCATAGTACAAAGTCCCAGAACGATAACAACAACAACATAAACCACAACGTAGTCTAAAACCTGGGTACATGAAAAATAATATAAGAAAACAATAACAGATAAACAATTGCCACAGTCTGCACCCCACCTTCGCTTCTCCAAGCAAACCTATCTCCCCCAACCTGTTTTGTTGAAATGAAGAGGGAGTTAGAACAACAAAGTCCAATGAAAGAAATCTCAAGCATTACCATAATATTAACTCAGTAGTATTATCCGGATAAGTAATATGTCTTACGTATTAAAATCATAACATACGAATAAATTCAATTGTAAGCCCAAAGGTTCTTCCAGTTCAATTACAGAATCTAATGCAACTAGCGTTTACGATGTAAGAGAAAGCACACGAACCACTTAATACTTATTAATGGAAAATAGGCAGACTTTGATCATTTAATACTTATAAAATAGGCATGTCCCCATCATTTAATACCTACCTAAAGTGGGCCCTTATATGGTTCTCACTAACCGACATCGTAATGAATTCCATCAAGTCACTTAATACTTCTTCTAAAGGAAAGAGGCAAACCATACAATAGCCACTTAATACCTCTAACCTAAAGCAGACCACTTCTAAAGATTCCTCGTATCATATCAATAGCGTCACTGTGACCCATAACTCAAACCATGACATCTTAGATTAATCTGACTATTCGTAGGTATTGGTAGCCAGATTGACTGAGTAGATTTATCCTATAGAAATGGGACTAACCTTGCATCCACTAGGGTTATTTATTATGGGTGAAATCTCACATTGTCTGCAAAGTTACACTGTTGATAGCCAGATTTAATCTGGCAGACTTCTATGTAACTTTAGTCTGACTTGCATCCCTATAACTTAGCTATACTTCATATGTACACCAATTGTATACATACATTATCCTACACAATTAGTAGTTTAGGCCATATAAGATAACCCCTTATTGCGCCTTTAATTAGGGATTAACTCCATAATTAACATTAACTATGTCCTACAAAACTAATGTTATTTAATTATTATAATAATACTAATCATTACGCTCAATATGCTATAATCAATACATTAATATTACACACACACATATGTGCATGCAAGAGATTTAAGATCTAATTATTACATTTCAATAATTTGATAATAATTTGCTTATAGGATAATTTGAAATATTAATATCATACAAATCTATAAACTCCAAATAAGAATAGGTATTATCCATAGCTAACAATATTAGACTTGTATTACAATGAAATATCATCAAACTTGTCCAATATTAATATACTAGAATAACCTTCCTATTTTAAAAAAATGGATCTCACAAATTAGATCATTTATGTTCCATCCAACTTTTACACATACTATCTTGAATGAGAAAGGATTTCATTATTTATTTAAGTTATAGAAATTGGCGATGCAAATTACAAACAAACAAATTCATACTTTGCACACCATTTCCAATTTATTTGTTTTTATGATCCTTTAACACTACAGGCGAAGATAAAAGAAAATATGTTGAATAGACTATATATTATTTAGTTCCAAACAATTGCTTCAATTATAAAATAGTAATATAAACAATTACAATTCCAACATATTCAAAGATTGATATTCACTTAGGGAAATTCTAGGGTTTTATTGTTTAGGGTTTCTGTTTACAGAATTTCCCAAGGCATATATTAAATCCAAATAAATACAACACAATTACTAAAATGGGAAAAATTAAAATTCTACTCATAGAAGATTCCTTGTTTTTGGATTGGATTTGATTTATACCGCTCCTAGTTCTCTATTAGATCTTCCCCTTTTTGAATATACAATGAATGGATTGTATATAGGTTAGATTTAAAATCAGAAAATAGAGGAGAAGGATTGGGAATTTAATTAAATTAGATTTGAGATTATAATTCCTTACCTGAAATCTTCCTGTTTCTCAAACCTTAAGGGAAAAGAGTTTGATGGAGCTTCGTCATTGCTTTTAGAATTTTATGAAGAAAAGTAGGGGTCCAGGGGTCTACTTTAGAGGTGGGAAGGAATGGAAGCCGTCAGATTTAAAATAAACAAATCTGGGCCGTTCTGGCCTAAGCTTTCCACTGCCCAAACGCAGTAGTCGATCGACCGCTGCCTCTTGGGCGGTCGACCGATCCGTTCAGTTATGGCCGATTTATTTTCTTCTATTGTTTTTTGATTTATTACCTTAGTCGCTTAATTCAATTCCTATTAACATTAACGTTATACCTAATGTTGCTTCCATCCCAAGGCATTATTAAATTTAAATTTCAAACTTTTGAATTTCTTACATATTTTAAATTTTAAATTCGTTTTAATTATTTTAAACTCGAAAACTTCAAACGTCCATAACTTTCCGTTTGAACTCCAATTTCAACATATTATATATGAAAATTGATCGGAAAATCACAGTAGATGCAATGGTGCAACTTCTGTGATCAAATTCTGTCATTTACATAAATTCCATTTTTAGCCTTACTTTAATTATTTAACTTCTTATTAATTTTATGGGGTATTACAGAAATCTAGGTGAAAATAAACTAAATGCAGAAAAGTAAAAGACATGGAATTTTACATGGTTCGGATATTAAGGAATCCTACATCCATGGTCCATTTCTTCTTTATATTCCTTGAAATTGATTTTAATAGCAGTGAGTACAATGCTTTTCTCTTTCAACCTTAAAAAATTACAAATTGGGTAAAAGATCCATTTCTCGCTATAGTGCTTTTTCTATTTATAGTATAGAGATGCACGAGGATCATCACCATCTTTCTTCTATCATTTGTTTCTAGCTTTGGATCATGCCATGTGTCATCCATCTGCATTGTCCATTTGATGCACGTGGATTGCTGGTATGTTTTTGGTGGAAAACTCTTATTTAAGCTATTAGATTTTCGGTTTTGGCGGGAGATCTGAAATTGAAAGGGGAATGTTTGAATTTGAGGCGAGAGGTTCCAAATTTGAATGAGCTCTAAGTTCCCCCCTCTTCGAAGGGTGGATAACTCAGGTATTACTTCCTTTTGCGAGTGTGAGTGCAACAAGCGGTTGTCCCTTTTTACTTAGGGGTGAACTGTGCCACTTTTAGTACTTTTGGCTTAAAAGATGGTTTCCCCTTTGATCTGCCCTGAGCATTGATGATATTTACAAGGTTGGTTAGGGCGATCGGGTCGTTATTTATGAAAGCAATTGCTTTATGTGATTCTGTGTCGAGCTGTTTGCCGTTTATTTGTGAGCGTGGATCTGCAATAGGTGCACTGTTTGAGTGGCCTTGTGTGCAGCCCTTGGACTGCTTTTGACTTAGCATGGCACTGCTTAGGTGGCCCCCAACGAGTGCAGTGCAGACCCATTCTCGAAGATATTAGCAATGTATAAGCTCTAGGAATGATATTGGGGCTTATTCAGCCCTTTGAGTGTAGCGCAGTCCTTCTCTTGTGTTTATGTTTCTATGGCGGTTCGCTTTTGTTTTGACTTGTCCTGGTGCTATTCTAGTGTCATAAAAAGGGGGGAACACATCCTTGTTTTCTTTTAATGCAAGACTGTTAGTACAGTTCTACTATTTGTATATATATTGACCCATGAGTGCAGTATGTCATTAATTGCGTGCATCTTTTTCAAGTGAGTTGTGTTGTGATTTGACGCTATTTGTACAACTTCTTGTGTCACAACGTATCATTAACGTTTTTATTATTATTTGGGATTTTGGTTACACTGCAGTTTCGTGTATTATAGTTGTAGATTGTTTAATACACCCTGTGATCGTATTCGATTTAGGGCTCAATATCACAACGTATCACTAGGATTAGGGAGATCAACCTAGTTTGAGTTTCGTCATTGTCTTATAATTTCTAAGCGTAGTATTTCATTGACTTTGTTTCATTTTTTGCCTTTCCTCCTTGTGGTCCATCTTTTATTGTGAGGGCAAACCGTTTTGATTTTGATGCTTACGTCATATTGCCTTTAACAAGATTTGGGAAATACAAGTGTAACACTTGCCCCCCCGAGTTTATGGCAACCATATATTGGTGTAGACTTTTCTTCATTGGCCTTCACATCCTATCATTTCCATTTACTCCTTTCTTTCCTTTAACCAAAGGGATAAAATTTTGATAGCCATCTCGCATTTAATGCTCCTACGCACGTGTCATTCTCTAATTGGCCACTTCCTTGAGTTGTCACATTGCCCGCTTTATTTTCTAGGTGAATCCGTCTCAATTTTTATGCTTATTATCTTTACACTTTTTATTCTAGTTGCGTGGCTAGCGTTCAGATTAAAGTGCGTATATATGGTTTTATTTAATTTGTCATTTGACGATGTAGTTAATGATACATGCCCGTGTTTTGATTTCAACATATTGCTTTTCGATTTTTTTTTTGCGAAGTGTGTGGGAAGATGTATAAAACATATAATTGTACACAGATCTTTAGCAAATATGGGCAAAACAAAGTAAACTTGAATGAACCTTAGTTTCTGATGTTTACCTGGCGACCTTTAAGCAGTTTCTGGAATCGTACTTGATTTGTAAGTTGTAGTAGATTCCATGTGTAGTTTTTCCTTGTCATTTTTTGAATTAACTTCTTGTGTAGTTCATGAACGTTGAACTGAGATTTTGACATGTGTATTATGCTGCATGTTGGGTGTGACCTGTCCCCCTGTTCAGAGTAAGGTTCACGTTCGTGCGGTTGACACGGTATGCCCCATTATTTGGGGGCAGACTGATATTTGACTGTGAAGTCTAGTCGCTTATTTACAACTTTCTAAATTTATGCGCATGGTTTTTATGACTGGTTCAGGTTGTCTAATATCCTTACATCCTATGTGGGTATGTTAACAGAATTAACATAAAAGGAATTCTTATATTGGTCCAGGCCGTCTAATATCACTACAACCGGTTTGGCTAAGAAAGTCGGGATGTGTTTTGTGCAGCTTCATTTTGATAGCTGATTTGGGCCATCTAATATCCCTACGTCCGGCATGACTATGTTAACAAAATTAATATAAAAAGAATTTTTTTACTAGTTTGGGCTATCTAATATCCTTACGACCAGTTTGGCTGAGAAAGCCAAGCTGTGTTGTGCAACTTCGTTTTGATAGCTGTTTCGGGTCATCTAATATCCCTATGTCTAGTTCATTGTATTATTACTCCTTTCATAATAATAATTACAATGTTTGTTACATGAATGATGCAAATCATACAAAATAAGGCCCGAGGTGCTCTAAGTTTCATGTTCTTGGAACTAAGTTGCCATCAAGTCTCAATAATCGGTATGCCCCGTTAGCCAATACTTCAGCCACGACTAATGGACCTTCCCAGTTTAGGCCCAAAGCTCCATCTATTGGGTTTTTTGTGTTAGCCATCACCCTTTGCAGTACGAGATCCCCTTTGCAGAAGTTTCTTTCCTTGAGCCTAATGTTGTAGTTCCTTGCCATCCTTTGCTGGTATGCAGCAAATACTACTACCGCTTCATCTCTTCTTTCTTGAATAATTTCTAAGGCAACTTCTTTCAGTCTTTTATTCTTTTCTACCATATATGATATTATTCTGTGTGATAGGACTTCAACTAGGAGCATGGCTATATATCTATAGGTTAGTGAGAAAGGAGTATGGCCCGTTGGGGATCTAGTCAAGGTTCGGTAGGCCTATAATACTAGAGATAGCTCTTCCGCCCACTTTCCTTTAGCTTTCTACAGTTTTGCTTAAGTAACTTCTTAAAGGTTTTGTTGGCAGCCTCAGCCTATCCATTTGCTTGTGGGTATGCGATGGAGGAAAAACTCTTAATTATGTCATTCTTCTCACAAAGCTCTATAAACTGTTTAGTTTCAAACTGGATGTTGTTGTCGGAAATTATCTTGTAGGAGATTCTGAATCTAGTGATTATGTTTCTTACCACAAAAGCGACTATCTTCTTTGCAGTGACCGTGCTAAGGGTTCTGCCTCTGCCCACTTGGTGAAGTAGTCCATTGTCATTATGGCATACTTTGCCTCTCCCTTTGCCATAGGAAGTGGACCTATTAAATCTATGTCCCATATGTCGAATGGTCAAGGATAGTAAGTGGGATGAGCTTGTGGGATGGCTGTTTGGGGACACTCGCGAGTCCTTAACATCTATCATATCTTCTTACAAATTCTCTCACATCCTGAAGCTCTATGGGCCAGTAATAACCGTGCCTCAATACTTTCTTTACTAACTTGGGCCCTTTGAATGATTCCCACATTGGTCCTTATGTACTTCCCTCATTTCCCGTACCGCCTCTTCTTTGGAAATGCACCTAAGATAAGGGGTTAAGTACCCTCTTTTGTATAATATGCCATCAAAAAAGGAGTAGTATAGAGCCTGGTTCTTATTTTTCAAGCATCGTTTCTATTTTAGGGTAGGGTCCCATTAGCAAGAATTATTTGATGGGAGTCATCAAGTTGTTCTCCTCGGTTTGCTAAAGTTGTGGGCTCAATTGAGGATTGCTCCCGATTTTCTACTATTTCCTAAACTTGATCCCCTTGAATTACTACCCGTTGGGCTTGGGGGTAAGACCAGTATCTGATTTGATTTTGTTATACTCAACTCTGCCTAATGCCCTAACGGTACTGGTTTCATTTCATTTGCCACTTTGGTGATCGCAAGTTTAGCAAACGAGTTGTTTTCACGTGGGATTTGTTCTATGCTAAACTATTCAAACTACTCTAGTAATTTCTTATAAAGTTCCACATATTTGGCCAAGGTTGGTTCCTTTTCTTGGTAATTTCTCTGCACTTAGTTCAAGACTAATTGAGAATCACTGTTAATTTTCATATTGGTTACCTTCATTACCTGGGCCATCTTAGACCTATGAGAAGAGCTTCATATTCTACAATGTTGTTGGTTGCTTTGAAACCAAGTTGCACTGCTCCATACAGTTTTTGCTTATCTAAAGTGGTCAGTACATACCCAATTATGCCTCTTGTTCATTTGATGCTCTATCCACGAACAATTGGCAGAATTGAGGGGTTGAGGCTTCTTCCTCTAGTCGAGGTTAGGCTGGCAGAGTGCATTCTGCAATGAAGTCTACCAGTGCTTGACCTTTGATTGCCTTCTGAGGAGGATAAGTAATGTCGTATTGACTGAGCTCCATCGCCCATTTTAGTAAGCGGCCTGATGTTTCTAGCTTCCGCAGTTTCTACCTTCGGGGTTTGTCTATGAGGACTTTGATAACGGTGTGCTTGGAAATAGGGTTGCAATTTCCTTGCTGTAAGGAGCAGACTGTAAGCTAGCTTTTCAATGACTGAGTAGTTCATCTCTGCTCCTAACATCTGCTTACTTGTGAAGTAGATGGGCCTACGGGTCCCTTTGTCCTCTCGTATTATTGTAGAACTAACAACTTTATCAGTTACAATCAAATAAACATACAACATGCTACCACTTTAGATAGTATGGGAGTGTTGAATAGATGATCCTTTAGGTTTTGGTATGTGGCTTTACATTTCTCCTTCTATTCGAAATTTTGCCCTTTATTTGCTTGGTCGAAGAACATTATGCACTTATCTATTACTTTTGAGATGAATCTGCTCAGTGCTACCGCTCTGCCATTTAAGCTCATAAGATCCTTTGATTTCTCTAGGATACCCATTTTCCTTATGGCTTCGATCTTCTTTGGGTTTGCTTTTATGTCACATGCACTTACTATATAACCTGGAAACTTCCCTGATCGAATGGTGAAGGTACGTATTAGAGGGTTCATCTTCATTTTGTAATGCTACAAGACTTCAAATTCTACTCTAGGTCTTGAACGTGACTCGACGCTGCCTTCGACTTGACCAGCATATCATCCACATATACTTCGACATTCTTTCCCATCTGCTTTGAGAATATCATATTAACCAACCTTTGGTAGGTTTCTCCGGTATTTTTGAGTACAAACGACATGACCTTATAGTAGTAACTGTTACGAAGTCGGTATGCTTTTATTCTGATTCAAACATAGCTATCTGATTGTACCCTGAGTACGCATCCATGAATGAGAGCAGTTCATGTCCTCCAATTGCATCTACTAATCGATCAATTCTGGGTAAAGGGAAGTTATCCTTCGGGCAGGCCTTGTTGAGGTTGATATAATCAATGCAGGTTCTCTATTTTCCATTGGGTTTCTTTACGAGCACTGATATAGCGATCCATTTTGGGTAATATAGATCTATGATGAATCCATTTTCCTTCAACTTTTTGATTCCTTCGTGCAGGGCATTGTATCTTTCTTGATCTAAGGTTATGAGATTTTATCTAACTGAACGGGTATCTAGATCAATGTTTAGTGCATGGTAGATGATAACTTGGTTTATTTCTACCGTGTCTAAATGAGTTCAGGCAAATACGTCTGCTCATTTCTTCAGAAATTCTATCAGCTCAACTCAAGCTTCTACATTAAGGCTCTTTCCTATCTTGAGTATCTTTTGGAGTCCTATGGATCTATTTGTATGTCTTCAAAGTCATCTACCGGCTTTAATTATTTCATTGATGCCCCTAATCATGGGTCTATCTCACTTTCTGTTTCCCCTTTTAATGGCGAGTTTATCGTGGATGCATGTTTGGCTTCTTCGAAGAAGTACTATGTGTAAACTGAATTATATTCATCGGTGCCATTCATGTGCATGTATGTTATTTTCTCTTTCTTTTTGGATTTTGGTGTCGTAGAACGGTCTGCCTCAATATTGGCTTTAGTACTTTATGTTGATGCAATTCTTTGAACCAACTTAATTTCTTATTTATTAAAATTATTGCAAATATCAGAAAAGACATCAGAATAGTTTGGAATAATTTTATTGCTAGAGTTAAGTGTTACATTGTATAGTTCCCTAGCTAAAAGTTGTTCCCCTCTCACTGACCCTATCCCAGTAAGAATGTTGATTTCATAAGCATGCCTTTTTAAGAGATGATTGCCCCTAAGTCAATCAGAGCGGGTCTTCCAAAGAAAGCATTGTATAGCGAGGGTTGATTGATGATTAAGAAGTTTGGATAAAACGACTTGTGTAGTAGGGCGGTTCCAGTCGTAACAAACAAACGTGTTGATCACATTAGGATGGTGGCTGTAATATTGAAACAATAGATTGGTTCAGGATTAGGTTTTAGAATTTCCGATGGTAGTTTCATTTGATCATACTGTAACAACCCTGTTTTCTACACCATACAAATAAATGAATTTAATTAAAATAAAATTAGTTGAATTCGGTATTTGATAATTAATATTTTGAAAATTTTTAGTTAACTAAATTCTATTTAATAAAAGATTTTTGGTTTTTGAAAATAATTTCTTATTTATTGAAGCCTGTTTAATATTTTATTTTAATAAATTGAATTAAAATAATAAATTCTTTTCAAATAATATATTGAAATTTATTAAATTGTTCAATTGAATATAAAATATTTTTAAAATGTAAACAATTATTTGTGATTAGAACAGTGGAAAATTAATAAGCTGGCATTGAATTGCATTAAATTGGGCGGTTATTGAAATATGTTCAGGATAATGGAGTGTAAATTAATTTAAATCAAATTGGAATTCATTTACAAATAAATTAAAAAGGAGTTGCAAAAAGAAAAAAATAAAATGGGGAATTAAAACTATATTGAATTAGAATTTAAGCAGAACTGAATCTAAACTAAGCCCAAAGCTATTTCAACCCAAGCCCAATACCTAGAACCTTCGTTGTGCATTTCTAAACTAAGTCGCATCCTGTTTGTTCAACCTAACCTTTTTCACTTAATCAAAAATCGCGACTCAATTTTAATAAACAGAAAGAAATTCATATGCGAACTGGAGATGGTCACTATGTCATCGAGCTAGGGGGGTTGCAGCCTAAAAGATAATGTTTGTGGAAGCGCGACCTAGGAGGTGCTTAATTGGAGTTGCAAGTCTGTTGTCGCGTGTTGGAGGAGCGTGATCTCGACCTGGTTGCTGGCATTGGTGAATACTGGTAGGTGAACACATCGTCGTCTATGATGAAGCGGAGGAGATTGACGCAATGTATAAGATGCTGGCTATTGGTAAGGGGCGGTAACGACTTGGGTTGCAGGCGACTTCGGCATTAACATCGAGATAAAGCATTGGTTGTTGATTATAGAGGGATGCGATGCGGTTGACGGCGAAGATGCAGGCTTGTTGTCGAATGAAAGGCTGGAGTTACTGTATAATTCATTCTTCTAGCATCATAAGGTGAGTAAGTTCTTTTTACTCACAACCACCGTCTAGTTTTTATACGTATTGGTATTTGATCGATATTGATTGAATTATGATATGACATTGGATGGTCGATTAGGTTTATTTGCTTTGTCCATGCGAGTTATTTTTAATAACTCACCATTATGATTTAGATTATATTTTCTATGAATTCGATATGTTATTTGTTGATATGAAATTGAGTTGCATATGTTTATCAATTATCATGATGAGATCATATATTTTTGATTGACTGTTGTTGTGATGAGATCACATTAGTAATTGATCACAAGGGAATTAATTGATTAAAATGGAAGGCTCGGAGAAATAGAATATTATTTATATAAACTGTGATTTTAGAATGAGATTTTTTAATTAATATTGTAATCGTTATTACTAATAAAAATTATAAAAGTGAAGTAATTTTTTAAAATTGCATGAATATTAATTATTTGAAAAAATGATGACTTTTGAGATTTTATAAAATATGAGAATCTTCGAATATTTTTATTTTTATTCATTTATCATTGACTACAAATTTATTTAAATTATTTTTCAAAAATGGTATTTTAAACCTATACTTTTAAAGTAATAAGTTCATTTTATTTGGATTCAATAAATTGAAAGTTTATAAAATAATATTTTGAAGCAATAGTAAGTTGAATGCAGTTTACTTATTTAATAGAAATTTTCATTTAAATTTTTTATTTTATGGCTTTGAGTGAATATTTTTAATTGAAAATCTTTATTGGAAAAGTAGAATTAATTATTTTCCTTTTTAAAAGGAAATCTTGAATTATAATACTCATTTATTAAAATTATTATTTTCAAATATTAGAGAAGGACTTTAAAAAGTATGAACTATTTTAGGAGTTTTATGGAATTTGGGATTGAATTATAATTTATGAGTTTCCTTGTAAATAAATGAGCGGTTTGAAAATATTTATTTTTGAAACTGAAAATGGATTTTAAAGGAAAAATGACAATTTTAAAACAAGGCTTTCATCCCCTTGAAAATTGATAATTTAAATTGTTTTGAAGATTTGGGAAAAATGTATTTTAAACCCTTTCTGAATTAGTAAATAATAAGATTGGGCATTTTGATTGCTCTATGTTTCTGTATAACGAGGAATTAGAATAAACGGAGTCATAGTACTATTTGGTATGAGACATTCGGTAATATTTCTCTGCTTATTCTTTGGACTTGTTATATAGAATAATATATGAGTGTAGTTTACGAACATTGAGTAAATGTTTAAGTAACACTGGGTGGTATAGAATGTCTGAGATTATACTTGTTTGATTACTCACTGTAAGTAGATGTTGCTCGATTGGGTCATGTTTACGGGGTATTATTTGAAGCTCGCCAACCTCCGCTGCTTGTAAATGCTCAAAATCACTTGCCTCTTGTAGATGCTTTACAACTATTATAGTTGTAAAGGCTCGATATCTATAGAGTCCCGATGTATCTCCTTTGTGACTATATGTTCGATATCTCTCAATGATGCGGTATATCCTTTATATTATAGTCTCTCAGCATCTGTTGATGTTTGATATCTATAGGGTTGTTGGTGTTCGATATCTCTATAGGTTTGGAGCCTTGGTGTGATATTTTTTCCCACTATTGAGGTTTGATAACCTCCTTGCTATATTCATGTATAACAAATTTTGGGTTGGCCAATTGCTTGGAATTGGACACCCTTATAATCTCGTCATTCTCTCTTAGCTATACGACACCTTTTATAGGAGTTCAACATCCTTTTGAAGTCGCTTGAAGCTCGATACCCCTTCCTAAATGTTTAATTGCTTCCCTTCTATACATTCGGCATCTTGAATCATGATATATGCCCTTACATATTTGAAATCTTTATTTGTAGTAGCATTTGCCCCTTAGTATAGAAGAGTATAATACTTTAGTATAATGTCGACTTTTTAGGATACCGCCTTTATATTGACATTTGCCACCTCAATGCCCACATTACCACCTATTGATATTCTATTTGATCTCGTCCACCCATTTAAAACAAAATCAATGCTTTATATTACTGCCGTTTCTCCCTATAAATGTCTCTCTCTTTCTTCTTCTTCATCTTTCACCTACAGCTTAAACTCAAGAAAAACCATTTTACTTTTCCTCCTTTAAATAACAAAAAATTTCAATCTCTATATTGTTTAAGATTGATCTCAAGGTACAATCTTTAATTCACTTAGTTTAATAGGCAACAAAGAGAAACTTTAATGTTAAAATTAGGGCTTCGATTGATTGGGCATTTTTATATATCTTCTAGAATTGGATTTTGAATCAAACCATTATATTCAATACAACCTTTTGAAGTTCAATAATTCAAATATAAATTATGAAATATTTCCTTGAAGTTACCGTGAGTTTGAACTTTTCCAAAAATTCGATACTTCTTAGAGTTCCACTGTTGATATGATCGATATCTTTTTAAGATCTTGAAATTCAGCATGGAATTTGGTTAATTGTTAAATATTCGAAATTCTTTCTGAATTTTGACATCTCGCCACTAATTGGATCCTAGTTTTCGAATTCATTAGTCTCCTGAAAGCCGACAATTAATCTAAAATTCAGTATCTCTTTAAGGTTTTACTTACTAGCTACAAATTCAACAATTAGTTAGCGTTTCAGTATCTATTTTGGAATCCGACGGCTGGTTATAAGCCCGACAGCTTGTTTAAAAGATTGTTGTATTAGTTACAAACCCGATAATTTTTCGACAAGCCATTATCCCTTTATAAATTCGACAACTAATTAGGGAATTGTTATGTCCGTCACCATGTTATAGATTCGAAAAGTAGTCATGTTGTAAATTCGTCAAATGGTTAAAGCATTTCTAAATAAATCTTACCTCATTTATTATTTATGAATTCGACAATCTTATAAATGCAGTATCATGTTACTGATTCGAGATCCTATTAAATTTCCTATAAGATGTTATTAGTATGTTACTTTAATTGAACCTTATTGTCCAGTTATGAACTTGACATCCAATCATAAATCTAAAGATTGTTTATAAATTTCCAATTGGCTATAAATTCCTCAAATATTCTACAAATTCACATCCTATTAGAATTTCGACATCTAGGAATGGACTTTTCAATAGATTATTACTTTGTTATAAGTTTTATAGCTAGTATTGGTTTTGATATTCCACCACCATGAGCCGGATTGTTTTTACTTAATCACGTACTCATTAATTAAGCATTCGAGTGTTTATTTTAGTGCCTATGAGTATTTTAAACTTTTATAAAATATGCAGTACTTCCTTGATTTTGTGTAATATCACTTGGTAGATAAATGGATAGCAAGAAGTCTGATAAACGTTCCAAGCCTTCTCCCTCTTCGGAGAAGGGAGATTATAAGCTCAGCCAGTCCTTTATGACTACTCAACAAGAAGTAGATTCTACCCTCGACAATTCAGAATTGCAAACATAGAAGCCATGGCTATTGGTTCATCTAGTAGGATAGATAATCCTCCAAAGGGATTCTTTGCTTTATCTCCTATCCACATCTGGCACTCGGCTATCTTTCTTTTCTTGAATTTCTCATACAGTTCTTAGAACATCTGGGTATCGCTCTAATTCAACTAACTCCCAATTCGTATACTTATTTGAGCTGCTTGGAAATACTTACCAGGGAAGCCAAGCTCCCTTCACTTAGTGCTAAAATTCTCCACTTATAGGCAAATCCTATAAAAGAAGCAAAGCAATTGGAGGGTTATATATATTGCCTCCTTCCTCGGTCGAAGAGCATGGTTACCATCATGATCAATAAAGCGAGAGATTGGAATAACCAATTCTTTTACGTTAAGTGTCATATCCCTCGAATCAAAGGGTACTTTTTCGCTCCCAGTATGTTTTATTACTTTTTGTAGTTTATATTATATTCTGCTATTCTCTTACGATAATAATTCTCTTTTAGAATCTATTTCCAAAGGAACTAATCATTCAATTGCTACCATAATTACGGCCTTACTCGAAGCTTCTAAGAGTATTGGGAGCAGACTCACACTTCGGACTGAAACTAACGTCTGAAAATACTCTTTAATCTTGGAAAACCATAGGGTACTTGGAGATCCTCCTATGGTTAAAGGAGATTCTCATAGAAAGCTGGCCTTGGTTGTTAGTAGTCGGAATGTATCTTCTTCTTCTTTCCCTATTTAACGTGATTCTTCCAGTAAGTTTATATCATAGTTAAAAGAAGTTTCTTATATCAGTGTCATATGAATATTTCTTTGATTTAGGTTCATCTACTATTGCCATGACTTCTAAGTTTAAGGAAGTTAAAGCCCGCAGTTCTACCTTAGACAAATCAACTAAGTCCGCCCTATAAGGAGTTCTATGTCTAAAGCTGTTGATGCTATAAAAAGGAAAACGAGCTTTCATGCCCCAAACGATGTTTTAATCCCTCCTCCGAGTAAAAATCCTAAGCTCGTGGAGATCCAAACTTTTATTGTTATCGCTGAGGAGTCAAATGTAGATGCTAACCTGACCACATAAGATCCTGACACGATCGACTTAGGTTCTTTAGACCATGGTGCTTAAAAACCTATAGAGTAGGTTCACATCCTGGATTTTTTGTTAAACATTTCACTTCCCACCTCTATTTATGGCTTTCAATGCTTATTTAAGGAGCTTGGTTCGACTCGCCTTTCTAATTAGTCTCTTCCTTTGGAGGCCCAAGCTCAAACTCTCACTATAGGCTTTGATGACCTCATTCGTTCGGCCGTACAATCTCCGACTTTGGCTTCTCTCAAGCCGCTGCAGCCCCTAACTTTCTTGACGGATCATCTCTATGTCCTCCATCAGTAGCTTCTGTTGGTATGTATCCTCTTATGTTTGGCTAACCTAAACTTTAATTTTGTACATCCTTATTTAACTTATACTTGTCATATGTTTCATGTGACGACCCGGAATTTTGGATATTTGAAATGAGAATATTTAATTGATTTTAAATATTCAAAAGGGTAATTTTAACTTGAATTTCAAATATTACTATTTAATGGGTAATTTAATTTCTGAAATAAACAATTAAAAATTGGATAATATGTCGAATCTGGAGTTTTAGGCCTGTTAAAAATAATTTGAAGGCTTATAAAATTCATATTAGTGATGCTGAAGATAATAGAACTTTTAAAACTGAATTTAAAAGTGTTTTGTCCAGTTTTGAAAATATATCGTTTAAATTGATATTTAAAAATAGCCTTCTGGTGCACAGTCTCGGAATTCGACGAAACCAGTACCATTGGATTCGTAATATTGTATTATTATCGGATTTCAATTTTCGTAGTGTTTGGAGTTGTTGTGTGAGCGTACGATATATAAACGCGCTAAAATTTATATCGAAATTTAATATTATAACTGGTCCAAAAAGCTATCTTCTCCATACGATTGAATTTGGACTCGAAACCTTTTCCGTTGCATTCAGAATAGGGGTATAACATTACAGACGCCTAGCGGCACGTCTCGTTAGGAGGTCGAAATTTTTTACTATAACGTTGAGACAATTTGAAATCAACTTAATATATTTATTCACATATAAGTAGACAGCTTTCAGCCGAAATAATGTCACACCCATGCTTTGTACATATCATTTCAATCACTGTAACAAAGCGTCTTCAACACGTTCCCTCTTTAATATTAGCAGCTGAGCTAAAAGATAGGGTATTGCCTTTCCAAAGACAATCAACTTCCTTTTCCTTTCACAGTTCAAATCAAAAAAGAAAAAAATGGTGGACGAACGAAAGTCACACGCTTTTTCTTCTCGTCTCAGCCTCTATCTCGTCTACCTTTCAATTGAAAATCGCACCCCCGTTTTGAACCGAAAATCAATTCGCAGTTAAAAAAAGAAAAAAAGAAACGCTCGCGCGCGCGAGCGATCTGGAAACTGTCGTCGAAGGGGAAACGCGAGAGACGCGACTGTCAGGGGACGTGCGAGGCGAGGGAGGTGGTGACTCGTTCGCAAGTTCGAGGCATTCGATTTCGAGCGCATGGCATTGGAGCAGTAGACGCGTGAGTTCGAGGGATTAGAGGAGATGGGGTAGAGATTGTGATCGACGTTTCTTCGCCACTTCGTAGTCACCGTGGGAAGCGCGACGAGGAGCTAGTACACAATTTGTTCGATAGTCTTCGAAGCAAAGAATAGCGGTGCAACTCGAAGTGGCAATTCGCGTGGTGGCCAGAATTCGTTTACGAGGCATGAGGTATTTGCTGTTTTGTTTAATTCAGTTAATATTATATATAGATATATGTTTACAGCATATAAATTTACTATAAAGTCTAAAAGGAAATATATATAAGAACAGTAGGGGATAAAGTAATTCAGTTTTTTTAGATAAATAAATAAATAAATAAATAAATATATATATATTTATATATACATCCACATACATATTTTGTTAAAATAGTAAATACATATAACAGTTTTGTTTAATTTAGTATATATATATATAGGTCTGGAGGAATTTTTATTTGTATTGGAATTTAACCTTTGTAGATTTTCTCACTAGTACATATTTATGTAGATTCAAAAGGAGATAAATATACAAGCATACACTTTAAATTTATTAACTTATTTTAAAGCAAAGTATTAAGGTTATAAATTTGTTTAAAAATATATTTTTAGTTTAAACCCAATTTTTAGTTTAAAATAAATTTAGTGGTTGACTAAAATTATATAATGGATAATAAATCGTTTGATTAGTTCAAATATTAATAAATTGTAAAAATTTGTTATACAAGGTTTAAAACTGTGGGAAAAACAAGTCAGGATTGGATGGATGGCCAAACAAAAATCAACGGTGAGTTAATCTCACTCATCTGGTTGCTATTTAAATTTAATGGTTAAATTTAAATAATTGGTTGAATGATTGAATTGGTTTGATGTGCTATATTATATATAGTAGTATATATAGTATATATTGGAGTTGTTGATATTCCCGCATTATATAGCGGATGAGACCCTATGCGCCGCATAATAGCGGATGATATTTTATATAAACCCATATACCGCGATATTCCACCTCGAAGTGGAATTGGTATTGTGCTAACATCTGTGGATGCAGGGAAAACAGGTTGGAGGGATCCAACTGGATTCCTCAAAATTATTTTGATTATTTGATATTCTGTGCTATGAATATTGATATCCTATGATGATTTTATTGGTAATCGAAATATTGGATGATATGGTTGGATTGAATATTTCAGTAAAAGGAGTTATCAAAATGTATTGAATTGGAATTTTGGAAAGAAATAAAAGAGTAAATTTAAGTAAAATAATTCTAATGAATTTGAATAAATTAAATAATAAATTGTAAAAGAAATAAAAGCGATTTCAAAATTCTAACAAATATGGAAAAAGGGGATTTTGAATTTACAGGAGAATAATAAATTCTAAACTAAAGTGATATTATTTTAAAGAATAAAAGAATTTATTTTTAAATTCAAGGATTAAATTTAATTAAAGGATAAATAAGGAGTTTTGGAAATTTGAAATTGGTATTTTCAGTTAAAAGGGGTTTTAATTCATAATAAATAAATAAATCTAAAAGTTAATATATTTTGAAATAAATGAAGTAAGTAAAGAAAATTATTTCAAGTGAAGTGAGTTGGAAATCAATTGTAAATTGATTTAAGTATTTGGAATTGAAATTTTAAAGAGAAGTGAGATTTTGGAATTTATAAACTGGGTTTATAAAGTAAAATAAAATATCAGTGGATATTTGAAAATATAAATTCAAGATGGGAATTTATAAAGGGATATGAATTGGTTTAAAAATAAATGTTGATTTATTTTTAAAAGATGTGAAGAGAAGTGTATTTCCTTGGATAGCCAAGTACGTTTTCAAATCAATTTTAAATATAAGTTAAAAGTTCTAATTTTAAGAAGTATGTTTAGAAATCTATTATTTCTAAATGTTAAATTCTAAAATAAGCATTTTTCAAATCTATTATTGTAATAAATGTATAAAAGTGATTTAGAATTATGTTTAAAAAGAAGAAATTTAATTTATATTTATAAAGTGATTTATTTTAAATATTCTTAAAGTATATATTTTAATAAAGTATTAAAGTAGTTTAAATTTCAATGTTATAAAGTATATTTATAATAAAGTGTTTTTAAATTATTTTAAAATCTAAAAGTATTTTGTACTTGGTGTTTCAATGGAAATAAATATTTGGGAAATGCATTCCGTGAGAGGAAACTATTTTGGAATTGTTTTCAAAGGATTGAAAATGGAAATATATTTTGCGAAGATATTTTGAGGTTAATAAATAATATGGAAAATTATTTATTGTTTGATGGATGATTGTGAATGTTAATTGATAGTTAAAGAACCGACTATCAATATTGGCCAATGCGTTGATCGTTTCGAAGAGACCGGGATCGAGATTAATTTCTCGAAAGCCACTTCGATTCGGTTTGTACGTTTTTGTGGAAAACGAGTTTGGAATCGAAGTTGGAGCAGTGAAGTGCAAGGGCTAGTCGCTACTAATCCTGAGGATATTTCCAAAATGGATGTAGTAGGAATAGTGCCTTCGGTTCCGTTCGGACCCGGGACGGACTTGTATGGATGAATGCTTTCGGAACATCGTCAGCGGACAATGAGCATTCTAAGGTATATGTTCTATAAACGTAACGCTTAGCCTCAAGCCTCATCAACCGGGAATGACTGAAAATCAAGGGTTATGCAGCAAGGCTTCGTGGGTCGCACCCACTTGAGAGTAAGGTCATCCCTGTCTAGATGTCCCTTTTTATTTCGGCTTAGTGGTGCGGTTGCTGATCACAACCGTGGGGTGATTTTATTCGGAATTATCCAGTAAGGGATAGTTCCGGCCTTGTGTTGCAGGGGACTTAGGGTGGGTCCTCGGTACTGTGATCTAGGCCACGTACTGTGACAGGTGGTACCCCAGTGCCTAGTCATTGATGGAAATCCATTCTCCCTACGTGCCTTGTACGGTATTTGTTTGTATTACCCACTTTGTGGCTAGTATGCTGGAATTTAATAGATGTAACAATTTCATCTATTTGAATAAGTATTTGTATATAGACACTATTATAATATTAGAGGATTTTATAAAAAGTGTTAGCCATCGTAAGGTAAAAACCAGACATGTTTATTTGTGGTGTGGTCTTACGAGATGCTTTTGTTTTCAAAGGATTTTGAAACTTTAAAAATCAATTTGAGTGTGATTTTCTCACGCTGGTATTCCAGACTGACTCGGGTGTTATTTTATTATAATACTCGGGTCAGACCGAGTATTATAGGATACAGGATATGATGTTGTGGAGCTCAGGGGACGAGCTGGATGGCGAAACGTATCACACTATGTTGTAGATTCCGCTGTGTTGTGTATGTTGTATATTCTGTGAGGGACAAGTTGTTATAACTGTCCTGAATTGAGATGTTGATTTAATTGTACTCTGATGTTGTATTCTGATAATGTATATAAACAGATATAGTTCTTTTGTGTAAAGATCAGTTATTATCTATTATATTTTATTCCGCTGCGATGTTAGATTTTGATGTTGTCTTCTATTTTCTTCTTCTACCTCTTCTTCTTAACTCAAATGGTTCGTATTTCCGTTCTTCTTGAGTTCATTAATGGAGATTAATGTCAATTCAAGGGGTACGGATTTGCGGGCTGTTACAGTGGTATCAGAGCTTAGGCTAGTGATAACTATGGCTCTGGTGGGATTTCTCATTAAAATAAAGTCCATAGTACTCTAGAATGAGATTGAGTGTATTAATAGATATGAGCGCGTATTTGTTAGTGAATATAAAATGGTTTTATATTGTGTTGACTTATCGGTTGAGTGTTTATGGATTCTGGTCGATGTGTGGGATGCCACAACATCGATAGGAGTTTCTAAACTCTTAAGCAAGATAAACCGACATAGTATTGTTTTGATAGGGTAAATGAAATAATTTTACCCAAATTATTTTTGTATATAAGGGAAATTATTTTTCATAAATTATTATAGTATATGGATGCTTGGTTGTTAGGAGTGAAATATTAAATTATTATCATTATTGTGAGGAAATTGAATAGCAATTGGAAATTTAAACTAAAAGCCAAGAAATAAATTCATGTACAAATGAAGTTTATAAATGTGAATTATAAATGTGATTTATAATTGGAAATGAAATAAAATTCCGGAGAAATGTTGAATATGAATTGGATGGATTTGGAATCTGGAATTTTGGGAAGTTTAAATTCCTTGGGTTGGAAATAGTTTTTAAAAACTTTGGAGGAATAATAGTGATATTATTTGGAAATATTTTGAATAGGATTTGAAATCTGGAGAGATTTGAAATTTAAAAATATTTGAAATGATTTTGAAGGGAGTAAAGGCACTAAACTCTTTCGGTCGTTGGAAAATAATTCCGATGATGATCGCGACATCATCGGTGTTCATTTTCGAGTTTCCAAGAGAGGAATTGCTACCTGGATATTTTGGATTAGTGTTTGTTTGCAAAACTGGGTTTTGGTTTTGAAAATTTAAAGAAATAGTTGGTTATACCAAAGGATTTTGGATATAATCGATTTCAAAGGTGATTTTGAAGTGCTGAGAAATTACTTAAAACTCTGGAAGTTAATTTAAAAGTGTTTATAGAATAATAAATAAGTTGTGGCTTATAAAATTTAGAAGTGGAATAAATAAGCCAAATAAAATTATTTTGTATTTTAGGAAATGAATAAAAATCCAAAACTTAAATTTATAAAATAGATTGAACTCAAGTAAAATAGTTAAAGTGATTTTTGGAAGATAAAAATCAAATATTGAATTAAAATGGAGAAATAAACTAAATTTGGAATAAATTAGTGAATGGAATATGGAAATGGAATTTGAATTGGTTAAATGGAAGTTGAATTGTGGGTTAATAATGAAATTTGCAATGAACTCGAGTTATAAATAAATTCAACTTGAAATTGTAAGTGGATTAAATATGAGTTGAAGTTAAATGGAATTGGATTAAAATAAAAATGATTTGTATTGCGAATAAAATCCAAGTAAGTAGAAATAAATTGGAAATGAACCTGTTATTAATAAAAAGAATTCAGAAATAAATTAGTGGATATGAATTAGAGTTCATATTGATTCAATGAAGTAGTGATAGTTTGAGTGGTAAATAAATTTCAAGTGAATAGAAATGAAATTAAAATGGTTGCGAATGAATTAAATTGGAGTGAAATTAATATAATTTGAATTGGAATCAATTTGAATAGTTATAAATTGAGGTGATGGTTTAATTGAATGGAAACTAACAAATTTGCATAGAAAATTAGTCGTTCTACGGGAATGGAAGAAAATAAAATTCTATGAATTGATAGAAGTAAATAAATTGATTTTTAGAATCATTTAAAGTGAATATGGGTTTGTTTGGGTTAAAGGTAAATTGAATATAAGCAATTGTGTTGTAAACCATTTAAAATGAATGAAGTGAATCTGAATTGGTTATAAACAATTAAAATTTATGTTAAACATTGAAATTAAGGTTGAGACCTTATAAGTTGCTCGTGGAAATTTGTTATGTACATTGCTTACAAAATTCATGTGTTTAGCTATTGAAATATAAGTGAAATGCTCTAAACTTCCTATATTTGTCACTTACACTTTTAAATTGAGATAGTACAGGTTCAGGGAAGTCGTTTGGCTGGGTTTGATCGCGCTAATTGCTAAAATAAATGGTCGCTTTGCTTAAAAATGCTAAATAAGGTACGCCTACGCAATAAAAATAAGAATTATGAACTGTTTTTGATTTTCCGACCGTGTGGGTCGATGTATATATATTTATCTCTTTTGTCAAATTGCAAAAGCTCCTCCGTACAAAGGAGACTTTGCCAAAATTTTCTGAAAATTTTGGGAGTTAGAAATTTTTGGAAATTTCACTAACAACAAATGAATCAAAAATTGGTAAGCGAATATTATTAAAACTGAATATGGAAACCTAATGTAAAATTTGGTATTTTAGGTAAAGTGAAATTGAAGTAATTGTTCGAAGGAGCTAAAAGAAGAGGAGAAAGTTTGTAAATAAACTTTTATTTGGAATTTTAAACAAAGTAGTAATTGAAACCAATAAAGAAAATAGAATGGTTAATTAAATATGGGTTGAGATAAGATAAATAAAATTTAATATTCAGAGTTTGAAGATAAATTGAATTCAAGTAAAATTGAAAATGAGAATTTGAAGGGAATTTGGAAGAATATTTAGATTTGAAAATAATTGGTAAATTTGAAGCAAACTGATTTTATATGAAATTATAATCTAATTTGAATAGAAGTAAATATTAACTTCAGTAGTGAAGTAGTGAAAATAAATATAAGAAATATTTATATCGGACTTAAGAAATGAAGAATAAAATTCTTAAGTAAATTAGTATTTGGAATATACTAAGTAAATGGAGAAATATACTAAGTGAATAATTGAATGAAGATTAAAACTGAAAGTTGTGAAATGAGATAATTGTGAATGAGTGAATAACAATCAAAATGAATGTGAATAAAAAGGAAATTGATATAGTTGATAATCAATTGGAATTAATACGTAGGATGTACGTATATTATTTTATTCGCATAACGATTTGATCCAGAATTCAAGCACAGAATTTCGAGATAGCTATGTCAATCCGAGATAGGATTTTCCACTTGATTTTCGACGGCGAACCCTGGATATGGATTTTGATTGATTTTGGATATTCTCTATCATAGTTTACGGCTATGCAAGGAGAATGACGGTTTTTGATCAAGAAACCAAATTTGAGTCTGCACTAGGAAGTCGGGTGGACGATACTAGTTCGGAAGTGAAATTGTGTGATCGAGTGAGCGATCAGATTTGATATTGCGTACGAATGATATGTGTACATCGTATGGACTTGAATGAATAGATATTGAAATTTTGTAAAGAAGTCAATAAAATGATTTTTAATGTTATGATTGGATATTATTGCTAAGTAGGATATACAGGTGTTTAAAAAGAAATTGGGATTTTCGATTGCCCGACAAAAAGGTATGTATTTAAATTTCTGTATGAAATTTGATGGGTTTCTGATTTTGCCACTTGGCATTTTGTTTTCTTTTGGAATTTGGGAGCCCGTAGAGGCATTTTGTAGTTGGACTGAGCTAGCCGCGCAAAGGAGACCCTGGCAAAAATTTTCGAAAATTTAAGGAGTTAGAAAAATTTTGATAATTCAAAATTAAATTTGAATGGTTGGGTATGTGATATTGGTTGGAAACTATGGAAGGCTTTGGGAAGTTAGAGTGATAGTGTGTCTTTGATAAAAAGGTTGTTTGGGAAGTTGTAAAAAATCTATTTGGTTTGAGAAATAATAAGCGGGATATGGACCATTCTTCCTAACTAGTAATTTCGGGGACGAAATTCTTTTAAGGGGGAAGGAATGTGACGACCCGGAATTTTGGATATTTGAAATGAGAATATTTAATTGATTTTAAATATTCAAAAAGGTAATTTTAACTTGAATTTCAAATATTACTATTTATTGGGTAATTTAATTTCTGAAATAAACAATTAAAAATTGGATAATATGTCGAATATGGAGTTTTAGGCCTATTAAAAATAATTTGAAGGCTTATAAAATTCATATAGTGATGCTGAAGATAATAGAACTTTTAAAACTGAATTTAAAAGTGTTTTGTCCAGTTTTGAAAATATATCGTTTAAATTGATATTTAAAAATAGCCTTCCTGGGCACAGTCTCGGAATTCGACGAAACCAGTTCCATTAGATCCGTAATATTGTATTATTATTGGATTTCAATTTTCGTAGTGTTTGGAGTTGTTGTGTGAGCGTACGATATATAAACGCGCTAAAATTTATATCGAAATTTAATATTATAACTGGTCCAAAAAGCTATCTTCTCCATACGATTGAATTTGGACTCGAAACCTTTTCCGTTGCATTCGGAATAGAGGTATAACATTACAGACGCCTAGCGGCACGTCTCGTTAGGAGGTCGAAATTTTTTACTATAACGTTGAGACAATTTGAAATCAACTTAATATATTTATTCACATATAAGTAGACAGCTTTCAGCCGAAATAATGTCACACCCATGCTTTGTACATATCATTTCAATCACTGTAACAAAGCGTCTTCAACACGTTTCCCTCTTTAATATTAGCAGCTGAGCTAAAAGATAGGGTATTGCCTTTCCAAAGACAATCAACTTCCTTTTCCTTTCACAGTTCAAATCAAAAAGAAAAAAATGGTGGACGAACGAAAGTCACACGCTTTTTCTTCTCGTCTCAGCCTCTATCTCCTCTACCTTTCAATTGAAAATCGCACCCCCTTTTTGAATCGAAAATCAATTCGCAGTTAAAAAAAGAAAAAAAGAAATGCTCGCGCGCGCGAGTGATCTGGAAACTGTCATCGAAGGGGAAACGCGAGAGACGCGACTGTCAGGGGACGTGCGAGGCGAGGGAGGTGGTGACTCGTTCGCGAGTTCGAGGCGTTCGATTTCGAGCGCATGGCGTTGGAGGAGTAGACGCGTGAGTTCGAGGGATTAGAGGAGATGGGGTAGAGATTGCGATTGATGTTTCTTCGCCACTTCGTCGTCACCATTGGAAGCGCGACGAGGAGCTAGTACGCAATTTGTTCGATAGTCTTCGAAGCAAAGAATAGCGGTGTAACTCGAAGTGGCAATTCGCGTGGTGGCCATAATTCGTTTGCGAGGCATGAGGTATTTGCTGTTTTGTTTAATTCAGTTAATATTATATGTAGATATATGTTTACAATATATAAATTTACTGTAAAGTCTAAAAGGAAATATATATAAGAACAGTATGGGATAAAGTAATTCTGTTTTTTTAGATAAATAAATAAATATATATATATTTATATATACATCCACATACATATTTTGTTAAAATAGTAAATACATATAACAGTTTTGTTTAATTTAGTATATATATATATAGGTCTGGAGGAATTTTTATTTGTATTGGAATTTAACCTTTGTAGATTTTCTCACTAATACATATTTATGTAGATTCAAAAGGAGATAAATATACAAGCATACACTTTAAATTTATTAACTTATTTTAAAGCTAAGTATTAAGGTAATAAATTTGTTTAAAAATATATTTTTAGTTTAAACCCAATTTTTAGTTTAAAATAAATTTAGTGGTTGACTAAAATTATATAATGGATAATAAATCGTTTGATTAGTTCAAATAAAATCGTAAAAATTTGTTATACAAGGTTTAATACGGTGGGAAAAACAAGTCAGGATTGGATGGATGACCAAACAAAAATCAACGGTGAGTTAATCTCACTCATCTGGTTGCTATTTAAATTTAATGGTTAAATTTAAATAATTGGTTGAATGATTGAATTGGTTTGATGTGCTATATTATATATAGTAGTATATATAGTATATATTGGAGTTGTTGATATTCCCGCATTATATAGCGGATGAGACCCTATGCGCCGCATAATAGCGGATGATATTTTATATAAACCCATATACCGTGATATTCAACCTCGAAGTGGAATTGGTATTGTGCTAAAAACTGTGGATGCAGGGAAAACAGGTTGGAGGGATCTAACTGGATTCCTCAAAATTATTTAGATTATTTGATATTCTGTGATATGAATATTGATATCCTATGATGATTTTATTGGTACTCGAAATATTGGATGATATGGTTGGATTGAATATTTCAGTAAAATGAGTTATCAAAATGTATTGAATTGGAATTTTGGAAAGAAATAAAAGAGTAAATTTAAGTAAAATAATTCTAATGAATTTGAATAAATTAAATAATAAATTGTAAAAGAAATAAAAGCGATTTCAAAATTCTAACAAATATGGAAAAAGGGGATTTTGAATTTACAAAAGAATAATAAATTCTAAACTAAAGTGATATTATTTTAAAGAATAAAAGAATTTATTTTTAAATTCAAGGATTAAATTTAATTAAAGGATAAATAAGGAGTTTTGGAAATTTGAAATTGGTATTTTCAGTTAAAAGGGGTTTTAATTCATAATAAAGAAATAAATCTAAAAGTTAATATATTTTGAAATAAATGAAGTAAGTAAAGAAAATTATTTCAAGTGAAGTGAGTTGGAAATCAATTGTAAATTGATTTAAGTATTTGGAATTGAAATTTTAAAGAGAAGTGAGATTTTGGAATTTATAAACCGGGTTTATAAAGTAAAATAAAATATCAGTGGATATTTGAAAATATAAATTCAAGATGGGAATTTATAAAGGGATATGAATTGGTTTAAAAATAAATGTTGATTTATTTTTAAAAGATGTGAAGAGAAGTGTATTTCCTTGGATAGCCAAGTACGTGTTCAAAGCAGTTTTAAATATAAGTTAAAATTTCTAATTTTAAGAAGTATGTTTAGAAATCTATTATTTCTAAATGTTAAATTCTAAAATAAGTATTTTTCAAATCTATTATTGTAATAAATGTATAAAAGTGATTTAGAATTATGTTTAAAAAGAAGAAATTTAATTTATATTTATAAAGTGATTTATTTTAAACTTCCTTAAAGTATATATTTTAATAAAGTATTAAAGTAGTTTAAATTTCAATGTTATAAAGTATATTTATAATAAAGTGTTTTTAAATTATTTTAAAATCTAAAAGTATTTTGTACTAGGTGTTTCAGTGGAAATAAATATTTGGGAAATGCATTCCATGAGAGGAAACTGTTTTGGAATTGTTTTCAAAGGATTGAAAATGGAAATATATTTTGCGAAGATATTTTAAGGTTAATAAATAATATGGAAAATTATTTATTGTTTGATGGATGATTGTGAATGTTAATTGATAGTTAAAGAACCGACTATCAATATTGGCCAATGCGTTGATCGTTTCGAAGAGACCGGGATCGAGATTAATTTCTCGAAAACCACTTCGATTCGGTTTGTACGTTTTCGTGGAAAACGAGTTTGGAATCGAAGTTGGAGCAGTGAAGTGCAAGGGCTAGTCGCTACTAATCCTGAGGATATTTCCAAAATGGATGTAGTAGGAATAGTGCCTTCGGTTCCGTTCGGACCTGGGATGGACTTGTATGGATGAATGCTTTCGGAACATCGTCAGCGGACAATGAGCATTCTAAGGTATATGTTCTATAAAGGTAACGCTTAGCCTCAAGCCTCATCAACCGGGAATGACTGAAAATCAGCGGTTATGCAGCAAGGCTTCATGGGTCGCACCCACTTGAGAGTAAGGTCATCCCTGTCTAGATGTCCCTTTTTATTTCGGCTTAGTGGTGCGGTTGCTGATCACAACCGTGGGGTGATTTTATTCGGAATTATCCAGTAATGGATAGTTCTGGCTTTGTGTTGCAGGGGACTTAGGGTGGGTCCTCGGTACTGTGATCTAGGCCACGTACTGTGACAGGTGGTACCCCAGTGCCTAGTCATTGATGGAAATCCATTCTCCCTACGTGCCTTGTACAGTATTTGTTTGTATTACCCACTTTGTGGCTAGTATGCTGGAATTTAATAGATGTAACAATTTCGGCTATTTGAATAAGTATTTGTATATAGACACTATTATAATATTAGAGGATTTTATAAAAAGTGTTTTAGCCATCGTAAGGTAAAAACCAGACATGTTTATTTGTGGCGTGGTCTTACGAGATGCTTTTGTTTTCAAAGGATTTTGAAACTTTAAAAATCAATTTGAGTGTGATCTTCTCACGCTGGTATTCCAGACTGACTCGGGTGTTATTTTATTATAATACTCGGGTCAGACCGAGTATTATAGGATACATGGTATGATGCTGTGGAGCTCAGGGGACGAGCTGGATGGCGAAACGTATTGTGACGCCTCACCTCTATGCTCATAATAACAAAGAGTATTAAAAGAAATACTGTCTATTATTACGAAGAATAAGGCTGGATAGGAGCAGCCATCCGTAGTTGGCCTTACACTAATATTGGTTACCTCGATAGGAGTGGTATATACTTTTCATTTTTCATCTTATTTACTCCCATCGAGATACCCAATTATCAGTATAAAACAAACTACGATGGTTCATAATAGTTTAGGACATTAGATATAAAAATAACACAGATAATATAAATGCGGAACACAGATAAAAACAAAAGTCTCATATATATATAACTGATGTCAGTTACAACATAGTTGACACAATACATATGATACAACTACAACTGTCGACTCTAGAAGTTATTTATATACAAGTACATTATCGACTAATATACATGAATACATAACGTTCTATACAATGACACGACTACTACAAAATGACACTGACAACTTCAGAAGATGTGAAAAGTCTTCATATCCTGAATAGCAACTCAAAGAAGAAAATCTACAACCTGAAATAACTCGGGTCTGACCCGAGTATTACATTCAAAAGAAAATAATACACGGGTCAGTCTAATTCAAACTCAGTTATTAGTGCATAGAAGCAATAATAATCAAACATCAGATAGACGACAGTCACAGAAATATCGTATATCCGATTTCTCGATAAAAGAATCGAATAACCGCAGATATAACACTAGACAGTGTTAAACAACAAATCAGCAATACAATCAATTTAAACAATCGAAATGTCAGCAAAACATCAATGCTGCTTGGCTGCAGTACACGCTAACGTGTACTGCCTCGCCAATACAGTCTATCAAATACTCAGAAAGTCAATGAATCCAAAAGCCAACAGATCCAACTCAATTCAAAATGAACCATTTCAAAATACAACTTCAAAATATTGAATTGAATCAACGTAACCATTTAACCATCGAAATGTCAACTAAATCTGTCAATCCTGCTAGGGCTGCAGTACACGCTAACGTGTACTACCTCGCCACTACAAAACAACTCAAAACAATCCTAAACAAGATCAGAGGCAACGAGTGAAACAAGTTCAACATGTCACAAAGCAAGGCACGGTGAAATAGCAAACTGAAGGTGAGAGCACCAAGTATATGGCACTACAACACTCAACAGAAAAAGACGCAGATCAGCCTCATTAGAAAATAAGGTCACCAGTGAAGCAAATTGATCAAATGCAAATGGGTACAAAGCATCAATGCAATGTATCAGATTCGAGAACAAAGGCAGTGCAGCAGCATAAAGCTTCAACTAAGAGAATACGAAATATGTACACTAGTGATGATGCATATCAAACTGCACATGGCAGTTGAAACTGTCCAAGACTCAGTACAACCAAGAGACTAAAGAGACTCGAGTGCATCTGGTTACAAGTGCACCAATTCAAAACGCACAAGCATATGAAATGCAGATACAAGAATAATGAAGACTGTATATACATCAAAATGACCCAAATGATCAGGCTACATTAACAACCAACAGTGCAACCAAAATTGGCCACACAAGACAAATGAATTCAGGGCCAACATGAACAAGTTCAAATGAACAGAAATCCCAACCGAAACAATTGTACATATATGAAGACTACAGGCAAATAGTCAAGTTTTGAATTACGGGTCAAAAGAAATAATCAAGTCGCCAGCGTGCAAAGCAGGCTCCAAGAATTACAACAGAGAATTGAAAACCAGTGAAGCTGAGACAAACCAAATCTATCATAAAATAAACATGTGTGCAATAGTAGTGAACATGTATAGTTCAAGTTCAATATCACTGCAACACAAATCAACGAAGGAGACAATCAAACAATCCAAAACATAGCATCGAAACAAGCAACAGTGCAGTATGGCCAGTGTGAAGACCAAACAAAGTGATCAAACTCAAATGCACAAGGCAGTGGAGTGCACAAATGAAAACAAAGCACAGTGATGTACAAATGAAACACAGTGCAGCAACTAAAGAGATGGACTGCAACTGCAACAACCAGGTCTCAAATAAGCTCAAATGTCAACATGATCAAGTTAAAAGGAACAAAGCAATCAGGTCTTACAATTGACAATGCAACTGACTACTCATGATCAAGTGAACAGAATCCAACCATACAGGATGAACAACTACGATAGTGATAGGATGAATATCTACAACAAGGTCTCAATAAGCACAAATGCAACCGCAACATCTACAGAGATGTACAAGTGCAACTGCACCACTTCAAGCAGTAAGCAGCAAGTTAAGACCATCACAAAAATGGTCACTGTGTCATGTAAAAGCAACTTCAAACAATAAGTCAAAGTGAATATACGACATGAAGAAAACAGAGAGCTCCAGAATATACAACATGTAAAGTAATGATCAGGAACACTAGAAGCATATATACAAATGGTCTCAAAATCAAAGAAACAAACGGGAAACCAGAGACAGAACAAAATCAAATAAAGATACCAAATGGTATCAGATGTTCAAGTCCAATGCCCAAGTATAGGTTATGATAATACAAAAGCAAGTCGAAGTCGTGAATAAGAAAAAAAAAACAAATTATCAAGTCAGCGAAAGTCACGAAACCCAAAAACAAATGCCACAAAATCAATGTCGATTTAAATCCATAGCAGTTTCGAACAAGAAAAAGGAACAAATTCAGTTATACACATAAAACCCAGTGCACTAGCAGTTTTAAGCAATTCAAAGTATTATCTCAGGCATCGAAACAAAACCAAATGGCCGAAGCCCAAATTACTACCACAAATCAAAGTGACCGAAGTCCCAAAATCACACTACATAAAGTACGAATTAGATGTGAGTAATCTAAAATTACTCACCTTTGCAAAACGAATCGAAGCACACGACAATCGATGGAGCGTTCGATCGATATGATTGAAGTCGGCACCCTCGAGCTTCCAAAGCCCTAGCTATTGAATTGAAGAACGAGCGAAAGACGAGCAGCCCTTATTTTTGAAGCCCTAGTTTTCCAGAGGGACGAAGAAGAGAACGAGCGCCACCATTTTTCTTTTTCTCTCGTTCGATTTATTTTGATTAAGGGTTTCGAAAAATGAGAAATGAACGAAAATGGGGAAACGATGGATTATTATCATCTCGGCCTTAGAACAACGAATGAAAGCGTGGGCTACCAATTCAACTCTAAAGCCCGCATAACCGTTAGACCAACATTTAAAAGGATTTTCAACTGATTAATTTTCAATAGCACTTAACCACCAAATAAATCGTCATTTGACGATAATTCATTGTTATAAAAATCCCAGGGTTGTTACAGACTCCCCTCCTTATAGAAATTGCGTCCCCGCAATTTTCATAAATAAAGTCGTCTATAACGATTATTCTTCTAACATAAACTGGCTATGCTAGAAAAATAAGAATCGAGAACACAAATATCAAAGAAATCTTTCAATTTTATAAAAGAAAGTTACAAATTCTCAACAAAGTCTAATTATCAAGTAGATAATCAGAAAACAGCAAAACTGGATAAATACAATTATCAGCAATCTTCAATTTTCAACTAGATAATTAAAATACAGAAATCACAAAACAACAATATCTAATTACCGATACGATAATTAGAGAACAACAAAATATAATTATCAACAAGGATAATTATGAAACACAAATCACAAATCGCAACTGCAAATATATAGTTATTCAATAATTAACTAGAAACCACAAATCCCATAATCAACAAACTCTAATTATTCACAGAAATAGATAGAAACGGCGATTCAATAAAATCTAATTATCCAAACGACAGTCAGAAAACAAATCAACAATTATTCAATTATCAAAAACGATGCTCAAATTTCAATTTCAACAAATATTCGATTATCACAAACGATAATCAAATTTCAAATTCAACAAATATTCGATTATCACAAACGATAACCAAATTTTCAGATTCAACAATTATTTGATTATCACAAGCGATAACCAAATTTTCAAATTCAACAAATATTTGATTATCTCAAGCGATAATCAAATTCCAAATTCAATAAAGCTATAATTAAATCTCAAAACAGCAAATATTTAATTATCAAAAGCGATAATTAAAAACAATAATTATCCGACTATCAAAAACGATAATCAGAACTCATATCAACAAATATCTAATTATCACAAGCGATAATTAGAAACAACAAATATCTAATTATCAAAAACGATAATTAGAACTCATATCAACAAATATCTAATTATCACAAGCGATAATTAGAAACAACAAATATCTGATTATCAAAAACGATAATCAGAACTCATATCAACAAATATCTAATTATCACAAGCGATAATTAGAAACAACAAATATCTGATTATCAAAAACGATAATCAGAACTCATATCAACAAATATCTAATTATCACAAGCGATAATTAGAAACAACAAATATCTAATTATCAAAAACGATAATCAGAACTCATATCAACAAATATCCAATTACCTGCAGATAATTGGAAGCAACAAATATCTAGAAATCAATTAAGAAGACTAGAAAATCAACATAAAAGCTTGGATCGATCCCATCAGATGGCGAGTTTTTAATTCGCCGCACGTGCATCAACAAATGGCCGAAGCCTACCAAGTACTCAACATAATTTTGGCGCCCAACAAATGACCCGAAGGTCCAACAAATGACCCGAAGGTCTAGTACTGGTATTTGACCCGAAGGTCCAACAAATGACCCGAAGGTCCAACAAAGTGGCTCGAAAGCACACGAAATCATCAAATATTTCAATTAACGAGTCCGGAATTAACCGAAATAGCAAACGCACATGTCCCATACCACGTGTTTTACTAAATCGTTTGATTCACTTCATCGTTTCCTTGAAAGTGCAAAATTCATCAAAATCATCAAACAACAGATATTCAATTAACGGGTCCGGAATTAACCGAAATAGTAAAATTGTGGTTCCATACTCCGCACTTTTGCTAAATCGTTTAAATCTCTTCATCGTTTCCTTGAAAGTGCAAAATTGTGTATTTTGTAAAAATACACTTTACATTCTCAAACGGACAAGTCCGGAATTAAGCGAATCAGTAAAAGAAAGGGGTCATAGTCCTCGATTTTGCTGAAACATTTAAATCGCTTTCTCATTCTTTAGAAAGCGCAAACTGTTAAAATTTCTGAAAACAATTTTTATTTATTTTGTAAAAATAACAATTCACATTCTCAACTGGACAAGTCCGGAGCTAAGCGAAACAGTAAAAGAAAGGGGTCATAATCCTCGATTTTGCTGAATCGTTTAAATCGCTTTCTCATTCTTTTGAAAACGCAAACTGTTAAAATTTTATAAAACAATTTTCATTTTAAAACGATTTTCCAATCACGTGATTAAAAACATCAAATCAGTAACAATTTCGGTAAGGAAATCGTACTTCTCAAAATACCGTAAAAACGGTTACAAATCAGTATTGCGGAATAACCGCTCGAAAATCCACTTTTAAAACATGACGGTTACTGAAGCCAAAGCGACAGTAATTTTGAAACGTCAAAATCACATCAAAACAATTTACATCAAAATGTAATATCAGTGAATTTTCATTCATCAAAATGTCACAAAACACCGTGCTTCAAAAATTTAGCATTGGTGTAAAAATCTCGTTATAAAAATAACGGCAACAAAATACGTTTCATAACCAAGCATCGGTTCAACGTAAATAAATGCAATAACGTGCAATTCAAATTTTTGCACGTACTACAGAATGAACAAAGAAATCATTCGAAGGTATCTTCAATGAAGATAATTTAAAACAACAAAATATAATCAATAAGTGATTAGTATAAAAGAAAGCCAGCGGAAATTTCAACAAAAATCACATATCTGCAATTTCTTCGAATCCTCAATTCGGATTCGAAATTCTCAAAAAAACAAAATAATTACAGCTATGTAAACAACAGATGAAATTCATATCAATTTCGTATTTTGATTTTTTAAATCAAAAAGATTATCAGTTGTACTCAGCGAAGACAGTTTCACTGTTTCCGCTGCGCACTCTGATAAACAGAACACAAATCAATCAAATCATCAGAACACAATTTCACTATTATTTTTAAATAAAGATATTTAAAAATTTCATCCAAATTTCAAAACTTTAGTTTTGACTCAAGCACAATTAAATCATCGACCAATAGTTGTAACATATGTTCCATCCGAGTTAAGTTTTATATTATGTCCATAAACCCCAAGCTCCGATACCAACTGTGACGCCCCACCTCTATGCTCATAATAACAAAGAGTATTAAAAGAAATACTGTCTATTATTACGAAGAATAAGGCTGGATAGGGGCAGCCATCCGTAGTTGGCCTTACACTAATATTGGTTACCTCGATAGGAGTGGTATATACTTTTCATTTTTCATCTTATTTACTCCCATCGAGATACCCAATTATCAGTATAAAACAAACTACGATGGTTCATAATAGTTTAGGACATTAGATATAACAATAACACAAATAATATAAATGCGGAACACAGATAAAAACAAAAGTCTCATATATATATAACTGATGTCAGTTACAACATAGTTGACACAATACATATGATACAACTACAACTGTCGACTCTAGAAGTTATATATATACAAGTACATTATCGACTAATATACATGAATACATAACGTTCTATACAATGACACGACTACTACAAAATGACACTGACAACTTCAGAAGATGTGAAAAGTCTTCATATCCTGAATAGCAACTCAAAGAAGAAAATCTACAACCTGAAATAACTCGGGTCTGACCCGAGTATTAAATTCAAAAGAAAATAATACACGGGTCAGTATAATTCAAACTCAGTTATTAGTGCATAGAAGCAATAATAATCAAACATCAGATAGACGACAGTCACAGAAATATCGTATATCCGATTTCTCGATAAAAGAATCGGATAACCGCAGATATAACACTAGACAGTGTTAAACAACAATCATCAATACAATCAAGTTAAACAATCGAAATGTCAGCAAAACATCAATGCTGCTTGGCTGCAGTACACGCTAACGTGTACTGCCTCGCCAATACAGTCTATCAAATACTCAGAAAGTCAATGAATCCAAATGCCAACAGATCCAACTCAATTCAAAATGAACCATTTCAAAATACAACTTCAAAATATTAAATTGAATCAACGAAACCATTTAACCATCGAAATGTCAACTAAATCTGTCAATCCTGCTAGGGCTGCAGTACACGCTAACGTGTACTGCCTCCCCACTACAAAACAACTCAAAACAATCCTAAACAAGATCAGAGGCAATGAGTGAAACAAGTTCAACATGTCACAAAGCAAGGCACGGTGAAATAGCAAACTGAAGGTGAGAGCACCAAGTATATGGCACTACAACACTCAACAGAAAAAGACGCAGATCAGCCTCATTAGAAAATAAGGTCACCAGTGAAGCAAATTGATCAAATGCAAATGGGTACAAAGCATCAATGCAATGTATCAGATTCGAGAACAAAGGCAGTGCAGCAGCATAAAGCTTCAACTAAGAGAATACGAAATATGTACACTAGTGATGATGCATATCAAACTACACATGGCAATTGAAACTGTCCAAGACTCAGTACAACCAAGAGACTAAAGAGACTCGAGTGCATCTGGTTACAAGTGCACCAGTTCAAAACGCACAAGCATATGAAATGCAGATACAAGAATAATGAAGACTGTATATACATCAAAATGACCCAAATGATCAGGCTACATTAACAACCAACAGTGCAACCAAAATTGGCCACACAAGACAAATGAATTCAGGGCCAACATGAACAAGTTCAAATGAACAGAAATCCCAACCGAAACAATTGTACATATATGAAGACTACAGGCAAATAGTCAAGTTTTGAATTACGGGTCAAAAGAAATAATCAAGTCGCCAGCGTGCAAAGCAGGCTCCAAGAATTACAACAAAGAATTGAAAACCAGTGAAGTTGAGACAAACCAAATCTATCATAAAATAAACATGTGTGCAATAGTAGTGAACATGTATAGTTCAAGTTCAATATCACCGCAACACAAATCAACGAAGGAGACAATCAAACAATCCAAAACATAGCATCGAAACAAGCAACAGTGCAGTATGGCCAGTGTGAAGATCAAACAAAGTGATCAAACTCAAATGCACAAGGCAGTGGAGTGCACAAATGAAAACAAAGCACAGTGATGTACAAATGAAACACAGTGCAGCAACTAAAGAGATGGACTGCAACTGCAACAACCAGGTCTCAAATAAGCTCAGATGTCAACATGATCAAGTTAAAAGGAACAAAGCAATCAGGTCTTACAATTGACAATGCAACTGACTACTCATGATCAAGTGAACAGAATCCAACCATACAGGGTGAACAACTACGATAGTGATAGGATGAATATCTACAACAAGGTCTCAATAAGCACAAATGCAACCGCAACATCTACAGAGATGTACAAGTGCAACTGCACCACTTCAAGCAGTAAGCAGCAAGTTAAGACCATCACAAAAATGGTCACTGTGTCATGTAAAAGCAACTTCAAACAATAAGTCAAAGTGAATATACGACATGAAGAAAACAGAGAGCTCCAGAATATACAACATGTAAAGTAATGATCAGGAACACTAGAAGCATATATACAAATGGTCTCAAAATCAAAGAAACAAACGGGAAACCAGAGATAGAACAAAATCAAATAAAGATACCAAATGGTATCAGATGTTCAAGTCCAATGCCCAAGTATAGGTTATGATAATACAAAAGCAAGTCGAAGTCGTGAATAAGAAAAAAAAACAAATTTTCAAGTCAGCGAAAGTCACGAAACCCAAAAACAAATGCCACAAAATCAATGTCGATTTAAATCCATAGCAGTTTCGAACAAGAAAAAGGAACAAATTCAGTTATACACATGAAACCCAGTGCACTAGCAGTTTTAAGCAATTCAAAGTATTATCTCAGGCATCGAAACAAAACCAAATGGCCGAAGCCCAAATTACTACCACAAATCAAAGTGACCGAAGTCCCAAAATCACACTACATAAAGTACGAATTAGATGTGAGTAATCTAAAATTACTCACCTTTGCAAAACGAATCGAAGCACACGACAATCGATGGAGCGTTCGATCGATATGATTGAAGTCGGCACCCTCGAGCTTCCAAAGCCCTAGCTATTGAATTGAAGAACGAGCGAAAGACGAGCAGCCCTTATTTTTGAAGCCCTAGTTTTCCAGAGGGACGAAGAAGAGAACGAGCGCCACCATTTTTCTTTTTCTCTCGTTCGATTTATTTTGATTAAGGGTTTCGAAAAATGAGAAATGAACGAAAATGGGGAAACGATGGATTATTATCATCTCGGCCTTAGAACAACGAATGAAAGCGTGGGCTACCAATTCAACTCTAAAGCCCGCATAACCGTTAGACCAACATTTAAAAGGATTTTCAACTGATTAATTTTCAATAGCACTTAACCACCAAATAAATCATCATTTGACGATAATTCATTGTTATAAAAATCCCAGGGTTGTTACACGTATCACACGTATATGTTATAGATTCCGCTGTGTTGTGTATGTTGTATATTCTGTGAGGGACAATTTGTTATAACTGTCCTGAATTGAGATGTTGATTTAATTGTACTCTGATGTTGTATTCTGATAATATATATAAAACAGATACAGTTCTTTTGTGTAAAGATCAGTTATTATCTATTATATTTTATTCCACTGCGATGTTAGATTTTGATGTTGTCTTCTATTTTCTTCTTCTACCTCTTCTTCTTAACTCAAATGGTTCGTATTTCCGTTCTTCTTGAGTTCATTAATGGAGATTAATGTCAATTCAAGGTGTACGGATTTGCGGGCTGTTACTAGGTGGCCAAGCACATGTTCTTTCTTCAACAGGCCTCTCAAAGACCCGTTGGTCAAGTTACGGAGCTTAAGGAATAGGTTTCCTCTTTAACTGCTATAGTTGGGAACTACAGAGTCAAATGATTGATATCGTAGCAGAAAAGGACGAAGCTATTCTTAAGGAAAGCAAACTTGCCTCCTCCCTTTATGAGGAGAAGAAAGCCAAACTATTGCTTGAAAAGAATATCAAGACTTTAGAGAAGGAGAAGGCTGAAATGGCTGATAAAAAGATATCTTAGGAAAGCCAACTAGTACTAAAGATGCCACCTTGGTTTATGCCAATAATATCGTAAAAACTGCCATGCAGAAAGTTTCCTTCTTCCTAGACCAGGTTCTTACCAAGAGCACTGAGAAATGCTATGAAGGTGCTCTTTTTATAGCTTATAATGACAATATAAACAAATGCCCTGATATGGACTTTCCTTCTCTCCCAGACCTAAACGACAAATTCAAGAGAAAGTTTGATCTTATGTTAGGGAGAGCCGAGGGATCGCTTCAAGACGAATTCCTTGAAGAAGAAGTCATCTATCCGAAGAAGTTATTATCTTTTGATGACCCCCCACTTGAAAGGGGTAAAGGCTCTAATGAAGAGGAGGATGATAATGAAGATATGACGGTGATGATGATAATGATGATGATAATCAAGATGGAGATGATAGTGGCAAGGGTCCAGAAGGACCAAGAAACGAGGGCAATGGATCAGTGGTCATGACTCGTTTGCCCATAATGCAGACTTCCCTGATTTCCCTGATCCTTAGGGTGCTTTATGGGAAAATATCCCTCCAAAAGATGTTGCTTCCCTCAATCAATAGCCGAAAGAGAAGGCTAAAGTCCCATCTTCTCAGGTTTCAGTCTCGTAGGTATGGCATTTGTTATTTAAATGCCTAAAATTATCTATCAGCCTTTAGTTAATAAGTTTATCACTTTAGTTAAGGAAAAAATCCAAATATTACTAAGAGGCTCTATATGAAAAGAGCGAGAGGGAGGTGCATCGATTGAATAAGTAATCAAGGAACATAAAAAATTATCTGATAAGTATAGGTGCCTTTCTGCTTACGCCACATGGTTAAAGAACTTTAAAGAAAAATGATTAACCCAGTTATTGAAGAAGTCTCTCCTTCATTGGGAGAGTCATAAGAGAAAATGCAGGGTTAACTACTCTCTTTCGGATGCTTGTGGATGATAAAGATGCTTTAGTAGAGTTTTTTTATAAAATTTATTCGAGGAGTAGTTTCTTTGATTTTTCTTTCTTAGGGGAAAAAAGTGGGGCTTTGCTCAGGCGTTTGCATAGTAGATATTTGGATGAGCATGAAATCGATCCCCATCCCGGAGAATGCTATAATCTCCCCAGGGTCGTGATCATTCCTCTTTCCCAAAACACTCTTCCTCTTGAGAAAGTTAAATTTAACAAGGAGAGATTTATTTTCAAATTTTACAAAGAATCAATATTGCATGAACCTAAGTGATTTTGTTTTTAATGTGTAATTCAGACAGTTTTATGAATTTCATTGTTTCCATTTCTCATTTCTTTGTGACTTAATTTATTTCTCATAAATCATGTAAATTAAGGAGTCATCGGGTAGTCTAGTTTCCATGGAACTTTTAAGTAAATTTATCAAATTAAAGAGGGATTTTAAAGAGAAACCATTAATTCTTAAAACTTCTCGGCTAGCGAAATATTGTTTCCTTAGGGATCTCCAAGAAGTTTACACATGGTTTCCACATTTTTGCTTTGATCTCTTGGGTGACAAAAAGGATAGGTTGCTTAGCGAGATACAAACCAATCATGCTAAATTATTATGTGGTGAGATCAGGCCTCCGACCGGAAAATGGGATTATCATCAATTTCCTCCAGTTAATAGCCCTCAAGGTTTCAATGTTCTTTTTGACTCTACCCTCTCTTTGTCTGCTAGATCGCTTAAAAAGGCTCAAACTACCATCTTCAAACTTTGAGAGTTAAATGCTTAAAACTTATATTGTTTATGTAATATGAATTTGCTCATGCTTGTAATTCTTTTTATTGTTAATAAAGAAAGCATTTTCTTCGTATTGATTTCTTTTTACTTATTTTTATTAGGAAACAATTAATGCTCGTGTCTTGCGGTCTGGAACTCCTTGCTCGATTGGATATTATTCAAGCTAAGTTCAAGTCAGAATTCAAGAAGAAGCTCTCTTCTCAAGGTGTTTCAACTTTATCATTTCCAGATAATCCGAATGCACATAAATGGCATGACATGTATTACCGATTGAAATCCACATTTAGTAGTTTAAAGGAGATAACCTCCAACTTAGAGGAAAAAATTAAAGAATAGTATAAAGGAATTTAAGAGTTAAAAAATAAAATGGATGCGATTGGCCAGTCTGGACCTTCAGCCCAAGGAATGGAAGCATATGCAGAAATTGCCCTACTACATCAAAGGGTAGTGGATCTTGAAGTAGACTTATTGAAAAGCCAAGTATCATGTAAATCCTTAGAACTTATTGCGAGCAGAGGCGAGTCCAACCTTCTTACTCCTACCCCGTTATTGGCAAAGAAAAATTTTCTGCTTTGTTGAACCCACCCTCGAGTCTAGATGATGGCAAAATCACCCGATGGAGTCAAAGAGTTAGATATGAATGCATTTAATTTTTGAACAAGCAATGGGATACCAAAGTTTTTCAATATCTTAACAATTATCAGGATCGGGTGGAGAACTTGGACATGAAAAATACGCTCTTGAATTGTAGGTTAAGAAATTGAAGTGCAAAGTTAAAACCTTAAGGCGAGCCAACAAAATACTTAAGCGTGCATTAGAAGTTCAAATTGGCTCTATTAATGATGCAAACATTATTCGAAAGAAAGAAAAGAAAATTAAAGAACTTTTGGATGTGGCTATCCATCATATTACCAATTCACCTTCGGTCGTCAAAAATTTTAAAAAGGCGGTGCAAAAACTTGACACCTAACAAAGAATCTCTTATGATTTTTTGAGTAGATTTCCCTTTTGGTTATTCCTTCTTGGTACCTGTAATTCTTGTTATAATATGTAAAATAAACAAATTTGTATCGGATGATTATTACCTTAAGTAAACTTTGTATTGTTCCTTTCGAATTTGTTCAATTGTTTAAGACGTACAACTTATTTTCCAAAGCTTTAATTTGGTGCAATCTGATATGTAGCCATTGATTGAGCATTGATCTGTCTTCTTAATATAAACCTTGTCATTAAGAACCTGAAGTCTGTTTTGATAAAAAGATTAGTAGCTTATTTAATCAGAAGTTCGGAAGAATCCTTCCTTTTTATAATAGGAAGTTAGAAATCCATCTAATAACGAAGGTTCTTGTTATTAGAAACTTTGAACTCAGTTTTAGGGGAATTTAATTTAACACTTTGAGGGGTGAAGCTTTTAATAACTTCGCCTTTAGGCTTCATCACCTAGAACTTTAGATCTTGACGTTTGAAGGTTTAGTCTCGAAAGAGTAAATTTTTGAAAATCCATTGATAATTATAATTTCATCTTTATTGAAAATAGAATATCTTTTGGCAATAATATTATTTGGATAGAAAACAAGAAATGCATTCACAATTAACTTGAATAAGAAACTAGAAAATCGTTTAGCAATAACTTTAAATTAGAAGACCAAAAAACCATCTGGCGATATCTTTAAAATAGAAGATCAGAAAACCATCTGACGGTATCTTTGAAATAGAAGACCATAAATCTGTCTAGTAATTATCTAGAATTCAATTTGACAAGAGGATCAGAATTTTATCTGATAATAAGAAATCCAATCAGAAGACCAGAGATTTATCTGGCAACGAGAAGTACTATTTATTCAGTTGATAACGAAGATTCTCATTATTTGATAAAAGACATAGATTCCAAATTCTAGAATTAAAATTCTAAAAACTGATTCGATTCAGCATTTCGAAGAATGAAGCCTTTATCTTAAATAACAATTTGTTCTTTAGTAGTGAAATTTGAACTTTTTCCATACGTCCTTTGTAACGACCCCGGATTTTAATTAAATTTAAAGTGATAATTAATTGAATTTTTGAATAAAAAAATTGTGAAATCAATCGATAAATTGATGCGAGTTTCCCCGAGTTCAAATAAATTCTATGTTAAATCAATTAAATTTAAATTTTAAGTTAAAGATAGAAATAAATATATAAGAAAAAATAAAATGTTTAAGTTAGAAATAGAAATACATATATATGAGATAAAATATATAGTTTGTAAAATATAAAGTAAACATTAGAAAATTCTAACAATATGAAAAAATAGAGTTGCATGTATATTACATAGTAATAAGACAAAAGAAAAGAAAGTATAAAGATAAAATATCTATGAACACTTACCAAATGAAGAAACAAATACAAATATATAAAGTATGAAGCTTGCTAAGGAAGCCACCAACTATCTCATATGTTGTACAGCTGAAAAGAAAAAAAATATGAATTTGTACAAGCCTAATTAATGCTAGCCTCCTTAGTACACAAGGGAAATATCATCAGCCATCGTTCCAATAAAAATCTCTGATCAAATGAAAAATCACTTGTACAAGTAATAATATAAACCTGTAAACTCAATGTATATACATCAACTTCCTCTCATTTCAGTTCGACATTTCAAGCTGAGAAAACAAAAGCAACATCATCTTGAATATAAACTTAAAACAAAAATTCAACTTAAAGAAAAATACAATCAACTCAAACCAAAGATCAAAGAGAAAGATTTCAACTTGCGAAATTTTCAAAGCCTGGTTCATCATCAAGTTCTGTTCTTTCTTTTAATCACTATGAGTAAACTATCTATCAAAAGCTTAAATCTGTTGATACATGAAGTATGTTGTGATATATTTGTATAGATGTATGCCTGCATGTCTATATATATGTAAATATTGTGTGCCTGTCTGTATATGTTTATATACATATCTCTGTTAAACTACAGGCTCCAACCCATTAAGAATAAATTCGATTACTCTTCCTATAATCTGTTTTAGGCCTTGATCTTTAAATGAAAAATGATTGAAACAATGTAATATGAATTTTAAAAATGGTTTCAAGGATTTAAAATTTGGTAAGTATTTCAAGATCAGGAAATTACAGTAATCAACAAATATATGTCGAAAAATCAATGTTCAAAATTACATGATTTGATTTCATAAACAAATTCGTAGTAGAAAATGATGAATTTTGATACAAATATCTTAATTTTTAAGATTTGGATTGTCGAGATATTTCGGGTTGAACGTAAATTTGGTTTTAACAAAATTCTGGTGATCGGAGGGGAGATGGTCAGCGCGATCATGTTTGAAGCTTGCTGGGTGGTCGGGGAGTTTGAGAAAAATACTCGCTCGAATTCTTGGTTGCTGTGGTGGCCGGTCGACGTGATAGTATGGTTTTGTAGCCTGATTTGGTCGAGGTTGCATTTGAGGGTCGTGCGGCGTCGCCGTTGCATCGAGTTGCACCGGACTAGGGGGAGATGATGCGTAGGATAGTGACGTTGCTTTGGTCGGAGTGGCAGGGTTCCAGGTGGTCAGATCGTCGTCGTCGAGACGTTTTTGAGTTGTTCAGTGGGTTCCAGTTTTGTCCAACATGTTCGAATTCGATTTCGTGGATGCTTTCGAGGATCTGGTTGTTTAGGTTGGTCAGTGGTGATGTTGTCGACTTATCGAAGGCAACGTGGTCAACTGAAGATGGTCGGAGCTCCAGTGCATGTGCACGGGGTGTTGATGATGTCTGGGTTGCTGTGTTTGGAGGAGGTAACGACTCGGGGAGAAGCTCGGGTGAGTGATGGATTGACTCGAGTATTATAGCGGGTGATTCAAATGGTTTTGTACAGGTTTTAAAAGTTTAAAAATTTAACAAAGTTGAGCTCGAGAACAATAGGATTTGGCTCAGGTTCGTGAGTTCACGTGAGTGTTTTAGGTTTAACAAGTTTCCAAATTTAAATTGAATCAAGTTTACTTAATATAATTTTGTTAAAACTACCTGTTTTGTAAATAATGAATGTTTATTGAAGTTTTAAATTTGTTAAAGGTTTAAAAATAAATTATTTCAAATTTATTAATTTAAGAATGTTTTAATCTATATAACTTTTGGTTTTAAAGTTTATAAACTTAATTTTTGTAATTAAGTGAACAATTGAGAAAATAAAATGGTTTTATAATCCTTAATATAACTTAAAGATTTTAAGTTAATTAATGTATTAATGATGGTCTATTTCCAAAGGATTATTAAATAAGGATTAAATGATAATTAAAAATAATAAAGATAAGTGGCTTATCTTTAATTTGATTAAATCTTAAGTAATTAAAGAATTATTAATTAAGGAAAGTGATTAAGGAAGAATTGATTTATAAAGGTTATTAAAGGATAATTACTTAATTAAAGATTTATTAAGGTTAATTAACTTTATAATTAAGGATAATTAATTACATGATTAAAGTTAATAGTATTATTAATTTTTCCTCTAATTTACATGATGATTTCAATTTTAATCATAACTTACTTATGATTAAAGGTACTTAAATTAGATCTGTTTTAATTTTTGTTCTAGTCTCTGTTTTGGGTCCAGATAGTCTTATTTAGGTTTTTATTTCCTTATTAATACATATATATGTATATTTACTATATAAATATACATATATATGTATCATTCTAATTTTTTCCTTAGTTACATTTTAGATACAGGTAGGCGAGATAGGATTTCAGGTTCATTTTGCAGGTTCACTTGTCTTCGGATAGATGGATATCAGATTGTAGAGAGGTCACCGGAGCAGAGTTTTCTTCATCCAGGACTCCTAGTGCTATCTCCTCAGCTATAGGATGCTGCTTTCTTCATTATAGAGTACTTTTTTCAGGAGGATCTGCACTTCTTCCCCTTGATCAGAACCTTCATAGCGGTCTCTCTTTTCAGCAGATCCACTTCAGAGCAGATGCTTTTTCACCCCTTCTGATTCAGATGTTTGGAGCTTCCTCATCAGTTTAGGTCGTCTTCCAGTAGTTTTGTTTTGTCTTTCTTTAGTTTTTTAGGTACTTCTAACACCTCAATATCGGGCGGTGGCCATGCTGGAGCTCGATTTTGGGGTGCGATTGGTGGTGACCTTGCCGGAACTCATCTTAGAAGTACCTGAGATTCGATATATGTTTTATTTTTGGTTTTTTGGTTTTTGTTACCTGCCAGGCATATTGGCAGCACCTTATGGACGTGATATATATATTCTCATGTGTGCTCTCCCCTATTCGTAGAGGATCACACATTTTTCGCAAAAAAAAGAAGATAATTACTCAATGTAATTAATTTAAGGATTAATTAATAATGGTGATTAATTAAGATTTAATTAAAAATTTAAGATTAATTGATTCATCAATTAAGAATGATTAGTTAATAATTAACGGTTAACTAATAAATTTGAAAGGTGGATTTATTTTAAATAATTTGTAATTAACTTATGATAATTAACTCGGATTAATAATTGATACATAGGATTTAAATTAATCAGTTGATTAATAAATTTACTTGTGAATGTTTGACCTTACTTGTGAATTGTTGATATTTCCTGATCTGTGATGTTGTGTGATGTATTCTGATTTGTGTGTGATCTGTACTGTAGTTTATTTATCTGGGATGAATGTAATATATTATCTGTGATCTGTGAATAAAAGATAAGCGTTATAGTTTATATCGCTTATCAACTATATTTTTGTATCTTAGTCTGTGATGATTGAATGATGTTGCACTACTGTGTAAAACCCCTGGACTACATCACACACACACAAATATGGATTTCACGAGGAAATCGGTTAAGTGACAGATGATTTAAATTTAATTTTTTTGAAATTGAAAATTTAATTCCAATTGATTTTGGAAATGAATTTGGGTTAAATGTTAAAGCTTTCGAAAAGGAGTTATTAGGATAAAAGTTATTTTGAATAACTTGGTAAAGTTTCGAATTTAATTTGAATTTGAATTCAAAATTTGGAATTGAATTCAAAATTTGGAATTGAATTCAAAATTTGGAATTGAATTCCATGTTAGGAAATTATGGTTAAGATGTTATGAATGTGTTTATATGAATTTAAACCATTTTAAAAGTATGGTTTTGAGAATTTGAATTTAACCCAAGGAGTTTAACTTGTATTAATGAATCAGATTTTCCGAAATGAAAACTGTTTGTTTCAAACGATAAAAGTTTCATATAAGAAATGAAATCCCAATTTAAGTTAAAGGAATTTTAAGTTTGAATTGAAAAATGGTTTTCCAAGTTATGAATGAATCTTTTTGAAAGCTATGGATTAAATCTTGATTCAAAGATTTAATGAGTTAATCCAATTGAAATTGAAATCGATTTGGGAATCTATGAATAAATCTTTGTGAAACTGAGTGAACTTTGTGAGATGAATCTTTTTGTAAAAGATTAAAATGGTAATGTGTTCAAACCATTTTAAGAAAAGTTTTGGGTAATAAGTTGTGACTTAACTGAAATTCCAATATCCATATGGTTTGAAATATCGCGCTCATTATTCGGTTTAGCCGGGAGAGGACTTTGTGTCATATAACCCATTCCGAATAATGATACGACGTTATGGATAACATTTGAAGACCGGTGGTGAAGACCGGATACTTTCAAAAATGAAAGGATTACCATTGATTGTCTCTGCATCGGCTGATCCCCAGTATAGAGATTTTAGCACCCTTTGTGATGGGAAGTCCGGACGTGATTAGAAATTATTCGGATTTGCAAGGGCTTCTTTGGAAGTGCCTTCGATTCTGTTCGAACCCGGAACAGACTTGTATGGTTGTATGTCTGACGCTACACTTTGAGATATAAAGCTGATTTCTTTCAAATACATTTCTGTTGGTGGCGGAGAATTTATTCTCTTAGCTTAACACCCTTCTCTAAGATGTATGAGCTCAGAGGTTATGTAGTTGAAGGTTATCAATGATATACTCCCAATTTGGTAGTGTGGCATGCTGAGTGTTGCTGTGTGTTGATGATCATTTGTTGATCATTTGTGATCAAAGCATGGCTTTGTGAAAAAGCATAGCTTTGTGGACGAGACTTCGTCGAGCCTCACAACCCGGTAATGGTCAAAACAGGAATGTTGCGGCAAGGTTTTTAGGGGTCGCACCCCAAGGGTATGTCATTTCCTTCTGGATAAAAGGTGATATCATGGTATGGAGCCTAGATATTTTACCTATGTTGATGCTGCAAATTTATTATACTTTGTGGTTGTTGCTTTGTGGTTGAGGATCCTCAGATAAAGGTCAGTAACGACCGAGGGATGGCATAGCTTGTGTGTTAGCTACCTAGTTACAGCTGTACAGCGTGACTGCGTGAGGTAGCATCGGCCTTGTGTTAGCAGAGATCCAGTTAGGATCTCGGGGACGTCCTTCCAGAGGCGTTCCATTTCGGTGTAAGGAAGTTCCTTTGCCTGACCATTTGTTGGAAATCCAAAGAAACAATATGAGCCTTGTACGGTTTTAGTTGTATAACCTGCTATGGAATGTGGCGGTAACCTGCTATTGAACATAGTAGCTATAGTAGGCATACAATAATGGTTGTATGTTGGCTAAGATTAATATTATAGTTTCGAAATGTTTTCTGCACTATGCACTAGTAATAATATCAAAAGAGTTTTCTTGCGTAGTAAGCATGTTTGACTATCATAAGGAGAAATCTCCTCCAATTCTACGTTTGCATTGTGTGTGTGGCGGGAGGCCTTATGGTAGTTTCATTTTCCAAAAAGCATTGTGGATTTCAATGTTTGAAAATTCTTTTGTTGTTTGTTTTAAAGATAAACTATTTTTGTTACTCACACCAGTCCCATGATTGACTCAGAGTTTATTGTTCCCTTCCTAAACTCTGGGTGCCCACAATTTTCCACACGGGCAGTCTAGAGTTGGGTTTTTCAGATAGTCAGGTTTAGTAGATTATCTGGAGCTAGTTTAGTTTTGGAGATCACGACTGACGTTGCTTATCTTTGTGCATCGTGATGGTGGTTCTAGCTTGATATTGGAATTGTTGGATTCATTCTCTTTTGAGGATCATTTGGAGTTATCACTTCTGTTTTCCACTGTATCATTATTTATCTTTGATATTCTTGTATCATATTGATATCATTATTGTATATCATTCTGGATATTGTATTCATTGGAGTTGTATATGATATCATCTATTTCTTTCTTCCGTTGTGTTGTTATACTTAATGGTGTTATAAGCTCCGGGGAGCCAGATTCGGCGTTTGAATCTTCGGCATTTGAGTACAAGTGAAGTACGGGTGCCGATTTTCGAAGGCCGAGTCCGGGATCTTCACATTTGGTATCAGAGCTAAGGTTAAACTTTAGCTAAGGAGTATAACACATTAAGTAGCTCATTAGAGATAGGTTGAAGTATATCCTAGAATGAGTAATCCCTAAGATATCCGTCTATATGCCTCAGTAAATTCTCTTACTATCCACTGATAGTAAGTATGAGTGCAAGAAGAGGATGAGATAGGGGACAGGGAAATACAACTATAAATGGTCAATACTCTGTAGCAACAAGGAAACAATCTTTTCTCTACCAATCTCTTTTGTTCAGCATCTCTTTTAAATTCTTTGATAGTTCCTGGTAGATCCAGGAAGAAGATTCGATATATTAATATGGGACATAAACTCCAACTGAGTCAGAAATTGTTTGTTTGGATGTATTGGTTGCTTTGATTGCTATGGTGGATAGGTATAATTTGGATTCTAAACTAAAAGTTTTGAAATTGTATCCATATATCTATCTATTCTTTGGGTCCCAATATATTCTACGCATGGTTAGTTATTCCTTCGAACTAACCGATGCCCCTGCATACTTCGTAGATCTGGATAACCCAAGTATCGTGTGAAGAATTTAAAAGATTCGTTCTTATATCTATAATTGATATTCTGATTTGGTGAGCCTAATGCAGAATAGATATTCAGTTTGATTTGATGAAATATTTTTCATCTATCTTTGTGTCTCCTTAGCAAATTTCGAGGACGAAATTCTTTTAAAGGGGGAAGGTTGTAACGACCCCGGTTTTAATTAAATTTAAAGTGATAATTAATTAAATTTTTGAATAAAGAAATTGTGAAATTAATCGATAAATTGATGTGAGTTTCCCCGAGTTCAAATAAATTCTATGTTAAATCAATTAAATTTAAATTTTAAGTTAAAGATAGAAATAAATATATAAGAAAAAATAAAATGTTTAAGTTAGAAACAGAAATACATATATATGAGATAAAATATATAGTTTGTAAAATATAAAGTAAACATTAGAAAATTCTAACAATATGAAAAAAATAGAGTTGCATGTATATTACATAGTAATAAGACAAAAGAAAAGAAAGTATAAAGTAAAAAGATAAAATATCTATGAATACTTACCAAATGAAGAAACAAATACAAATATATAAAGTATGAAGCTTGCTAAGGAAGCCACCAACTATGTCATATGTTGTACAGCTGAAAAGAAAAAAAATATGAATTTGTACAAGCCTAATTAATGCTAGCCTCCTTAGTACACAAGGGAAATATCATCAGCCACCGTTCCAATAAAAATCTCTGATCAAATGAAAAATCACTTGTACAAGTAATAATATAAACCTGTAAACTCAATGTATATACATCAACTTCCTCTCATTTCAGTTTGACATTTCAAGCTGAGAAAACAAAAGCAACATCATCTTGAATATAAACTTAAAACAAAAATTCAACTTAAAGAAAAATACAATCAACTCAAACCAAAGATCAAAGAGAAAGATTTCAACTTGCGAAATTTTCAAAGCCTGGTTCATCATCAAGCTCTGTTCTTTCTTTTAATCACTATGAGTAAACTATCCATCAAAAGCTTAAATCTGTTGATACATGAAGTATGTTGTGATATATTTGTATAGATGTATGCGTGCATGTCTATATATATGTAAATATTATGTGCCTGTCTGTATATGGTTATATACATATCTCTGTTAAACTACAGGCTCCAACCCATTAAGAATAAATTCAATTACTCTTCCTATAATCTGTTTTAGGCCTTGATATTTAAATGAAAAATGATTGAAACAATGTAATATAAATTTTAAAAATAGTTTCAAGGATTTAAAATTTGGTAAGTATTTCAATATCAGGAAATTACAGTAATCAACAAATATATGTCGAAAAATCAATGTTCAAAATTACATGATTTGATTTCATAAACAAATTCGTAGTAGAAAATGATGAATTTTGATACAAATATCTTAATTTTTAAGATTTGGATTGTCGAGATATTTTGGGTTGAACGTAAATTTGGTTTAAACAAAATTCTGGTGATTGGAGGGGAGATGGTCGGTGCGATCATGTATGAAGCTTGCTGGGTGGTCGGGGAGTTTGAGAAAAATACTCGCTCGAATTCTTGGTTGCTGTGGTGGCCGGTCGACGTGATAGTATGGTTTTGTAGCCTGATTTGGTCGAGGTTGCATTTGAGGGTCGTGCGGCGTCGCCGTTGCATCGAGTTGCACCGGACTAGGGGGAGATGATGCGTAGGATAGTGACGTTGCTTTGGTCGTAGTGGCAGGGTTCTAGTGGTCAGATCGTCGGCGTCGAGACGATTTTGAGTTGTTCAGTGGGTTCCAGTTTTGTCCAACATGTTCGAATTCGATTTCGTGGATGCTTTCGAGGGTCTGGTTGTTTAGGTTGGTCAGTGGTGATGTTGTCGACTTATCGAAGGCAACGTGGTCAACTGAAGATGGTCGGAGCTCCGGTGCATGTGCACGGGGTGTTGATGATGTCTGGGTTGCCGTGTTTGGAGAAGGAGGTAATGACTCGGGTAGAAGCTCGGGTGAGTGATGGATTGACTCGAGTATTATAGAGGGTGATTCAAATGGTTTTGTACAGGTTTTAAAAGTTTAAAATTTTAATAAAGTTTTAGAAAGGAAAGAGGTAACTCGGGGAATTTGGAATTTAACTCGAAGTTGAGCTCGAGAACAACAGGATTTGGCTTAGGTTCGTGAGTTCACGTGAGTGTTTTAGGTTTAACAAGTTTCCAAATTTAAATTGAATCAAGTTTACTTAATATAATTTTGTTAAAACTACTTTTTTTGTAAATAATGAATGCTTACTGAAGTTTTAAATTTGTTAAAGGTTTAAAAATAAATTATTTCAAATTTATTAAGTTAAGAATGTTTTAATCTATATAACTTTTGGTTATAAAGTTTATAAACTTAATTTTTGTAATTAAGTGAACAATTGAGAAAATAAAATGGTTTTATAATCCTTAATCTAACTTAAAGATTTTAAGTTAATTAATGTATTGATGGTGGTCTATTTCCAAAGGATTATTAAATAAGGATTAAATGATAATTAAAAATAATAATGATAAATGGCTTATCTTTAATTTGATTAAATCTTAAGCAATTAAAGAATTATTAATTAAGGAAAGTGATTAAGGAAGAATTGATTTATAAAGGTGATTAAAAGATAATTACTTAATTAAAGATTAATTAAGGTTAATTAACTTTATAATTAAGGATAATTAATTACATGATTAAAGTTAATTAATTAAGTGATTAAAAGATAATTACTCAATGTAATTAATTTAAGGATTAATTAATAATGGTGATTAATTAAGATTTATTGAAAAATTTAAGATTAATTGATTCATCAATTAAGAATGATTAGTTAATAATTAAGGGTTAACTAATAAATTTGAAAGGAGGATTTATTTCAAATAATTTGTAATTAACTTATGATAATTAACCCGGATTAATAATTGATACATCTGATTTAAATTAATCAGTTGATTAATAAATTTACTTGTGAATGTTTGACCTTACTTGTGAATTGTTGATATTTCCTGATCTGTGATGCTGTGTGATATATTCTAATTTGTGCGTGATCTGTACTGTAGTTTATTTATCTGGGATGAATGTAATATATTATCTGTGATCTGTGAATAAAAGATAAGCGTTATAGTTTATACCGCTTATCAACTATATTTTTGTATCTTAATCTGTGATGATTGAATGATGTTGCACTACTGTGTAAAACCCCTGGACTACACCATACACACACAAATATGGATTTCACGAGGAAATTGGTTAAGTCACAGATGATTTAAATTTAATATTTTTGAAATTGAAATTTTAATTTCAATTGATTTTGGAAATGAATTTGGGTTAAATGTTAAAGCTTTCGAAAAGGAGTTTTTAGGATAAAAGTTATTTTGAATAACTTGGTAAAGTTTCGAATTTAATTTGAATTTGAATTCAAAATTTGGAATTGAATTCCATGTTTGGAAATTATGGTTAAGATGTTATAAATGTGTTTATATGAATTTAAACCATTTTAAAAGTATGGTTTTGAGAATTTGAATTTAACCCAAGGGGTTTAACTTGTATTAATGAATCAGATTTTCCGAAATGAAAACTGTTTATATCAAACGATAAAAGTTTCATATAAGAAATGAAATCCCAATTTAAGTAAAAGGAATTTCAAGTTTGAATTGAAAAATGGTTTTCCAAGTTATGAATGAATCTGTTTGAAAGCTATGGATTAAATCTTGATTCAAAGATTTAATGAGTTAATCCAATTGAAATGGAAATCGATTTGGGAATCTATGAATAAATCTTTGTGAAACTTGGTGAACTTTGTGAGATGAATCTTTTTGTAAAAGATTAAAATGGTAATGTGTTTAAACCATTTGAAGAAAAGTTTTGGGTAATAAGTTGTGACTTAACTGAAATTCCAATATCCATATGGTTTGAAATATCACGCTTATTATTCGGTTTAGCCGGGAGAGGACTTTGTGTCATATAACCCATTCCGAATAATGATACGACGTTATGGATAGCATTTGAAGACCGGTGGTGAAGACCGGATATTTTCGAAAACGAAAGGATTACCATTGATTGTCTCTACATCGGCTGATCCCCGGTATAGAGATTTTAGCACCCTTTGTGATGGGAAGTCCGGACGTGATTAGAAATTATCCGGATTTGCAAGGGCTTGTTTGGAAGTGCCTTCGGTTCTGTTCGAACCCGGAACAGACTTTTATGGTTGTATTTCTGATGCTACACTTTGAGATATAAAGCTGATTTCTTTCAAATACATTTCTGTTGGTGGCGGATAATTTATTCTCTTAGCTTAACACCCTTCTCTGAGACGTATGAGCTTAGAGGTTATGTAGTTGAAGGTTATCAGTAATATACTCCCAATTTGGTAGTGTGGCATGCTGAGCGTTGCTGTGTGTTGATGATCATTTGTTGATCATTTGTGATCAAAGCATGGCTTTGTGAAAAAGCATAGCTTTGTGGACGAGACTTCGTCGAGCCTCACAACCCGGTAATGGTCGAGACAGGAATGTTGCGGCAGGGTTTTTAGGGGTCGCGCCCCTAGGATATGTCATTTCCTTCTGGATAAAAGGTGATATCATGGTATGGAGCCCATATATTTTACCTATGTTGATGCTGCAAATTTATTATACTTTGTGGTTGTTGCTTTGTGGTTGAGGATCCTCGAATAAAGGTCGGTAACGACCGGGGGATGGCATAGCTTGTGTGTTACCTACCTAGTTACAGCTGTGCAACGTGAGGTAGCGTCGGCCTTGTGTTAGCAGAGATCCGGTTAGGTTATCGGGGATGTCCTTCCAGAGGCGTTCCATTTCGGTGTAAGGAAGTTCCTTTGCCTGACCATTTGTTGGAAATCCAAAGAAACAATACGAGCCTTGCACGGTTTTAGTTGTATAACCTGCTATGGAATGTGGTGGTAACCTACTATTGAACATAGTAGCTATAGTAGGCATACAATAATGGTTGTATGTTGGCTATGATTAATATTATAGTTTCGAAATGTTTTCTGCACTATGCACTAGTAATAATATCAAAAGAGTTTTCTTGCGTAGTAAGCATGTTTGACTATCATAAGAAGAAATCTCCTCCAGTTATGCGTTTGCATTGTGTGTGTGGCGGGAGGCCTTATGGTAGTTTCATTTTCCAAAAAGCATTGCGGATTTCAATGTTTAAAAATTCTTTTGTTGTTTGTTTTAAAGATAAACTATTTTTGTTACTCACACCAGTCCCATGACTGACTCAGAGTTTATTGTTCCCTTCCTAAACTCTGGGTGCCCACAATTTTCCACACGGGCAGTCTAGAGTTGGGTTTTTTAGATAGTCAGGTTTAGTAGATTATCTGGAGCTAGTTCAGTTTTGGAGATCACGACTGACGTTGCTTATCTTTGTGCATCGTGATGGTGGTTCGAGCTTAATATTGGAATTTTTGGATTCATTCTCTTTTGAGGATCATTTGGAGTTATCACTTCTGTTTTCCGCTGTATCATTATTTATCTCTGATATTCTTGTATCATATTGATATCATTGTTGTATATCATTCTGGATATTGTATTCATTGGAGTTGTATATGATATCATCTATTTCTTTCTTCCACTGTGTCGTTATACTTAATGGTGTTATAAGCTCCGGGGAGCTAGATTCGGCGTTTGAATCTACGGCATTTGAGTACAAGTGAAGTACGGGAGCCAATTTTCGAAGGTCGAGTCCGGGATCTTTACATCCTTCTTTGACGTTGAAATCTCGCTTCTGAGAAATAAGGAACCCTTTTCTTTTACTTTAATCTTGTCTAGAATTGCCTTTGCATTTGATGATTTTCCTCTAGAAGACTGTTTTGATCCTTCTTTTGGACAGAGTTTGATTTTCTCTTACATTTGATGATCTTCCTCTAGAAGACTGTTTTGATCCTTCGTTTGGACAAAGTTTGATTTGCTCTTGCATTTGATTGATCTTCCTCTAGAAGACCACCTCTTACTACTCTTTGGGTAGTGATTTAGGCTTTGATTGATTTCCTTTTCCCTTAATACAATCCTTGGTAGTGATTTTGGCTTGAGCCCCTTATTACCGTATAGGTAATGATTTAGGCTGGTCGATGCATTTGGTTAGCTATATTAAGTAGAACTAAAGTCTTACCCGTCCTCCCTCTAGGAGGCACTCCGATCAGGCCTTATAGGCGGAACCGAAGGCTGGTTCGGTGCTTTGGCTAGGCCATCTTAGGCAGGACCGATGCTTACTTTGTCCTCCCTTTAGGAGGCGCTTCAGACATGCCTTATAGGTGGGACTAAAGGCTAGTCGGTGCTCTAGCCATACCATCTTAAGCGAGAACAAAGGCTTACTCCATCCTTCCTCTAGGAGTCGCTCTAGCTAGGCTATGTAGGCGGGACCGATGGTTTGCAATGCTTGGCTAGGCCTTATAGATAGGACCGGAGGCTTACTCTGACCTTCCTCTAGGAGGTTCTTTGACCATGCCATCTTATTAGGATCAATGGTTTTTTCCTTTATTTTATAAATCCTCTTTATGAAGCATTCTTCTTTATTGATTACTTGTTCTATGTAGACACATTTGCCTTTTGCTAAATTTCGCTAATAAACTCTTAAAGTTTTCCTTTTCCTAAGAAATTCTCAATCATTCCTTTTAGAGCTCGACATTGGTTGGTTTCGTGTCCATTCCTTCACTGATATTGTCAACAAGCACCTCCAAGATTCCTTTCATTTCTTAGCCGCTTCTTCTTTGAAGGCCAATAGTTTAATCTCTCTTTAGTTAGGAGGTAAATATTTTCATTGGAAGTGGTACGGGAAAAAATCATTAAAGATCGGGAATTTCTAGGGCATTGTGCTCTTTGTTCCCACTTGATTTTCTTATAGCATTGGATTGGCACATTGGCATCATTTATAAGTTTCCTCTTTAAAGATTCTCGAGCCTTATTGGTGAAGGAGGATGATCAATTATTCCTTTCCACCTTTGGGAAAATTTATCAAAGTCTCTTGTTATTTCTTTCTCAAAAATAGTTAATTTGGATTGGAACTGTATAGCTTTCTTCTCATTTTTAGGAACAAACTATCTTATTTTGTGTTTTCCTTTATAAACATAGGATGATAACCATAGATAGGGGTATAACCTATATGAAATGGATTTATGCTCCACCCATCGGGATTATAAGGAATCACTTGTCTCTTTTCTTAAATAATTTGTGGTGCCAACAACCATAACATGTGTTCCTTATGAAACCAAGGATCAGAAGTGATTTGGTAAATTGGCTTAATAGCTCGAGATTCAGAAGATTTGTGTTCTGAGATAGTCATTACGTTGTCCAAAAAGGTTATGCAAGGTTTGGAAAGTCCTTTTATGAAATATGCAGGTTGGGGTAAATCCTTTATACCCTATATATGTAAGTCAAGGATAATCCAATATGAGATATGTAGCTAGTCGGAGGTTCAATCCCTCCAACTAGCATGAAAATGTTAACAAATGTATTCGTTAACCCCAAAATGTGCAAGGTAGATAAGGTTTGGTTAGAGATAGACTTGGATAGCCTTATATCAACTCACAAGAAGTATGAATATTCAATAGAGAAGTCAAGTACATGACAATAGCAACAAGGCACAAGAGTCATATGCAAGTTATAGGTCATATCATAATCAAGAACCTTTATTCACTTGCAGTATGCTATGCAAAGTTGATTGTACAATTCCTTATTTACAAAAAAGTCACAAATTTACAATAGGCTCTTACAATCCCAAATTTGATTTAGGGTTTACAAATTTGAAAATTTAAGAAAAGTAATCAGAAGAATTTGCCCCTTCCAAATAGTAATTGGGTCTGTATTTATAGGGGCAGAGGCAGGCAGACCTGCTGTATGTGATGATTGTTAACAAATTTATTTGTTAACTCCAAAATGTGCAAGGTAGATAAGGCTTGGTTAGAGATAGACTTGGATAGCCTTATGTCAACTCGCAAGAAGTATGAATGTTCAATAGAGAAGTCATGTACATGTCAATAGCAATAGGGCACAAGAGTCATATGTAAAATATCATAGTTAAGAATCTTTATCCACTTGCAGTATGCTATGCAAAGTTAATTGTATAAGTCCTTATTTACAAAAAGTCACAAATTTACAATAGGCTCTTACAATCACAAATTTTATTTAAGGTTTACAAATTTGAAAATTTAAGAAAAGTAATCAGACGAATTCACCCCTTCCAAATAGCCGTTGGGTCTGTATTTATAGGGGCAGAGGTAGGCGGATCTGCTGCTACATGTCATTCAACACCCTTGATTATCGACATCCTTCATCGCATTGCCGATATGCAATAACCTTCTGTATACCGTTGATATGTGGCAACCCTCTTTACATTGATGAAATGTGGCATCCTACCTTATTGATGATTTATGACATCCTTGTCATATTGATGGTTTACGACATCCTTATTCACATTGTTGACTTTTGGCATCCTCCATAACCATTGCCAATATTAGACGTCCATCTTCTACCTCTCTCTTTATATTGATGTCATTCGACATCCTTGATGGCACTGATGACATGCGACATCCTTGTAACTATATGTATTCGATATCCCTTATATTCCTTGAAGCCCAACATCCTTTGTTGTTTGTAAATGCTCAAACTCACTTGCTTCTTGTAGACGCTTTACAACTGTTATAGTTGTAAAGGCTCGATTTTTATAGAGTCCCAATATACCTCCTTTATGACTATACGTTCGATATCTCTTAGTGATGCGGTATATCCTTTGTATCACAGTCTCTCGGCATCTATTGATGTTTGATATTACTCTGAACTTGTTATATGTTCGACACCTTTTAGGCACGATATCTCTTCCTTTATATGTTCGACAGCCTCTAAGGTTGTTAATGTTTGACATCTCTATAGGTTTGGAACCTCGGTGTGATATTTTTCCCATTGTTGAGGTTCAACAACCTCCTTGCTATGTTTTTATATGACATCTTCTAGGTTGTCCAATTTCTTGGAATTCGACACCCTTATAATCTCATTGTCATCTCTTAGGTACACAACACCTTTTATTGAAGTTCGACATCTTTTTGAAGTCGTCTGAAGCTCGATAACCCTTACTAAATGTTTGATTGCTTCCCTTCTATACATTCGGCATCTTGAATCACGATATATGCCTTTATATATTTGACATCTTTGTTTGTAGTAACAATGATTATGATAGATCATGGGTATGTTTACTTTACGATTATCTAAGAGATAATCTAGGGCATTGCAGAAAACATGTCCTATGTTGTTGTAATTATTTATATTAATAATATTTGTATGCATGGATTGTTTTACCCATTTGACATTATTCACTGGTACATGGTTTGACTTGACTTCCTATATGGGCGATACTACTTATACATTTTTTGTGATGTATTTTTGTGTTAAGTTCCCTTACTCACTTCATGTTACCTTTGTTATATCTTACTATTATTGAGATACATTGACACCTACATTCTAAACATAGTCTGACCTGTATGTCATTTATATAATACCCGAGTCAGTTTGAGACATTTTAGGTTCAGGGACAAGTTGACCAGTTTGTGGATGTTGGGCATAGATGGAGGATAGAGTTTTGTATATAGTTTGTATATTTGTGTCAATACGCCTTTGTTTGTTGATGAGATGTATATTTTGGACATGTTATTTGTATATTTGATGATGGTGGGCATTTGACTATTTTGTAGACCCACTTGGATTCATGTATATATTATATTATATGTTATCGTTGCTTTGACGACTCTGTGATCTCCGTGGCTTATTTTATATTATGTATTGTTATATCTGGAGGCACATGTGTTTATTGCTTTGTGTCGATACTATGTATATATAGGTGAGTTGTTATGATTTTTGAGAAACATACCGGTGTTAGTCCAAAGGAATATCCACGTGTGTACCACATACAGTCTCTTTCTCTGTATTATCTAACAGTATTATCTAGTAATACTCTTGGATAGTATGGGTATAGAGGTGGGGTGTTACAATTGGTATCAGAGCTGGTTTAGGACAACACATAGTGCAAAAGACACGAGTCCTTGCCTTAGATGAGACTTAAAGTCTCTGTCCCTGTGGGTGTGTGGTAGATTATTATTTTTACCTAAGTGATAGTAGAAATATACAATGATTACTGGGGTAATCATTTGGAGATGTATTTGTATTTTTCTTATTATAAAATATATTTCTTTTATCTTTCTCTAATGGTAAGTCTCTGTATGAGACACATAGTAGCTGATAAAGGTTGTGAAGGTAGAAGCGATTAGTCTGGCTAGTAGTGTCGGTATAATTAACATATGTTAGGCCTTTGTATGGCTTTAAATGTGAATGAAGTTACAGTTAAGAAGCTGGAAAAGACACTAATTCAAATTTTGTTACATCGCAAATCCAAATTTTGATGAGGCTGAATGAGTAAAAGATCCAGTAGTGATCAGAGTTGCATAGTCGAAACTGATTGATAGTTTCCCACTCGAGGGATTTGTTCTTATTAAATGTATGTATGCTATAGAGTGCTTGTTTGATATTATGGATGAATGATGTGCAATGTTTGTATTGTTGTTAGTGGTAGTTGAATTGAATGTATATACGAGTATTGAAAATAAGTATTTTTATTCAGACAAGCATATAATTTAGATATCACTTAATAAAGTGATTGAAAATCATATTTTCGAGTGACATTTGAGATTTGTTTTTAAAAATAAAAGTAATAATCTGAGATAAGTTGAATATTAATTTAAAAGAAATTGAAAATTTGGATGATAAATATTAGTAATGATTTTCGAAAAAAAGATTTTGTTTGAAGATATAACAATATTTTTGTAAAGCAAGTATATTTTGGGAGTGGAACATTTTCTATTAAAAGTGCTTATTTTTACATGATAATAGAAATGTTTAGTTTTTACAAACGATTGTTTTCCATTTGGAAACATTTAAAAACATTTAAAGAATTTTTTTTGAAGCTGGTTTCGTGTTAATATGTCCATTTAGTGCTTTAAAAATTCTGATCGATGCGCTTGATCAACATTATTGATAGGGATTCCTAAACACTAAGATGGGACTTATGGACACAAAGTTTTGAAAAGTGATATAATATTTTGGAAAAAAAGTGAGAATATTTTCAAAGAATATTGTGAAATGAAAGTAATGTTTTTGAAAAGGAGAATCTATTATTTTAGAAAGTAACTCATGTTTTGAAGTTAAATTAAATACCATTTTGGGAGAAAGTACATATTTAAGGAAGAAAGGAATTTAGTTTGTTATAAATTTTAAAGTGGTTTGGAATTAATGGAGTTTAAGTTTGAATTATTTTGAAACTTATAATAATATGATTTATATCTAGTTTGAATTTAAAATTTGTTGAAGATAAAATTTATGAGATAATATTTTTTGAAGTTGAAAAGCTTTTATGGAACAAAGTTGATTTATTTTTTGAAATAGTTTAGATTTGGAAGATTTTATTGGGTTTGAGAATGTATTATTATACAATGAAGTGATTAGTGATGTAAAGAAGTGATTCCATAAAGAAAAACAAAGTCTACATTTCATGAACTTGATTTATAAATATATGGAACTTTTAAATATCCCTTTAAAAATATACAAAGATTGTAAAATATGTATATTAATTAGTAATGAAAAGTAAATATGTTTGGAATCGTTTTGAAAAAAAATGAATCCACTGAAAAAGAAAAAAGGATTAATATTATGTGATAAATGCAAAATTTTGAGGTTGGCTATGGTTTAAATAAGAATTAAAGTGGATGTATTTTTTGAAGAGAAGTAATATATTTCGAGCTATTTAAAAAACCTTTTGTTTGAAATAATATTTCGAAGGAAGTTATAGTCATTATTTTGAAGAGATTACAATGTTATGAAAAATATTTTGAAATGAATAGAATGTTTTAGAGAATGGAAAATTATTGTTTTGAAAGAAGTATATATTTTGAGGAAAAGTATAAACAAGAATATTATTGTTTTGCGAAAACTATGTTGTGAATAAACAAGAATCTTGGAAAATATCTACAAAGGAAAGTAAATAATATTTTTGTAGTAATTATCGTAAAACTAAAAGAAGTAATTTTTAAATGAAAATGTATTTCGTGAATATTTGGAATAGAGTTTGATTTTGAAGGTTTTATAGTAAGGTGAAATTTAGAAAAAATATATATACACTATTTTGAAAAGGTTCGATGGAAGATTTGCAAAAATTGATTTCAAATTATTGGAAAATTCTTGAAATGGGAAAGGTATATATATTAAGAAGCGATATAAATTATTATTTGAAGAGATTTGTAAATGTAATGATAGTTTGATAAATTGTTTTAGAATCATGGAAGGGCATTTTGTAAGCCTATTTGAAAAAAGAAAGAGATTACAGTCCTTACTAATTTGGTCATAACTTGTCTAGTTTAGATCCAATTTTGTCGATTCTTCTTTCATCAGTAAGACATTTGTATAAGTGGTGATTTTTTTGTTTATCACTTTCCAAAATTTTGAAGTCTGTTATGATTTAAACATGACTTAGTAAGGGAAGAGCTCGCTGTCTCAAAAATGCAAACGCTATATAACAACGCTGTATTCAAATGATCATAACTTTTTAATAGTTCATTCAATTTCGATGATTTTGCCCATTTCAAAAATTTCAAATCTAAGAAAAAGCTTTTATTATAAGTGTATTGAAAAAATTTGATGTTTTCATGTCTGAAAACATGAATTAAGAAGGTGGACCTGCTCTTGTAACATCATTTTAGTTTTGTCCCTCCTTATGAAAAACACTATAACTCTTATTGTAGTTGACATTTTTTTAATCCGGAAATTGTTTTGGAAAGCTAAAGCATTATGTAAAAATTCGCTCTTTGATATCATTGTCTGACTTTGTGTTTTTAACTATAGAAAGTTTGTCGAATAGAGGCATAATTAAAATGCATGTTGCATATGCATTGGAGTTATATATTCTTATCATATTTCTTTTCTATACGCAACTAAGGTTTATATTGAGATAATAATGGTTGTTCAAGAGGCAAATTTGGATTAACGACGATGTTAGCATGCTTTTGCTTGCTTATGCACGCTTAATAGCTAAGTAAGTTGCTTAAAATACTAAATAAAGGTGTGTTTTTACCGTATATCGTTATATTATGTATTATTATCTTGTTTCCTAATTTTTCGGGACACCCATTGATTGGGATGTATATGATTTGTGATATATCGTGTTTTGATTTTTCGGAACACTCTCTGTACAAAAAGGAACCTCTCCTCAGCCATTTCATTTCGGGAGACTGCCAAAATTTCCAAAAAATTCCGACACTTAGAAAAATCACCATAAAATATACCATATGGGAAAAATAGAAAGTCACCGATTGAATTTATTTGATACGATAAGGTGGGTTAGAGTGTGGAGCCTCATAGACGATTGCGTAACTTTTAGAATTTTATGGATACGAAGAAAGTCGAGGTTTGAGTTGTATTAGACGTTTCCTTATAAGAAATTGCGAGGACATAATTTTCTTAAGGGGGGAAGTCTATAGCAACCCCGTTTTCTATACCGTATAAATAAATAAATTTAATTAACATAAAATTGGTTGAATTCGGTATTTGATAATTAGTATTTTAGAAATAAATTTTTAGTTAACTAAATTCTATTTAATCAGAAAAATTCAGTTTTTGAAAAAATTTCTTATTTATTTGAAGCCTATTTAATGAAGATTTTGTTTTAATAAATTGAATTAAATTAATAAATTCATTTCAAGTAGTATATTAAAATTGAATAAATTGCTTAATTGGATATAAAATATTTATAAAGTGTGAACAATTATTTGTGATTAGAATAGCGAAAAATTAATAAGAGGACTTCGAATTGCATTAAATTGGGCGATTATTGAAATATATTCAGTATAATGAAGTGTAAATTAATTTAAATCAAAGGGGGAATTAATTTAAAGGACAAAAATTTGTATATTTTTAGCCTCAAGGACACGACCTCAATATTTTAACCACAAGGACAAACATTCTCCTAAAAATTATTCATAAGGACAAACATTCTTTCAAAATTATTCATAAGGACAAACATTTTTTCAAAGCTGCTACCGAACTAAAAACTGATACCTAAAAACTGCTACCGATAACTACAAACTGATACCTAAAAGCTGTAAAAACTGATACCTAAAGAAAGTTGTCCTTCAGGCTGGAATATTGAAGGTCTGTCCTTGAGGCTAAAACGCTGAGAAATTTTGTCCTTGACAATAATTTCTGGTAAATAAAATTGAAATTTATTTACAAATAAATTAAAAAGGATTTGCGAAAAGAAAACAAATAAAATGGGGAATTAAAACTAGATTGAATTTAAGCTGAATTAAATCTAAACTGGGCCTGAAGCTATTTCAAAACAAGCTCAATACCTAGAACCTTCATCCCCCATTTCTAAACTAAGCTGCATCCTATTTGTTCAACCTAACCCTAGCCCCCTAATTAAAAATCAAGACTTAATTTAAAAAACTAGAAAGAAATTCGTGCACGAACTGGAGATGGTCACCAAATCGTCGAGCTAGGGGAGTCGCGGCCTGGAAGATGACATTCGTGGACATGCGAACTTGGAGGTGACTCGCTTGGAGTTGCGAGTTTTGCTAGTGCATGTTGGAGGCTTGCGCATGCTGAAGGAAGGGAGGTGCGATGTCGACTGGGTTGCTAGCGTTGGTGAATACTGGTAGGTAAGCATGTTGTCGTCTATGATGAAGCGGAGGAGATTGATGCAATGTATAAGATGCTGGCTGTTGTTAAGGGAAGTAACGACTTGGACTGCAGGCAACTTCGTCATTGATGATGAGATAGAGAGTTGGTTGTTGACTATGGAGGGATGTGATGCAGTTGATTGCGTAGATGCAGGCTTGTTGTTGAATTAAAGGCAAGAGTTGTTGTATAATTCATTCTTCCTGCATCATGAGGTGAGTAAATTCATTTTACTCACAACTACCGTTTAGTTTTTATATGTATTGGTGTTTATTGATATTGATTGAATTGTGATACAATATTGGATGGAAGATTAGGTTTATTTGCTTTGCCCGTGCGAGTTATTTTGAATAACTCACCATCATGATTTAGATTATATTTTCTATGAATTCGACGTGTTATTTGTTAATATGAAATCGAGTTGCATATTTTGATCGATTATTGTGATGAGATCACATATTCTTGATCGACTGTTGTTGTGATGATATCACATTGGTAATTTATCGGAAGGGAATTAACTGATTAAAATGGAAGGCTTTGAGAAATAGAATATTTTTGATGTAAATTTTGATTCTAGAATGATACTTCTTTAATTAATATTGTAATTGTTATTACTAATAAAAATTATAAAAGCGGAGTAATATTTTTTAAAATTGCATGAATATTAATTATTTGGAAAAATAATGACTTTGGTATTTTATAAAATATGAGAATTTTGAATATTTATTTTTTTATTCATTTATCACTGACTACAAAAATATTTAAATGATTTTTCTAAAATGGTATTCTAAACCTATATATTTAAAGTGATAAGTTAATTTTATTTGGATTTAATAAATTAAAAGTTTATAAAATAATATTTTGAAGCAATATTAAGTTAAATGAAGTTTACTTATTGAATATAAATTTTTCATTTAGTTTTTTTATTTTATGGCTTTGGGAGATTATTTTTAATTGAAAATCTTTATTGGAAAAGTAGAATTAATTATTTACGTCTTTAAATGGAAATCTTAAAATATTAAACCCATTTATTAAAATTATTACTTTCAAATATTAGAGAAGGACTTTAAAATATATTAATTATTTTAAGAGTTTTATGAAATTTGAGATTGAATTGTAATTTATGAGTTTCCTTGTAAATAAATGAGAGGTTTGTAAATATTTATTTTTGAAACTGAAAACAGATTTAGGAATAATGAGAATATTAAAATAAGGCTTTCAACCCCTTGAAAAGTGATATTTTAAATTGTTTTGAAGACTTGGGAAAATGTATTTTAAACCCCTTCCGAATCAATAAATAATAAGATTGGGCATTTTGATTGCTGTATATTTCTGTGTAACAAGGAATCAGAATAAATAGATTTATAGTACCGTCTGGTATGGGACTTCCAAAAATATTTCTGTGGTCATTCTTTGGACTTGTTACATAGAATAACTGGCAAGTGTAGTTTATGAACATTGAATAAATGTTTGATTAACGCTGGGTGGTATGGGACGCCCGAGTTGATACTTCTTCAATTACTTATTGTAAGTAGATATTAGGGTCATGTCTATGGGTTTATGGTGATGAAAGCTGAAAGTGAGCAGGCTGAGAGCTAAGTGTCTATCTTGTGTTTATGCTCCCATTATACGGCGGTGAGTAAACCAGACTGGCTAGTATCCATCCCAGCATCTTGACTGCGGGGTCGCTCCTCGAATCTGTGACACCTTTTTGTTATATATGGTTGAGGGCTACTGCCCCTATGTCACTTAGGCTATCAGTCGATTACCGTTAAGGCACTTGCAGGGTCATGACTATTGCATATTATTGTCTTGCACTAGATAGATATTGGGCCACGATGTTCGTCAAGGAATATTGTCTTGCACTTCATCAGTTACCGTTTGAGTAACGCTGGGTGGTATGGGACGCCCGAGCTGATACTTCTTCGATTACTCACTGTAAGTTGATATCGCCCGATAGGGTCATGTCTATAGGTTTATGGTGATGAAAGCTGAAAGTGAGCAGGCTGAGAGCTAAGTGTCTATCTTGTGTGTATGCTCCCATTATACGGCGGTGAGTAAACCAGACTGGCTAGTATCCATCCCATCATCCTGACTGCAGGGTCGCTCCTCGAATCCGTGACACCCTTTTGTTATATATGGTTGAGAGCTACTGCCCCTATGTCACTTAGGCCATCAGTCGGTTACCGTTAGGGCACTTGCATGGTCATGACCATTGCATATTATTGTCTTGCACTAGATGGATATTGGGTCACGATGTTCGTCAAGGTAACTGATGACTATAGGAGTAGAGCTAAGAGCGTGCGAGGACGGCTTCTGGAGTAGGCTGAGAGTTGTTAGTCTCCCATTTGGTTATTGTTGATATAGACAGTATTTATTCACCTTTATGAGATCATTATAGATGTGGCTGAGAGCCATCTATGTCATTTATCGAGACTGATGCTGATATAGCTGTATATGGTGTCAAGAACCCATTTAGACTGAGAGTCCAAGGTGATATCTACGACACTGAGAGTTAAGTAGATCATTATAGTCTGAGAGACCACGTGATTATTTCTTTGGCTAAGAGCCAAGACGATTACTTTAAGGCTAATGTCTAGATGATTCTTATAGGATCGTCAATCTCCTTGATTATTCTATGGACGAAGAAGTCCGTGTAGTTGAGTAACCCTGTGCACATTGTTTATGTTGCTATCAAGGATAGTTAAAGATGCTGAGAGCATCCAGTTAGACCCTTTCCTATCTTTTATGTTTATCCGAGAGATGACCTTAGCTACCGAGGGTATGTTATATTGTATTTCTTACATGTATGTTTTGTATGTGATGATTGTTAACAAATTTATTTGTTAACTCCAAAATGTGCAAGGTAGATAAGGCTTGGTTAGAGATAGACTTGGATAGCCTTATGTCAACTCGCAAGAAGTATGAATGTTTAATAGAGAAGTCATGTACATGTCAATAGCAATAGGGCACAAGAGTCATATGTAAAATATCATAGTTAAGAATCTTTATCCACTTGCAGTATGCTATGCAAAGTTAATTGTATAAGTCCTTATTTACAAAAAGTCACAAATTTACAATAGACTCTTACAATCACAAATTTTATTTAAGGTTTACAAATTTGAAAATTTAAGAAAAGTAATCAGACGAATTCACCCCTTCCAAATAGCCGTTGGGTCTGTATTTATAGGGGCAGAGGTAGGCGGATCTGCTGCTACATGTCATTCAACACCCTTGATTATCGACATCCTTCATCGCATTGCCGATATGCAATAACCTTCTGTATACCGTTGATATGTGGCAACCCTCTTTACATTGATGAAATGTGGCATCCTACCATATTGATGATTTATGACATCCTTGTCATATTGATGGTTTACGACATCCTTATTCACATTGTTGACTTTTGGCATCCTCCATAACGATTACCAATATTAGACGTCCTTGACAGCTGTTGATATTCGACACCTTTCATGGTTCTTAATGGAATTCTACCTCTCTCTTTATATTGATGTCATTCGACATCCTTGATGGCACTGATGACATGCGACATCCTTGTAACTATATGTATTCGATATCCCTTATATTGTTTAGAGCCCACATCCTCCGTTGCTTGTAAATGCTCAAAATCACTTGCTTCTTGTAGACGCTGTACAATTGTTATAGTTGTAAAGGTTCGATATCTATAGAGTCCCGATATACCTCCTTTGTGACTATACGTTCAATATCTCTTAGTGATGTGGTATATCCTTTGTATCATAGTCTCTCAGCATCTGTTGATGTTTGATATTATTCTGGACTTGTTATATATTCGACACCTTTTTGGCATGATATCTCTTCCTTTTTATACATTCGACAACCTCTAAGGTTGTTGGTGTTCGACATCTCTATAGGTTTGGAACCTTGGTGTGATATTTTTCCCACTGTTGAGGTTCGACAACCTCCTTGCCATGTTTATGTATGACATCTTCTAGGTTGGCCAATTGCTTGGAATTCGACACCCTTACAATCTCATCATCCTCTCTTAGGTACACAACACCTTTTATAGAAGTTTGACATCTTTTTGAAGTCGCCTGAAGCTCGACGCCCCTTGTTGAATGTTTGATTTCTTCCCATCTATACATTCAACATCTTGAATCACTATATATGCCCTTACATATTCGACATTTTTATTTGTAGTAACAATGATTATGATAAATCCTTGGTATGTCTACTTTATGATTATTTGAGAGATAATCTAGGGCATTGCTTAGAGCATGTCCTATGTTGTTGTAATTTATTATATTAATGATATTTGTATGTATGGATCGTTTTAACCATTTGACATTATTCACTGGTACTTGGTTTGACTTGACTTCCTATATGGGCGATACTACCTATACATGTTTTGTGATGTATTTTTGTGTTAGTTCCCTTACATCACTTCATGTTACCTTTGTTATATCTTACTATTATTGAGATACATTGACACCTACATTCTAGACATAGTCTGACTTGTATGTTATTTATATAATACTCGGGTCAGTCCGAGACATTTCAGGTTCAGGGACAAGTTGACCAGTTTGTGGATGTTGGGCACAGATGGAGGATAAAGTATTTGTATATAGTTTGTATATTTGTATCAATATACCTTTGTTTATTGATGAGATGTATAGTTTGGACATGTTATGTGTATATTTAATGATAATGGGCATTTGACTATTTTGTAGATCCACTTGGATTCATGTATATCTTATATTTATGTTATCGCTACATTGATGACTCTATGATCTATGTGATTTATTTTATGTTATGTATTGTTATATCCTGAAGGCACATGTATTTATGGCTTTGTGTCGATACCGTGTATGTATATGTGAGTTGTTATGATTTTTGAGAAACATACTGGTACTAGCCCAAGGGAATATCCACGTGTGTACCCCATACAACCTCTTTCTCCATATTATTTGACAGTATTATCTAGCAATATTCTTGGATAGTATGGGTATAGAGGTAGGGTGTTACATTTGGTATCATAGAAGGTTTAGAACAACATATAGTATAAGAGACATGAGTCCTAGCCTTGATGAGACTTAGAGTCTCTGTCCCTATGGGTGTGTGGTAGATTATTATTTGTACCAAAGTGATAGTAGAAATATATGATGATTACTGGGGTAATCATTTGGGGATGATTTGTATTTTTCTTATTATATAATATATTTCTTCTATTTTTTTCTAAAGGTAATTCTCTGTATAAGACATATAGTAGCTGATGAAGGTTGTGAAGGTAGAAGTGGTTAGTTCGACTAGTAGTGTCGGTATAAATGTTGAATGTTAGGCCTCTGTGTGGCTTTAAATGTGAATTCGGTTAGGGAAGCTGTAAAGGGTCCAATTCAAATTTTGTCACATCATCGTTTGCTATTGTGATTACAGGACAGGAAAAAACACGATTCATGCCGCATCAGCTGTTGTGAATGAAGTAATTCGGTTAGAGGGGTTTTCCGCTTGATTCTCATTCAGGTCTGGGGTTAGGTTTCTTGTCCCGTCGTCTTTGTTTGCCTTCTAGAAGCTGCCTAGGTAACCTTGCTTGATATGCCTTTTTATTTCATTCTTTATATGTCGGCAGTTGTAGGTATGATGGCTATAAGCTTGGTGAAAGCGGTAGTATGCCTTACCTTGGTTTTGTTCTAGTTTCTTCCCCTTGTTTGGCACGTTGTACGCAAGCTCAGCCCTAGTCATCTCATATATCTGTCCAAGAGTGTGAGTGAGGGGATTTTTTACAGTGATGTTTAATTTCTTTTGTTGCTTCGCAGGTGGGCGATATCCTTCCACCCCCTTTTCTTGTCATAGGTAGGGGCGGAAGTTCTCTGAGGTTGCACCATAGATTCGTCTTTCTCCATTCTAATATAGCCAGCTGCTCTTTTATAAAAAGCGTTCATGCTATGGCATGACTTTCTGCTGTTTTTATCATACATAGCAGTTCCTTTTCTAATCCCGCCCTGCACCGCCATTAGTAATGCCTCATCACTAGTCACTCTGATTTGATGTGCCTTGGCTTTGAATTGTTTAATGAAATTACACAGGCTTTCATTTTCACCTTGCTTTACACACGACATAGTATGGACATCCGATGAAGCCTCTCTCCTCGAAATGAATTGCCTTAGTAAATCGGCAGATAGGTGTCCCCAAGATCGGACCTTCCCTGGTCCGTACCTTCTGAGCTATTGGGAAGATGCACTGGCTAAGTACATGGGGGAAAACTTCCATCGGCACATCCTTCCAACCTTCAGGATGTCTATGTAATACTCAAAAGTACAGTGGTAGTCGTCGGGGTTGGTAGTTCTATCGAACTTATCAATTGAAGGGCTTTAAAGATATCAGGGAAATCTGCTTCAATGAGAATCTCAATGAACGGGGAAGAAACCCCTTCCCTATTTTTTCTCTAGTGCTTTGTTGGCATATTCTTGCTATCTGCTCTACTCGTGCCTTTAGTTGATAGATTTCGCTCTCTCTCATGTCGATCTGGGATGAATTACCCTTAGAAGCGGTGTCTTCATCATTCAAAGGCGGATAGGATTTGTTTTTCCACCGGTAGAGGGTTAATATTGGCCGGCATATTTTGATCCGAGGACTGGCATGGATCTTGCTTTTCAGGTTGGTATCAAATTTTGGACCAGCGTCATCATTCCCATCTTTGGGAGTGCCGTTTCGTCCCCTTACTGAATAGCCAATGTAGTTGGTGAATGATGGCGGTGAGCTTTGGAGTGTGGTGATGAGGATGGTCCGTCAGTAACATGTTGGGCCATTGTTTTCTCCAATCCCTCTATGCGTTGGTTCATTTGGTTTGTAAAGGATTGGAAAGCAGCCAGGAGGGGGTTTACGGGGACTTCAGTCGAAGCACCCGCTTCACTTTGGGTTTTTGAAGTTACGGGTGACATGTTGGCAGTCTACGCAGCTAAGTGTAAATGTTCCTGAATAGGAGGGACAGGTGAATCGGTGGGATTCATGGTACGTGCAATAAATACGGGTAAATTCTTGTTAGATGCAGGAAATGAATGAAGGTTCAGGCCATCCTTCTAATGCCAACATGTTACTGAGAATTTTAATCTCACAACACCCAAAATGAACATGAAGTGTTTAGTACTAATTACTTCATTGGTTAAGTATCAAAAATTTAAGGGAATACTAAATTTGCCTTTAGGTAGTAATTATGCCGTTGGAAACTTACATAATTAAGTAGTTGCACTTTAATTATTTGTTAAAATGTCAAATCAAACTAATACTTAAATTCAGGTAAAGACCGAATAAAATCTAACGCTGAAATCTAGGTGAAAATAAACTAAAATGCAAAAAAGTAAAGGACGCATAGAATTTTATGTGGTTTAGATATTAAGGAATCCTACATCCATGGGGAAATGTCCCTTTTTTCTTTATATTCTTTGGTACAGATTTTAATGGCAGAGAGTACAATGCTTTTTCTCATTCAACCTTAAAAAATTACAAATCGGGAAATAGTTCCCTTTCTTGCTATAGTGCCTTTTCTATTTATAGTGTACTGTGTAGAGATGCTTGTGGATCACCACCATCTTTCTTCCATCATTTTGTTTCTTCCTTTGGAACATGTCATATGTCATCCATCCGCATTGTCAATGTAACGACCTAGAATTTTGGTGATTTGAATTTGGAATATTTAATTGGTTTTGAATATTTAAAAGTAAATTTTATAGATTTAATAACTGAAATTTCAAATATAACGATTTATTGGATAATTTAATTGTGGAATTGAATAATTGAAATTTGGTTAAGTAGTGGAATCTTAAGTTTAAGCTAGATTAAAAAATGATTTGTAGGCTTATTAAATTTATATTGATAAGAATGAAGATAATAAAAAAAAGTAATTGAATTTAAAAGTGATTTACTCGATTTTTAAATTAATTCTTTTTAATTAACGAGTAAAAAATAGCCTTCCAGGGCACAGTCTCGGATTTCGATGAAACTAGTTCCATTGGATCTGTAATAGTGTATTATTATCGGATTTTAAATTTCGTAGAGTTTGGAGTTATCGTTTGGTCATATGGGATAGAAACGCATTGAAATTAATATTGAAAATTTAATATTTTAATTGGGTTCAAAAAGCTATCTTCTCCATACGATTGAATTTGGTCTCGAGACTTGTTCCATTGCATTAGGAATAGGGGTATAACATTATGAATACCTGGCGGCACGCCTCGATTGGAGTCCGTAATTTACGGTCGGATATTTGGAAATTTAAATAGTATATTTTATTCGATTTGGCCCTAAATTCCTTTTCAGCCGCTTTTCTATCTCCTCCAGACACCCTACCCACCTGTAGAAAGCCACCCTATCAACGTTCCTCACTCTATTATTTAAATTACAGATAAAAACAACAGAGCAGAGTATAGAAAAAATTGAAACTTAAAAAAAAATCTCACCAAAATCGAGACGAAAAATCACAAGACAAATTTTAAAATTCATGTTTGATGGAGGGCTATATGCAGTAGAGGTTTTGTGATGTTCGAGCGTGTCTTGGAGCATACGGCAATGAGTGATGTGAGTAGTGTTGGCTAGCATTTCGATATGCTCGTGTTTGGAGTAGTATTTCGTGAAATGGAGGATGGAATCGAAGTCGTGATGGTATGGGGAGTCGGCGGCCAATTTTGGTGGGTCGCGATCAAGCATGGAGACGCGCGACATTTTGGGTTCACGTATAGTAGCTCGAGTCGCTTTTTGATCGAAGCATGACAACGCGAAGTGGATGGATAGAGAGGGACGAACGGGGCGAGTGGGATTCGATGGCGGTGGTGGGTTGGCTATAGACGATCGTTTTGGATGTGTCGTGTGCACAAAATTTGACCGTCCATGTTATTGAAGCTTTAGGCGAAAAAAAGAAAGGGGGAAGAAGAAGAGATGGCATGTCGGGTATGCTAATGGGCTGGGCCGTTCTTTTAGGTAATTGAATTAAAATTGTAATTTGATTATGATAATTATATACTGAAATTTTTTTTTGGTAAAACTTATATATACGATATCTTCTTCATACAGAATCAGATTTGGACAAAACGAGCTGCATTGGGTTCGTATCTATGAATGCTACACACATGAATTAGATTGGAGTCGATTTAGAGCTTGCAGAATTTTCAGTTAAATTCGAACGCGTTTGAATTTAGTAGGAATCAAAACGCGAAAGCGACAACAGAAAATAAAAGATGAGTGTTTTATAACGCTCACGAAGTACTAGAATATTTTTATGTTAGTTAAATTTAAAATTATGAAGTGATTTAAATTTGTTGATTGTTGTTTGATAATTTTAATTAACATTTAAATGGACATCTGAATTAACTGATTGAAATTTAAATTGACGGTTAAATTGAATGGGAATTAAACTGCTAGTAAAATTCCCGATTATTGATAATTGGTAAATTGATGCGATTTATTGACTGTTTGGATGATTGATGTGACAAATGCTAATTGGTTGAGATTTTGGATGATTATTTATTTTTATATATCTTGTTATCATCCTATATTTATTTACAGTATATAAAACTATAATTGAATTATTTCGAATAAATTAAGAAATGGGTTGAAATGACATATACCTATGACATTCATTTTGGATTGAAATGATATATATCCATCCGTGAAATTAAAATTAAAATAATCGATTCACTTGGCCATAGAATAGAAAATTATATATAGACACCAGGTTGGTTAAATTAATGATTTTAAAATTTTTGATTTGGGATTATTTAAATGAGTTTGATTTAATGAAGTAAAAATCGAATTTATGGAAATCGAATTATTTTCGAAATTGTGCTCAAAATGTTGGAATCAGAATTTGTTAAATGAAATTGTTTAAAAATGAAATTTGAGAATTTGAAGTTAAAATCGAAATATGATTTGAATTCCAGAAATCGATTAGTTTTAAAAAGATTTGAACTTTCATTCGAACTTTTAATTATTGCTATGTAAAAGTAATATAATTGGATATATAGATTTGGACTCGAGAATGGAATTTATTTTAAGATTGGAATCTAAATTCGAAGATTGAATTTTAATTTGCATTCGGTAATTTAAATCGATATTCTGCATTTGAATTCGAATTTTTATAAATTGAAAGGGTTAAAACTGAGAATTGAATTGAAATTAATTAAATTGGGATAGAGTTGAAATTAGTTGGAATTGAAATTGATTTGAATTAAAATTGGGATCGAAGTTAATTCGAATTGAAATCGGAATTGAATTGATGTAAATGGAAATTCAAAGTGATTTGAATTGGAAAATTTGGAATTGAATCAGTTTGACTTTGAAACTATTTTCAAATAAATTATTTTACTATAAACTATTTAAAATCTATCCTTTTATATATTCAAATTAATTTGATTTTCCAAGCTATTTACTATATAAACCATTTCAATACTCAAACTATTCTTTGCTAAACTATTTTTAATTATTTAAACTATTTTAAAACTATTCAACTATTTTTTAGAATTTCAAACTGGTTAGAGTGGGAATGTTTATATTTAAATCATGGGTTCAAATGCGCATTGGGTTAAAATGAAGTTGCAACCTATCGAAATTCGAAACGATTTTGAAAGTGAAATCGAGATATTGAAGTGAAATGATATTTTCAAGTAAGAATGACGTATCGAACTGAATATGATTTTTGAAGTAGATATGAAGATTTCGAAATGAATTTGATTTTGAAGTGAATATGATATTTTGATATCAAGTACGAATTGTTTTCGAAATATAAAAGTACCAACCAGTGTGTAAAATGATGTTTGGATGTTAAAGAGAGTGGGGCCTCTTATTGGCATACTATCTGTCAATATTAGAACCACTTTAGCGACTGTGTACGCGGAGGAGACTCTAGAATGAAGTGGTTGGATTTGACGATGATTGCTGGATTTGAAGAAAGAGAACAATGATGGATAGACACCGGCACTTGTGCCAATATGAAATGACTAAAACAGGACGGCTTGACAGGGCCAAGTGGGCTAATAACCCCTAGTGGACATCCGTTCTTCAATTTTCTTGGACTCGGTCCATATTATTACTCTTGTTATTGTTTCGATTGGTGCAGCTTGATTTGGGATAGCCTCCCTTTAACTCGATATGGGATGGATGGACGCGGTGGGCGGTCATGGCTATGATGTGTTACCACCAGCCCTACGACCTGAAATGGTAGTGTCCTACCTTGGGCATTGCCTCACGTGCCTTGTTTTACTTTTATCCCTATAAGAGACCACTACGATTTTGATTTAGTGTTGTCGTATCACAGCACATCCCTATCCACCGACAGTTTACTGGTGTTTTATATGCAAACTGTACGACAATGCTTAAAAACGCGTTAAGGGGGATCAATGTAAAGCCTTAACGCTAAGAAAAATATTTATTTTATTAATTAGACATTATATATGTAGTGTATTCTACTACATATAAATATTTTGATGGGTCTTTAAGAGATGGAAAATTCCATAACATCTCTTGAGTTATTGCACGCACGTTAAACACTGGATAGGAGATGTAAAACCCGTAAACATCTCTGACGCCACGTCACTCATGTTATATGCGATATCGATTTGACTCACATAAGAATGTCTTAGTCCTGACTCGAGTGTTTTGTCTTTTCATTACTCTCGGGACGACCCCGAGTATTTCAGCGCACCGAAGATCATTTTCTGGAGGACAAAGATTTGGTATATTATTACTATTATAATTCCTTGCATCATGTTGTTCTGCTGCATTATTTATTTATCTCTGTTGTATATATAACTCTGATAAATGTTGTATAAATTATAATCAAATATATAATATAAACAACTTCATGAACTATTTATTTGATTATTATATTTTATCGTTCCGCTGCGAGATTCTGTGTTTGTTTTCTTCTTCTTTTCTTATTTTTCTAAATTAACCCCATTGATTATCTATATTTTGGATTTTTTAAGTTGGACATGTGTGGATTATTATCGAGTTAAACCTTTCGAAATGTGGGTCATCACAGTCAATTTGATGCACTTGCATTATTGCCATGTCTTTGGTGGGAAACTCTGATTTGAGCGGTTGAATTTCCAGTTTTGGTGAGAGATCTGAAATTGAAGCAAGACTATTTGAATTTGAAGTGGGAGGTTCAAAAGTTGAATGAGCTTTGAGTTCCCCCCTCATCGAAGGGTGGATAACTCAGGTTTTACTTCCTTTTATGCGTACGAGTGCGACAAGCGGGTATCCCCTTTTTCTTTGGGGTGGACTAAGATGCTTTTATTACTTTTTCCTTAAAAGATGGATGCTCCATTGATCCGTCTCGAGCATTGATGATATTTACAAGGTTGGTTAGGTCAATGGGGTCACTATCTGTGAAAGCAAGTGGTTTATGTGATTCTGTGCCGAGCTGCTCTGAGCGATGTACTGCACGGTTGTGGGTTAAACAGGCTACGAATGGATGCGTAAAAATTTGTTAATGTTTAAAACATATAAATGCAAAAAAAATTAAATTAACTAAATTACTTAAACAAACTTGGCTTAAGCCCACAACCAGACCCAAATACAAGACTAAGCTTTCTTCCCAAATCACAATACAACCTAAATCATTATACCCAAAATCATTCCCTCCCAAAAACAAAACAAACTGGAGCCAAATACCCACGTCCATGCGCATGCACTCGTGCACCCTACAAGCCATTGCCATCCTCCGACCATAACTACGGCCCCACCTGCAAACTACATCGACCCCGCACAACCCTCCGGCCCCCTCGCCAACATCTTTGGTGGCCACGATCTCCATTCGACCCATCTCACCCAAGTTCAAAAACTGGAATGTGGGCTCCATCTAAAACCAATTCACACCCAAAAACAGAGCTCGCCCCACCTCCTTGGCCCATGCCACGACTCACCACCCCCTTCAATAGGACCGCCGACCAACCACACATCACCAGGAACAATCCCAGCCCACTCGGTGGTCCACTGTATTGCCGCAACCCAAAAGTTCAAACACCCAAAACTCAGCAGTTTAAACAATAACTCGAGCTCAGTGGAGTGCCACCAACCACAGTACGCCATGCATCCACTACCATACTCTGATACTACCCAAGGCCACTCCAGCTCCAATCGCTCCAACCCAAACCACCACGATTGTCGAAAATAAAATTTTGATCAAAATCCAATCATCTATCCCCTACGACATCACCACACCCCTACAAATCACACGCCTCGGCTTAAAAGTCTCGGTTCGTTGATTCAGACCCAATCGTACCTTCCATTCATCGTTTCGTAATCACGAAAAACTCACCACTTTCCGACACTTACTGGAATCGGACAAATTCAACCACCATAGTCGATGAAACGTCGAGTAATCATTCAAAAAAATTAATTTAGACTAAAGCGAACAACTCTAAAGTTGATCGTTTTAGCTAAATCTAAACGGATTATGAGATATAAAATTTTGAAATCTAGAATGGAAATGGTTACTTATATATTTTCAAAGAACACTAAGTAAACAACATGATAAGTTGTTTCCCTTTATACTTCCCAGTAAGTATATTTCCTATTTTCAAGCAAAATGTGATGTTTAAACATGAAGGTTATTTTAAAATCATCCAAATTCTAAATTAAATTTCACAACATTATCATATATAAACTAAAATCAAATAAACCAAGAATTGGAGAATCTCACCTTGCAAAATTATTGCAAAATCAAGCTAACTTGTTTTTAAACAAAAATGTGATTTTTTCCCTCTAATACTCTTGAGATAAAAAAAATAACTTAAAAATAAGTAGATGGAGTATGAAGTGTAAGATGGAATAGTGTGTATGTGTGTCTATGTGATGTGTGTGTGTGTATGTTATGTATATAACGAGGTTACATAAAGAAACAAAAATGATAAAATAAAATGAAAATAATCATAAATCTCCTTTTCAACTCTAACATTAATTCAAAGTCACCCAAGTACCATTTCATATAAAAGCATGTTGGATAATAGAATGTCTCAAGTCCTTTTTGTTTACTTGGTTACTTACGGAATCTTAAGTCTTTTCATGTTCAAAATTCAAATATACTTATCTTTTTAGTATCATTATTTATCCATTCCTTTTTACATTCCAAAATGTAAAGTTTTGCTTTTAAATATGTAAGTATTAGTTTTAAAATATATAAGGGTATTTATGACTTTCTACAACTTGTTGTTCGATAAAAAAGCCGAAAATCGGAAAAGCGGGTTTCGGTCACATTTTTAGTTTTTCGTCGAACAACCTATTTACCTAAATAAAATCCAAAAATGAAATTTCAAATATTTGTTATAAATTTAAAAGAGTGTTATTTAATTATTAAAACCATTATTAAATATTTAAAATAAATTAAATATTCACCAATCATAGCAATAAAATTCTAGGTCGTTACATTTCGCTTTGATTTCTTTGGTGATGAGAAGGATAAACTACTTAGTGAAATTTGAACTTATCATGCCAAATTGATATGTGATCATGTTAGCTCTCCAGTCAGGGAATGGGACTATCATCGACTCCCTCCGGTTAATATCCTAAAAGGGATCAAAGTTTCTTTTGATTCTACTCTTACCCTATCTGCTAGGTTATTTGAAAAGGCTAAACTGTTGTTTCATAACTTTAGGATTTAGTTGAATATTCAAAATGTAATTGTAATATAATTTGAATCTTCTTATCGCTTGTAAATCTTTTACTGTTATGAATAAAAGAGATTGCTTTTCGTTTATTAATTTCCACTATATTTATTTTAAGCAGCAAAGTTAGTTAAAGCTTGTATCTGGTCCTATAAATGTTCTTTCTTTGTTCCATGATATTAAAGATAAATTGATGGCTGATATTGAAAAGAGGCGGTCTTCTCAAGACACTTCATCTTTACGGTAAATAATCCAGATGCGTAAGAGTGGCATAAGAAATATTATAAATTAAAATCAACATTTAGTAATTATAAAGAAATAACCTCTAGTTTGGAGAATCAAATTAACGAAAAGAACAAACAGTTTTAGGAACTGAAAGAAAAGGTAGATTCGGCCTTAGGATATGGGCCCTCAATGGAGGTTGATGCAAAAATGGCTAGATTACATCAACAAATAAATGACTTTGAAGTGGACTTATTAATGGTTCAAGTATCCTGCTAATCTTTGGACTTATTGCAAGCGGAGCCGATTCTAGCCTTCCTATTTCTTCTGCTGGGAGGATGAAAAAATTTCAATCCATAGGCAGAAAAGAATTCCCTAATCTGTTAAACCCACCTCTAGTTTTAAGCAATAAAGAAATTTCCAAATGGAGCAGACGGGTCAAGTTTGAATGCATGCAGTTTTTCAATAAGAAATGAGATGAAAAAGTCTCTCAACGTCTTGATGATTATGAAGGTCAAGTTAATGCTTGAGTGCGAAAAACAAACTCTCGAGCAAGAGATAAAAGAATTAAAGCGTACAGTTCAAATCTTAAGAGGAGCTAATAAGACTCTACAATGTGCACTAAAAACTCAAATCGATTCAGTTGATGATGGGGATGCTATTCGGAAAAAAGAGAAGAAACTTAAAGAGCTTTAGGATGTGGCTATTTACCATATTACTGACTCTTCATCGGTTTCTGAAGATTTGGACAGGATGGCGCATAACTTTGTTCTTTAATGAAGAATTGCTTTAAATAGATTGTCTTGTACCTGTAACTTTGCGTATGATACGTCAAATTGTAAATAAACTTGTATTTAAATGAATGTTACATCGAATGCATGGTATATACCTTTCCCTTTTGAGCTTTTATATTTTCTTTTTAGTGCCTCAACATGGTATGTAGCTTTGAGTTGTACACTGATTCTTATTTGAAATTGCTTGATGATTAATATCTTGCTTTTCTGCAATTCAAGCCTTGAGCATTCAGCATTTTAGTTAGTATAAAAACCATAAGTTTTGACCTTGCTGTAAGAATTTGCCTCTTCATAGATTCTAATAGCTTGTTTAGTAACGGAGATTCTCGTTTGATAAGAAAGTTGGATTTTAACCTGAATTTAAAAGATCGAGAGCTAACTTAATGAAGCTCCACCATCAGAAAATCCTTCTGATAATAATTTGAATAGAAGTCCAGAGAACAATTTTGATTATAGTGTGAATAGAGGATCAAAAAACATCTGGTGGTAGAAGACTAGAAAACCCATCTGGCAATAATAAAGGAAGACTAAGAAAGCCATCTGGTAATTAATAAGGAGGACCAAAAAATCCTTCTGACAATAGTAATAAAAGACCAGAAAATCCATCTGGAAATAATAATAGAAGACAAGAAAATCCATCTGGCAATCTGAATAGAAGACCAGAAAATCCATCTGGCAATAATAGAAGACCATAAAATCCATCTGGCAACCATAATAGAAAACTGAAAAATCCATCTTGCAATAACAATGGAAAACCATAAAATCCATCTGGCGATAACAATGGAAGACCAAAAAATTATCAAGTATTTAAAAAATTGCCTTGGCTATGGAGCACAAATGGTTCATTTTGACAAATCTTCCTCTGGAAGGTTGATTGATTGATTTTGTTTAGAAGTGCAAATGGGTTATATTTGATAGATCTTCTTCCAGAAGTCATTCTTAATCCTTCTTTCGATTCAAGTTGGGTTTGAATTTGATTGATCTTCCTCTAGAAGATTGTTTTTTATCCATTCTTTTGGATAGAGTGCAATTGACTTTATTTCTTTTTGTTACCATCTTAGGTGATGATTTAGGTCTTTTTTCCAGTGCATTTGGTTAGCTTTCTTAAGCAGAGCCAAAGACTTACCCGACCTCCATCTAGGGGGCGCTTTAGTAAAGCCTTGGAGATGGTACTAAAGGCTTGTCTGGTGCTTTGTGTAGATATCTTAAGAAGAACCAAAGACTTATCCAACATTCCACTAGGAGGCGCTTTGGTAAGGCCTTGGTGACGATAATAAGGCTGGTCCGGTGCTTTGGTCAGGCCAAAGGCTTACTCTAACCTCCCTCTAGGAGGTGCCTTAGACAGGTCATGAATGGCTGGAAAAGGGCTTGTACTTCGACCAGGCCACATAGGCAGGAGTCGAAGGCCTGTAGATGCTTTGGTCAGGCCTTTTCAAATGGGACCAAAGACTTACTCTGACCTCCCTCTAAGAGGTGCTTTGACAGGCTATTTTAGCGAGGACAAAGGCTTCTTACATTATTTGAGGGTAGTCATACTCTTTTTTATGGTTGGTCCAGTAGATACAGAAAATCTTCTTTTATTGATGACTTATTTAACATCTTCTTACAAATTCATTGAGATTTTTTTGCCTTAAAAAATTGTTGATCATTCCTTCCAAGCTTTGACACTGATTCGTATCGTGCCTATTAGAATGATGATAGTAACGGTATAATCCTTCGAGATTTCTTTTTTTGTTAGGTCACTTCTTTTGCGAAGGCCAATAGTTAAGTTTATCCTTGGTCAATAGGTAAATGTTCTCATAAGAAGTAATAAGGGAGTAATTCTTAGATATCCATGAGCTTTTGGGAAACAATCCTCTTGGCTGGAATTTAACTATTTTATTGCTTGAGACAGATCCTCATCTTTGATGACTAATTTCCTTTTATGGAGCCTTGTGCTTCATCTGTTTTATAAGATCGGTCAAGCACACTTCTCTATTTTCTAGTAAACCTTTCAAAGTCCATTTCTATTTCCTTCTCAAAAATGGTCCCCTTGGCTTTGAATTGAATTTCCTTTCTCGTTTTCATGAAGATGCTATCCTTTTTATACCGACTTTCTTGGCAAAGATTGATGTTGGCCCTATATGAAATGGATTTAAGCTCCATTTTTCTGGATTGTAAGGAGCTACCCATCTATTCTTATGTTCCATTACTTGTAATGCCATAAGTCTTAAGAATTGTTCCTCATGAAGCCGAGGATCAGTTATAATTTGGTAGGTTGGCCTAGTCATTCGAGGCTCAAAGGACCCTTGTTCGGAGATTCCAACATGTTTTCTTGGCATAACTAAGCAATGCTTTGTTGATGTGATCAAAGGTAGGTTAGTTTGAAATGGGATATGCTTAGTAGGGATAAGTCCTCTAACCCCTACATACACAAGTCAAGGTATTTCAACGGAGTCGGAGGTTCAGGCCCTCCTTCTAGCGCCAAAAATGTAGCGAATTTCTTTGTTAACCTCAAAGGTGTAAAGAAGATGGATTTGGTTGGTCTAAGGAAATCCTAGGCTAAGCTGCTAGGAAGGCATATGCTCTCTATTGAATCTATGAAAGTCTTGTGCATGTTCAATATAAAGGTCAAAGTCATATCATATGTCATATAAAAGTTAATAGTTCAAAAATAGAGTCATCAAAGTAAGCATCACAAATGCTTTAGAACTCATAAGCAAGCCATAATTCAAGTCTTCCTTATTTATATTCTATGTAATTATTGAATGTACAAGGTCTTACGTGCAAAAGTTTGAGTGCTACAATCGGCTCTAAAATCCACAAAACAATTTAGGGTTGCAAAGTTTAAAATATAAGAAATGAGATAGAATGATTCGCCCCTTCTCTCATACCTCTAGGTCTGTATTTATAGGGGTGGAAGTGCGGCATATTAGCTTGACTTCAGCATGCATGATCGTCGGCAAAGTCAATGGCGCATTGCGCTAGGCCTTGACCATTGATGACCTTCGACGTTCCTGGGTGCATAATAGAGCTTCGACCTCGTCCCAATAATGAAGGGATTCATCAATTTGAAGCGACATCGTATGAAGCAGAATTGACATGGAGCAACATCAATATGGAATGGCATTGTCGTGAAGTAGTGTCATCGGCCTTGATAGCCTTTATGGGTATTGATAATTCTTGGCATTGATAAACTTGCAGCATTGATAAACTTGCGGCATTGAATAGCCTACGGCATCATTAACCTATGGCATCGGATAGTCGCAACATCATACATTAGAAGCATTGTTCATTTGCGGCCTCAATCTCCTTATGACATTATTAGCTTATGACATCAAACACTTACGGCATCAGGATGTAGTTGGCATAAATGATCTATGACATTAATCCAGTCGAAATTACTTCAATTGCGGCATTATTCAACCCTATGGCATTGGCCATAGGTGGTATCCATGATGAGTGACGTCGACAAAGAACGATATTGATGAGTTATGATATTCATTCTTTCTTTATAGGTGAATGGAGGCATTGATAAAATATGGCATCGGTGAGATGCGACATAGACCATGCTGTCATAACACTGATGGCTTATGGTATCGACTCTATATGGCACAGATTCCATCAGGCATTATTTGGCGACATAAGAGTCCCATCACTAATCATTCAATTTTATAAATGGAATGCAACATTGTATATGATACTTTATTGATGTGATGCAACATTGTATGCCTTCGACTTTGATCCATTTTCCTACTTTATTGATGATATGCGACGTTGCCAATTGACTTTTTGTTGACGCACGGTGGTTTTGTTCTCTTTCGGCATTGGCTTTGATAACACACTACTCACATTCTTTCAATGCTACTTGTTGATGCTGAGTCACGATAATGTCGCCATTCCCTATACCTTCGACATTAACATTGGTAGTAACACATACCTATCAAGTCCGGTAGAATAACGTCCATGTTGGATGAGTTATATGTGAAATGGATAGTGCGATTCCATGGTATGATGCAGAGCATTATGAGTGACCAAAACTCTTTATTCACAAGTAGGTTTTGGAAGAGCTTACAAGAGGCGTTGAGGACCGAGCTGCGTCTTAGTACAGATTATCACCCATAAACAGTCGGGGTAGACTGATATGGTGAATTATATATTAGAGGATCTCTTACGGACTTCCATACTTAATTTTGGAGGCTAACAATCATTTGCATTTGGGGGAGTTCGTATACAACAATAGTTATCAGTCTAGTATCAGTATGGCACCATTCGAAGTATTGTACATCCGACCGTGTAACACTCCTTTATATTGGTGGGAAGCGAACGAAAAATTGATACTCGGGCCAGATGTGATTTGGGAGACATCGGAGAAGATTGAAGCCATTCAGCATAGAATGAAGGCTGCTCAGGACAGGCAGAAGAGCTACGCTAATAGGAGACATAGAGGTTTGGAGTTCTCCGACCGTGATATGGTGTTCGTGAATATTTTTCTATTGAAAAATGTAGTTTGATTCTGTAGTAAAGGGAGTAATGATGAGATTTGTAGGTCCTTTTTGATAGTAAAGAGGATTGAGAACCTAACATAGGGTCGACTTACCTTAAAAGATGGCAGGCGTGGACAACGTATTCTGTATCTTTCACTTGCGGAAGTTTGTGCATGACTTAGACGTAAAGATTGTACCAAATTAACTTGATGACATCGAGATTGAACCAGAAGCTTTAAGACCACATAGCTAATCCGTATTGTTGGTGTGATACGAAATAGCTTAGGAGGAAGACAGTGGAGTAAGTGAAGGTTCGATGGAGCGAAAGTGAAGGCGATTGCACATAGGATATCGAGAAAAGTTGGAGGGCTACATATCTGAAGCCCGTTGCATGGTAAGGCCTACTATTTATCGTATTTACTTTAAACTTTGATTGCATATAGGATAGTTTAGTATCTTGCATACTAAGATAGGTTAATTTATTGATTGCATAACAGCCTGTGTAATATGCTTTTTCAATTCGTTTAAGGTTGTATCACTCCAAAATTTTGGAAAATGGCTACTAGGGACATTTTCCACTTTTATAATTTTTACCAAACAGTTTGGACCCAGAAATTCTTGTAAGGCCTAAAACTTTTGCTAGAGGTTGAATTAGGGTCTGAACCCACTACTATTAGATCGAGATGATGGTTTCTCTTTCCGTAGAATGATCATAGTAGAAAAATGGATTTACCATCTAGGAGATATGACCATTTTAAGTTTAGACTGCTGCTGGCTAGATTAGTGTAATTTGTTAAGCCAAAACTTGAGCCCACTAACATATTTTGGGATTTGAGCTTAATTGGAACTAATGGGATAGATCCAAATCATGTCTCACTTTCTAAAAAATAGTTCTTAACCTCTATTAACCTAGATTTCATCAAAAAGTTCCTCATTTTCATGGAAATCTTGGCCTAAAACGCAATTAGAAGGGTAATTAGCAAAGAAGATTATAGATCTATCATTTTGGATGCTTTGGAATTTGTTTTCTTGTTGTCCATTTTAGATCTAAGCATTAAAGTTGGTAATTTGGGTATTGGGTGGGTGATTTATGATTTCTCATTATTCTATACTTGTTTATATAGTTAAAAATGGTGTTTTTAAAATGATTTCTATGCTAAAACGTTCTAAAACCCTAATATAACTTTAAACATACATTTGTAAATGTTGTATGGATGTTAGTGATTGATGTTTGCTCTTGAATGTATTGTTTTGATATGTTTGTTAGTGCTTTTTAGTGTAGTTTGGATGCAGTTGTTAATTTAGGCAAAACAAGGCCAAACGAGTTAAATACCGAACGAGACTTGGAGATGTTGTTGAGGAGAGTTTGAGGAGTCTGCAGTTTAGGTTGCACTTCGATTGTATGTGATTAGGTTGCTCAAATTTAGGTTGGTAAAGTTTGTAGATCTGGTCGGTAGAAGGGGTTGTTTGGGGACTTAAGCTGTGATACTTCAGGAAAGATTTCGGGGATGGAAAAGAAATGAAAGCGGGGGCTTAAACCCAAATTTGGGGAAGATTTAAATATCGGTACTGACCTGATCAGGCTGGTACCGACATCTTTTTGAGGCTTTGGGAAGGTGCTGAAGACTTGGGGAGTGTGACACTAAAGAAAGGAGCTCAAAGCATGTAAAAATGGAAGAGGTTGGGGAGTGAAAGACATAGCTAATTTTTTGTTAAGCAATTCAGATCGGTACTGATCTGATTAGATTGGCACAAACTTGATTTGATGTGTCCATTTATAACCAAAATTCCGGGGATTATAAGAAGACGCCAGAGGCCGTGCTGAAGGTGTTCATTCATTCATTCGACATTCAATTGCCACGTAGTGGCACTATGAAGGATGATGACTGAAGGATAAACTAATGTTAAGGAGCTTCAATGAAATGACTTTAGGACTTTGATATGCTGACCCTACGATTTATGCAGGATGTCTATGGAGGTTCCGATGTGGATGTCTCGATAGATGAGGGTCATGAAGGTCCAGAAGGACGAGTTCAAATGAGGAAGGCTCATGAGTGGAACAAAGGGCAGGTTCTACTATGGATAAATGAAGATGATAGAATGGTGATGTGTTCAAAGGGGTTGCTGACACTCGAATGTTTATGAGGGATACTCGTGTAGCAAGAGCATGTGGGGACACCCACTTGGATTTATGCAGCATTTGAATCCTTTTATGGATGGATTACCCTGGACTTTATGCAGGTGGTCTATTCCATGATGGTATAGAGCAGTGGGAAACGAGTATTGAGAAACTGAGACTTTTCTATTGGTCTTTGGCTTATGTGCATGCCATTCAAGCCGTCTTGTATCCAAAGCGCATAGAGTGATAGTGAGGGTTGCTTGATGGATGCTATGTTTTCTATGGTTGCTTTTTGTGACAACTAACATCCCTCAACACACCGATCCAAAGCCTAGTGTGACTTTTGGACTCGCGTCGTGTCAAGAAATACGACATATCAGAGTTTTTTTTAACATTACAGAGACTAATATAGTCGGATATATTCTAAGAGATACTACACTTTCAGAACCCACAGCGGAAGGAACAAAACGTATAACATAGAAAACTATCCATCTTAGAAAATATCCAAACCACGGTCTCAGAAAATCGGTACGTGGTCTAATACAAAGTACACAGAAATATCACTTTAAGTCTGATATAGGGAATAAAATATACTAAAAAAATAGATAGATACATGAAGATTAAATATGGTAAGAAGTAACTCCGAAGATGAGCACACCTCTCCAAGTATCAAGAATAGGATGATCACTTGCTGCCCTGTCCACCTATGGTGGGGAAAAGGAGGAAAAGAGTGAGTCGGACAAAAGTCTGGTTAATGAGTACAATTTAATATGTGATGATCATGTGGAGTTAACTTTAATTCTACTCTCCATGACATAGGGTGTACTACAAGTATCGGTGAATTTCTAAGGTCCATTACCTAAAAGTTCTAGTCTAATACACACCTACATACAACTTGTGTAGGCTACTATAATGGTCGAACTATGGATCAAACCTCACAACTAATGATCGGCCACCACTACTAGAGCTACCGAATAAGGAAACACCGCCACTAGGCTACTATGGAAATAAATTTCCACTAACATCACTACATAATGCTACTGTGGGAACAACTCTCCACTAATATCACCGCCACTAGGCTATTGGGGAACCGATTTTCCCCTAACTACAACTACCCATAAGCCAACTATGCCTGGAGAGGAAGAACCCGAACGCCAACTCACCAATGCTTCTCATCATCTATATCAAAAAAGCATATCAAGGTCCTAAAGTCTTATATCCAAAAAGCTGTAAATAAACTGGGCCTTAGGTTAAGATTTGGATTTTGCATTTTTCGTGTTTACCGTTCAATTGCTAACCCTAATCGGTCGACTGCTCTGGATGAGTGGTCAACCGATCATAGGCTAAATTAGGGTTTCTGCAATTTTCGATAATGATTCTTAATTTTATATTGATTCTTGTTGATTGCAGTTTACAGTAAACCCTAAACACTATTTTTGACAAATCTATATTTCTAAAATTACAATTTAAATTGTTCAATCTAGGGTTTATAGGTTTTAAGGTTTATAGTTTTTAAGGTTTATAGATTTTAGGGTTTACATTTAAATAATTAAAGGGGTGTGCAGCATTAATATCAGGTTTAACAATTCATAGCGATTTCAATTCTACTCGAGATTACAGGTTTCAATTTAGGGTTTTACTGTTTCTATTTTAAATTACTAACACCTTAAATCAATTAGAATAGATTAAAACTAACTATAATAATCATCTAATTAAATTTATTTCCACTTACCTTATGCATAAGCTCTTCTAACTTGGTCTGCTTGAGAATCGCCCTCCATACACTTGCACTTCTAGATTCGAGATTTTATTTCTTCTAGTTTGATTTCAATTTGATTTTGAAGAATTTTTAGTGTTAGAGGAGAGGTTAGATTTGGACATAGTTTCGGTATAGTAAACTTTTCTAGTGATTTTAGAGTTATTTTAAGGTTGAGTTTATAGGGATTAAAAATTAGTTTAGGATGTTGGATTTAGGCTGGTAAATATTTAGGGTTATCACATACGCGCATCTCAACTTAACAACGAAGCGATCAATCTCGGCCGGTCAAACACGTCAGAGAACACTCGATTTTACACAATCAGTGGTCAACTGCTTACCCTCCTAGGTCAACAGCTACTGGTGGACCATCGACCATCTTGGGTCGACCGGTCACCATCTTTTATTGTGAATTTTTATTTTTAATTTTTTATACTATTTTCAAATCTTCCAATGCCCGTAACTTCTTCGTACTAACTCCAATTTCGAAATGTCATATATGAAAATCATCCAGAAAATCGCTATAAGCGCAATGGTGAAAATTTTGTAGCCAAATTCGGACATTTTTGAACTTTTTTATTTTAGTCCTTGTTTTATTTAAAATCAATTCTCTTATTTAATTCTTGCTAAATATTCAGGGAGTTACATTCTCCCCCATAGGATTTCGTCCTCTAAATATCAAAGGATGGAAAAAATTAACTTACACACAGCGACCAATAGCTATAATCCATCTACTCATCCATGGACAATCATTGTTCTTAGAAAAATTTCTAATGCAATATGCACATGTATACACAACGTGAAATGCACGATAATCTATACTAATGCAAAGAGTAGGTGGTCTCCTAATCTAGTTGACCTCATGTCAAACAAATTCTCATGCCATGCATCCAACTGTATGCAACATCCTAAGTAAGTATACTTGCAATTATATATTTATCCACAACCATTCAACCCATATTCAACATCCACATGCATAACATCTACTAATATAATAACAATCAAGAAATAATATTCTTTTAAATGTGAGTGTATGTATACCTAGAGGATATATTATACTAAACATGTAAAAGAAAATAATCCAAACAATAAATCCACCAGCATCCATCATCCATAACACGTCCTATTGACATGTTTACAACCATTCCCACCGTGTAATGATCTCTACCAAAAGGGCATACCAAGTTAAGTCCTAATGCATAAGTAGTCTACACTTATTAAAATTAAATTGGAAATGTACCAGAAAAGAGTTCTTGGTGGGTAGCGCGGATCTTCTCCTCAAGCTCCCATATACACTCCACTAGATCGTCTCTTCATTGGATTTTAACAAGTTTGATCTCCTTATTGTGGATTCATTTCGTACCATGCTCAAGAATACGAGTGGGTGCATGACGTACAAGCGACTCTCTCTCTCAACCTCCACCTCCTCTAGCTGACTCGGCTCAACTACGGTAGCTGTATCGTGTAAGCACTTCTGCAAGTGCGACAGATGAAAAACATCATATACCCCCGCTAGCTTCTCTGGAAGCCCTACTCTATATGGAAATCCCTACTCTAGAAACTATTAGGAAATTCCCCATAAGTCTTAGTGCTAGCTTGCCCGACCTACCAAACCTCATAGCATGTCCCTCACTATGAACTCTAACTCCGTACGTCTCTTTTCACCATAAGGTTCATGCCTATTCTGAGCGGTCTTCATTCTCCTATGGATCAAGTCCACCTTCTCTGACGTCTCTCTCACCATATCTGGCCCACGAATAATCCTATCCATAGTGTCCTACCAACATGACGATGATCTACAAGGTCAACTGTATAATGCCTCAAATCGTGTCATCCCTGTGCTAGCTTGATAGCTACTGTTGTTGGTTAACTATAGAAACGGCAAGTGATTCTCCCAAGAACCTCCAAAGTCCAAGATTCACATCCGTAGTAATTCCTCTAATACATGATTTACTCTCTTCGTCTGTCCATCTATCTGCGGATGGTATGCGGTGCTTAAGCTCAACTCGGTCCCTAAAGCTTCCTGTAAACTCCTTTATAACTCCATGGAGAAAAGTGGATCACGGTCGCTAATTATACTAGTAGGAATTCCATATAACCTAATGACCTCTCTCATATATAAAGCTGCTAATGGTGTCATCATCCTCATACTCCTCACTGGCATGAAATGAGCATACTTGGTCAGCCGATCGACTATGATCCAAATGCTTTCCTTACCTCTCCTACTCCTTGGTAACTCATCCACGAAAACCATGGAAATACTCTCCCACTTACATTGAGGAATATCTAATGGCTGCAACAATCCTTCAGGCTTCTTCTGCTCCACTTTTACTCTCTGGCAAGTCATACATCTAACTAAGTAATCTGCCACATGCTTCATCATACCTAGCGAATAGAGGACTCTCTTCGTGTTGCGATACTTCTTGTCACCACTGGGATAAATGGTTATCCTAGAATGGTGAGGCTCAGCTAGTATTGCATCCACTAAATCCATACTACAAGGAACATAAAGCCTGTCATTCCTCTACAACCATCCTCCCGAGTCAATGGCATAACGCCTCAAATTACTCGATGACTCTCCTCTACCAATCCTTTGAATAATGTCTACTAGCTCCTTGTCCTCCTTTTGCCTAGACCTAATATGATCCATTAATATAGGCTGCACATCTAAAGCTGCTAGTAATCCTGAGGTAATATCTGGTGATGGTCGGAAGTCGAATGTAGAAATGAACTCCAAATGCTTCCACTCTAAGAACAAAGGACACAATACTGCATGTTATTTGCTCAAAGTATCGGCCACTACATTACCCTTGCATGGGGTATATGTAACATCTCCCATCTTGAGGCCCGAAAATAAGTGCTACAGATGCTGCAGTCATCTATAGTGACAAAATGCGGGTATGTTAATGGTATCCATATCAGAAGCACAAGAATATGAAATCATTTTAAACACAATTTCAAAGTCATAATTTCATTTCATTCAAAAGCAATATTTCATATTTATTACATAATCCCAAAAGGTTGCCCAGGTTCAGATAATTATAATTATTCCAAAATACACTAAAAGCGACATATGACGATGCCCCTTGGTTGATCAGAGTTACTAAATAGATAGACACAACAACTATCATTACATATAGACATTCTGCATAGGAATAAATAGATATATAATCTCCTACATAGTTAGCTTTGCCTCCTGCACGTCTTCGGAAGCTTTATTTGCCAAACCTACTAAACTTGTAAACCTTAACTCTCAACCTACTCAAATTAAATTTTAATAACCCGAGGGTTTAAGGGGAAAACATAATCTTAGAGTCAGACCAAAAGCCTGATGTGAATAATAATATGTCATCCCGATTAATTATTATTTAGTGAGACCACACCACTGAGCGGAACGGATTTTCCCCTCGTCGGTATCCTTTTAAAACATATATTTTGTAAATCAAAATCCTGCAACCAAACTAGTTAAGATAAACAATATAAATAATAATATGCATGCTTGCAACATGGGTAATCATAAACAATTTGTTTAAATCAATGGACTATCCATCCCAACATCATAGTTTTCTTAGGCGGACCAAAAACCTATGGCTGACTCGAGCCTACCAAATATATCAAATTATCTAACCTACTGTTAGAAGACAACTGAACGGTCTGTCTGAAACTTACTATTCCTAGGGTCAAACGATCCTAATGGTTTAGCGGACTCACCAATAACCTATCTCATTTTTATGTATTACTTTCTGTGTGTAAATCTACTTTTAGTCTTACCCATGACAAAGCCATACACACTGGAATTTTGGACTTATATTAGCTATGGGCTACAAGCTAAATTATAGGGCGCTACCCTACACCAGTCTCATTTGGTTTTCTAATCTCTGAGTCAATTCATCCTATCACAATTTACCCAAAGGTGAAAAGAAAAATGATTTCTTTAATAAAATACTAGGCTAAGTACCCTTATTATTTCCATGAAATCATATTTCTTCATAAATGATTTAACCCTTGAAATCATATTTAAAACAAGGAAAATTATAGCCCTTCATTTTGTATTAAAATAATTATGCCATGATATATATGCTTAAACAAATCCATATCAATGAAGTTCGAAGTCCATGGGGTCTCTCCCCTTAAAACATAAGCCATAAGGCCAAAACCAAAATCCTTTAATAATAATAAAGCTCGGCGACCTCTTCGCCATTAGGGTCTTTGTCCTCTTTAATATTAAACTAAGTTAAAGCTTTTAACTTTTAAAACACAAGGCCGAAGACATACACTTTGCACTTCTTATAGCATCGAAGTCGAAGAGAGTAAACTTGGTTTATATAATTTAAAGCCTGTAAAAGGACAAGGTCGAAGTTACTAATCTCGGTGTTACTACCTTAAAATAGCTACTCCATTAGAGTCGTAATCATTAGGAACGACAATATAGCCTCTTCGAAAACAATGGTTAAATATTAAAGAATAAAAGCAACGACCATTAGGGTCAAAGTGATAAAATTTGGAGCCCTTTATCAAAACAGTGCAATGTCATTATCGTCGCTATAGACCTCTTCGAAAGTATTGGCACTACACCAGAAATGGCCTTTCATAGCGTTGAAAAAACGCTGCCAAAACTTTTAGTAGCGTTTCGGTAACGTTGCGATACGACATGCTCCAAAAAGTCTAAATTTTTTTGTAGCGTTGTAGAAAACGTTACTAAACTTGACATATTGAGCGTTTGTTAACTGTTACCAAAGTTAACATTCTTTAGCGTTTTTACCTACATCCTTCGCTAGTTTTTCGTCGTGGGTTTTTCGACTACTATTCCTTTTTTTCCATCATTTGTACCTTGCTAAAGTATATTTTTGTAGCTGTTTACATTTATTTATGTAGCATTTTTAAGACGCTACTAAAAGTTACTGACTGTTTTGCATTCAGTTCCATAGTCGTTGTATTCAAACCAACAATCAATCACATAATCATCATATTCAAACAGTTGAAAAAACACCTTAACCACATAATCAAATATGATACTCATAACTATTTCAATAATAGTTTTTTTAGCAAAATGAACAAATTCACATAAAATACGTAATCATTCATAAACAAGTTTACAGAACTAGTACAAACAAAATGTTATAATATATTCAATAATAGTTGGCTTGAAAGCGCAATCTTTTGGTCCGTCCGTAAATTTCCCAAACTACTCTTCACTCATATATAATTCAAGTATTATCTATATCATTCCCTTTACAAGCGCCTAAAACAAAAAATAATTTATGTTATTTCTAACCTGTTATTTCTACGCTGGACTGGAACAATTCAAACCAAGTTAAAACTTGAATATTTCAATGAATATATTTCTAGGTTTGCATGTTCACTAAAATGAGAATAGGTTAAATACGCACATCTGTATAATAAAAGATTCTTCTAGATAATTCAACACATCTTTAATAATAGTTATAATACCTTTAATGTCATATTTTTTGGTATCAGCGTAAACTACAAAAAAAATGCTCATTTATCTTAATATCATTTAAAAATTGGATCCAATTTCTTTTATAAATTAAAAATTCTCCTTTATAAATATTATCAAATCTTAATATCCCTTAAACATAGGATCTAATAAATAATCCTCCACAAATATTACTAAATCTTAGTGTTGCTTAAAAATAGTATGCAATAATAAGCTTCCTCTACAAATTCAAAATTTCCTCTATAAATATTTACCAAGTCTTAATATTACTTAAAAATAGGATCTTACAAATAAATTACTTTACAAGTTCATTTTTATATTATTAATAATATAAATAAAATTTTAAAATAAAAAAGAATATAATTACAACATAGAAATAAAATTCAAATTAACTACGTGTGATTTAACACAAAAATATGGCTAAATATTTGTGGAAATCATTTTCTTTTGAACGTATTAAACAAATACAATTTGTAGCAAAACAATTCAGGTGCCTTCATCACGCGTGAAGCGCGTGCTGTAATGCTTGTATATAATAATTAGAGCTATGTTTATTACTTGATTACCCACAATTCTTTGCTGCAGTTGGTCTTTACTTCGGAAAAAGCTAATTACCTGTAGACAAGTTTAACAGTTAACAAATGATTATGAAAGCATTATACATATTTAAGGTATGTCAAACATCCTTATTTAAACTTCTATTAAATTTAAATAATTTTAATAAAACTTGGTAAACTTGGTTAAATTTTTATAAAACTTGGTTAATTTCTGTAATAAACTTATTTAACTTTCATAAAACTTAGTTAAATTCTAATAGAACTTAATAAATTTGTTAAATTTATTTAATTTTTATAAACTTAGTTAAATTTTAAAATTTTGGTTAATTTTTTAAAAATTAGTTAAATTTTTATAAAGCTCGATTAACTTATTTATAACTTTATTTATATTGACTCAAACTATAAATTATCTCAATTGCTAAAACTTAAAATGTCATAACTTATATTTTAATTAACTTAAACTTATAAATTATCTCAAACTTATACATTTTCATAAACATAGTCAATTTATTATTATTATTGTAAAGTTAGTTAATCTATTATCATTATTGTAAATTTATTTAATTTTTATAAAACTTAGTTAACTTAGTTAATTTTTATTACTATTGTATTATTATTATTATTAATTATAAAACTTGGTTGACTTAGATAATTTATTATTATTATTATAAACTTAGTTAATTTTTATCAAACTATAGTTTATTATTATTATTATTATTATTATTATAAAGTTAATTAATTTTTTATTAAACTTAGTTTATTATTATTATAAACTTGTTAATTTTTATAATACTTAGTTAATTTTTATAAATTTAATTAATTTATTCACTATTGTTTATTATTATTATTACAAACATATTAATTGTTATTGTACTTAGTTAATTTTATAAACATATTTTTTTAAAACTTAGTTAATTGATTCAAACTATGGTTGTTTATTATTATTATTAAACATATAAATTATCTCAATTGCTAAAACTCAAAATGTCATAACTTATATTTAATTAACTTAAACTTATAAGTTATCTCAAATTTAAACTCTATTAACTTAGTTATTTTTTATAAATTATCTCAAACTTATAAATTTTTCATAAACTTAGTCAATTTATTATTATTATTGTAAACTTAGTAACTTTATAATAATAATAATTATTATTATTATAAACTTAGTTAATTTTTGTTAACTTATTTTTGTTATTATTATTGTAATTATTATAATTGATTATAAAACTTAGTTGACTTTGTTAATTTATTATTATTATAAACTTGGTTAATTTTTATCAAACTATAGTTTATTATTATTATAAATTTAGTTAATTTTTATCAAACTTAGTTTATTATTATTATTATTATCATAAACTTGTTAATTTTTATAATACTTAGTGGATTACAGCAAACCGTCATTCATTACAGCAGAAGAAAAGATTGAGTATTATCTAATCTAAAAAGCAAACTAAAACCAACCTTCCAACAAACACAAATCGCATACCTTTCTAAAAACCGAATTAATTAGGAATAAGTAAACCAACATCTTAATTTGGCTTCCTTTATCTCAAATTCCATGTCCTCCTAACACTACTCTGCTTGAAATACAGTAAAGTAGGAACCATAGGTGCATGTAAATTTATTTTACATACCCAGGCAAACTTTGTATTATACAAATTCAAGCAGAAATAGTTCGTAACAGAAAAACATAAAAGAAAATTGTATTTAAAGTTTCAAAAATGCTAGCTAGGTAAAATTTTAGGCGATTACAATTTGACTTCCATAAATTCCATCTAAATTCCTCTTGATCCAGTTTAAACGTGGACTACTTTGTCCACAAATACCAAAGTACAATGGATACTTTGTACATAATGTACAAAGTCATGGTTTCCACTCAACCATGGGGGAAAACCAAAATCCTCACAAAAATATCTCAAAATTCTCCGAATCAAGTTCTCAAGTCAGACCACCTAAATTATCTCACATCAAAAAGCCATCAGGGGGAATCATCATCGATAGTAATGGGTTCCAATTGGTCCGATCTAGGCTGCAAAGGAGGAGAGAGGCCAAGAAAGGTCAAGAGTTGCCATTGGCTCCTAGGAAAGGCAATCTGAAGGGTAAAGATGGTCAAAAAACCAACATCCCATAGACTAATAAGGGTAATCCACTGATACAACCAAGAAAGCCAGTAGCCTTCTCATTGAACAAGGAGCAAGGTCGTAAAACATGGGCAGATATAATAGCAAAGTAGCTTCAAGAACCAATGGAGGATGAGTGCAGTCTTGAGAATATAGCACCAATCAAGATTAATAACAAGAAGTTTGGTCTGGTAAAAGAAGCAATTTGTAAACAACAACTGAATGTTGGAGTTATTCAGTTCTTGTATATGTGGTTGGTACCAAACTATACCACTTGTATTTCAAATTTTATATTCGACGAGTTTGGAAACCTATGGGTGAATTCGAAATATATTAAAGGGAAAATGGTTTCTTCCTTGAAATTCAAAGAAACTCAAGATTGCAACTCAGTTTTAAAAATGTTCCATTTTTCTACAATGGCAAACTCATCATAATGAGAAGATGGTATGAAACTTTAAAAATGAGCAGAGATTTATTAACAACAATGCCGATTTGGGTTGGATACCCAGTGTTAATTTGAAGCTTTGGGACCGTGAGGCGTTTAGTGTTATGGCTAGTATCATTGGGAAACCCATTAAAATGGATGCAACCACAACTATAAAGACAAGATTGAATTATGCTCGCCTTCTTGTTGAAGTGTCTGCAAATGATGAACTTCCTAAAGAGATTAATCTTACATTGTCAATGGTGAAAATATTGTTCAAAAAGTAGAATACGAATGGGTTCATCGAAGTGCAATGTATGCAAGTGTTTCGGACACACTAGAGATCAGTGCAATCCAAAACAAGCATGGTTCCAAAAATTTGTAATCAAGAAAATCATGATTATACTCATAACATTCAAGAAAACGACTCTGATAGACAGTTTAAAGATCCAAAAATTGCTAAAGAGTCACTTAAACATTTAATCTCATTGGAGAGAGTGATCGAGTCAACCAAGAAAGCATCATTTCGGATCAAGAAAAAAATCCAGCGAAGCTCACTGACCAAGAAGATCAGATCCTTGCTGAGGAAGTTCATCAAAAAATATATCTAACGAAGCTCATTGATCAAGAAGATCAGATCCTTGCCGAGGAAGTTCATCTTTTTAATTTATATAAAGAAAACAAATCAAAAGAAAATTTTCAGAGTATTTCAGAGGATGGGTAATAAATACAATGGTCTTTGAGTTTGAAACTCCTCCTATTTCAGACTCATGTTTAATTACAGATAATAATGGTACAATTATATATAATGCCCATCTGCAGTGGAACTTTCAGGGTCCGAATATGATAATAGAAAAGGTTCCTCCACTAGAGCATGCTGCAGAAGCCGAGGATAGGGAATGCATTGACTCATCCTTGCCTCGCATTACTGGACAGTTTGATATATCACTGATTCGAGTTCCAGAAACAGGGAATGTTATAAGAACTGAATCAGAGATGGTGGATATAGTAGATCAATTTGATATCTCAGAGCTGCACATCCCAAGGGTAAAGGCACTTAGTAAGAATAAGGGTAAAAAAGAAAAAAAATCTTTCAAACAGAAGTACATTTCAATTGATCTAGAATGGGATGAAATGACTACTAAACTTAAAGCTAAAAGTGTAGAAAACAAAAGAAGAGGTAAGGGCACTAATGTGTCAGGTACAATCTAAAACCTTCCTTCCTTTTTATTATGTAATGTCTATACTTGCTTGGAATGTGAGAGGAATGAATTCCCATGCTAAACAAACTGATATATTATATATGTTAAGAGTTTATAAGCCATCTATTGTTGCCCTTATTGAAAATAAACTGAATGATGAGAATATTGAAAAGCATTGTTTAAAATTGTCTAGTAATTGGAAATCAATTAATAATAATGATTATGGTTGTAAAGGTAGAATTTTAATTTTTTGGGATTCTATGTTTGGACAAATATGAATATTAACAAAGATACATAAATTGTCAATTTAAAAATATTAGGGGATTTTCTATACAAATCACTAGTATTTATGGCAGTAATTTTGAAAGTGAGAGAAATGGTATGTGGTGTAGGTTAAAAGGCTTTGAATCTAATTTATAATTTTCCCTGACTAATTATAGGTGATTTTAATATAGTTTTGCATGCCTCTGGAAATTTTTGGTGGTAATAAAACCCCTCAAAGCAAATTAGATAGGCTAAATAAATTTTTACTTGAGACTGGTCTATTAGAACCTTATATAAGTGGAAACAAATTCACTTGGAAATCTGGTTCAGGAAAAAATATGCATTGTAAATTGATAGGATTTTGATTAACAAAGATTTTTCTGACATTTTTCCTAATTTTTTTTGTGGCACACTTGAACAAAATACTAGTGATCATACTCCTTTACTTAACAAACTTTTTCAAAATATGGATTTAAAAATAAAGCTGCTCCTTTTAGATATAAAAATGGTTGGGTCTTTGATGAAGATTATAAAGCCCTTGTGGAAGAATGTTTTAATTTTTCATGTAATGGTACTAGTCAGTTCCAGTTTAGTATGTTTATAAAATATGCTAAAAATAAACTTAAAAACAGGAATAAAACTAACAATCAAAAAAAAAATAAGGTGGATTTGTTGATAAAGGAAGGGAAAATGTTACAAGATCTTGTTGATAAAAATCCAAAAGATGTAAATATTACTAAAGAAAATTTTATTAATTAGAGAAATCTTTCTACATAATTGTATATAAATACTATTAATGCTAAACAAAAGGCAAAGGTAGATTGGCTTACTTTAGGTGATGATTGTACAAAAAAATTTCATGCTAAAATGAGCAGTAGAAAAAATATTAATAATATAGGCAATGTTATTGACAATGATGGAAATCTATCTAATGCCTATGATAAAGTTGCAAAAGATGTTGTTGATTTTTATGAAAAGTTATATTTTACTGAACTTAATGAAACTAAATTTCATTAAATTGTATGCAAAAATATTTTGAATAGAATGCTTCAGAAATTTTACTTACTCCTATCACTATTGAGGAAATTAAATATGTCATTTTTAATGTTGGAGATAATAAAAGTCCTGGCCCTGACGGGTTTAATGCAAAATGTTATAAATTCACTGGGAAAAAATCAAGGGTTGGGATTTTGGAGTTATTAATGAATTTATGGGAAATGGTAAAATTCTTAGGAGTCTAATCATACTTTTATTACTTTAATACCTAAAAATAAAAATCCTACTTGTACCGGAGACTATAGACCTATCTCTTGTTGCAATTTTATTTACAAAACAATTGCTACTGTATTAAGTAATAGAATCAAAGTGTTCTTGCCTTTTGTCATTTCAGAAAATCAAAGTGCTTTTGTGCCAAGTAGACTTATTTATGAAAATTCTATATTGGCGCATGGAATGGTAAGAAAATTTAATACTAAGAATGGTGATAATATTTGTATTAAAGTAGACTTGCAAAAAGCTTATGATAAAGTAAACAGATATTTCATATATCATATCATGAGATGTATGAGTTTCCCTATTAAGTTTTGTGATTTGATCTTTGAATGTATTAATACTCCTACTTTTTCTATACTTATTCAGGGTAAATCAAAGGGTTTCATCAAAAGTAATAGGGGCATTAAGCAAGGAGATCCACTATCACCTTATCTATTTACTATGGTTATGGAGTATTTTTCCATTTTAATGGAAATCGAGGCTATTAAGGGTAATATTACCCAATAAATAGAGTTCGGCCTTCTATTAATCATCTGATTTATGTTGATGACCTTATGCTTTTTATTAAGGCAAATAGAGGAAATGCCGAGACTACTAAACAAATTTTTGAGTGTTTGTATAAATATGCAGGGCTACAACTTAATGAATGTAAAAGTAAAGCATATTTCAATAAGTATAGCAAATATAAAAAGGAAGTTTTAGATTCTTTTGAATATTGCTGAAGGTAGCCTTCCTATTAAATATTTGGGTTTGCCTTTATCTGTTAAATAGATGTGCTGACTTTTTATGGAGGGGAGGATATCATAAAATTAGTTGGGATAAGGTCTGTAGGCCTAAAAAGAAGGGGGTTTTGGCATAAGAAGCATGAATGATCTCAGTTTAACTTGTCATTTGAAACTATTTTGGAGATTTATTAGTGCAGACTCACTGTGGGCTAACTGAATGAGACGTAAATATCTTAAAAATGGTAATTTTTGGAATATTTTGCCAAAAGACAACCAATCTTATGCTTGGAAATAATTAAAATGTAGAGAAATTGGCGAATCATTAGTGGAAAAAAATTTAAACCTGGTGAAGAAACTAGTTTATGGTTTGATCCTTGGTTTAAAAATGAATCTTTTATAAATAAAGTGAGGTGGGACAATTTAGTCATCTGTGGTGGTTCAAATGCAACTATGGCAATGATCATCAAAGATAATCAGTGGCAGCCACATTTACATCCTATTACAAATGCATATAAGTATGATATCTGCAAAATTCCTTTAGATTATACTGCGGACAGTGACTATTGTGAATGAACAGCTAGCAACAAAGGGAAGTTCTCTTTTAAAAATACTTGGGAGGTTATTAGAAATAAACAGCCCAATGTTGATTGGTCTGATTGCATTTGGAATACAGTGAATAATCCCAAGATGACTTTCTATACTTATTTTGCTATTAACAACAGACTGCTAACTTGTGACAGAATTAATAAATGGAGTAATAAGACAAATTCACTTTGTTCCTTATGCAATTTGGAGAATGAAAGTGCTAATCATATGTTTTTTTAGTGCAGTTATACCTATTACATTTGGAATCACATTCAATCTATTCGGGATATTACGAACAATGGATACATGGATCTCAAACAAGCAATACCGCATATTAACAACAAATTTAAGTCTAAATCACTTTAGAGAGACTACGCACACATCATGATTACTACTGTAGTATTCCAAATATGGAAAGAAAGAAATTGCCGAACTCATAACAAAACTAGCTTAAATAAAGAGCAAAGATGGTTACTTATCGAGACTTTAAGCAAAATTATTCTCTAAAAGTCAAAGAAAAATTTAAGGATCAAACCAAGTTCGCCTATTTAGCTAAATAATGGAGCAGAGAAGCGGGCAGCAAGCATGTGGAGTATTTTTTATACCACCCGAAAGACCTCCAATTTCAGCAGTTTCAATAAGGCACTGAACTCAGATTGGAAGACCGCAAGCCAAATTATTGCTTTGCTATGGTGCATGAGAAGGAATTAACAGATCTGAGTCGTGATGATCTCAGATCTGCTAATTCTTCTTTTTTTAGAAAAATAATGTTTATAATGAAGAAATTGAAGGGATGCGAAGAAGCTTTAATGTTTGCATATCTTATTGGGAAAGAGGTGAAGCAAGCGGAGTAAAAGAGTAAGGCAGAAGCTTAAAGAAGTGAAATCGTCTTTCTGCCATTAACAAGCTTCTAAAGATAGAGAGTTTTGTGTGTTTATGTCGGCGTAATGTAACCTTAGTTATGAAATGGGATTTGTTTCGGGTGTGTTTTGTATTCACCCATTCCGTTTGCTTATTTGGGCTTTAGCCTGTTTACCTTGCTTCAAAAAAATGTACTGGGTCTACGGAGTATGGACTAATATAGCTCTTGCATTTAATATGTAATGACGAAGTGCAAGCGCTAATAACTGGAGCTATTTTATTATATTCCATTAGACACGTGATGAAATATGAGCCTACACACTTGCACAAGTTACATTAGCTTCTCCAGATTTTCATTTATGTAGGCAAACATTATAACCGTTTCTAAAAGACCTCTCTGAATATAAACAGGCTGCAATGGTAAGATACACTGGATGCAAAACGCATGTTAACTATCCCACGCTAGAACTTGTTAAAAAATGCATACAAAAATAGAATAATTTTGAAGTTATAGATCCTATGCGCTAAACATACCGATGAGCTCCTAAAGAGTGACCTTGTTGTGATAGGATTTATGAAATTTACTCCTTGCCACGAGAGTCAAGAATAAAAGTTTATTTTCAAAGATGCAAAGCTAGTGAGAGGATAAGCAAATTTGTAAAAATATCAAAATAAAATGTGAAATTTTACATATTAACAGACTGAATGTTTTTGTTGGATTTAGCTAATAAATTGATATTTAATATACAAAAACATGTACAGAACTAGATTTGTAACAAATATATCCTACATACCTTTTTCTCCAATTATGAGTTTATTGACTTGTTAATGGATTTTGCAAGGCAACAAGTTATTCATAAAATGCAACATTACCATCCCCATTAGTTCGGCTTTTTTATTCATCTTCTCGCTGGTCAACCACATGAACTAAACATGGTAGTTTTTTGAGTACTTTCTGGTTTAAAAAGTATAATCCAAACAATTATGCATCATAGGGAACAATAACAAAAAGAATTCATCTTGATAGAAAAACAGAAAAGCAAAAAATGCACCTAAAATGGTAAGTACACTAAATGTGGAAAACATTTGAGTTTTGGTTTCATATGACATTGTTTCATTTTTCATTATTCAGAAATTTCAGTATGGGCTTTATTCGATTTAAATAAAGTCATTAAACACTTTTCAATACATCAAAGACCAACCGCAATAAGAATAATCAATCATAATAATAACAAGTTGCTACAAAAAACAAGTACAAGAATTACCAACTATAATAAGGAAAAATTGCTACACACGTTCTCTATTAAAGCAGCAATCATAATCAAAACACGAGAAATGGTCCAGATTATTTTTTACCCTTACCTGTTCCAGTTTGGTCCTTAATCATTATTTTAGCGGGATAAATGGAGGAGGTGGAGGAGGCCCGACTAAGGATGAGGAGGCCATTTCCGATTTATATCTTTATACCTGAATTTCCTTATCTAACATTTATTTTTGTTAATTGTGTTAATAAACAAATATTATATATCGATATGCAATTAAAAGTGGATCAACATATCATAAATTAGTGGTACAACTTTCCTTTAGAAATTGATAGTCTTGAGGCTATTTCTTTTAGAAAATGGAAAGGAGCACATACCCAATCTTCGGAAGAAAATAAAACTAAGTAAATTATATAAAACCTGAAAACATTCATTTAATTCATCTATCACCATAGAAATACACAACCTTTATGTTGAAACTACTTGCTTAAATGGATCCAAAACTGGAGTAACTCGAAAAATAAAGAGTTGCTGCAAGTTATAGGCCACTAAAGCAAGTTACATTGTTTTGTTTTCTTATAAATTTACCAAGAATGAAAATAGTATTCAATGATTATTAATCTCAAATGTGATCTAGTAGGTAATTGTGTTTGTAGTAAGTAATATTCTATGAGTGGTCATTGTCTTATTAATATTAACTTAATAAGTGATGATAAAGGGAAAGGACTCAAACCTGTAGATTCAACAATCCTTGGCCTTCTCTTGCTGGATATTTTGAGGTGATTCACAATGGTTTGCAGTTCAACTATGAAGGTAATCCTTTATATATGTTTTCCTATAAAAAATAAAAAAATAAATATGGTTATTAAAGTGCTGGAATAAATGTAATGTTAATATAAAAGAAAATTGTGCTTACATCAGGTAGAAAAACAATGCTCTATATCTGAAGATTATTGAAAATGCAACTGAAGAAGCAATTCTTCAAGAGTAGGAAAATCTATATGAGTTGCAATTTATACTTCATAGTCATGAAATGGAAAACTATCAAATAATAGTTGAAAGGTAACAAACTGTGAGTCATAATCATCAACGTTTTTTTATTCTAATTGCGCTATGAGTTGGAAGGTAATAAACTAATTTTTAGATGAGAATAGCTCATACCAGGCTATGGTATTGAGAGTAGTTTAGTTTTGGCTCACATGTTCTATCCAGAACATGCTAGTCCTCTCTACTTCACTCTGCCATGACCATTCAGAACCGACTTGCGCACCAGATTCACCAAGCTTAACCTCTCAGTCTTAGCCACATTGTTTTAGTTCATAAAGCTTTCAGTCTAGTTCAAGTCCTTTGATTCTTATTTTTTCTGCCTAACTGCTAAGTCTAGTTCAGGTCTCTATATGTTGGAGCACAAAAGACTTATTAAGTGAGCCTTTATCTATTCAACACATGCGCCATCATACTTCTGCTTAGGCTATTTCAGCAATGTTATAGCTCTTACACAACAATTATTGGTTATTTGTTTCCCATTAAATATCACTTTTGTGTTTAGTGTATATACTATAGTATGGGATAAAACTAAAAAGGGAGAAAGATATACAAATAATTTGGATTTTCTATTTTATTTTTCATTTTAGTTAAATGAAGTACTCAATTTTGAGTACTTCTCTCTAGAGAGAAGTACAAAAAACTTGGAGACCTTATAGAGAAGAAATTGCTCGCCATTGAGCTTGAGCATACCTTCATCTAGAGAGAAGTACTCAAAATTGAGTACTTCTCTCTATTGAGCAATTTCTTCTCTATAAGGTCTCCAAGTTTTTTGTACTTCTCAAAGTACTCAATTTTGAGTACTTCTCAGAGAGAAGTACTCAATTTTGAGTACTTATCTAAGAGAGAAGTACTCAATTTTGAGTACTTCTCTCAAGTACAAAAAACTTGGAGACCTTATAGATAAGAAATTGCTCGCCATTGAGCTTGAGCATACCTTCTCTAGAGAGAAGTACTCAAAATTGAGTGTACTTCTCTCTGAGAGAGAAGTACTCAATTTTGAGTATGAGAGAGAAGTACTCAATTTTGAGTACTTCTCTCTCTACTGTAACGACCCGTCTTTTTCTCCACAGAAAGACGCATCATTATTAAGAAAGAAAGGGATAGAAAAGATAGAAAAGAAGAAACTCAACAACATCAGAATCTCACAGCGGAACGAATGAAATATAATATATCACATAAGATATTACATAGTATCATATACATCAGAGTTACATAACTTATTCATCTCATATTAGACAGTTAGAGAGAAGTACAAAAAACTTGGAGTCCTTATAGAGAAGAAATTGCTCCCCATTGAGCTATGCTCAAGCTCAATTGCAAGCAATTACTTCTCTATAAGGTGTCCAATTTTTTGGTACTTCTAAGGGGAGAGAGAAGTACTCAATTTTGAGTACTTCTCTCCAACTGTAACAACCAACCATTCATTCCACAGAATGACGCATCATTAATAAGAAAGAAATGGATAGAAAAGAGAAAATATAGAGAAGAAAGAACTAAACAACATCAGAATCTCACAGCGGAATGAATAAATTATATTAATAACATAAGTATTACATAATATACAACGACTATCAGAGTTACACAGATTATACATCACATACTAGACAGTTATAAACACCTGTCTAGTTATTACAACTCAATACAATACAAAGATCAATACTTATGATTTTAAAAATGATGTTACTCACCAGGCATGTAAAAACAGAGAGAAGTTTCGAAACTTTTAAAAACTTGAATGCTGGAAAGATGCTTCTTTGATTTTAAAACTTGAAGCTTGTTGCAGAGATTACTGCTTGATTCCAGACTTGCTGCACCTCCCCTGCTTTAGCCATTCTCGGTTGATGAGGCTTGAGGCTACGATTACCTTTAATCAGAACACCGATTCTCCCTCGAAATCAAATTTCGAGCATTCAAATTTTTAAAAGTTTCGAAACTGCTCTCTGTTTTTACATGCCTGGTGAGTAACATCATTTTTAAAAGCATACGTATTGATCTCTTTATTGTATTGAGTTGTAATAACTAGACATGTGTTTATAACTGTCTAGTATGTGATGTATAATATATGTAACTCTGATAGTCGTTGTATATTATGTATTACTTATGTTATTAATATAATTTATTCGTTCCGCTGTGAGATTCTGATGTTGTTTAGTTCTTTCTTCCCTATCTTTTCTCTTTTATATCCCTTTCTTTCTTATTAATGATGCGTCATTCTGTGGAATGAATGGTGGGTCGTTACAGTTGGTATTAGAGCTCCTACTCATCTAGATCTACAGAACTAAACAGGATATCAGACTACAGACGAGTCTGACTCAACAACCAAACCTCTGAGAGAAGTACTCAAAATTAAGTACTTCTCTCTTGAGAGAAGTACTCAATTTTGAGTACTTCTCTCTACAAATAAATTAATTAATCATTCTATAAGTAAGATTTATAATGATGAAGTAATTAATTTAATTTATTTTAAATTAATTAGAAATGAAGTAATTAATTTAATCCACTTTAAATTAATTAGAGATGGTATAGATCATTGCTTATGTATGAATGGAAGATATTGATTGCCTTGAATGATTTGAGATCTCAGATATGAGATAAGTGATGTTTTGTGATATGGAGCAGGATGCTTCAGCGTTCGTAGATATAAATTGTTCCGCTGTGTTGTTTTCTCTGAGTTGTATTTGAGTTGTAATAACTAGACAGGTGTTTATAACTGTCTAGTATGTGTTGTATAATCTGTGTAACTCTAATTGATGTTGTGTATTATGTAATACTTATGTGATTAATATAATTTATTCGTTCCGCTGTTGAGATTCTGATGTTGTTTCTTTCTTTCTTCTCTATCTTTTCTCTTTTCTATCCCTTTCTTTCTTAAAGATGATGCGACTTTCTGGTGGTAGAAAGTTGGGTCGTTACAGTTTGGATTCTATGTTGAGTATGAATAGAAAGCCGTGAAATGCTGTGTGGACATCTTCATTCTGTAAAAGGAAACTCCTATTTGGAAAAAAAAAATATCATGAATAGTTCGGAGTCCAGTATATTATTTAGGCATTGACGGAGAGAGCTAATAATTTAAATAAATTAGAGATGGTATAAATCATTACTTATGGATGGGTGAATAATATTGAATGCTTTGCATTGTTTGATATCTCTGATGAGATGTGTGCTGATCTGTGATATGAATGCTTTGGTTGAAGTATGATGATAATGTGAATTATCTATTTGTGATGATAATGTAGATTATATATTGTGATATTGTGAATTATCTATTTGTGTGTATATAGATAACAAATTGAATTGTTTTAACTTTAAAACAACCTGACCTTAAAAGATGGCATTTTGGATTTCGATGAGACCGAGATCGGGTTTTCAGATTTGGATATCCGAAAACCACATCGATCCAAATTAACGATAGGTCGTGAATCTTAAATGAAGATGAAGATTCAGAGTGCAAGGGTTATTGTCGTTAACTCTGAGGGTGATTCCAAAACGAGTGTAACGAGATAATGCCTTCGGTTTCGTTCGAACCCGGAACGAACTTGTATAGATTGAATGCTATCAGCACATCGTCAGGTGGACGATGAGCATTCTAAGTGATGTGTTCTGATTAAAGGTAATCGTAGCCTCAAGCCTCATCAAGCGGGAATGGCTAAAACAGGGGAGGTGCAGCAAGGTTAAGTGGGTAGCACCCAAGTAGGAGCTCTGATACCACCAGTGATGATGCGTCTTTCTTTGGAGAGAAAGGCGGGTCGTCACTGGTGGGAGAGAAGTACTCAAAATTGAGTACTTCTCTCAGAGAGAAGTACTCAAAATTGAGTACTTCTCTCAGAGAGAAGTACTCAATTTTGAGAAGTACTCAAAATTGAGTACTTCTATCTAGAGAGAAGTACTCAAAATTGAGTACTTCTCTCTAAGAGAAGTACTCAAAATTGAGTACTTCTCTCTCCGATCGCCTGAAAGGGACAAAAGAAACATCTTGTTTTTTCTTCAAAAATTTCTGATCTCTAGTGGACCTCTCAGTAGGATTCGAACCCAGATGAAGTTCTGACCATCTGTCAGAGAAAAAAGAACGAATTGATCTTGTAGGATTCCCAAGAAATTCTTCGATTTCTTTCGGAAGCAGAGAGAGAAGTACTCAATTTTGAGTACTGAGAGAAGTACTCAAAATCGAGTACTTCTCTCTACCAACTGTAACGACCCAACTTTCTACCACCAGAAAGTCGCATCATCTTTAGGAAAGAAAGGGATAGAAAAGAGAAAAGATAGAGAAGAAAGAAAGAAACAACATCAGAATCTCAACAGCGGAATGAATAAATTATATTAATCACATAAGTATTACATAATACACAACATCAATCAGAGTTACACAGATTATACAACACATACTAGACAGTTATAAACACATGTCCAGTTATTACAACTCAAATACAACTCAGAGAAAACAACACAGCAGAACAATTTATATCTACGAACGCTGAAGCCTCCTACTCCATATCTCCTCCATAGATTCGTCAAAGCTAATCTGAATCCCTTGGCTGACTACAACCTCCTCGATCAGCAAGAGAGAAGTACTCAAAATTGAGTACTTCCCTCTAGAGAGAAGTACTCAAGAGAGAAGTACTCAATTTTGAGTACTTCTCTCTGACATAAGGATAATAAATTGTGCATTATTTTACCAACATTTATGCGAATTAAACAACCATGAAGCTTGCAGACATGGAAAAGACAATAAAAACATCATGATGTTCAAGCATCAACTATTATTCCCTACAAACCAAATTTAAATTCACATTCACTCAAAAGGGGATGATCCAAATGTCATATGATGAGAAAAAGGACACTAATTCTACCTCAAGACCAAGCTCACAAGCCTTCTTTGCAACCAATGCAGCTCCAAGCATTACACTAGGATTTGAAGTGTTAGTACAACTAGTGATTGTGGCAATGACAACATCGCCAGGCCTTAACTAAGCATATTTCCCATGGAAGTTGAAATCTACGAATTTACTTTGAGCTTCTTTGGGAACAACAAATCCCTAAATCGCATAGGAATATATTATATAAATAATAGTACAGTGTCAATAAGTATTAAACTTTCATGATAATAAAATAGAAAAAAATAATGTTGTCGCACCTTGAATCCTACTTCATTGTCTAAACAAGCAAGCTAGTCGGCTTTTAGTTCCCTTAGGGCAATCTTGTCACAAGGCCTAAGCCAAAGAAAGAATACTTGATTGCATGAATTATATGCAGGCAGTAATCATGACACAAAAAAATATGCTATTTGGGGCTGAGATTAATATTGAAAATAACATCAAAAAGGTAGCTAACACAATAATACTAATAAAAGCATCCCATGAAATTGTACTGGTATTGAAAAATAATAATCTGGCTGTAGTCAACAAACATGTTATTAACATGTAAATAGGACACTATCATAGGCATCTACATAATTATTCATAATAAGTACATATCTCATCTCATCATTCATAATAGAAGTCATCTATGGTGACAATTGATGCATGCTCACGGTTTCATTACACCAATGAGCTTTAGCCTTTAGATACTTCGGTGTAACATGATCGACTGGCAAAAATCCCATGGTCGCCCCATATTCAGGAGACATGTTTGCAATAGTGGCACGGGTTGCTAGAGATAACTCATTCACCCCATCTTTTGTATATGCAATGAATGAGGCATCATGGTAACTTTTTAAAACAACCAAAAACATGAATTAATACCAAAACAATAACTCATTTAAATTTAAATTTCATACCATAGAATTAGACAAACTTTCCAACAAAGTCGTGTTTCGAAAGGCTCTGTGTAACTGTCAAAACCAAGTTTGTGGCAGTAACTCATTTTCATAGATTTCCTTGTAATTTGAATCCAACTAATCCAGGAAACACCAGGTTCATGAGCAATATGAAAAGCGGAACTATTAGAAAAAATAATTTTTTAGAGAAGAAATTATCAAGGGACACCTACAAATACTAAATATAGATAATCAAGAGCATTAGTAAATGTAGAAAGTTTCTATTCGAACCAATTTCTATAGCTATTAGCAAAAATAGATCACATTTTAAAACTTTTTGGAAGTTCATGCTAGTCATTTACAATTTATTTCTACGGCTATCTTTTTGTTCCACGTATATAAATGTGCAAGTCTGAATTGCTCCAATACAAAAACTATGGATGCTATAATCAATTGAACTGATACAGGAAGAACGTGAAGAACAAGGAGAATAAATAAAGTTAAAGTTGATACCTTTGTTGAGCCCATCTATTAAGAAGCTTGTCGATGCTAGAGAGATGATGATTTAGGATTTGTGACTAAAATGGAGATGACGCTTATCACTGCTGGCAAGTCGGTTTATTGCGGCCAGATAGATAAACGACGATTGATTACCATGAAGTTTTTTAGTGCCTTAGTAGATCGACGATTTAGGGCTTCTAGTGTGTTATTAGATTGATGATGATTTAGTGCTTCGAAGGTAGAGTAGACCAACGAAGTTTTTTTGGAGGAGGAGTAAGGAGATGGCGATGTAGGGTTTTCTAAGAGTGTTGTCGTAAAGTGGAAGTAAAAGAAATGAATAATGAACGACACTGGGAATATTTTTCACCAAAATTTTAGGCGAGACAAGCAAAAATTAACCCTAGAGTCGTTGTCAGCGCTTGACCTACAAACGCTACCAATATTTGCAACTAAAAGTAGATTTTCTTGTAGCGTGGGGTCGACAACTCTATTAAAATAAGCGACAACATGCTGTTTATACAAAACGCGGCACTCAAACCTCGTCGACAATGTCATCATCGAAGACCATCTCATCGCCTTTTATGCTACGTCTCCAACTTCGAACCAGATCAATCCTATACCAATTAACATTGATATTTTAAGTATTATCCTGGTTGACGTCATAGACGTTGAGAGGCGAAGAGATAGACGGCGACGTAGTCATTGTCGGCTTAGCAAAATAGTAATATCATGAACATTGCAAATTTACTTATGAAAGTAATTTTTTTCTACCAACCCCTATTATATGTCAAATTTCTATCGAATAACAAAACTTTATCAATTCACTTTACCAGAAATTTGCCGCATACAAGAATTTTAATATCGAAATATTTCACATTTTAACCCTTAATTTTAATATCTCAATAAAACAATTAAGCCCTTCATGCTTAACACAATTTATTAATCATACTTAAACTCTTGGGAGAAATCCCCAAAAATCACAATAAATAAAACTGATCATATTTTCCAATATATAAAAATTTTGGGGCCAGAAACTTATTTAATTATTTTTAATAATAAAACTCGAAATAACCCATTTTCTACATTTAGAAAATTCATACTTGCTTGAAAAATTATGAAATTTAAAACGCACTTCTAAAATAATGTTTCCAACATCATACTAAAATTTCAAGTCATTTGGATATCGTATGATATGTTTTCCTACTCTAACATATCGCTAAATTTCATGAATAAATTCTATAAATTCACCAAAAAGCATATAACCCTTCAAATTATCATAGCATGGTATAATATAAGCAAAAGATTCAGATTTATACTTAAGACCGAAAATAACATCTGAAACATGAGATGCATAACTATTATTCACCTTGTATTGATTAAGAAGGTTGAAATTTGTGTTGTTGATTTGAATCTCAAGCCTGGATCTTGTTTGTAACAACCCACATATTTATCGATTTTATATTTAAATATTTTATTTAAATATTTCATCATTCGTCGGATTTTAGTCCGAAAAGCTACTTTTTGCAAACAGTCGAATTAGGACTCGAGACCCCTTCCATTGAGTTCAAAATGCCATTTGCGACCTTTTTGAGTATAAGCTTCGATATGTTTGGAGTTAGTAGAATTTTGCTACTTTTTCACTTTGGACTTTGGGTTTGGTTCAGCCCATTTGCCCAATTCTGGGTTCATTAACTCAAGCTCCACTCCCTCTCCTCTTCATTACTTCACTTCCATTTCCTAACACTTAAGCTTCATCAAAAATGGAGAGTGGAATGGGAAATTAAAACTCCAAGCCCTAGTTCATTTGCAAATCCTTCTTCTAGCTCCAAATTCAAAGAGAAGCTATTGGTAAGCATCCTCTTCATCTTCTCCAACTCATTCTCCTTTCAATTTCAAAAATTCCCTAAACCTAATTTAGGAAATGTTTCTCTTTTAAGCTTAGATTCAAGCTTGTTGAGTTGGAATTGAAGAGTGATTGTCCTTACCATTGCTCTATAGCTTCTTCTTCATTGATTTTGTGAAAAGGTGAGATTTTTATCTCACATCTTAGTCTATAATTATCTTTGAGTGTTAGGTATGAATTCCTAACTCTTATTCATGTGCATTTGCTTTGATTTGGATTGGTTTTTGTGAATATTCCAATTTTTGATGTTTCGAAGTTAAATCTTTAAAAATCATAGCTTTGGTGTTTGATCATGATTTTGTGGTGCATCGGAGAGCCTATAGGGCCAGGTAGTCGACAGGCATAAATCCTTAGCGCCATTGCTCGTCCGGTTGCGAAGTGGTAGAGTTTGCTCTTCATTTAGTTAGGCTTGGAAGTGCAGGAAACAGGTTCCGGTCAACCGAAATTCCTGTCCGGTCGACCGACCTGCTACCAGAGCACTTCTCTGGCACTGGTCCGGTCGACTGGCATACTGAGTCCGGTCGACCGACCAGCAATCCGCGGATTTTTCGGGTCTGAGTTCGGTCGACCGAACTTAGTGAGTCAGTCGATCGACCTGCTCCTATTTTGCCTATTATGTCTATTTTTGCCTATTTCGCTTGATTTCCAAATTTTATCGATTCGTGTTGATTCCCATTTGCTGTTATCATCTATTATTGACGTTGATGACTTCTTTTTTGGGACTTTTGAGAATATCTATTTTGATGGATTTGGTATCGATTTCTTTGGATTTGATTCACGTCTTCGAACGTGGATTTTGGTGATTGATTGTTTCTACAATCATTTCTATGATTTGTCACTTTAAAATATAAAGGTTTTCTATACTAGTAGTAAATATTCAAACTCTTTTACAAAGATGATTTCAACTCTATTTTAAATATAAAAGCTTGTTTTCAAAACCATTTTCTAATCTATTAGTATACACAAACCTTTACCTCATTCGTATGAGAAAATCTAATTAAACGGCTTAGCAAAACAAGTGGTATGAAACGCTTGCGTTTACTTCGTCGGTTAATTTATGGACTTGTTCGATTGAAACTCTTGTGACAATTTTCTAGTGGTGATCTACAGTTTGTTCGCAAATATTTAAGTTAAGCAAGTGGTTATGGGACATGAAGCTAAACTCTTATATTTACTAGCTTAGTGTAATCGACACTTCTTGATGATCGATGATGATCATTTTATGGTTTAAACTAGCAATGTGCGATGTCTCTTTGTGCACGTGGAGGACTGTTCCTCGTTTTAATGAGCTTCGTCTCACTTCTCGCATGGGTCGTACCTATCTAGGTGCGTCGATGTTTACTTTACGCATGGGTCGTACCTATATAGGTGCGTCGATGTTTGTTTACTTCGTGGAGCAATCGGCTCAATAAGTTGGGGCATGGGGCGTATCTTTCTAGGTGCGTCAATGTTCGTCTATGCATGGGTCGTATCTTTCTAGATGCGTCGATGTTCGACTTTGCATGGGGTGTATCTTTCTAGGTGCATCGATGTTAGACATTACATGGGGCGTATCTTTCTAGGTGCGTCGATGTTTATTTATGCATGGGGCGTATCTTTCTAGGTGCGTCGATGCTAGATCATGGGGCGAATCTTTCTAGGTGCGTCGATGTTCGACTTTGCATGGGGTGCATCTTTCTAGGTGTATCGATGCTAGACTTTACATGGGGCGTATCTTTCTAGGTGCGTCGATGTTCAGTTTATGGGATTGGCCATCCTCTATTCTTGTGATTTCTGGAATTTATGTTTCACCACCTTTTTCAGTTGGCATTGATATGTATGTCATTTATTGTGGCTTGGTGAATTAAATAAAGAATATGACATTCTTTTTATGCTATGAGATTCGTGAGATATTTGTATGATTTTCCTTTGTTGATTTTCTAATGTATACTTGTCGAGGTATGACATTTTTGGTTATCATACGTTTTTATTATATCTCTTCTTATATCTCATTTTATCTGATAATTATAGCTAGACTGATCCGTTTATTATTTTCTTATTAAATAATACTCGGGTCAGACTGAGATTTTACAGGTGCTTCCTCATGACTTCTTATCTGGGACTATCATCTGACTTTTGGCTAACTACTCTAGCATTGTAGTTTTTGGTTGTATACATTCGATATATTGACTCATTGATGTATACATATTCTGTTGTATAACACTTGTATCTTTTCTTTTGTGTTATTGTGGATCTTCTTTGACCACTACTCTGATGTACACTTTCATGTGTTATATTCATATCTATTTCCGCCTATGTGATATGAATTGTCTGTGACTGATTTGTGTTATGTTTATTTCTATATTTGTTTCCGAAGTATATATACATAGCCACCGTGTAGTAGCTTTGAGCTTGTATCGGTATGTCGGATTTCCTCTTGAAATGAAAAGTTATATTTTTATCTGGCATATCGGTACTCGTACAAAGCAATTATACAGATGGTCGCTCCTCAACAGCCTTATTCTCCATGCTAGTTGACGACATTACCCCGTAGTGTCCTTGGCTAGCGTGGGTAAAGAGGTGGGGAGTCACATTGTTTCTATCTTTTAATTCCACTTGAACACTTGTTAATGATCGACCCTAAGCTCCCTTTGATTTCGTTTGTTATGAAGTGAATGAAAGTGAGGGAGGAAATGAGAGAGTGAGGGTTTATGTTTAGGAATTTAGGACTTTCCCCATTTTGCCCTTAACCCATATTCCTCCTTCATATTTTAATTTTAATTCATCTTATTAGCTTATTCCTCAAGGCATTACCTCAATTATTTACCAAATCTCAATCTCCTTATCATTCTACATTATTTATCCAACTAAATACTCTAAATAATGTTAATCAAAATTAGAGTTGTTATAGACTCACCTCCTTAAAGAATTTTGTCCTCGAAGTTACGATAAAGTACACACATCAAGCATAGATGTAAAACATACCATCAAATAAGTCAGGATAAGTGTCTATAATCTTGCTCTCTATTTCCCAGGTACAGTTTCTCTCGTCGTCACTCCACTAGACTTTTACTAATCCGACTGTCTTGTTCCTTAGCTTCTTCTCATCTCTATCCACTATACGAAATGGTTGTCTAACTATAGTCATGTCCCGTTCCACTACAAAATCTTCTGATGTAGTCGGAGTAATAGTAGTCTTTGGATCTCGAACATACTTCCTTAGATGAGAAATATGTAAAACATTGTGGACTCATACCAAACTACTCGGTAACTTTATCATGTAAGCGAGTTTCCAAATCCTTTCTATAATAGGAAATGGTCCAACAAAACTACATGTCAATTTCCCTGACCTCCCAAATCTTACTATACCCTTCATCGGTGATACTTGAACGAAAACGTGTTCTCCAAATGAGAATTCCAAGTCCTTCCATCTCTCATCTGCATAACTTTTCTGCCTAGATTGAGCTTCCATCATTCTAGCCTGAATCATCTCAATCTTTTCGGTGGCTTCTCTTACTATATCCAGACCAAGAACTAATCTATCTCCGGTCTCTAACCAACATACGAGTGATTTACATGGCCTTCCATATAAAGCTTCAGAAGGTGTCATCCCTATACTAGTCTGATAACTATTGTTGTATGAAAACTCGACTAAGTGTAGATGGTCTTCCTATGATCCTCCAAAATCTAGCACACAAGCTCTTAACAAATCTACCAAGACTTTGTTAGCACATTTCGTCGGCCCATCGGTCTTTGGATGGTAAGCGGTACCCATCTTGAGCTTGGTACCAAAGGTTTCCTGTAGACTCTTCCAGAATTCAATAGTAAACAAAGAATCTCTATCACTGACTATACTACTAGGAATCCCATGCAGCCTAACAATATTCTTTATAAAAAACTTAGTTAAAACATGTGCCATTCTTGTCGACTTAACATGTATAAAGTGTGCACTCTTAGTCAATCTGTCCACTATAACCCAAATACATTCATTTCCTCTATTCGACATCGGTAACCCATCTATGAAATCCATAGATATAGAATCCCATTTCCACACCAGTATCTTCAAAGGCTGAAGCAACCTACTCGGCTTCTGATTTTTGGCTTTTACCTACTGAAAGTTCAAACATTGCTTTACCCATAAGCCTACATCCTTTTTTATACCCTCCCAGAAGAAACTCCTCTTCATATCCTGATACATCTTAATTCCTATAACGACCCGAAAATTTAACTAGTTTTAATAACGTTATTAATTGAAAATTTGTGGAATTTTAAAAATAAAATATTGAAATAAAAATTTAATATTTGAAATGCGTCTAGTTAAACATAGCAACTGGTAAATTTTCATCCGAAAATATGAAAGTTTATTTCGTGTGTAATTTTATTTCAATTTCATCAGTTAGTAATTGATGAAAATAAAATATTTTCGAAACCTGAATATTTTTACATAGAAAAATTCTAAATCATCTTCTGACTGAGACGTTATTTTTCGTTTTTCCAAATTCGGACTTCTTTAGCTCCGTCGATCTTATTTTTCTACGTTTTTGCTGCATTTTCCGCTAGTAGAAAATTCGAATTTTAAAAAAATTCAATCGTACCACTGATATCTGTATACCGTTTTGGTCGTCTCGTCGCGCTGATCAAAATGGTATACTCTTTTGCGCGAATCGGAGTCCGACGTAATCTGTTGCGTTAATTTAACCGTTTCGGGCGGACCGGTTAAACCATATTCAGCCCAAACTAAAACAACTTGTACCCATTCAAATTTTGAAAATTTACTCAGCTGCCGTGCATTAATTGGGTAGTTGGAAGATGGGTACTGGCTTGGAAATATGTGTGGCGTTTGGGAATTCGGAGAGGAATTAATTATGGCAAAAAAAAACCCGTTCAGTTCATTTCATTCGCTCACTGTTCATCCACCAAACTTTTTTTTTTCTTTTTTTTCTTCTCCTCCTCTTTCATTGTATTTCTTCCACTGATAAATTTGCAAAAGAAGAAAAATCATGAAACCAAACTGCGACCCAGCGCCTCCTTCCCCTAGCCGTGACCATCCACTAGCAACCGTCCCTCCCAATCACCTAGCCCAATCTGACAGCAAGCTCCACCCTTTGCCTCTCTACCCGAACCATCATTGACCTCATCTTACATGTTTCCTTACTCTTCCACCAAAGCACGCAAGCCATGCACGTCTCGCCACCCACCACCTCCGGATTTGACAACCGGGAGCACAAACTCCGGCGAGCCGCAGGCGCCTTCCACCCCACCTCTTCGCCTCTGCGCGATCCACTGCTCCAACTGCACTCGACAAGCACCAAACCACTATCGAGCTTCCACCACTCAGCCTCCTTCTCTCACCTCAACCTGCCGAACTCCAACACCCACCGCCTTCATCAACCCGAACTCCTTCAAGCACCAACATCCACCTTCGACCGCTCCACCCACAGCGCACTACCCGAAGCCCATCACCATTCCACCTGAAGCCCCACGGCCGAGCTCCCTTCCCCTATGCGTCGTTGCCAGCTCCGCCCTAACCAAACACCTTCCACACGACGCAACCCATCCCTCAGCTAACATTCCCCGAGCCACCGCCCAAAGCAACACCCTCCGTGCTACGCCACGCTCCGCCCGTGAGCAGCAGCCACTGCTCCGCCGTGCTTGCCAGAGTTCCTCGTTCTCGGTTAGTCACTCTATATACTCTATTATATATATATATATATCTTTGTTATACTTTTCTCATTTTTCTTTATAGGCTATGAATTGTTTGGATATGCTGAGAGTTTTAAATATTATAAGTTTACCTATTCTAAGTTGTATATGGATATATGAGGTTACTGAATATATTTATTTTGCTTTATTTGTATGATTCCTATAATATACATCTAAGTTTTCTTTTATATTTATTGTGTTTCGTTTCTATATATCTATTTTTAATTCAAGCTAGTTAATACAAGTGCTTCTATACATATTATATTATAAAGAAGTTATATATATAGTACTGTTGCATAATTTAACTGAACCTATTTGGGCATATCATATGTTTCAGTATGATATATGTAGCTTTACTTATAATTGAGTACACATATATTATAATCTGAGTATGATATTTGTAAAAGGGTATTTATATAGTTTATATGTTTTAAAGCATTGTATGTTCTGTCACTTTACACAGATTAGTTTATATGTTTTTAAAGCAATGTATGTGGTGTCACTTTGCATAGGTTAATTTATATGTTTTTAAAGCTTGCTTTTAGAAGTTGTCAGAGAGGTTTTATATGATAGCTAGCTAGAAGTTTTACATCCTTTTGATATAGCATTATACTTCTCTGACGCATCATATTTTTACATAAGTCTATTTCACATGTATATATAGGTAATATATGTTATATATATAAGTTCAATTACACCATCTATCTCCATTTATCCGACTCTGATTCGTTTTATTGATTCCTATCTATCAGCTTGTCCAGTCAAATTCGTGTCAATCTAGCTTTGCTTTGGAATTTGTAGCTTGTTGTGTTGTCTACCTTCTCTAGCCTCGAAAGGTGAGCAATCACTCACGGTTAATGTTCTTTTATTTATTAAATTTGATTTCAATCGAAACAACAATTGAATATACTGCTGTTAGTTATCTACACTATTATATATATGTTTTACCTATATCAGTTTACCTGTGACATCTGACACCATTATCTGTTATATATACAATGATAATCCAGTTTGGTTGCTAAATGATTGATTGTTTGATGTTTACATTGGACGTTAAATTGTTAATGTTGTAAGTGATAAATAATTTGAAATTGAAATTGACGTAGGATAGTTAGATTTGATATATGTGTTAATTTGATTGATGACATTTGCATAATATGACCCCTTTAAATGTTAAATAAATTGACACGTAGAAATAGTGTTAACCACACCTTGAACCATTTATATGTATGTGTATAAATTGATGTAGAATGAAATTGAATAATAGATATTAAGTGAAGAACCGTATAAACATTAATGTAATAATCTTTAATCCACATGAAATGATAGTGTGGATTCTAGAAATAATTATATTAATTTACACAAACAACAATGTGAATTAATACGATTATTTCAGGATTATTTGAATTAATTATTGGATTGTTGTTATTGATTGTTGTTATTGCTTGTCCATTTACTTTGACACCATCCCAGTTATCACACTGCAAGTTCCCTTTTGCTATGCCTTAATTTTTGAATTGAAATGGAATCGGGTTGAAATAATAAATACCCAAATGAACTTGACTTAGGATAGAGAATTAAATAAAACCCGATTGGTCAATAATTTGATTTAAAAATAAAATAAAGATTTTATTTGAATAAATAATATGGTTTTGAAATGAAGTTGAAATTTGAATTTTAATCAAAGGAAAATGTTAATATTTAATAATCTGAATCAAAATATTAACATAGTAGTTGATGAAAGAACGTTGTTTTAAGTTTGAAATTATTTAATAATTAAGTTCTGAAATTATTTAATAATTAAATAAGATTGAATTATTTAATAATTAAATAAATTGAACTTCTTGAATAAGTGAAATTTAGTTTCTTTATTAATTGAGTTTGGAATTTGTAATTAAGTAAATGAATAAGTGGAATTTAATTTCTTTAACAAGAAATATAAATGCGTTTTATTGAAACAAATGAAAGACTTGTAACTCAAAGAATTTGATTTGACTAAATTAACTTAATTAAAATTTTGAGTTTTGATATAATGAAGTTGAACTTAAGTAATTGATTTAATGAATTGGAAGTTAAAAAGAAATGTTTTGAATGATAAATTAACTTAACGAATATTGAATGAAGTCGATCAATGATTTTAAATTGATTTGAATGTTAAATTAAATTAATTTAAATGTTTTCGAAATGAAACTTATATACGAACTTGAATCAATATTTGAATTGTTTTATATAAAATTTGAAATTGAATTATAAGATTTTGAAATGGGAATTTGGAAATTTTGAAGCGTAAATTATGGAAATTGATGTAGAAAGACAAATGAAATGTTGATTTAAAAATTCTAATTGAAATTGAAATTGATTTGGTTTTGAAATAAATAAACGACCAATCGGTGTAATAATCACGAAAGTTATTAAAAAGACCGGAATCGGTTAGGGACATACTCACTGTCTAAACCGAAAACCACTTTAATAATTATACGCGGAGTGTGATCCAGAATGAAGTGGTTGGAATGATGTACATTGATGACTGAAGAAAGAGAACGATAATGGATAGCCTTGACACTTGTGTCAAATTGGAAATGACTAAAACAGGAGTCGTGCTGGGCCAAATGGGGTTAGCTACCTCGAGCGAACACACTTCTTCGTAAACTACTTATTACTTGTTATCGATTGGTGCACCCTCGAATTTTGGGAGTGTTGTTTCGCGGTGTTGCGATCGTTGTGGCGATGCGTTCTCACCAGTCCGGATCAGGAAAATGGTAGTTTCACTACCTTGGTATTGCCTCATGTGCCTTATCATACTTGTATCCCTATACGCGACCACTACGATTTGTTTTGTGTTATACCTATGGAGTACTCCCTGATATCCTACTAGTTTACGGTGGAGTTTATAGTGCTGTATAGACTATAACGCTTATATAAAATGTGTTAAGGGGGGTAATGGTAACGCCTTAACACTATTTTGATATTTTATATTACTGATAGGCATTATCTACTTATCGTACACTACTACATATTAGATAGTTTAACGGATCCTTAAAGGATGGTTATTCCAAACATCCTTTGAGTTACTTGTATTTCAGTTGCTATTTCACTTGAGTTGGATTTATTGATATAAGAATGTTAATCCTGACTCGAGTGTTTTGTGTTTTGCTTTACGCTCGGGTCAGACTGAGTGTACCAATATTCAAGACTCGCCTTTGGAGTTGGAGCTTCGCTTGGAGATCCAGCTATCTATCTAGCTTTCAGATATCCAGTTGATTCCAGTGATTGTATTCTGATTCTTGTATTTGACTATTGTATTTGAGACATCTGCTGTACCTTATTTAACTCTGATATGTATATAGTAGCTTCATAAACTACTATCTTTTGTTTCCGCTGCATTTATTACTCTGTGTATGTGATCTGTGATTATTTTATTTACTGTATATGTTCAGTTTTGCCAAATTTAAATTAACAATTCAGTATTTTGAATTATTCAAGTCCGACATGTGCGGATGCGAATGGTCCAAAATAGCGGGTCGTTACAGTTGGTATCAGAGCTCTGGTTTTAGGCAAAACTCAGCATATAGAGTAAATTCAATTACAGAATCACGTTCGTTCGAGCTTGAATTCCTTCTTCTTTGACTCGATTTCTTTGAATTTTGGAATGTTCCCTTCGGGTCCAAAGTCCATTCGTGTCTTTTTGATTCTGGAGTATCCTATAACTCCACTTCGAATGATCTCTATAATGAATCGGCAGTCCCGCCAACCCTAGAATGATTTGTAAAAAGGTGAAACTCCTTTACAACAGCATCGATTCGTCGAGATTTCTGTATCCTCGGATTAGATGCTACTATCTCTTGTTATCCCGAATTCTATCTCTTGTGATCTGATGTCGATTTGATTCAGAATTTCGCATCGATCGTATTCTTAAGTCATGGTTGACTCGGTTAAGGTCGCCCGCGATTTATATAAACTTATCCATCTTCCTATTTCGTTATTTAATTGTCTTATCTTTGTTTCGAACCTATCTTCAAATCAAAATTTCTCTTGATTTGAGTACATCAAATTTGAATCTCTATCCTTGATTTGAAATCCATTCTTGTATCGTTGAGCGAGGAAGTGTATGTGTGAATTAATATTAAAAATGTTTTATATATATTGTGTCGTTTGAGTTGTTGATGTTGATTTGGGTTTTCGATCGATTCGTCTGATCAACGCTATCGGTAGGATTTCCAAAACACTTGGGCAGAGTAAACTGACACAATATTGTTTTCAAAGGTAAATAAAATAAATTTTGTATGATTATATTATATATATATATAAGTAAATTTTTCTGATAATTGTTAAATGAATTGGTTAACTAAATGATGTTATTTGATTTTCATTTATTGTTTTGTAAACCATTGATTTACCAACATAAATAAACGGAATTATAAAACTTGGTTTATAAATTATTTTGAAAATTTAAATGAATTTAAATCAGGAATTTGAGAAGTTGATTTCCGGTGATTTCAAACTTTGATTTTAAAGTTTAAAGTGTATAGTCTTTAAAATATTTACAAATAGAAACCAATTTCAAAGAATTTTAAAATGTTGAAATTAGTGCTCTTCTCTTTGTCGCTGGAAAATAAATTTCGGTGATGGCGGCCGCATCATCGACATTCATTTTCGAGTTTCGAAGTGGAGAGACCATCAGTAGCTTGCTACACTTTTGTTTTGAAATGAATTTGATTTGAATTTCTAAAGTATGACTTGATTTAAAAATATTTATATACATATATATATTAGTATTTGATTTAGATTTGACTTGGATATATTATATGTATATAATTATCTCTTAATGGTTTGAAGTGAATCGGAAATCAAATTCTTGAATTTATGTAAAAGATGATTTCAATTATAAATGTAACCAAAATTTTGAATTAATATTTAAACTTGGGAGAATTGAATTAGAAATTTACTTGTATAATACTCAATTGCATTCAAAATATAACTTACCTAAATTGCTCAAAAAGTTAACTATGTAATTGGATAGTATACAATATAAATTGTCTTTATAAATAAAATTTGAGTGTGTATAAAAATGTTATACACTTAAAGTTTAATTATAAAATGATTAATAGAGATAAAATAGAATACTAAGTTAGTCGAATAATAAATGAATTAATAAAATAAATTGTTGTTTGAAATAAATTTTGTAACAAACAATGATAAATTGAAAATAAACCAAGTTAATGAAATTCCTTGAGTTTAAAGTCAATGGTTGAATATAAATTAATTTAAATTGAAATTTATATGGTTTAAATTAATTGTTTATTTTGTAATTCTATTCTATTTTTTTCTGATTGTTTCTATTCTCCTACCTCCTTCCTTTTCGGGGACGAAAAGTTTTTTAGTGGGGGAGAGTGTAACGACCCGAAAATTTAACTGGTTTTAATAACGTTATTAATTGAAAATTTGTGGAATTTTAAAAATAAAATATTGAAATAAAAATTTAATATTTGAAATGCGTCTAGTTAAACATAGCAACTGGTAAATTTTCATCCAAAAATATGAAAGTTTAATTCGTGTGTAATTTTATTTCAATTTCATCAGTTAGTAATTGATGAAAATAAAATATTTTCGAAACCTGAATATTTTTACATAGAAAAATTCTAAATCATCTTCTGACTGAGACGTCATTTTTCGTTTTTCCAAATTCGGACCTCTTTAGCTCCGTCGATCTTATTTTTCTATGTTTTTGGTGCATTTTCCGCTAGTAGAAAATTCGAATTTTAAAAAATTCAATCGTACTACTGATATCTATATACCGTTTTGATTGTCTCGTCGCGCAGATCAAAATGGTATACTCTTTCGTGCGAATCGGAGTCCGACGTAATCTATTGTGTTAATTTAACCGTTTCGGGTGGACCGGTTAAACCATATTCAGCCCAAACTAAAACAAATTGTACCCATTCAAATTTTGAAAATTTACTCAGCTGCCGTGCATTAATTGGGTAGTTGGAAGATGGGTGCTGGCTTGGAAATATGTGTGGCGTTTGGGAATTCGGAGAGGAATTGATTATGGCAAAAAAAATAAAAATAAAAATAAAAAAAATAAACAAACCCGTTCAGTTCATTTCATTCGCTCACTGTTCATCCACCAAACTTTTTTTTTCTTCTCCTCCTCTTTCATTGTATTTCTTCCACTGATAAATTTGCAAAAGAAGAAAAATCATGAAACCAAACTGCGACCCAGCGCCTCCTTCCCGTAGCCGTAACCATCCACTAGCAACCATCCCTCCCAATCACCTAGCCCAATCTGACAGCAAGCTCCACCCTCTGCATCTCTACCCGAACCATCATTGACCTCATCTTCCACATTTCCTTACTCTTCCACTAAAGCACGCAAGCCATGCACGTCTCGCCACCCACCACCTCCGGATCTGACAACCGGGAGCACAAACTCCGGCGAGCCACGGGCGCCTTCCACCCCACCTCTTCGCCCCTGCGCGATCCACTGCTCCAACTGCACCCGACAAGCACCAAACCACTGTCGAGCTTCCACCACTCAGCCTCCTTCTCTCACCTCAACCTGCCGAACTCCAACACCCACCGCCTTCAAGCACCAACATCCACCTTCGACCGCTCCACCCACAGCGCACTACCCGAAGCCCATCACCATTCCACCTGAAGCCCCACGGCCGAGCTCCCTTCCACTATGCGTCGTTGCCAGCTCCGCCCTAACCAAACACCTTCCACACGACGCAACCCATCCCTCAGCTAACATTCCTCGAGCCACCGCCCAAAGCAACACCCTCCGTGCTCCGCCACGCTCCGCCCGTGAGAAGCAGCCACTGCTCCGCCGTGCTTGCCAGAGTTTCTCGTTCTCGGTTAGTCACTCTATATACTCTATTATATATATATATATATCTTTGTTATACTCTTTCTCATTTTGATTTATAGGTTATGAATTGTTTGGATATGCTGAGAGTTTTAAATATTATAAGTTTACCTATTCTAAGTTGTATATGGATATATGAGGTTACTGAATATATTTATTTTGCTTTATTTGTATGATTCCTATAATATACATCTAAGTTTTCTTTTATATTTATTGTGTTTCGTTTCAATATATCTATTTTTAATTCAAGCTACTGAATATAAGTGCTTCTATACATATTATATTATAAAGAAGTTATATATATAGTACTGTTGCATAATTTAACTGAACCTATTTGGACATATCATATGTTTCAGTATGATATATGTAGCTTTACTTATAATTGAGTACACATAGATTATGATCTGAGTATAATATTTGTAAAAGGGAATTTATATAGTTTATATGTTTTAAAGCATTGTATGTGCTGTCACTTTACACAGATTAGTTTATATGTTTTTAAACCAATGTATGTGTTGTCACTTTGCATAGGTTAATTTATATGTTTTTAAAGCTTGCTTTTAGAAGTTGTTAGAGAGGTTTTATATGATAGCTAGCTAGAAGTTGTACATCCTTTTGATATAGCTTTATACTTCTCTAACGCATCATATTTTTACATAAGTCTATTTCACATGTATATATAGGTAATATATACAAGTTCAATTACACCATCTATCTTCATTTATCTGACTCTGATTCGTTTTATTGATTCCTATCTATCAGCTTGTCCATTCAAATTCGTGTCAATCTAGCTTTGCTTTGGAATTTGTAGCTTGTTGTGTTGTCTACCTTCTCTAGCCTCAAAAGGTGAGCAATCACTCATGATTAATGTTCTTTTATTTATTAAATTTGATTTCAATTGAAACGACAATTGAAATATGCTGCTATTAGTTATCTACATTGTTATATATATGTTTTACCTATATCAGTTCATCTGTGACATCTGACACCATTATCTGTTATATATACAATGATAATCCAGTTTGGTTGCTAAATGATTGATTGTTTGATGTTTACATTGGACGTTAAATTGTTAATGTTGTAAGTGATAAATAATTTGAAATTGAAATTGACGTAGGATAGTTAGATTTGATATATGTGTTAATTTGATTGGTGACATTTGCATAATATGACCCCTTTAAATGTTAAATAAATTGACACGTAGAAATAGTGTTAACCACACCTTGAACCATTTATATGTATGTGTATATATTGATGTAGAATGAAATTGAATAATAGATATCAAGTGAAGAACCGTATAAACATTAATGTAATAATCTTTAATCCACATGAAATGATAGTGTGGATTCTAGAAATAATTATATTAATTTACACAAACAACAATGTGAATTAATACGATTATTTCGGGATTATTTGAATTAATTATTGGATTGTTGTTATTGATTGTTGTTATTGCTTGTCTATTTACTTTGACACCATCCCAGTTATCACACTGCAAGTTCCCTTTTGCTATGCTTTGATTTTTGAATTGAAATGGAATCGGGTTGAAATGATAAATACCCAAATGAACTTGACTTAGGATAGAGAATTAAATAAAACCCGATTGGTCAATAATTTGATTTAAAAATAAAATAAAGATTTTATTTGAATAAATAATATGGTTTTGAAATGAAGTTGAAATTTGAATTTTAATCAAAGGAAAATGTTAATATTTAATAATCTGAATCAAAATATTAACATAGTAGTTGATGAAAGAACGTTGTTTTAAGTTTGAAATTATTTAATAATTAAGTTTTGAAATTATTTAACAATTAAATAAGATTGAATTATTTAATAATTAAATAAATTGAACTTCTTGAATAAGTGAAATTTAGTTTCTTTATTAATTGAGTTTGGAAATGAATAAGTGAAATTTAATTTCTTTAACAAGAAACATAAATGCGTTTTATTGAAACAAATGAAAGACTTGTAACTCAAAGAATTTGATTTGATGAAATTAACTTAATTAAAATTTTGAGTTTTGATATAACGAAGTTGAACTTAAGTAATTGATTTAATGAATTGGAAGTTAAAAAGAAATGTTTTGAATGATAAATTAACTTAACGAATATTGAATGAAGTCGATCAATGATTTTAAATTGATTTGAATGTTAAATTAAATTAATTTAAATGTTTTCGAAATGAAACTTATATACGAACTTGAATCAATATTTGAATTGTTTTAAATAAAATTTGAAATTGAATTATAAGATTTTGAAATGGGAATTTGGAAATTTTGAAACGTAAATTATGGAAATTGATGTAGAAAGACAAATGAAATGTTGATTTAAAAATTCTAAGTGAAATTGAAATTGATTTGGTTTTGAAATAAATAAACAACCAATCGGTGTAATCATCACGAAATTTATTAAAGAGACCGGAATCGGCTAGGGACATACTCACTGTCTAAACCGAAAACCACTTTAATAACTATACGCGGAGTGTGATCCAGAATGAAGTGGTTGGAATGATGTACGTTGATGACTGAAGAAAGAGAACGATAATGGATAGCCTTGACACTTGTGTCAAATTGGAAATGACTAAAACAGGAGTCGTGCCGGGCCAAATGGGGTTAGCTACCTCAAGCGAACACACTTCATCGTAAACTACTCATTACTTGTTATCGATTGGTGCACCCTCGAATTTTGGGAGTGTTGTTTCGCGGTGTTGCGATCGTTGCGGCGATGCGTTCTCACCAGTCCGGATCAGGCAAACGGTAGTTTCACTACCTTGGTATTGCTTCATGTGCCTTGTCATACTTGTATCCCTATACGTGACCACTACGATTTGTTTTGTGTTATACCTATGGAGTACTCCCTGATATCCCACTAGTTTACGGTGGAGTTTACAGTGCTGTATAGACTATAACGCTTATATAAAATGTGTTAAGGGGGATAATGGTAACGCCTTAACACTATTTTGATATTTTATATTACTGATAGACATTATCTACTTATCGTACACTACTACATAGTAGATAGTTTAACGGATCCTTAAAGGATGGTTATTCCAAACATCCTTTGAGTTACTTGTATTTCAGTTGCTATTTCACTTGAGTTGGATTTATTGATATAAGAATGTTAATCTTGACTCGAGTGTTTTGTGTTTTGCTTTACACTCAGGTCAGACTGAGTGTAACAGTATTCGAGACTCACCTTTGGAGTTGGAGCTTCGCTTGGAGATCCAACTATCTATCCAGCTTTCATATATCCAGTTGATTCCAGTGATTGTATTCTGATTCTTATATTTGACTATTGTATTCAAGACATCTGCTGTAACTTATTTAACTCTGATATGTATATAGTAGCTTCATGAACTACTATCTTTTGTTTCCGCTGCATTTATTACTCTGTGTATGTGATCTGTGATTATTTTATTTACTGTTTATGTTCAGTTTTGCCAAATTTAAATTAACAATTCGGTATTTTGAATTATTCAACTCCGACATGTGCGTTGCGAATGGTCCAAAATAGCGGGTCGTTACAGTTGGTATCAGAGCTCTGGTTTTAGGCAAAACTCAGCATATAGAGTAAATTCAATTACAGAATCACGTTCGTTCGAGCTTGAATTCCTTCTTCTTTGACTCGATTTCTTTGAATTTTGGAATGTTCCCTTCGGTTCTAAAGTCCATTCGTGTCTCCCATATTCGTGTCTTTTTGATTCTGGAGTATCCTATAACTCCACTTCGAATGATCTCCATAATGAATCGGCGGTCCCGCTAACCCTAGAATGATTTGTAAAAAGTTGAAACTCCTTTACAACAGCATCGATTCGTCGAGATTTCTGTATCCTCGGATTAGATGCTACTATCTCTTTTTATCCCGAATTCTATCTCTTGTGATCTGATGTCAATTTGATTTAGAATTTCGCATCGATCGTATTCTTAAGTCATGGCTGACCCGGTTAAGGTCGCCCGCGATTTATATTAACTTATCCATCTTCCTATTCGTTATTTAATTGTCTTATCTTTGTTTCGAACCTATCTTCGAATCAAAAATTCTCTTGATTTGAGTACATCAAATTTGAATCTCCATCCTTGCTTTGAAATCCATTCTTGTATCGTCGAGCAAGGAAGTGTATGTGTGAATTAATATTAAAAATGTTTTATATATATTGTGTTATTTGAGTTGTTGATGTTGATTTGGGTTTTCGATCGATTCGTCTGATCAACGCTATCGGTAGGATTTCCAAAACACTTGGGCAGAGCAAACTAACACAATATTGTTTTCAAATTTGGTAAATAAAATAAATTTTGTATGATTATATTTTATATATATATAAGTAAATTTTTCTGATAATTGTTAAATGAATTGGTTAACTAAACGAATTTATGAAAATGCTTAAAATCAGATAAATTTTCTTTGATCATTTTTAAAACACTTTTAAATATCTATATAATATTATTTCAAATTAGTTTTTATAAAAATACTTTTATAACTCGATGTTTCAACAAGTCCATCTTCGTTCTCATGGAGATTCTGTCATACGTTGATCAGGCGTAGGACTGAAAATCTATAAGTACTTGGTAAACCCGTTTTCAACACCCAGCAAAAATACTTGGAAAATAATTTTACTAAAAATATAGAAAACAGTTTCGAAAATAGAGAAAATATCTTTGGTGAGAATGCTCTGGAAATCATCACCCCCATCCATGGTCGCAGTTACATCCTGGGTTACGTTGCCATCACAGCAAAAGTCCATGTAACTGTAGGCACTCCGCGCCCCTCGATTACGCCATGGAACCCACAACAGATCGCAGTTACATTCCAGGGTTACATTGCCATCACAGCAAAAGTCCATGTAACTTTAGGCATCATTGCCATCACAGCAAAAGTCCATGTAACTGTAGGCATCAGCGCCCTTGATTTTCACTGCTAAAAATGAAACTTCTCCACTCCCACATAGGTCGCAGTCTACCGATGTAAAATCAAACGCAGACTGTTGGCTCTCAGCAGCACACACGACTTCCGCTATGTTACCATAGTGTCGCAGTCTACCGATATAAAATCAAACCTAGACTGTTGGCTCTCAACGGCACACACGACTTTCGCTATGGTCTGCAATAGATCGCAGTGACACCGAGTTACACTGTCGTCACAACATAACCCAAATGCCCCTGTAGGCATCAGCGCCCTCGACTTCCGCTACCAAATAATCCTCAGGAACTAGTTTTGTCCGGACTCCTCACAGGATTAACTTTAGAACCCCCCCCCCCCTTATGGCTCAAGGCAGTACCACCCTGTGGCACTCCTGAGAAGTTCATTCAAGGGAGCGCCTTTTTCCCCAGAGCCACTTTCAAAACACTTTATACTATACACATATAGTATTTTCCAAATCATACACCAAGTATGAATCTCATATAAATCTCCTTTCTCAAAATCGATTCTCCCAAAATCGATAATTCACAAACTAGGCTTTCCAAATTTTTCCAAAATTGATTTTTTCCCAAAAATCAAAAGCCTTTCAAAATCCATAAGTTCCAAAACCTTTTCTCAAAATCATTCTCATAAGATCCTTTATATATATAAATATATATAACCTTGAAAATCTTTGGATCATTTCATACTCGTATAAATTCCCTTTTTATACTTCAAATACTTTCAAAACCCTTTTTCTCCTGGCAATAGATTCAACAAAGGGAGTTTACCATATATAACCAGATATATAACTTTGTTTATCCCAAATCAAATATTCCTATTTGAATTTGAACTCATTCAATCTTCAATTTTATTTCAAATTAATCCAACTCAAATTTTCCATTTGAATTTTATACTTATCCATCTTCAATTCTAGTTAATTCAAACTAAATTCAATTTGAACTAATGAAATCTGAATCTCAACTTTAAACCATCTCGAATTATATAAATTCGAGTTAAATCTTCAAATGTTGATTTAACCCCTTAAATCAAATTAACCTTTATTTTTACATCAATAATCCAAATTTTTAAATAATTTAATTCTGAGTCCAATTCTCAAAATTCCATTTTAAATTATCTTTGCTTAACTTATTTCAAAGTTCAAATAAGAGTTCGAAATTTTTTAATTTACTAATTCAATTTATAACCCAATTTTATCTTCCAGTTTTGAAACCAGTTCTTAAACAATTTTAATTTACAAATTCAATTCTTAACATTCAAATTTTCAGTTCAAAGTAATTCCATATCCTTAATTTCAAATTAAAGTTTAATTTCCCTTTTATCACAATAATGGATATATTACCACACTTCATTCCTCATTCATTTAAACAAATCCAATTCACAATCTAAAGACTATTAATAACACTAGGATGATATCATCCAATTTATTTTAAAACATCCATCCATTTCCAATTTCCAGATCTCAAACCCATTTTGAGATCACACAAACTCCCAATTCAAATTAACCATTTAACTTCCCAAGTTAAATCCCAATTTCATCTTGAAATTTCCAATTCAGGTTGCTTGTTAACTTATTTAACTTTCCCAAAGTTAAATTCAATCTACTTAATCCAGCCAACCTTACCCAATTTGAATTCCCATTTCAAATTTTAAATTTCACATTAATAATCTTATAAGTTCAAAAACTTATCACCTTGGATATCACATCTCATTTCAAATTTAAAACTCAACATTTAGAGTTTATTTCAAACCATCTTTGATATCATGTATATCCTTTATATATAGACAAGGTTCTTTCCTTTGTACACCTTAAAATTTTAAACCACTTTTGGTTTTAAATCAAAACAGTTTCCTTTAAAGCCTTCAACAACTCTTATTTGAAATAGGACCCTTTTCAATCAAATACATTAAATAATATTATTTATTGTTTCTTTATCACTTTGAAACAAATTTCAAATATCTGGACCTAGATTTAAAACTTCCCATTTTAGATCATTTTTCAGTTCCAACTTATAAGTCATACTTCCCTAAATGTTTTACTTCCTTAAAACATTTCATTTTGCTTACTCATTAATACACATTTTATTATTAAACACAACAATCATTTATGATAATAACCAAGATTATCATATTAGGAAACCTATTCATTATTATCTTATCCTGGAACCCTTTCCCAAATTAAATATTTTAATTTCAGTTTGAATCCATTCCAAACTTATCCTTATTTAATTTCAACTTGGTTGTATTTCTATTCCCACTTAATTCAATTCTAATAATTTAACAACCAATTACCTTAATATTTATTAGAAAGAAATATTGCTTTATATATATCAAAATATATTCTCATATAAAATCGTTTAAAATCTTTATATAAGAAAATAACAAGTAGGCTCTCATATATATATATATATATATATACACTCAACTCATTCTAGGGTAATACTAACCCTATCCTTATGAGTACACCCACCAGAGCCAAGGTTCTCGCTTAACCTTCTCTCTGATACCAAGTGTAACGACCCAGAATTTTCAATCCCGAAAATTCCAGATAGTTAGGAAAAGAAGAAAGAAATAGAAGAAGAAGAAATAGAAACACTACACTGATTCTCACATTCGCAGCGGATCAAAATATAATATCAAATAATAACAGTTTACAAAAGAATACTGTATCAGTTGATTACATTTTTATACACCAGAGTTACACATATACTCAAACACTGGACATATACAAATCAACATGTCTCAGATAAACATAAATATATCACAACGGAAACACTCCATACATTCCTGCCATCCAGCTTGTCTCTTGAGCTCCAAAACGTCCTTACTTGATAATCTGTAATACTCGGTCTGACCTGAGCATTACATCAAAGTAACACCCGGGTCAGGCTGGAAACCAGCGTGAGTAAACCCATCTAACATGGAATACAAATGCATAAAACTTACGTAAAACCTAGGGTAACTCGTATCAATTTACAAATTCACCATTTTTTATAGACATCGCTTATTTCACACATCAATTTCTAAGTACCAAAACTTAGATTAAATGGTCCAATTTACTTAAATCATTCCATTCCAGCCTATTGATTTCACATATTAATCTATAAAGAATCGAAGTGGTTTCGAGTATTAACTAATACCCGACTCTGGACTCTTCGAACCCAATGTCATTTTAACCCAAGTTATTCAAGCGAATACAATTAAATTTAAAATACAGGATGTCACTTTACACAGCAATTTATCTCGATAGATAACCATATTATCACTGTTCAACCCAATCATATCACAAAGCATTTCACATTAGAAATATCAAATAATCTAAGGCATTCAATATCATTCAATCATTCATAAGCAAGATTTATTAGTCACACCATTCCAATTAATTTAAATAAATTAAATTAATTTATTTAATCACTTTTAATCATGCTTACTTAACATTTATTAATTACAAACCATTAATTAATCATCCCTTAATTATCCTCTTTAATTACATTAAGTAATTAGCCTTAAATTAATAACACAAATTAATTAACCTTCACCCATTCATATTAATTACATTTATCCTTAATTAATTACTCTTGATTAATTATCCTATAATCACTTACATTGATTAATTATCCTTTAATTAATCACGTTTATTAACTAACTAACCCTTTAATTAATTTCCTTAATTAATCCATACTTTAACTAATTACACTAAGTGATTAATCCTCAATTACTTCCATCATTAAATAAATTACATATAGTAATTACCCATTAATTACCTTCCTTAATTGATGACATTAAGCAATTTTCCTTTAATTACTTTCATTAAGTAATTATCATTAATTAATTAATTTCATTAAGTGATTTATCTTTAATTAATCATCTTTTAATTAATAACTTAATTAATTAATCACATTAATAAATATCTTTTAATGTGATCGAATTGGTTTAAATGGAAAATAATTAATTAATTAAGTGCTTAGCTGTAACTTAATTAATCTTTAATAACTTAATTAATTAATTTCTAACCATTAATTTATAATCCAATCTTATCTAATTAATGATCCTTGATTTCAAATTAATTAACCTTTAAATAAATCAACTTACAACCCTTAACATCTTCGAGTCAAACTCTTAATTACTTCGAGCAACACACACAAGAAACTCGAGAAACTCAAGTCCCTTCCCCTGCTTTAACCCAAACTTCACCAGGTTCAAGAAAATGCACCGTGCACATGCACGGTGGTTCGGACCCTCTACGGTCATCTACGACGACCTCATCACATCATCGATCATCCTCGCACTTGATCCCGACCATCAGAACACCAATACAAACTCGAAATCGGAATCGAGCCTCGAACCCAAACCTAGAACAAAACTGAGCCATCAAGATCGTCTCGTTCCCCCTCCTCCGACCATCATAAATCCTACGATCGTAGCCAAAGCCTTGCCGACGTCTGATGCTTCGATCCCCCCATGTCCGGTGTGTTCCAGTTCGACGATGATGCTGTAGTTGACCAAGTTCGACTAATACCAAATACAAGTTTTAAACCCTACATCATCGAATTCCTATTTCTTCAGCCAACAAGAAAATCCACCAGCATTTTTCCTGTGATCCCCATGCCTCAGACCATCCTCAGCCCAAGCATCGACCAACTCCATCACGTCGATCATCGGCAATCACCCAAAACCCCCAATTCGAACATCTTGAAAATTCTCAAGAATCATCAAACTAAAAATCATGAAATGTATATTAAAAATCATGATTTTTAACCACTAATTCATTCATGCATTCAAATCTTAAAATTGAATTTATAAATTCTTGACCCAAAAATATATTCTACTGTTATTTATAAAATTTCGAGACCAATATTAAATATAAATTCCTGAAATTATTTTTAGTAGTGATATTGAATGATTTCAAATACTTTTCATTCACAAATCAAAAGCTAATAGTGATTCAGTAAATGAGATATTGGATTTATGGAGAAATCAAAACCTGTTATCACACAACAGAGCCTATAGCAGAACAATACACAAGTATTTAAACACTTATATACATACATGCATTTAATTCAATCCAAGTATTCAGGCTAGCACATGATTTTCATACATACATCCAAGTAGAATCCAGATTTTAAAACTGTTTTTAAGATGTACGTTACTCGCTAGTATAAAGAAAGAAGAATTGGGTTGGTTTACTCACAGTTTTATTTCTGACTTAAATTGATTTGCCACTGTAAATTTCCATTTTTGACATAATTACTCCATAAATAAACTTGAAACCATTTTTAAAAATTGAATCTGATATATACAAACAATTTCCTTTTGAAGATCATATCATAAATCTATTTATATAGGGAGATATAAAACTTTGAACTTGATTTAGTTAATTTGAAACAGATAGAGGCAGATTCATTCATACACAGGCATGCATGTATATATATACACAGGGATACAACTATACTTCATTAAATTTCATCTATGCAAACATTATCCACAAATAAACCTCAAGTATTTTCACAGGCATCAGACATAAAGGCAGATTAAGCTTCAAAATGAAATGATTTGTTTACTCACAGTTATTAGCAAGATGCTTTTGAAAACTGCTGCTAACTTGGATTTGTTGATGAACTCTATGTTGTGTTGTTTTATTGATTTTCTTCAGTAAAAAAAAAGAAGTAATATCCATCTTTTATTTTTACTTAACTAGTCATGAATGAAATGATATAAGAAGAGAGGTTGGAGATATATATGGAGGAGAAAAAGCTTACAGGGCAAGCCAAGGCTGATATTTGAGTGTACAGGCTTTATCTGAAAAGTTTTGATTTGCTATTGACTTGGTACAATGCTTGAAATGATATATTGTATGCTTAAGATGTATGTGGATTAAATGCTTGCTATGATGATATTTCATATGTATATATATTTATATACACTCTTTTGCTTACATATATATATATATATATATATGTTGCTACATATACCTATATGTTTGCATATTTATTTGTTTACATGACATAAACACACACTTATATTTATACATATTTTAATATACATTGCTTCTTCTTTATATATATATATATATATTCACATTTAAAAACTTTTCCTATATTTCATTCCACATATGTATATATTTTCAACATCACAAGGTTGTATCTATTTTTTTATACATATATTTAAAGATATTTCATTCTAATTTTAAATGATGAGTTTATTATTTATTTTCTATGGGATTTGTCATATCTAGAGATTTATAATCCAATATCTAATATAGGTTTTAAACCGGTCCATATATGTTATAACTTAAGTTTGTATAAGGTGTTTAAACTAATTTATATATATCCAGATATTTTGAATTGTCAAAATTTTTATTATTATCAGAAACTTATTTATTTAACAGATTAAGACTAATATTCCAATAATTTTAAACCAGTTAATTACCCAATTATCCGATGTTAAAATCCGGGTCGTCAAATTCCTCCTCCCTTTAGAACTTTTCGTCCTCGAAAAGGAACGAAACGAATTTATGAAAATGCTTAAAATCAGATAAATTTTCTTTGATCATTTTTAAAACACATTAAAATATCTATATAATATTATTTCAAAGTAGTTTTTATAAAAATACTTTTATAACTCGATGTTTCAACAAGTCCATCTTCGTTCTCATAGAGATTCTGTCATACATTGATCAGGCGTAGGACTGAAAATCTATAAGTACTTGGTAAACCCATTTTCAACACCCAGTGAAAATACTTGAAAAATAATTTTACTAAAAATATAGAAAACAGTTTCGAAAATAGAGAAAATATCTTTGGTGAGAATGCTTTGGAAATCATCACCCCCATCCATGGTCGCAGTTACATCCTGGGTTACGTTGCCATCGCAGCAAAAGTCCATGTAACTGTAGGCACTCCACGCCCCTCAATTACGCCATGGAACCCACAACAGATCGCAGTTACATTCCAGGGTTACATTGCCATCACAGCAAAAGTCCATGTAACTGTAGGCATCAGCGCCCTCGATTTTCGCTGCCAAAAATGAAACTTCTCCACTCCCACATAGGTCGCAGTCTACCGATGTAAAATCAAACGCAGACTGTTGGCTCTCAGTAGCACACACGACTTCCACTATGTTACCATAGTGTCGCAGTCTACCGATATAAAATCAAACGTAGACTGTTGGCTCTCAACGGCACACACGACTTTCGCTATGGTCTGCAATAGATCGCAGTGACATCGAGTTACACTGTCGTCACAGCATAACCCAAATGCCCCTGTAGGCATCAGCGCCCTCGACTTCCGCTACCAAATAATCCTCAGGAACTAGTTTTGTCCGGACTCCTCACAGGATTAACTTTAGAACCCCCCCCTTATGGCTCAAGGCAGTACCACCTTGTGGCACTCCTGAGAAGTTCATTCAAGGGAGCGCCTTTTTCCCCAGAGCCACTTTCAAAACACTTTATACTATACACATATAGTATTTTCCAAATCATACACCAAGTATGAATCTCGTATAAATCTCCTTTCTCAAAATCGATTCTCCCAAAATCGATAATTCACAAACTAGGCTTTTCAAATTTTTCCAAAATTGATTTTTTTCCCAAAAATCAAAAGCCTTTCAAAATTCATAAGTTCCAAAACCTTTTCTCAAAATCATTCTCATAAGATCCTTTATATATATAAATATATATAACCTTGAAAATCTATGGATCATTTCATACTCGTATAAATTCCCTTTTTATACTTCAAATACTTTCAAAACCCTTTTTCTCCTGGCAATAGATTCAACAAAGGGAGTTTACCATATATAACCAGATATATAACTTTGTTTATCCCAAATCAAATATTCAAATTTGATTACTCTTTATAAAGTTATTAACCACATTACTTTTCTTCATAAAGTAAATCTTTAATCATAGAAATTTCAAATTTCTATTTTACCTCATCATATATTTCACAAAATATACTTTTCATTTCAAAGGCCATTTTACAATTCTTATCCATAAATTTTCAATATCAATTTCATTCAAACCCGTACGATGTATACATACCATTCATACGCTATATCAATCTGATCGCTCTCTCGATCACACAATTTCACTTCCGAACTAGTATTGTCCACCCGACTTCCTAGTGCGGACTCAGATTTGGTTTCTTGATCAGAAACCGTCATTCTCCTTGCATAGCCACAACTATGATAGAGAATATCCAAAACCAATCAAAAATCCATATTCAGGTTCGCCGTCGAAAATCGAGCGAAAAATCCAAAGTCGGATCGATAATATTATCTCGAAATTCTGTGCTCGAATCTGGATCAAACCACTATGTGAATAGAATAATATACGTACATCCTACGTATTTATCTTCATTGATTATCAGTTAAATCAATTTCCTTTCTATTCATCCTCACTTTGATTTTATTCACTTATTCATATTTGCCTTAATCCCCATTTGGATTATCACTTCAATTCTTATCTCAGTTGGGTATTTAATCAATAACAGTTTGAACTCCGACCAGTTTATATTTAGAAAATAGATTGAAAGATTTTAAAAAATAAATAAGTAGTTGAAAAATAATTATTAGTTTGTAAAATAGCTGTAAAATAGTTAAGTATTTGTAAATAGTTGAAAAATAGTAATTATTTATAAAACAATTGAAAAACAGTAATTAGTTTATAAATCAGTTGTAAAATTGTTAAATAGTTCCAAAGGTAATTGTAAAACAAGTTTAAGATAGTTTTAGGTTTAAAAAGAAAAGTTGTATAGTAAATAATTTGGAAAAATAGATTTATATTAAAACAATTTATTTTGAAAATAGTCCAGAGTCAAACTGTTCAATTCCCCATCAATTCAATTTAAATTTCCCCTTCCATTCAAATTGACTCACTTCCAATTTGAATAACTTCAATTTCCCTTGAAATTGATTTATCCCCAATTCAAGTTGAATTAACCTCAATTTCTTTCCAAATTCAGATCAAATTCCATTTGATTTTAAACATATTCACTTTAATTACAATTTCAAATTATTCAAGTTAATTTGGACTAATTTCAAATTGAATCCACTTCAATTTCAAATCATTTTAATTTCTATATGAATTAATCCCAATTCCTATTTGAATTTGAACTCATTCAATCTTCAATTTTATTTCAAATTAATCCAACTCAAATTTTCCATTTGAATTTTATACTTATCCATCTTCAATTCTAGTTAATTCAAACTAAATTCAATTTGAACTAATGAAATCTGAATCTCAACTTTAAACCATCTCGAATTATATAAATTCGAGTTAAATCTTCAAATGTTGATTTAACCCCTTAAATCAAATTAACCTTTATTTTTACATCAATAATCCAAATTTTTAAATAATTTAATTCTGAGTCCAATTCTCAAAATTCCATTTTAAATTATCTTTGCTTAACTTATTTCAAAGTTCAAATAAGAGTTCGAAATTTTTTAATTTACTAATTCAATTTATAACCCAATTTTATCTTCCAGTTTTGAAACCAGTTCTTAAACAATTTTAATTTACAAATTCAATTCTTAACATTCAAATTTTCAGTTCAAAGTAATTCCATATCCTTAATTTCAAATTAAAGTTTAATTTCCCTTTTATCACAATAATGGATATATTACCACACTTCATTCCTCATTCATTTAAACAAATCCAATTCACAATCTAAAGACTATTAATAACACTAGGATGATATCATCCAATTTATTTTAAAACATCCATCCATTTCCAATTTCCAGATCTCAAACCCATTTTGAGATCACACAAACTCCCAATTCAAATTAACCATTTAACTTCCCAAGTTAAATCCCAATTTCATCTTGAAATTTCCAATTCAGGTTGCTTGTTAACTTATTTAACTTTCCCAAAGTTAAATTCAATCTACTTAATCCAGCCAACCTTACCCAATTTGAATTCCCATTTCAAATTTTAAATTTCACATTAATAATCTTATAAGTTCAAAAACTTATCACCTTGGATATCACATCTCATTTCAAATTTAAAACTCAACATTTAGAGTTTATTTCAAACCATCTTTGATATCATGTATATCCTTTATATATAGACAAGGTTCTTTCCTTTGTACACCTTAAAATTTTAAACCACTTTTGGTTTTAAATCAAAACAGTTTCCTTTAAAGCCTTCAACAACTCTTATTTGAAATAGGACCCTTTTCAATCAAATACATTAAATAATATTATTTATTGTTTCTTTATCACTTTGAAACAAATTTCAAATATCTGGACCTAGATTTAAAACTTCCATTTTAGATCATTTTTCAGTTCCAACTTATAAGTCATACTTCCCTAAATGTTTTACTTCCTTAAAACATTTCATTTTGCTTACTCATTAATACACATTTTATTATTAAACACAACAATCATTTATGATAATAACCAAGATTATCATATTAGGAAACCTATTCATTATTATCTTATCCTGGAACCCTTTCCCAAATTAAATATTTTAATTTCAGTTTGAATCCATTCCAAACTTATCCTTATTTAATTTCAACTTGGTTGTATTTCTATTCCCACTTAATTCAATTCTAATAATTTAACAACCAATTACCTTAATATTTATTAGAAAGAAATATTGCTTTATATATATCAAAATATATTCTCATATAAAATCGTTTAAAATCTTTATATAAGAAAATAACAAGTAGGCTCTCATATATATATATATATACACTCAACTCATTCTAGGGTAATACTAACCCTATCCTTATGAGTACACCCACCAGAGCCAAGGTTCTCGCTTAACCTTCTCTCTGATACCAAGTGTAACGACCCGGAATTTTCAATCCCGAAAATTCCAGATAGTTAGGAAAAGAAGAAAGAAATAGAAGAAGAAGAAATAGAAACACTACACTGATTCTCACATTCGCAGCGGATCAAAATATAATATCAAATAATAACAGTTTACAAAAGAATACTGTATCAGTTGATTACATTTTTATACACCAGAGTTACACATATACTCAAACACTGGACATATACAAATCAACATGTCTCAGATAAACTGTAACAACCCGCATATCTAACGATTTTATATTTAAATATTTTATTTAAATATTTTATCGTTAGTCGGATATTAGTCCGAAAAGCTACTTTTTGCATATGGTCAAATTAGGACTCGAGACCACCCCCATTGAGTTCAAAATGACGTTTGCGATCTTTTTGAGTGTAAACTTCGATATGTTTGGAGATAGTGAAATTTTCGTCACTTTTCCCGCTTGTGACTTTGGTTTGGACTGCACTTCCTTAGTTCAGCCCAACCCTCTTCCTCACTTCATTCACCATTTGTTTTAACATTCAAGCTTCATCAAAAATGGTGGTGGGAAGTGGAAATTAAAACTCCAAACTCAAATTCTATTGCAAATCCGAGATTCAACTCCAAATTCAAGTAGAAGATAGTGGATTCAAGCTTTGGATTGCTTCTCCTTGCTTTCAATCTCCATCTTCATCAAATTCCGTGAAAAGGTGAGATTTTTGATCTCACATCTTGCCTATATCTATCTTGGACTGTTGGGAATGGTTCCCTATCACTTTAGCATGGTCATTTGCATTCGGTTTGGATTGAATTGGCGAAAAACTCCAATTTTCAGCGTTTTTGGAAAATTCCTGCACTTAAGTCGTTCTGGAAGTGTTAGGTCATTCGCGAGTTAAGCCTAAGTCGTAGGTCGCTTGCGTTGAAAAGTTACACGGAGCATAAGTCGTTCCAGGCCTTAAGTCGTTCTGGGTGTGCTAAGTCGTTCGCGAGTTAAGTGCTAAGTCGTGCGCGAGTTAAGAGTTAAGTCGTTGCCTTCTGCTACCTCGTCCTGGCTTAGGTCGTACTGGGATAAGTCGTTAGGTCGTATAGACCTTAGCTCGTAGCTCGTATTTGAGCTTAAGTCGTTAAGTCGTATCGACTTTAAGTCGTTGGGTCATGAACCCTCTTAAGTCGTTAAGTCGTATCGACTTTAGGTCGTTGGGTCGTATACCCTCTTAAGTCGTAAGTCGTTCGCGAGTTAAACCTTAAGTCGTAGGTCGTCTCCGACCTAATATTTCCCCTGCTATTTCACTAGGTCGCTTGACCTTAAGTCGTAGGTCGTCTCCGACCTATGCCCCATTTTATTTGTTTCTACAATCGTTTTATGACTTGTCACTTTAAAGATATATGAATGTTTCAATACTAGTACTAAATATCAAAACCCTTTCATCAAAGCAATTTCAACACTATTTTAAATATCAAAAGTTCGTTTTCTCAAACCGATTTCCAATCTACTAGTATATACAAGCCTTTACTTCACTCGAATGAGAAATCGACTTAAACGACTTAGTAAAATGAGTGGTATGAAACGCTTGCGTTCACTTCGTCGGTTAGCTCTTGGACTTGTTCGATTGAACCCTTTTTGTGACAATTTCCTAGTGAAGATTTACAGCTTGTTCGTAAATATTTAAGTTAAGCAAGTGGTTATGGGACATGAAGCTAAACTCATATATTTACTAGCTTGGTGTGATTGACACTTCTCGTTGATCGTGACGATCATTTTATGATTTAGACTAGCAATTGTGCGATGTCTCTTTGTTTGCAAGGTTAGACTAGACCGCATTTGTGTGATTCTGACTCACACATATCTCTTTGTCCGCAAGGTTAGTCTAGACACCATTTGTGTGATTCCATTCACACATACCTTTTTGTTTGCGAGGTTAGGCTAGACACCACTTGTGTGATTCCACTCACACATACCTTTTTGCTTTTTGGTTAGCCTAGACCTCAATCTGTGTGATTCCAACTCACACATATGGGGTAGCTCCCCATGGTCTTCGGACCATCATGTGATAGGCCTCTTTCTCTTTTTATGATTTCTGGATTTCTTGTTTTGATTTCTGGATTTTTATGTCATTGACTTGTTATGAGTACAAGTTTAGGGTATGATGCCCTCTTTGGATCTTTGAGAAGATTCTCGTGATATTGATCATTTCTCATCGGTTGATCTCCTGTTGATCATCATTTTCATACTTATAGTAGTATGTCAGTATGGATATTTTATGTTTATGCCATATCTTTTATTTTATATCATGTCATCTGATATTTATAGTTAGACTGATCCGTTTATTATTTTCTTAAATAATACTCGGGTCAGACCGAGATGTTACAGGTGCTTCTGCTTGACTTCCTCCCGGGATTTGCTACTCTGACTTTTGGCTAACTATTTAGTTTAGCATTTTTTGTTGTATACACTTGAGATATGGACTCATAGTTGTATTCTTTTGGTATAGCACGTGTTGCTATTCTTTTGTATTATTGTGGATCTTTTTGACCACTACTCTGATGTACACTTTCATGTGTTAGTTATATATTCATATCTTCTTCCGCCTTTGTGATATGGATGTCTGTGACTGATTTGTGTTATGTTTATTTCTATGTTTGTTTCCGAAGATTATTTTATAGCCACCGTGTGATAAGCAATTACATGGATGGTCGCTCCTCAACAACCTTATTCTCCGTGCTAGTTGACAGCACTACATCGTAGTGTCCTTGGCTAGCGTGGGTATTGAGGTGGGGCGTCACATAAACATAAATATATCACAACGGAAACACTCCATACGTTCCTGCCATCCAGCTCGTCTCCTAAGCTCCAAAACGTCCTTACTTGAAAATTTGTAATACTCGGTCTGACCCGAGCATTACATCAAAGTAACACCCGGGTCAGGCTGGAAACCAGCGTGAGTAAACCCATCTAACATGGAATACAAATGCATAAAACTTACATAAAACCTGGGGTCACTCGTATCAATTTACAAATTCACAATTTGTTATAGACGTAACTTATTTCACACATCAATTTCTAAGTACCAAAACTTAGATTAAATGGTCCAATTTACTTAAATCATTCCATTCCAGCCTATTGATTTCACATATCAATCTATAAAGAATCGAAGTGGTTTCGGGTATTAACTAATACCCGACTCTGGACTCTTCGAACCCAATGTCATTTTAACCCAAGTTATTCAAGTGAATACAATTAAATTTAAAATACAGGATGTCACTTTACACAGCAATTTATCTCGATAGATAACCATATTATCACTGTTCAACCCAATCATATCACAAAGCATTTCACATCAGAAATATCAAATAATCTAAGGCATTCAATATCATTCAATCATTCATAAGCAAGATTTATTAGTCACACCATTCCAATTAATTTAAATAAATTAAATTAATTTATTTAATCACTTTTAATCCTGCTTACTTAACATTTATTAATTACAAACCATTAATTAATCATCCCTTAATTATCCTCTTTAATTACATCAAGTAATTAACCTTAAATTAATAACACAAATTAATTAACCTTCACCCATTCATATTAATTACATTTATCCTTAATTAATTACTCTTAATTAATTATCCTATAATCACTTACATTGATTAATTATCCTTTACTTAATCACGTTTATTAACTAACTAACCCTTTAATTAATTTCCTTAATTAATCCATACTTTAACTAATTACACTAAGTAATTAATCCTCAATTACTTCCATCATTAAATAAATTACATATAGTAATTACCCATTAATTACCTTCCTTAATTGATGACATTAAGCAATTTTCCTTTAATTACTTTCATTAAGTAATTATCGTTAATTAATTAATTTCATTAAGTGATTTACCTTTAATTAATCATCTTTTAATTAATAACTTAATTAATTAATCACATTAATAAATCAATCTTTTAAAGTGATCGAATTGGTTTAAATGGAAAATAATTAATTAATTAAGTGCTTAGCTGTAACTTAATTAATTAATTTCTAACCATTAATTTATAATCCAATCTTATCTAATTAATGATCCTTGATTTCAAATTAATTAACCTTTAAATAAATCAACTTACAACCCTTAACATCTTCAAGTCAAACTCCTAATTACTTCGAGCAACACACGCAAGAAACTCGAGAAACTCAAGTCCCTTCCCCTGCTTTAACCCAAACTTCACAAGGTTCAAGAAAATGCACCGTGCACATGCATGGTGGTTCGGACCCTCTACGGTCATCTACGACGACCTCATCACATCGTCGATCATCCTCGCACTTGATCCCGACCATCAGAACACCAATACAAACTCGAAATCGGAATCGAGCCTCGAACCCAAACCTAGAACAAAACTGAGCCATCAAGATCGTCTCGTTCCCCCTCCTCCGACCATCATAAATCCTACGATCGTAGCCAAAGCCTTGCCGACGTCTGATGCTTCGATCCCCCCATGTCCGGTGTGTTCCGGTTCGACGATGATGTTGTAGTTGACCAAGTTCGACTAATACCAAATACAAGTTCTAAACCCTACATCGTCGAATTCCTATTTCTTCGGGCAACAGGAAAATCCACCAGCATTTTTCCTGTGATCCCCATGCCTCAGACCATCCTCAGCCCAAGCATCGACCAACTCCATCACACCGATCATCGGCAATCACCCAAAACCCCCAATTCGAACATCTCGAAAATTCTCAAGAATCATCAAACTAAAAATCATGAAATGTATATTAAAAATCATGATTTTAACCACTAATTCATTCATGCATTCAAATCTTAAAATTGAATTTATAAATTCTTGACCCAAAAATAAATTCTACTGTTATTTATAAAATTTCGAGACCAATATTAAATATAAATTCCTGAAATTATTTTTAGTAGTGATATTGCATGATTTCAAATACTTCTCATTCACAAATCAAAAGCTAGCAGTGATTCAATAAATGAGATATTGGATTTATGGAGAAATCAAAACATGTTATCACACAACAGAGCCTATAGCATAACAATACACAAGTATTTAAGCACTTATATACATACATGCATTCAATTCAATCCAAGTATTCAGGCTAGCACATGATTTTCATACATACATCCAAGTAGAATCCAGATTTTAAAACTATATCTACTGTAGCATACCCATACCGGGATAACTCCTCAAATCTTGTTTCATACTCTAACACAGTCATATCTCCTTACACCAATTCTGTGAACTTCCTCAACAGAGTTGACTTAGAGATCTCAGACATAAATCTTTCTTCAAACCTCCTTTTGAATTCTGCCCAAGTCAAAGTTTCCTCAATCACTCCAATAGTAACACCGTTCCACCAGTACAATGCAGCTTCTTGCAATTGCCTGGATGCTAACCTCCACTTCAGTTCATCATTCAATCCTAGATCAGTGAAAATTCTTTCATAATGAAGCAACCAATTCTCCAATACAATTGCATCCTCCATTCCAATAAATGGTTTCCCTCCAAGTCTTGCATAGTTTATACTCAATACGTCATAATTGTTGACAATTGGGACTTCCTGATTAGCTCCTCCAGCATTTCCTCCAACTATCCCAGTTCAGCTCCCGCTTGCATCATCTTGACAAAGAACTACTACATTGTTCCCATATCAACCGGTGGTGTTCCTGCACCTTCGTTAGTAGCAATCTGTCGACCCGGATTCCTTTTAGTATTGAGCCTGACATTTCCACTAGTAGTGGTGCTTCCTCCACTGAGATTTACTCTTCCATTTTCTGCCTCCATATCTTACTTCCTTAAATCTGCATTCCAATCTTAGTAAGATATGGAAAAATGGTCTAAGAGAGATGGGAGAATAGAGATAAGGCTATACTTGTATATAGCAAATACAAGTACGTTACTATAGCGTTATCCCATACCCTAATCTTATTCTCTGATTCATTTGGATTATGTTTTCAAAAACTCTTTTTAAAGTTCAAAATTCTTTAGTTTTACATAAACCTATGTTCTGATACCAAGTTGTAAAATCCCCCATTTTAAGGCCCGAAACTAAGCAATACTAATGCTGCATTAATCTGGTATCCACAATATAAGAAGCATAAGAATATGAAATAATTTTAAACTCAATTTCAAAGTCATAATTTCATTTCAATCAAAATAAAAATTTCATATTCATTACATAATCACAAAACATTGCCCGAGTTCAGGTAATTATAATTATTACAAAATACACCAAGAGCGACATAAGAGATGCCCCCTTGGTTGATCAGATTTACTAAATAGATAGACACAACAACTATCATTACATACAAACATTTTACACAGTGGAATAAATAGATAGATAATCTCCTACATAGCTATCTTTGCCTCCTACTTGTCTATGGAAGCTTTATTCGCCTAACCTACTAAACCTGTAAATCTTAACTCTTAACCTACCCAAACTAAGTTTTGAGCACCTGAGAGTTTAAGGTAAAAACATAAACTTCGAGTCAGACAAAAAGCCTGGTGTAAATAAAAAATATACCATCTTGATTAATTGATATCTAGTGAGGTCATGCCCTTGAGCGGAATGGATTTTCCCCTCACTAGTATTCTTTTAAAACATACCTTTTGCAAATCAAAATCCTGCAACCAAACTGGTTAAGATAAATAATAATATGCATACTTGCAGCATGGGTAATCATAAACAATCTTTTTGAATCAATGGACTATCCATCTTAACATCATAGTTTTCTCAGACTGACTATATACCTATGGCTTACTCGGGCCTACCAGATATATCAAATTAGCTAACCAACTATTGGAAGAAAACTGGACGATCTGTTTGAAACTTACTATTTCTTGGGTCAGCTGATCTTAATGGTTTTATGGGCTCACCAATAAACTATCTCATCTTTATATATCCCTTTCTATGTCTAAATCTACTTTTAGTCTTACCCATGACAATGCCCTACACATTGGAATTTTGGACTTATATTAGTTAGAGGCTACTAGCTAAAGTATAGGGTGCTACCCTACACCCGTTCCATTTTGTTTTCTAATCTCTAATTCAATTTATCCTATCACAATTTACCCAAAGGTGATAAGAACAATAATCTCTTTAATAAAATATTGGGCTATGTACCCTCATTATTTCCTTAAAAACACTTTTCTTCATGAATGTTTAACCTTTTAAATCATATTTAAAACAAGAAAAATTATAGCCCTTCATTTTGTCTTAAATTAATTATGTCACGATATATATGCTTTAACAAATCTATAACAACCCGGGATTTAATTTCTATTTAAAATCGTCATTAAACGATTAATTGATTGTTAATTGCGGTTGAGTACTTTAAATCAGCTAAAATTCTTTGGAAATTTGTTTAAGAATTCATGGGCTTTATAATATTGGCCCATGCCTTTTCTTTGTGTCGTGATAACTACCAAGTTAGACCCGTTCCCCCTTTATCAATTTCACAACCCTAAATCGAAACGAGAAAGAAATAAAAATGGTGACATCGTTCGTTCCTCCTCCTTGCGAAATTAGGGTTTCGATTCGTGAGTTCGGTCGTTTTCCTCGATTGACCGCCGCTTTGATTGAATTCGTGCTCTACGGTGTCGATTTCGTTCGCTTTTGCTTCGATCAGAGGGATTTGGGTTGTCGATCGATGAATCTGTGCTCGTCCTTAAGGTGAGTGATTTTTATTTCACTCACATCTAAATCAACAATACTTTGGTAGTTCGATTTGTGTGTTGTTGATAATTTATCTGAATTTCTCGAGTTCGTATAATCTGATGAATTCCAACTTTGATGAATTTTGAATTGAGTTTGACGATATTGTCTTGTTCGATTTTACTGCTACTTGATTGCTGAATTGGTTTGGATGCTAGACTATACCTTGATTATTTTGTTTCGCTTACATCTTTAATTCGATTGCTATGGCGTCGAGTTTGTTTTCATTGTCTTCGACCTTCGGTTGGATGTTCGACATGGTCACTGACCTGTTCCAGTTTGTATGTATGTTTTGCTGGGTTGATATGGCTTTTAAGATTTTTGAAACGTTTGCATTCCTTAGCCATTACGGCTTGACTTTTAGTTTGATTTCGGGCTTAATGTTGTAACCATCTGGTAATTGATTTTCGCGAAGTCTACTATTTCAATTTCTTTAAATATGTGATTTATAACACTCTGGCATATGAACTCTAGTTGAAATTGGTAGGACTTACTTGACTTGTTCACTATAGTACAGTTTATATTTGCTCCATGATATGTAGTTGCGTTTTCGTGGTTAGCATTGCTTTGATAATCTGGTTTCCAGGCTTAGGCATGTTGTTTCTAGTAGTTCAGTATTTCCTTGTAGCCTGGTATGGATTTGGGTTCACTGTATTTGACCCTTTGAGTTGCTGGTAGTTGTGTTGTGGTCTGATTTGTGGGTGTTGGCTTTGGCTTTGATAAAACTATTGATTTGAAATTTGGTTGACTAATTTGGTGTGACTTCATGTATGTGCATATATACCATAGTGTTTGTGTATGCATATATTATTGAATTTACACTTGAAATTTGTTGATGGTTTGGTCTTTGTGATTTCGTCCTTTTGAAACGATTTCTGGAATTCATTCTGACTTTGTGGTCTTCTTTCGACATGTCTTAGTCCTTGAACATTTCTGAGTTGTTCTTTTTTTTTACAGTGGTATTTGTTTTGGGCACAGTTGCCTTGTGCCTCTGTTGTGCACTTCATATTTGCATTATTTCATTAGTGATGTTCTGTACATCCACTATTCTCACTTGCTATCGTCATTTGCATACAGCTGCTGCCTTGTCCTCTGGTCTTGGCTCATGTAGTCTTGACTTTGAGTACTTATGTGTATGTGCACTTGCATCTGGTGCATGTGCTATGTTCATTTCAGTTGTACTTCTTTTTATTGCCTGGTCTGGATTTATGTTCGGGTTCACGTATAAGCCAGTTTCATTGGTGTTGGCATTACATTTGAGTTGGACTCGCTTTTTGGGTTTGACCTGGTGATCATTTGTGACTTTCACTGAGCTTTTGTGTATCTCATGCGAAAGTGGCGATGCAGTACACGCGTGCGTGTACTGTAGCCCTATCAGATTTGATAGTTTTAAATTGATGTTTCGATTTGTTAAATTGTTTCGTTGGTTCAATTCAATATTTTGAAGTTGTATTTTGAAATGGTTCATTTTGATTTGAGTTGGATCTGTTGGCTTTTGGATTCATTGATCTTCTGAGTATTTCATAGACCGTATTGGCGAGGCAGTACACGTTAGCGTGTACAACAGCCAATCAACATTGTTGTTTTTAAATTGACATTTCAATTGTTTGAATTGATTTGGATTGCTGATTTGTTGTTTAACACTGTTTAGTGTTATATCTGCTGTTATCCGATTCTTTTATCAAGGAGTCGGATATACGAGATTTCTGTGACTGTCGTCTATTTGATGTTGATTATTATTGCTTCTATGCACTAATAACTGAGTTTGAATTAGACTGACCCGTGTATTATTTTCTTTTGAATGTAATACTCGGGTCAGACCCGGGTTATTTCAGGTTGTAGATTTCCTGCTTTGAGTTGCTGTTTGGGCTATGAAGACTTTTTATATCTTCTGAAGTAGTTTTCGTCGTTTTGTAGAAGTCGTGTCATTGTATAGGATGATACGTATTCATGTATATTAGTTGATAATGTACTTGTATATATAACTTCCAGAGTCGACAGTTGTAGTTGTATCATATGTATTGTGTCAACTATATTGTAACTGACATCAGTTATATATATATGAGACTTTTGTTTTATCTGTGTTCCGCATTTATATTATCTGTGTTATTATTATATCTAATGTCCTAAACTATTATGAACCATCGTAGTTTGTTTTATACTGGTAATTGAGTATGTCGATGGGAGTAAATAAATAAGATGAAAAAATGAAAAGTATATACCACTCCTATCGAGGTAACCAATATTAGCGTAAGGCCAACTACGGATGGCCGCTCCTATCCAGCCTTATTCTTCGTAATAATATACAGTATTTCTTTTAATACTCTTTGTTATTATGAGCATAGAGGTGGGGCGTCACAGTTGGTATCAGAGCTTGGGGTTTATGGACATAATATAAAACATAACTTAGATGGAACATGTGTTACAACTATTGGTCGATGTTTTATTTGTGGTTGAGTCAAAACTGAAGTTTTGAAATTTTGATGAAAAGTTTTAAATATTTTTATTTAAAAATAGAAGTGAAACTATGTTTTGTTGATTTGATTGATTTGAGTACTGTTTATCAGAGTGCGCAGCGGAAACAGTGAAACTGTCTTCGCTGAGTACAACTGATAATCTTTTTTATTTAAAAAAAATCGAAATATATTTCAATTGTTGTTTACATAGCTGCATTTATTTTGTTTCTTTGAGAATTTCGAATCCGATTTGAGGATTCGAAACGATTGCAGTTATGTGATTTTTGTTGAAATTTCTATTGGTTTTCTTTTATGCTAATCATCTATTGATTAGATTTAGCTATTTTGAATTATCTTCATTGAAGATACATTCGAATGATTTCTTTGTTCATTTTGTAGTGTGCGTGCAAAAATGAATTGCACGTTACTGCATTAATTTTACATTGAACCGATGCTTGGTTATGAAACGTATTTTGTTGCCGTTACCTTTATAACGGGATTTTTACACTACTGCTAAATTTTGAGGCACGATGTTTGTTGGCAATTTTAATGAATGAAAATTCACTAGTGTTACATTTTGATGTAAATTATTTTGATGAGATTTTGACGTTGATGCCCCACCTCTATGCTCACAATAACAAAGGTTATTATAAGGAATAATGTCTGCTATTGTGAAGAATAAGGCTTGTTAGAAGCGACCATCCGTAAGTTATGCCTTAGACGAGTATTGATTACATCGATAGGAGTTGTATAAATTACTCCCAAAGATATAAATTCAATCCAAATCTAAAACGAAACTACGGTGGCTAAAGAAAATCCAGAACAACTCATAATAACAACAACACAGATAGTATAATCACATCAGAACAGAAATATCAGATATATAGCGGAAGACTAGTCTGGAATACATGCTACAACAATCGATAGTTCACATGAACCGATACATATACATATCCATCAATACATATATAAGATGAGAGTCAATAAACCAAAAGAACTCGTCGAAGGCTAGACAAAAGATGACGTGAGATCCCAAAAGCTGAAACTGCTACAGAATCAAAGATAGCGACTACCCTGAAATAACTCGGTCTGACCCGAGTATTATTTTCCATATTAATGAAGTTCAAAGTCCATGGGGTCTTCATCCCTTAAAACATAGGCCATAAGGCCAAAACAAAAAACATTTAATAATAAATAATGCTCGGCAACCTCTTCGCCCTCTTTGACATAAAACTAAGTTAAAGCTTTTAACTATTAAAACATAAGGCCACAAAGTCGAAGATATACACGTTGCACTTCTTATAGCATCGAAGTCGAAGAGTGTAAACTTAGTTTATATAATTTAAAGCCTTTAAAAGGATAAGGTTGAAGTTATTAATCTCGGCGTTACTACCTTAAAATAACGGCTCTATTATAATCGTAATCATTAGGAACGGCAACATAACCTCTTCGAAAACAACGGTTAATGTTAGAGAATAAAAGCGACGACCATTAGGGTCGAAGTGATATCCTAAATATTATCTTGGCTAATGTCAAAGATGTTGGGGGCGAAGGGATGGACGGCGATGTTGTCATTGTCAGCTTGACAAAATAGTAATTACCAAGAAAACTGCAAATTTACTTATAAAAGCAATTTCTTTTCTACCGACCCCCATTATTTGTCAAATTTCTATTATGTAACAAAACTTTATCAACTCTCTTTACTAGAAATTTGCCGCATATAATAATTTTAATACCAAAACATTTTACATTTTAACCCTTAATTTTAATATTTCAATAAAACAATTAAGCCCTTTAAGGTTAAAAAAATTTATTAATCATACTTAAACACTTGGGAAATATCCCCAAAAATTATAATAAATCAAATTTATCATATTTCCAATATATCAAAATATTCGAGGCTAGAAACTTATTTAATTATTTTTAATAATTAAAACTGGAAATAACCCATTTTCTACACTTAGAAAATTCATCTTTCTTGGAAAATTATGAAATTAAAAACCCACTTCTAAAATAATGTTTTTAGCTTCATACCAAAATTTCAAGTCATTTGGGTTTCATATGATAGGTTTTCCTACTCTAACATATCACTAAATTTCATGAATAAGATCTGTAAATTCGCAAAAAAGCATATAATCCTTCAAACTATCATAGCATGACATAATATAAGTAAAAGATTCAGATATATACTTAAGACCGAAAATAACATCTAAAACATGCGATGCATACTATTATTCACCTTGTATTGATTAAGAAGGTTGAGATTTGTGTTGTTGATTTGAATCCCTAAGCTTGGATCTTGTTTCTAGCTTTTAATTCCTTTTGAATACCTGTTAATGGCTCTCCCTAAGCTCCATTTGATTTCATTTGTTATGAAGCGAATGAAAGTGAGGGAGGAAATGAGAGAGTGAGGGTTTATGTTTAGAAATTTAGGTCTTTTCCCATTTTGCCCTTAACCCATATTCCTCCTTCATATTTTAATTTTAATTCATTATTATTAGCTCATTCCTCAAGGCATTACCTTTATTATTTACCAAATCTCAATCTCCTTATCATTCTATATTATTTTATTTTATTTATCCAACTAGTGCATGGCCCGTGCTACGCACACGGGTAGATGCGGAAGTTTGAAGTTTTTGTTGATGTTTAATGTATCTCATTCTTACATGAAAGAGATTTATATGTAAATATTATTATTGTTATTTTTGTTGAGTTATATTTGCTCATAGTAGTGTAGGATTTTTCATTTTGTGTTTGTACCGGTAAACGTGTCAAAAGATATTTTGGAAGACATTTAGCTTTAAGGCTAGGTATATATCGGGAATAATAGAAAAATGATTATTTTGAAAAAATGTGATGATTGCTACTGTATAATATTTAATTCAAATGGTTGATCATGAACGCGCATAATTTTTGCAAAAGCACAAAGGTTTGTTAATATGTTATGTATTTATGTTTCTGAATGCATGGGTTGATCTACTTATATGCACCAAACATAATTAATATTCTTGTTTTTGTTCACAAACTCAGTCGTATATTTGTTTGAATTGTTTGACATTATTGGTTATCAAGCTAGCAATAAATAACAATACAACAAAGCGGTTGGATGATGTAACAGAAAGGTTGAAACTTCGTACAGTTTGTGTTTCTTCATATGCATGTCACTGCTGCCAAAGGTACAGTATGGTCATTAAATAAATGGCTACAGAAGTAAACCACTTGTTACTTCCTTATTGAGAAGCAAGAGCACAAATTATTTAACCTCGTCTCTCAAAAAGACAAATACCAACTTTTCCAACCAATTTACAAAAAAATACAACATCGTACAATCTAATGCTAAAGCACCATACATACAAGTATCAAATCTTACCACACCACTCAAAAAACATACAAAGTTTCCAACTTTCGTAGAAAGTATGGACCAAGATGATTTATCGTGTTTCAAGTCTCTAAAATGGGAAATGCTAATATGTCATTACCAGTCATTACATGTGAATTATTTAGTGGAGCCATAGGTTTTATACCACTTCAAACATAAATGAAAGACATATATACTCAGGAATAGAAATTATTCGGGAATCTTTAGCTTAAGCTAAAGATGCAGCTTGGTACTTACCTGAATGTTGTCTACACAATATGTTTTGGAAGTGGAGTCCCTAAAACACCGATCTTGTTACACAAGTTAGATTAAAACGCATTTGGAAAAAAATTTATAGGAAAGTTATCTTAGAGAACGATAGTGGCCGCCCGAAAAAAATAGTCCGTTCCAAACATTCTGAAAACATATCAGTCAATCAACCGAATGAAGCCAGAATAGAAAATAATCCAAAGAAAAAACACTAACAGATACCCAACCCTCTATTCAAGTCTCCAATGATAGTTGCAGTTATAACTGTTATTAAGAATGGTTTGAATATTATTAGTCTAAAGAGCGAAGTTGCTGCGTAGGAGCTGAATTTGATGCCTTGCTTTATCTCTTTGCTTTGTCATTTCTCTTATGGCCTTGATCAGATTTTGAATGCACCCCTCTCTTTCCTCTACAGTTTCTTTGCTTTTATTTGCATCTTCAATAACATCTTCTCTGTCTTTGCTATCTTCCCTTTCATTTCTTAGTTATTTGCTTGTTGCGGTATTGTTTTATGGGTTTTATATCAGCATTAAAAGAAAAGAAAAATAAATAGATATCTAAAATAACAAAAGTAGATAGAAGTAAATAGGTATACGATACTTGCTTCACTATTGTAATCTTGAAGTAAAGCAAGATGTTTGGAAACCTTGGTTTCTTCTGGACTGTACAGAGGATCCAACATTAATAACTTTTCCTTAGAAACAAAACAGTGTACTGAAACTATCTATGGATTTTTTGTATATAACAATTAGGTAAGCATTTGTATACATGGGAATATATTAAAATTTGCCTGTATTAATTATCATATTTTCGTACAGTTAATTATATATTCTAGCTTAAATTATTTCCATGTAAAAAGTTTTAATTTTGGAAAGAAAATTGGGAGGTAATAAATGACAATACTGAAAATGCTATTACTCAGCAATCAATTACTCAGCACTGTGCAAGTAATGGTAGGCTAATAAAATGCATAATAAAATTATCAGTATCTCTTTCCAAACATATAAAGTGAGATGTCAGGCTAATACAATTTGGCTATCTTTTAATGAAATTTGTAGCATTCATTCGCACACTAACAGTCCATATTTCGCAGGCAGAACCAGGAAATAGTTAGGATATACAATTATTTTTCACGTTTCATTACCAAAAACAGACAGTGCACCACTGATCGTCCAACTCTCTTTGCCATTTATTTTTGTACAAATAACAGAAGTTAGAATACGAAGAGACGATGCAATGACAATGATACAAAATACTTGGTTAAAAAGTAATCAGTGTTAAATGTGTGAAAGTACTAAACAAATTACAGAAAATACTATGGCAAGCTAAAGTGAATATTATAAGTAGGAGATGATGTATCCACCATGAAGTCTTATGATATCACAGTAGAAAAGATACATCAGTAAGAGCATAACGTTTAGATGTATTATTGTCAGTTAGCACTCAATTATGCATGATCGGTATCTTCTCCATCTTAGATAGAGTGGCCAACTCTAGTATTCATCGCAGTACTAAAATATAGTAGAAAAGCTGTCAAATTGCCTCTGAAGTATTATTTTTAACCGCATCTTCTTTGTATACTAAAATATACCAATAACCTATTATCTTATAGATATAGAAAGAAACTGAAGCTAAATATTACATTTTGTAACTAATAATTAGATGTTATATATAACATTTAAGGCTACTATGTAATAAATAACATCCAAAGCAAATAAAAATATAAAAATTTGTAACAGATTTATGTGATCATTGGACAATGTGTTCTCAGAAGGTAGGTACAGTTTCATCCACATGAACATCTCCATTGCGTAAAATTCTCATTATTGTTAATTTCATCACGAACTGTCAGTAGTATATCAAAAATAGTGATTACTACGTATAGACTAATTTAATTGTTGAAAAATGGTACAATGATATAATTGAGAATTAGAGCTTGAACTTTGTAGTTCATATCAGAGATAAGGGGAGCAACTAAAATATTGTTAATTGTGCTTTCTAGAAATTGAAGACATGGCCTAAAATTTGTATTTTATCATTAAAATAAATCATCACTGTATCTGAAGCAGTTTTTAAAGCAGTCTATGAAGTAGTACACGGGGAAGTCGTAATAACACAACATAAGCAAGAATCTGATGCATTTAAACAACATGATCATAGATGGTTCTGTTAAATAGTTGGTTTGGCAAATAATAATAAAATGGCCCATTATAAACTAACTATAAGATATTTTTGGTCTATATCATGAAGATGGTTGGCTAAATAGTTTGAAATAAAGCTTGATTGGCTAATTTTTGTTACTTTCGAGCAATAAATTTTGAATGTTGACCCAATTAATTGCACTGACGTAATTAATTATTTCTTGTATGTTAGTTTGTGGGTTGAGGCAATACAATGGACTAAAATAATGGCATGCTTCATTATTCACTGCACTCGTATTTGGTATTGTGTTGCATACATACTTCTAAAATATTACTACAATAATTGAAATAACTTACTCTGGAATAATAGGTCAATACTTTTGTCAAATGGTAATGTAAATCTACAAAATACTCAAATTTCAACAGTCAATAACCTGACGTAAATAGTTTTTACAACGAAGAGTAAGAAAGCAATTTACATACCCATCAATAACCCGCCATATGAACATATGAAATAGGGCTTATCAAACAGATTGTCTTTTACCAAATTACTTCATCAAACGTAAAATTTATGAAAGAAACTTCGTATACATACATGTCAACAAAACAACAACATCCAAATATACATGGATGGAATCCAAATAGAACAAATACTGTTTATAATTTAATAAAACAAATACTGTTCAAAATTGTTATATCAATGAAAATAAAACAAACACTTCAAATAATATAGCCTAAAATACTGTTTGGAATCACAGTAAACAAATTATGCCTACCAACCATGATATCATTTGATCAACCATGTGTACTATATCTATTCATAATCTAATGTAATGGGTTTTAATTGTATGACGTTTCAGAAATAGGTGAAATGATTATTTGTATAGCTGAATGAGATTTTGGATAAAAGGAAAATGGATAAAGATGCACATTGAAAGAGAGTGAAAATATTGTTAAAAATTAAGTGTTAAATAACCATGGATGCAACGTGAAACCACTGTTATAAAAAACAGAACTAAATAAGTTTGCAAAAAATAGAAGTTTTTAAATACTTGATATGTGAAGCCACGTAGTTGGAGACTGAAATCTATCGGTATAATAGATCATCAGTCTATCTACCTAAACAATGCCTAACAATTACCTCTTTCGATTTATGCATAATTTTTAGTTTGAAACAGAAAACATACATGACCTAATAGAGGAATAACAGTAGATCATGAAATTATGTTGTACCACACATCTGACACGGTAAACCATCAAATCTATATAGAATCCTAGATTTTGATTACAAGTGTACCAAATTACTAACCTGAGAAAACCCTAGTTTTCGAATTTGTCGAATTTATGTTTGAACCGATGGCTGGAGACCATGAATGCAGAGATTGGTGAGGTATGAATAGTCGGTACGCCAAGAGAAATAGAGAGAGATAGTTTTAGGGTCCGCTGATATACGGTTTTCATATTGGGAAGATGAGAGAAAAGGAGCGAATATGGGATTTTGGGGAATGAAATAAAATGAACACCAGCGGTTAGTACAGATGGATTGCGGATATATTTCAGAATAAATGGGTATTTCAGAAATAGAACAGGTGTTGGCATATAAATTGCTTGGTTTCTCCTTTCTTATTTAAGCAATAGATTAAATACTCTAACAATGTTAAGCAAAATTAGGGGTGTTACAGTATATGAGATATCAAAATCGTACGATGCCAAAAACTCCATCCACTTTTACTGCCTCAAATTCAAGTCCTTTAGGGAGAAAAAAATACTACAAGGACTTGTGATCCATGTACAACTCAAACCGCTCTCCTAAAAGGTAATGCCTGCATGTCCTGAGTGCAATGACAATGGCCTCCAACTCAAGATCATGGTACGGTAGTTTCTCTCGTGGGTCTTCAAATGCCGACTAGCATAGCTTCCTACTTTTCCTTCTTACATCAAGACCGTGCCTAACCCCATCCTACAGACGTTGGTATAGACTATAAATGACTTCATCCCATCAGGTAATACCCAAACTGGTGCACTAGTCAATGCCTCCTTTAACTTGGTAAATGCATCTTCACATTTTCAACCCATGAAAAAAATTGTTTCTTCTTGGTAAGACGGGTCTGAGGGGCAGAGATCTTTGCGAAGTCCTTAATGAACTTTCGATAGTAGCCTGCCAAACCAAGGAAATTACTCACATCCATGGAATTCTTTCATACATGCCAATCTTGGGATACTGCCGGTTTACTAAGATCAACCACCAATCCACTTTCTGAGACGATGTACCCCAAAAAGTGTACCTCCTCTCTCCAAAAGTGGCAGTTCAAAAACTTTGCCTTCGGCTTATGTGCACGGAGTGTATTGAGCACTTCTCCTTAATGCAACGCGTGCTCCTCCTTGCTCCTTGAATAGACTAAGATATCATCCAAAAATACCATGAGGAACCTACTAAGCAACCCTCTGAAAACTTGGCTCATCAAATCAACAAAGTAGGTGGGTGCATTGTTCGATCTAAAGGACATGACTAACCACTTATAAAGTCCATCGAGTGTATAAAATGTCGTCTTTTGGATACTATCCTCACCTACACGTGACTGGTGGAATCCCATAGCTAAGTCAAGCTGTGAAAACACCTAGCTCCAACTAACTGGTCAAAGAGATCGTCTATATGGGGTAGTGGTACACATTCTTCTTTGTCAGTTTATTCAACATCCTATAATCGACGTAGAGTGTCAGAGAACCATCCGCCTTGGTGGCAAAGACGACTGGTGCTTCCCCTCAGAAATGCTCCATTTGATAAAATCCTTCTCCAAAAGCTAATTTACTTGTTTGTTCAACTCACGTCTCTCTTTTGAAACCATATGCCTTAGTGGTAAGGTGATAGGTCTGGCACTCTCAACAAGATAGATCCTAAACTCGATCTCTCTCTGGGGCGAGAGACCGGTAACCTTAGCAAAAATATCTAGGAAATCTCTAACAACAGGCACTGAATCAAGCTCGTTGTGTGATAGGTCCAATGAATATAAGTAGCTCAACATAACTTGTCTTCGGGGATCGTAATAAACTGTAACGACTCGGATTTTTAACCATCTGTTATTGGAATAATTAACTAATTTTAATTATTGAAATATTAATTTTTATAAGTCGAATAAATAAATTTTCTGATATTGGAGATATCTGAATATAAATTTTTTGGAAGATATACTAATCTTTAAACGTTAATTTCTTAATATGATAAAAAAGATATATATATATTTATATATATGTATATATATTTCACCATTTCAAATTTATAATAATAATATCTACATGGATATATACAAAGCTTCATGATGCAAATTTCAAACTTATGATGACAAGGATATATAAGTGTATATATATATATATATCTATATAACAAAATAGAGCAGACTTAATGGAAAAGACAAAGAGCGGACGTGATTTGTTGTTGACAAAGACATCAAGGGGATGAAATTTGTCCATGTCATCAAACTAAGTAACTAGTTAACTCTGTTAACTTCTTCGTTATTAACTGAAATTCATTTCTCTATCTCCACTTATTACTCCCCTGTTTCCTCCACTCATCCATTATTTCCGTTATTAACTGAAACTCACTGACAACAAAACTATTGCAAACTCATTATTTCTACTACTCACATTAAACTAGGCAGCTATTCATTCATTAATACATACTGTATATTTCTACTGATAGATGAAATTTGTTTCTCTATCATCCATATATTTCAACTTTACTAGGCAGCTATTCATTCATTAATACATACTGTTCAATTCCTTAAACTGCTCACATTAACCGCACGTAATCCACTGCCTCCTTAAACTGCTCATCGCCCACTTCCCCACCAACCCACTTCCCTATATACGATAGCCTCATTCCCCTCTTCATCCATCTGCTTGCACCACAAACTTCTTGCTTTTTCAGGTGCTGCTCTCTTCCCCACATATGTTCTCTTGCATTCCTTACTTAATTTACTATTTTCGTTCGTCACCCACAACTGTGATTCATTCATACTAACTATATTTTCCTTCTTCCCTCCATTTGTTGCAGAGTTTTAGGACGGGATCAACATGAAGCGGGTACTATTTCTATTTCTTCATACACGTACAACAATCTGATTTGCATTATGCTCACCTTCTCTCACTTTGGTCATTTATACCATTGCAGAGTAGAACAACAGCTCAGAAGAGAGAAGCATTGAATGCAAAAAACACCGATTCTTCTAATGCTATGAAGTTTGAAGAAAATTGAAAAACAACATTACTTGGTTAGTTTTAGTAAATAATGAATTGAGGATCCAATTGAATATAAGTAGCTCAACATAACTTGTCCTCGGGGATCGTAATAAACTGTAACGACCCGGATTTTTAACCATCTGTTATTGGAATAATTAACTAATTTTAATTATTGAAATATTAATTTGTATAAGTAGAATAAATAAATTTTCTGATATTGGAGATATCTGAATATAATTTTTTTGGAAGATATACTAATCTTCAAACGTTAATTTCTTAATATGATAAAAAAGATATATATATATATATATATATATATTTTTATATATATGTATATATATTTCACCATTTCAAATTTATAATAATAATATCTACATGGATATATACAAAGCTTCATGATGCAAATTTCAAACTTATGATGACAAGGATATATAAGTATATATATATATACGTTTATAAAAACAGTGTGTATGTAAATATGTAAATATGTATATGGTAAAAATATGTATATGTAAATATAAATATCTCTATATATATGTATATATATACATATGAGCTTCTTGATGACAAACATAAAATCAAGCACACATAAAATATCAAATCAAGTCATAATAAATCAAATCAGCCACAAAAATCAAATCGAAGACAAACCAACCACCAAAGTTGAAAAAAAACAAAAGTAAAAAAATGGTGAATCCTAAGATATCAAGCCACCTTATCAATATGCCTATAGCTTCCTTCTTGCTTACACTATACACTTCCATCCTCTTATATATATCCATGTTGTTCACATAAAAAATAAAATAAAATAATCGGTCATTATAAATAAAAAATATCTGCCATCAAACTAAAGAAAAGGATTAAAAACTTGAAGGGGGGAGATTTAACAAAGCAGTGTGCAACACTTTATAAACTATGAGTAAACACCTTGCTTTTGTTTAACTGGTAATATATATATATATATATATACAAACTGTTGATTATGGATGGGTCATTATTCTATGTCATATGTATATATATATATATATATGTTGTGTATATATGGGTATGCATGCTTGCCTCGACATGGTCAGTCCATCAAAAATACTGTGCTTCTTTCTTAAAAAAACCTTGCTCTGTTCATTTTTTTGATAAAACGGTTAATCTTTTAACTTTGAAAATCAATAACTCAACATCTATCAAGTTTTAAACTTTGATTCCAAAACCAAAGTTGTTTTGAGTATAGAACATTTTAAAATTGATTTCATTAAAATCCATCAAGCAGGGAAAGAGAAATTTCCTTATAACCGTGAGTGAATCAATTTTGGTCATGTTTCATCTATCATAAATAAATAAATGGATCATATACATGTGTTCCCAATTGGAAAAGACAATTTTTAAGATTGATTTGGGATTTTTTAGTGTTATGTGGAGGGAGGAATTAGGAGATGAACGTATTTGGGCGAAACGTCAAATTACGGTGACATAGGCGATTTCGTGGCATTGCGTTTGGCGTGGAGGAGGATGGGACGATGGGGCACCTAGGAAAAATGGCGCAGAAATTTTTAATGGTGTGTATTGGCTTAATGAGGTTGAACTAGGGTTTCGAGTGGGTTGGTTGTGGTCTCGGTTTCAAGGAGAATGTCGAAGAGACGAGGGGGAAAGAGGCATGCGCATAGTGGGAAAAAGGAATAGGAGATGGTAGCGAGTCTTTGGGCGTATTCTGGTGGTTGATGGTGGTCGTAGATGGCGAGGCAAGGCGGTTAAGTGGTTCGATGTGGTTCCATTTTTTGGGTGAACGAGTCGATTTCAAATCGAAGACCATGGCATTTTTTCAGGTGGTTAGGCGAGATGAGATGGGAATGGGTGACGTGCGAGGGTGGTCGGCGGCAAGGATGGATGATCGGAGGAGGTGTGTACGTGCACGTGTGTGTGCATGTCTTCCTGTATTCGAATATAAGAGGGAGGGGAGGAAAGAACTGGGAAGAAAGGGGGATGGATTGTTTGGGTCGGGTTTATATTGCACTGGGATGGGTCATTCTAAATTGAATTTAAATTAATTAATTTATTTAAAATCTATAAGTTTTAAAACAAATTTTTTTCCATTTCAAATCCAAACGACGAGCGGATTTTTGTGTCGAGACCCTATCACCGAGAAGTTCCATCTAAACTAATGTCGCCGAGATTTCTGCAATGTAAAAAAATTCAATGATATTTAATAATTGAAGTAAACGAATGAGAAAATTCTTATGTTATCAGTTATGTTTTAATTAATCAAGTAATTATTAACGGACTATTTAATTTTTATTAATTTAAATAAATCATCTTTTTTATAAATTTCTTTAGTTAACAATTAATTGGGATTTAAAAATATAATTTGATTTAGTTAATTGGAAGTGATTAAATTCTGATGGGTAAATTGATTTAATATCAATTATAAATGGTTGATTGAGTTAATGATCTATGTTTGACTGATATTGTTCTAAGATATTGTTTTTAATTATCCGTTGTCTATGCCATTGAGTAGCAAAACAAAATTCAAGTAGTTAGAATAAAACGTTGACACGTTTTATTGAAATTAAATTGACTTGTACTAATCACTATTCCAAATTTCAGAAAATGTGATGATTACAAGCGAATTAATTTCAATGGACAGGTCATGATAAAGTAAACATATGGAATGAATTTCCATATGTGAATATTGACACCCTTATTGTAGAACTGTTTATTTTAAATACCTGCCCTTTAAAAAAATTATTGTTTTGGATTCAATGAGATTGGGACCCGTCATGTTTATGTGTGACATGGTCTTACGAGATACCTTTGTTTTCAAAGGATTTTAAAAATACTAATAATTCAAATGGAGTGTGTTTTCTCACGTTGGTTTTCAAACTGACTAGAGTATTATTTTATTATAATGCTCGGGTCAGACCGAGTATTACAGATTCAGGTTAGGATGCTATGAAGCTCAGGAGACGAGCTGGATGACAGAGACGTATTCCCGTACTTGTTATTTTCCACTGTGTGTGTAGACTATATAGTCAGCACTGGTGAGGACATGTTATTATAACTGTCCAGATTTATTTGTTGATTGTTGTACTCTGATGATTGTATGTATATTAACTGATACTTTTGTATAAAAATCTATTACTATATATTATATTTTGTTCTGCTGCGATTATGAGATTCTGTTTCCTTTTATCCTTTTCTTCTTCACCCCTAATGGTCTGGTATTTTCGGTGCTTGACTATTCGACATGTTATACGGTGAACGTACGGATGTCGATTTTCGAGGGTCGAAAATTCCGTGCCATTACAATAGGTATCAAAGCAAGGTTTAGCATATACCTAAACCTGTAGGATAAGCTCATTGAGTGTATATACGTATAAGAGAGAGCGTATTTGTTAGTGATATAAAAATCTTTTGATATTAATAAATGAAATGATTTTAACTTAGATTTTATATAGAATATAAAAGAATGAATTCTATAAACTTATAAAATCAATCGTGACTGTTGATGATGATTGGATGTTATCTCTTTGTTGATTGATTGTTCGATCAATATGGATGTGTATATTATCGCTTATTGATTGATGAGTCGTGCTCGGCCAGTTTATGAGCATCGACTATTGGCTGTTGATTTGAGCATTCGACTATGGTTGGAAATTTTTTGTTTTTGAAAAATATTTTACCAATTGAGAAACTGCATGTTTAACAAGGATTTTGAAGTGAATATATATTTTAATTTCCCCCTGTATCATTTTAAAGAGTAATGGATACCATTTGAAAGTGATATATGAAATATGGTTTATCTAGACATGGTTAATAAATAAACAAAAAGTTATTCAAATTGAAAATTTAAGAGTTTGGATTTCAGGATTTTTTTTGAAATTGGTTTTAAGATTCAAAAAATATATAATAGCATTATTTGAAATTATTTTTCGAATAGAACTGTTATAAATGATTTCAAACTGATTTAAAAAAGGGATTTTCAAAAGATGTAAAAGAAATGAAGTCCGGAACTCACTTCTGTTATTGAAAATAAATTTTGGTGATGTCTACAACATCATTGGCATTCATTTTCGAGTTTCAAAGTAGGGAGGACACTTTAGTAGCTTTGCTACTCGATTGTTTATGAAATTGTTTTGATTCAAATCCCTGAAGTATGTTTGATATTCCAAAGAGATATGTATATTTTTTCTAACGATTTGAAATAAAAACCGGTGTTCAGTTCTCAAATTTTGGATTAAATTATAGTATGAACACATGTATTCTATGCATTAGGATTGATTGATTGATTGTGCGTCTTGTTGAGATAATTGATTACCGATTTCCAATTTTGAATTGGAATTTGATTTTTCTGACTATTTTGAACATTTGAACACTTCCAAATTGAGAATTAATTTTCAAAGCTAAGAATTTTGGAAAGTATATAAAGTCTAGTTTCAAAAATTTTAAAATAAAAACTAATGGAAGTTGAATAAGTTTTAAAAAGCTAAATATTTTGATAAATAAATTGTATAAGCTTATTTTGAATTATACAAGTATGAAATTTAGTTTGTAATGTTCTTAAATGAAAAGAGTTTTAAGAAATGTTTTGAACGTAGTAAATATTTATAAAATCTTATTTTTTTGCAAATTGATTTTTCTTAAGAAGTTCCAACTTTGCGTAAATATGAAATATAGTTTTGAAAGGTTTATAGTGGAATTTGTTTCAAGAAACAATTTGAACCTAGTAAATGTTTATGAAAAAAAGTATGGAGAAGTACCCTCCGCGAAGAAGTATAGTATGATATGCTTCGAACCCAGATGGACTTGGGGAATCCAGGAATGGATTCGACCGATAACCCTAATGGTCTTGGGTGAATCCAGAAATGGATTTGAACCGATATAGGTTGTCTGGACTTAAACTCATGAGTTCCTCAAAAAAAATTTAGCGGTAGATGATTCTTTAGTTTACCCAATGGATAAGCTTTCAATCATGGAATCTGTTGTTTATGGATCCTCCGGGAAGGAAGTACATCCATTGCATAAATCATTGAATCAGCAGCGTACCACTGCAGCTGGGGTCGATGGTCCCTTGTTTACGAAATGGCTACGATATTTTTCTGGAAACTTGAAGGTGGAAGGATCTTCTGGAAGGTTTCGTGTCCATTGCGTAAACAATGGATCAGCAACGGGCCACTACTATCGTAACATCATCATTTGGCATCGAATTTTTGAGCGGTACTTTCCATATCTGTTTTAAAAGTTTTTTTTTCAAGTATTTTCACTAGATGTTGAAATGGATTCATTAAGTACTTAGAGATTTCTAGTCTTGCGTCTAATCAACGTATTACTAGATTCTATAAGAAAGAGGATAAACTTGTGAAACATTGAGTTACCAAAAGTATTTTCAATATAAAATTATTTCAAGATAAAATATTTTGTTATAAAAGAAATTTTAACAAAGAAAATTTTCAAACATTTGAGAATTGAAAAAGAAAGAAAAAAACCAAAATAAAAATGGTAAATATTGGAAAAAAAATCCAAACTTGAATTATAAAATGAATTTGAACACAAGTCAAACCAATTGAAGTGGTCTTTGAAATAAAAATTAGATATTGAATTATAAATTGGAAGTGAACTAATTGGATAAATTAATTAGTTAATTGAATTCAAAAAAAGGGAACTGAACTTGGTTAAGTAAATTGGATTGTGGATTAAAATTGAAATTGAATGTGGAACTTGAGTTATAAATGAAATTTGACTTAAATATAAGCAAATTAAATATATGTTGAAATGTAATCGAATATAATAGAAATGGATTGAAATGGATTGAAATGGTGATGACTTAAGTTATAAATAAATTCAATTTAAATGTAAATAAATTGAATATGACTTTGGATACTACTTAAATAAATTTGAGTATGAAATTAAGTTTTGAAGTGGAAATGAATATATGTGTTGTATAAAAGGTTATAATAAACCATAATATTAAATTTATTAAATCATCCTTAAATAATATAGTGAAATTGAGATATGCCAAGCAAATGGAAATACGAATCAATCGATGATAAATAAATTGAATAACAATCAATTTAAATGAAATGGAATTTGATTGCAATGGAAATAAACTTAAGATATATAGTTGAAATAATTGGAGATAAACAAGTTAACTTAAGTTAATATTTTTTGATGGAAGCTTAGCTCAAATAAATTTATGAAATGGTTCATAAATAAATTGGCATGGATTGGATTGTTGTTGAACACAAAATTGAGAAAACAAGGTTTTGTGAATAAATTGAATGTGGATTAATAAAATTTGATAAATTGATTTGGAATCCATTTAAAATAGCTATAAGCTTAAGTGATTATTTTATTAAATGAATATCACCGAATTTGCATGGAAAAATTGTCGTATGACGTAAACAGAAGCAAACAAAATTTGGCGAATCAAGGGAAAGTGGATAAATTGATTTGAATCAATTTGTGGTAGATATGAATATAATGTGCATAAATATGAATTGAATGCTAATAAATTGTTTGTGAATCATTTGAAATGCATGGAATGAAATATAAATTGATTGAAAGTGGCTAGGTTAGTATTGGAACCTTACAATTGTTTTTAAATACATGTGTAACATGTTGGTTTATGCAACCTAGGCGTTTGCATTAGTATAATGAAGGTGAGGTCATTTAATTTCATAAATTATGAAACTTACGTGTTTATTGAGTAAGTACAAGTACATGGGAGACTGTGGATAGTATAAGGGAAGCCTATCCAGAGATGATGTTAGGATAGCTAGTTGTTGGTTTATATAATGTATGCCTTGTTTTCTATGGTAGTTAGTGTATTACTTATGTATGTGCTTTACGATATAAATATATGACTTTTTGGTATAGCTTGAATTATCTTTTCGCCTTCTAATTTCGGGGATGAAATTCTTTTAAGTGGGGAGGAATGTAACAACCCAGATTTTTAACCATCTGTTATTGGAATAATTAACTAATTTTAATTATTGAAATATTAATTTTTATAAGTCAAATAAATAAGTTTTCTGATATTGGAGATATCCGAATATATAAATTTTGGAAGCTATACTAATCTTCAAATGTTACTTTCTGAATATGATAAAATAGATAGATATATATATATATATATATATATGTATGTATATTTCGCCATTTAAAATTTATAATAATAATATCTATATGTATATATACAAAGCTTCATGATGCAAATTTCAAACTTATGATGACAAGGATATATAAGTATATATATGTGTATATATGTTTATAAAAATAGTGTGTATGTAAATATGTAAATATGTATATGGTAAAAATATGTATATGTAAATATAAATATATATATATATATGTATATGTATACATATGAGCTTCTTGATGGCAAACATAAAATCAAGCACACATAAAACATCAAATCAAGCCATAATAAATCAAATTAGCCACAAAAATCAAATCAAAGACAAATCAGCTGTCAAAATTCAAAAAAAAAAGGAAAAGAAAAAAATGGTAAAGCCTAAGATATCAAGCCACCCTATCAATATGCCTATAGCTTCCTTCTTGCTTACATTATACACTTCCATCCTCTTATATATATCCATGTTGTTCACATAAAAATAAAAATAAAAGAATCGGTCATTATATATAAGTAAAAAAGATCTGCTATCAAACCAAAGAAAGGGATTAAAAGCTTGAAGGGGGGAGATTTAACAAAGCAGTGTGCATCACTTTATAAACTGTGAGTAAACACCTTACTTTTGTTTAACTGGTTATATATATATATACATGCATATATATACAACTGTTGATTATGGATGGGTCATTGTTTTATGTCATATATATATATATATATTGTGTGTATATGGGTATGCATACTTGCCTCGACATGGTCAGTCCATCAAAAATATTGCGCTTCTTCCTTAATAAAAACCCTGCTCTGTTCATTTTTTTGATAAAACAGTGAATCCTTTAACTTTGAAAATCAATAACTCAACATCTATTAAGTTTTAAACTTTGATTCCAAAATTAAAGTTGTTTATTTTTTAGTATAGAACATTTTAAAATTGATTTCATTAAAATCCATCAAGCAGGGAAAGAGAAATCTCCTTATAACCATGAGTGAATCAATTTTGGTCATGTTTCATTTATCATAATTAAATAAATGGATCATATAGTTGTGTTCACAATTGGAAAAGATGATTTTTAAGGTTGATTTGGGATTTTTTAGTGTTGTGTGGAGGGAGGAATTGGGAGATGAACGTATTTGGGCGAAACGTCAAATTACGGTGACGTAGGTGATTTCGTGGCACGACGTTTGGCGCGGAGGAGGATGGGACGATGGGGCACCTAGGAAAAATGGCGTAGAAATTTTTAATAGTTTGTATTGGCTTAACGAGGTTGAACTAGGGTTTCAAGTGGGTTGGTTGTGGTCTCGGTTTCGAGGAGAATGTCGATGAGATGAGGGGGGGAAGAGGCATGTGCACATAGGGGAAAAGGAAGAGGAGATGGTGGCGAGTCTCTGGTCATATTCTGGTGGTTGATGGTGGTCGTAGATGGCGAGGCAAGGCGGTTAAGTGGTTCGATGTGGTTCCAGTTTTTGGGTGAACGAGTCGATTTCCAATCGAAGACCATGGCACGTTTTCAGGTGGTCAGGCGAGATGAGATTGGCATGGGTGATGTGCGAGGGTGGTCGGCGACAAGGATGGATGATCGGAGGAGGTGTGTACGTGCATGCGTGTGTGCACGTCTTCGTGTATTCGAACATAAGAGGGAGGAGAGGAAAGAACTGGGAAGAAAGGGAGATGGGTTGTTTGGGTCGGGTTTATATTGCACTGGGTTGGGTTGTTCTAAATTGAATTTAAATTAATTGTTTTATTTAAAATCTATAAGTTTTAAAACAATTTTTTTCCATTTCAAATCCAAACAACGAGCGGATTTTTGTGTCGAGACCCTATCGCCGAGCAGTTCCATCTGAACTAATGTCGCCGAGATTTCTTCAATGTAAAAAAATTCAATGATGTTTAATAATTGAAGTAAACGAATGAGAAATTTCTTATGTAATTAGTTATATTTTAATTAATCAAGTAATTATTAATGGACTATTCAATTTTTATTAATTCAAATAAATCATCTTTTTTATAAATTTCTTTAATTAACAAGTAATCGGGATTTAAAAATATAATTTGATTTAGTTAATTGGAACTGATTAAATTCTAATAGGTAAATTGATTTAATATCAATTATAAATGGTTGATTGAGTTAATGATCTATGTTTGACTGATATTGTTCTAAGATATTGTTTTTAATTATCTGTTGTCTATGCCATTAAGTAGCCAAACAAATTAAAGTAGTTTGAATAAAACATTGATACGTTCTACTGAAAGTAAATTGACTTATACTGATCACTATTCCGAATTTCAGAAAATGTGATGATTACAAGCGAATTAATTTCGATGGACAGGTCATGATAAAGTAAACATATGGAATGAATTTCCATATGTGAATATTGACACCCTGATTGTAGAATTGTTAATTTTAAACAACCTGGCCTTTAAATTATTTTATCGTTTTGGATTCAATGAGATTGGGACCCATCATGTTTATGTGTGATGTGGTCTTACGAGATACCTTTGTTTTCAAAGGATTTTAAAAATAGTAATAATTCAAATGGAGTGTGTTTTCTCACGCTGGTTTTCCAAACTGACTCGAGTATTATTTTATTATAATGCTCGGGTCAGACCGAGTATTACAGATTCAGGTTAGGATGCTATGAAGCTTAGGAGACAAGCTGGATGATAGAGATGTATTCCTGTACTTGTTATTTTCTGCTGTGTGTGTAGACTGTATAGTCAACACTGGTGAGGATAAGTTATTATAACTATCCAGATTGATTTGTTGATTGTTGTACTCTGATGATTGTATGTATATTAACTCATACTTTTCTATAAAAATCTATTATTATATATTATATTTTGTTCCGCTGCGATTGTGAGATTCTATGTTTTTTATTCTGTTTCCTTCTATCTTTTTCTTCTTCACCCCTAATGATTTGGTATTTCCGGCGCTTGACTATTCGACATGTTATAAAGTGAACGTATGGATGTCGATTTTTGAGGGTCGAAAATCCCGGGCCATTACATAAACCTCCAAGCTACGTCCACTACACGTGGTCAATCTAATGACCATCCTAACACAATCTAAAATAGTTTCATACATCATCATCCAATCCATGCCTAATATCAACCCAAGCCCAAAGAATCTCAATGCAAAGACGTCACAATAAGACTCGACCCCTAAATTGAGCAACTTCAAACCCGATCCTCCTACGGGTTTGACAAAACTACAGTGTCCGTGAATATACTAGTAGGTAAGTGTAAGCCATTAACAAATCTACTAGCAATGAAAGAATGTAAAGCCCTACTATCAAATAAAGTGTGAATAAATAAACTGAAAAGAGTCAACATACCTTCGATCACCATTGGGTGCACACTCGAGCTAGGGACTGCCTCTAGTGCATAAGCCGAAACCACCTGAGTAGAGAACTTCTAGGTTGTTGGACATGCCCACTTCACTTGCCCAAACTAATCGCAGTTATAACACTTGACTTTTGAAAGATCTGTCTTGCACTCCTTTAAGAAATGCCCCTTCCTGCCACACTACCTACAGTGCATATCCTTCTTTTATATCTTCCCCATGGGTCCACCTCTTCCTCTACGTTGGTTGTGTTGCTCTTTCCCTCCAACTCTCTTTGTTTTTTCTACCTTAGCTCCATTCATGGAGATGGTGTTGAGTAAGACCATCTCCACTAGACCCTCATATGTAGGACCCATAGGAATGTGACTCAAAGCCAAACCTTGCAGATGTTGGTTCAGCCCTTTAGCAAACTTTAAAGCCTTTTTTATTGGGTGACAATCAGTCCTATCCCAAATTCAGCTAGCTCATTAAACTGATGAACATATTCTTTCACTAACAGGTTTACTTGCTTCAAGTGAATGAACTTCTCCAACTGCACACCTTCCTCCGTCCTAGAAAGATTTTCACCTTGAATCGCCTATGGAACTCTCCCTAAGTGATCTCTCCTCCGTACGTCTCAACCTCAACTATCTCCCACTAACTTAGAGCCTCTCCTTGCAACTTCCATGTAGCTAATTGCCTCCTCACCTCGTCAGTCAAACCCATCAAACCAAAGATCCTCTCACAAGTGTAGATCCATGTCCTCGAATCCATGTATGATTTTATCCCCATGTATGGCTTTCCTCCAAGATTAGAAAAATCCTTACATAGATAGCAAAATCTGCAGCAGCAGATAGGTGGGCAGGAACCGCACTTATCGCTCCCTCCACGGGCTCTTAGTGAGATTTAACTCGACATGTTCCCTCGCCTAAAGGTATCGGTGGAACCATATCGGGACGTTCATGCTTGGGACATCGGCTGCATTGCTGAAGCCTTAACCTGTGGGTATCACTCATCTTTTATCTGTGAATTCTAATAATTTTATTAGCAACTTTACACATATAGTATAGGCATGAATAAGAGAGATAACATAGACATGAATCAAAGATAGCATAGGCACGAAAAAGAGAGGTTATGATATGTATAAAATCTTTTGGAAAGCTTTTTGAAATTTTTTTGTTTATATACATAAATATTTTTAAAACCCATTTTTGAAAACTTTTGGAAATTTTTTGGAAAACCTTTTGATAAACCATTTTTTCAAAAAAAAATTCAAGTACATCATCTCAATACGGTTCTAATCCCTAAGGAACTTTTCAAGTACTCATCTCAATACGGGCTATTGGGGGTATTTATAACATTATAAAGACTACTATAATCAGATATAATTTAAGATATACTATACTTTCAGAACTCACGGCGGAATAAACAAAACATATAACACAGAAAAATATCCATCTCAAAAAATATCCAAATCACAGTCTAAGAAAATTAGTACGTGGTCTAATACAAAGTACAGAAATATAACTCCATGTGTGATATAGAAAATAAAATGTATTGAAAAGATAGATATATACATGGAGAGTAAATATGATAAGAAGCCACTCCAAAGACGAGATCACCTTTCCAAGTATCAAGAATGGGTCAATCACTTACTGACCTGTCCACCTGTGGTAGGGAAAAGGAGGAAAAGAGTGGTTCAAACAAAAGTCTAGTGAATGAGTGCAAGTTTAATATGTGATGATCATATGCAGTTAACTTTAATTCTACTCTAGATGACATAGGGTGTACTGCAAGTGTCCGTAAATTTCTAAGGTCTGTTACCTAAGGGTACTTGTCTAATACATACCTACACTACAACCTGTGTAGGCTACTACAATGATTGAACTATGGATCGAACCTCACAACTAACTATCGGCCACCGCTCCTAGAGCTACCCAATAAGGAAACACTGCGACTAGGCTACTGTGGAAATAACTTTCCACTAACATCATCATATAATACTATTGTGGGAACAACTCCCCACTAATATCACCGCCATTAGGCTACCGGGGAACCAATGTCCCCCTAACTACAACTACCATAACCCAACTACCATAACCCAACTACGCCTGGAGAGGAAGAACTCGAAATACTAACTCGCCAGTGTGTCTCATCGTCTTTACCCACGTCCACCTCCCGATCGTATTGTATGCCTCTTATTGCACGTGTTGAGATCCCCCATCTGAATTGTATCACGTCACGTCAGAAACCATGCATACTAGGATTTTTGTTGTGTTGGGTCCACTCATTTGGCATCGGTCGGTGTTGTGCGTCCACTGCAGAACTTCCCTATGAGTGTCATCTGCGAAAATAAAATCACCATAGTCGATTACTCGACCCCTATTAAGTAAACAACATTTACCTAACACCGCAACGACCTACCATCGTCTCATTGGGAACTAGCTTCCCTACTACTCCTAACATACATCCAAATAGCTTTAAATAGACCCACAATACAATTGACGTTTATATAAATTTTTATTCTTAAACTGGGCCTTAGGCCGAGGTTTAGATTTTGGATTTTCGTTCTTACCGGTCGATCGTTAACCGTAGCAGGTTAACCACTTATGGTCGACGGTAATAAACTAAAATTAAGATTTTTGCTATTTCAATATCGATTCTTAATTTTAGATTAATTATTGTCAATTGCAGTTTAGGGTACACCCTAAACACTATTTTTGACCAGTCTATATTTTTAAGTTTTCAATTGTTCAATCTATGGTTTATAGATTTTGGTGTTTTTGCAGATTTTGGGCTTTACAGTTAAATAATTAAAGGGGTGTGCTACCATCAATATCACATTTAACAATTCATAGTGATTTCAATTCTACCATAGATTATAGGTTTCAATTTAGGGTTTTACAATTTCTATTTTAAATTACTAACATCCCAAATCAATTAGAATAGATTAAAACTCACTCTAGTAATTATTTAATTAAATTTTTCCCACTCACCTTATGCCGAAGCTCTTCCAACTTGTTTCGCTTAAGAATCATCCTATGTATGCTTGCGCCTTCTAGATCCAAGATGGTATTTTTTCTAGTTTGATTTTAGTTTGATTTTTGAAGAATTTTAAGGGTTAGAGGAGAGGTTAGATTTGTGCAGAGTTTTGGTACGGTAAACTTTTCTGGTAAATTTAGAGTTAGGTTAGGGTTGAATTTATAGGGATTAACAATTAGTTTAGGACATTGGATTTAAGCTAGTGAATATTTATGGAGATCAAGTATGCACATCTCAGCTTAGCAGCAACGCAATCAATCTCCAACGATCAAACACGTCAGAGAATGCTCGATTTTACACAGCCAACGATCTGCTGCTTACCCTTCTGGGTCGACCGCTACCTACCAACCATCAACCATCCTGGTTTGACCGGTCACCGTGTTTTATTTTAAGTTTTTATTCTATTTTCATATCTTCCAATGCCCATAACTTCTCTGTACTAACTCCAATTTTGAAGTGTCATATATGCAAATTGTTTGGAAAATCATTGCGAACGCAATAGTGCAAATTTTGTAGCCAAACTAGGACGTCTATGAATTTTTTTTATTTTAATCCTTGTTTTATTTAAATTTAATTTTCTTATTAAATTCTCGCTAAATTTAGGAGTGTTCCATTTTTCTTATTGTTTACCACCCTTGGGATGACATATGATGTAGGTACTATGATGGGGATAATTAAAATCCAATGTTGTACTTAGGATGTAGTACACTTTTATGATGGTGATAGAGTAACATATTTTAGATGTTATTTGCTAACTCTTTGGATGTAAAGACATGTCAGATATGATTCTTATACCTTGGTTCCTTCTATATCGACTTGTATAGTATTTTGAGATTTTTCTATCACTCACACCAGATTGTTGTCTAACTCGAGATTGTATGCTTTGCTTCTTATTTCCTCATGCACTCTTGAATGAGTAGAGTAGGTAGATGGTCTAGGTAGTAGCAGTGGCTGTCAAAGGACGGGAAGGATGGTGCTTTCTTATATTATATGTGGATTTACTATTGCTTATTACACTATGAAGCCTAGGCAGTGTATGCTATATTACGAGACAGTTTTAGTTGAGTTTATTTATGTTGTATAAACTCTACTGCTATGCTAGCAAACTCAGTGGATCTATGCTCTATTATTTGATTCACTTATTTAATATTGTCTCTTCTATTTATATCTGTGATGACTATTGTATTTTATTCGATGTGCTATGATAAATACAACAGGTTTGGTGAAGCTTTATTTTCTTTTCAACCCTTGACAATCATGCTACATCAACCGGGCAATGCAGCAGTGCACTTATATATGTATATTGGGCGTTAGAGGCGTAGGGCGGTTGTCACAATCAGCCAAAGTCCATACATTATTTTCATACATGGAATCCATTTCAGGTTCCATAACTCCAAGCCATAGTGCATAGTCGTCATTCTATGGTGCTTGTTAGAATGAGAGAGGAGTGTCGCCATCTAAGACGCGGTCCACTTTCTTTCCCTCCACGAGAAAACCCTAGTATCTCTATGGTGCACGAGATTCTCTATTAAACCTTCTAATAGGTTGCATGTTTTCATATACTAGTGAATTTAATTCTTCTACTAGTTCAGCTTCTATGTTAATTTCTTACATCTCATCCAAGTCTACAACTTCAATGTTAATTTCTTTTGATAGAAATTCCTTTTCTAAAAAGACGACATGCCAAGAAATAATAATATTTTGTTCCTCGGTTATTACAGAAAATTTATCCTATTGAGTTCTTGGGATATCCTATAAATTTACACAATGCGGATCTTGCCTCGAGTTTACTGGGACCAACATTCTTAACGTAGATTGGACCACCCTACACCTTAAAATACTTGAGTTGGAGTTTTTTCCCATACCACATCCAATATGGTGTCTAGGCATAAATTTAGTAGGCATAAAATTCAACATATGCATTGTGGTTTCTAGCACACGTCCCTAATAGAAAAGAGGTAACTCAGGTCTACTCATCGTAGAATGAAACATATCTAGTAGGGTTTGATTCCTTCACTCTGAAACATCATTATGTTGAGGAGTATAAGGTTGAGTAATCTGAGTGATAACCCACACCTCCCGACACACTCTAAAAGCTATCGTGTAGAGAAATGTGGATTGTCGGGGTTTTTAAAACTTTAACATCTCAAAGACAAGGATAACAGATATAATCTCATAAAGTATCACATCGAAAAGATAGGGTAACTATCCAAACTGTAATAAAGTGGAAGAAATAAGATATAATAATATCACGGAAAATACCAGTCTTAGAAAATATCAAATCATAATCTCAAAAAAATATCAGTACGAAATCCAAATCAGAGTATATAGAAAAATATATCCCCGATAGTCTGATACAAGAAAACAACTGTACTGATATAATAAAATGATACATGAAGAGAAGATGTGATAAAGCAGACTCCAAGTGAAGCACGACTCTCTCCAAGTATCTGAAATGGGCAAATCACCTACTGCCTTTTCCATCTATGGTGGGGGAAAAAGACGGAAAAGGAATGGGTCAGACAAAGATCCGGTGAATAAGAAAAGGATTAATAAGAGGAATAAGTGTAATTAACTTTAAATCTACTCTAAGTGATATGGATGTATATTAAGTGTCCGTGAACTCCTAAGGTCAACTCCTAGGGATTCTTATCTAATACAATGGTTGAACCTACTGATCCAACCTTCCACTAGTGATTGGCCAAAATTGAAATAGCTATACCAATATGCCACTTATTGTACTTCACTGGGGCTCCATAGGAACTCCCGTTTGTACCAAGCTTCAATTTAATCAATATATATAGCCACTCATTGTACTGCACCGACGTCCACCCGTACCATGTTGCGTTAGAAATGTGTGTACCTGAATCTCTCGTTAGTACCAAGCTCTCTCAGAAAGTATCTCCGACAGTGCTGCGCTCACCCATACAGAACACCCCTAAGCCTAATGCGAATTAATTTGTCCTAATCAACTTCGTTTATGAAATATACATCGCCCATAACAATATCAAAAAATGTGAAATGCTTAGCCGAAATTAGCTCAATAACCAGTTCATTAATTACAAAATTCCATATTTAATCACATAATTTTTATCCGTTTAATTTGGGTCTTAGGGAAAAAAGAAATTTGTCCAATTTTAACTTTGGTGGTCGAACCATGGAATCCCTAGGTCAACCGTTACCAGTCGATCGACCTAGAAAATCTCAAGTGGACCGTTCACGTTCAAATTTCAACATTTCAAACCATTTTTAATTATTTATTAATTAGGCTTAAGGGTTGAATTCCAATAAATTAATGCCATAATTTCTAGTTTAATTCATTTTCAAATTTCAATCAATTAGCATTTTTAATATCAAATTCTCATTCTAGCATTAGCAAATATCAAATTGACAAATTTCATAATCCAATTTAAAATCAAATTCTAGAGTGTAGGTTTGACAAATTCAATTTAAATTCAACAAGTTAATTATAGGGTTTCTACAATCCTAATCATTTAAAATAGTTTAAAATTAACTACATTAATCAATTTATTAATCTATGCCCACTCATGGATAGCCTAAGCTCTAGATTCGAGAAAACTGGCCCCTAATCGGTAGCTCTGCTCCTTGATTTCTTGCCTTGCTTCTTAGTTTTGCTTTGGATTTGATTTTAATTTGGGTTGATTTGGATTTATTTTTTATTTTGGGACTTGAAGGGAAAACCTAAGGTTTCAATAGAAATTCGGATAGAATTTTGTTACTGATCAACTAACAAAATCTTTTAGTGTTTAGATTAAAGATTTATTTATAGTGTTAGGTTATAAACTAAGGCCATCAGATCAACTCAAGTGTAGACCTAATCCACACATCCATCTCTTTGCGTGAAAGCAACCATCATAACGGTTCAATTGTTCGACATAGGCACAAAAAATAACTGATTTTATAAAGGTCGAGTCAGCCGCCACTAGGGTTGGGTCGACCGTCACTGATCGACCTAGCCTATGTATGGGTCGACCTGGCCTTTTCAATTTTTATGTATATTTCATTTTCAACTTTTAGTTTCCATCTCTCATTATGTCCCTTATAATTCTGTCATGCTAATTCGAATTACGACAAGTTATATATGAAACTTGTCTGGAAAATCACTACGGACACGATGGCAAAAATTATGTAGCCAAATTCGGACGTTTTTAAAAAATTGCTTTTAAGTCCTTATTTTCGTTTAATTTAATTTTTCTTATTAAAATTTTCGATTAAATTCCTGTTAAATTTCTACGGTGTTACATTCTCCCCCCTTAAAAGACTTTCGTCCCCAAAATCTCCAAAGACGGAACAATGTAACTGACACACAACAACCAATAATTACCATCTATCTACTCATCCATCGTCCACGTGCAACCTTAATCCTAAAAAATTTCTAATGCAACATGTACATGTATATGCGATATGAGATGCATGTGAATCTATACTAATGCAAAAATAATTGTCTATTGATCGTGTCGACTTCCTGTTTATGCAAAATGCTCATGCTATGCACCAAATGTATGAAACATCCTAAATGATGTACTGGTAATTCTATATGAATTCACAACCATCCAAACATATGCAACATCCAGATGCATAACATCAATTAGCACATCATAACAAGAAATATCATGTAAAAACATATAAGTGTGTATACCTAAAGGATATACTATCCTGAGTGTAGAAGCATACTAGTTTGACCAATACAGCCATAAGCATTTATGTTCATCCATTAGCATCCATCACCCATAACATGTCCTATTGACACGTTTACAACCATTCATATCATCCAAAGGTCACTACCTAGAGGGTATAAAACCTAAGTCCAAACCCAAAAGCTCTAAACTAATGAAAGATTCAAAATGAAGACGTATCAAAAAAGAGCCGTGGGTGGGAAGCTCAGATCTTCTCCTCGAGCTCCCATGACTCTTCATTGGATCGTCTCCCCTCTGAAATTTGACAAGTCAAATCCCTTTATTGTGGAGTCGCTTTGTACTAAGCTCTAAAATACAAGTGGGTGCACGGAGAACAAGTTACTCACGCTCAACCTCCACTTCCTCCAATTGACTCAGCTCGACTATGGTAGCTGTATCGTGTAAGCACTTCCGCAAGTGTGACACATGGAAAACATTATGTACCCTAACCAACTTCTTCGGAAGCTCGACTCTATATGCCGACTTCCCTACTCAAGCCATTATCGGGAAAGGTCCAACAAATTTCGGTGCTAGCTTCCCCGATGCACCAAGTCTTATTACATGCCTAAGGGGCGAAACTTTCACGAATACTATATCTCCCATTGCGAACTCTAGTTCCGCACACCTCTTGTCAGCATACGACTTCTGCCTATCCTGTGCAGTCTTCATCCTTCTACGGATCAGATCCACCTTCTTCAATATCTCTAACCATGTCTGGCCAAAGAATAATCCTATTTGTCCTATCCTACCAACACAACGGTGATCTACATTGCTTGCCATACAACGCCTCAAAAGGTGTCATCCCAATACTAGCATGACAACTGTTGTTGTAGGTAAAGTCTACCAACGATAAATGATCCTCCCATGAACCTCCAAAATCAATGATGCATATCCATGGCAAATCCTCAAAAACCCAATTTACTCTCTCTGTCTGTTCGTCCGTCTGCGGATGATAAGTAGTACTCAAACTCAACTCTATCCCCAAAGCCTCCTGTAGACTCCTTCAGAACTCAGTAGTGAAAAGAGAGTCTCGGTCACTAACTATTCTAGTGGGAACTCCATGTAGCCTAATGACCTTTCTCACATAAATAGCTGCCAATGATGCTGCAGTCCTAGTACTTCTCACTGGTATGAAATAAGCGCACTTAGTCAACCGATCTACTATGACCAAATGCTCTCATTCCCTCTCCTACTTCTAGGTAGAACATCAATAAAATCCATGGAAATACTCTTCCACTTCCACTGAGGAATATCCAGTGGCTGTAATAATCCTCATTGGTTCTTCTGCTCTGCGTTTACCCTCCGACAGGTCATACATCTTGCGACATACTCCACCACTTGCTTCTTTATACTGGACCAATGGAAAACTCTCTTCATGTCCTTATACATCTTGTCACCACTAGGATGAATGGTCATCCTAGAATGGTGTACTTTGCTAATACCGCATCTATCAAATCTATACTATGAGGAACACAAAGCTTATCATCTCTTTGTAACAATCCTCTCGGATCCATGCCATAACGCCTCAAGTGACTCGATAACTCCCCTCTATCGATCCTCTTAATAATATCAACTAGTTCCTCATCCTCCTTCTACTTAGATCTGATACGCTCCATCAAAGTAGAATGCACATCTAAAGTTGCTAGCAATCCAGGGGTAATATTTGATGATGGTCGAAAATCAAAAGCATATATATATACTCCAAATGTCTCCACTCTACGAACAAGGGACTCAACACTGCTCACCATCTGCTCAAAGCATTTGCTGCTACATTCCCCTTGCCCGGGGTATAAGAGATATCAAAGTCATAGGATGCCTAGAACTCCATCCACCTCTACTGCCACAAGTTTAAGTCCTTTTAGGAGAACAAATAATATAGGGACGTGTGATCCGTATATAGCTCAAAACGCTCTCCTAAAAGTTAATGTCTCCATGACTTGAGTGCAAAGACAATGATTGCTAACTCAAGGTCATGTGTAGGAGAATTCCCCTCATGGTTCTTCGACTACCGACTCGCATAACTCACCACTCTTCCTTCTTTCCTCAATACCATGCCCAACACCATTCCACATGCGTTGATATAAACTACAAATGGCTTCGTCCCATCTGGCAACAACAATACGGGCGCACTTGTTAACGCCTCCTTCAATCTAATGAAAGCATCCTCGCACTTCGCATCCCATGAAAAGACTAGATTCTTCTTAGTAAGATGGGTCAATGGAGCAGAGATCTTCGTGAAGTCCTTAATGAACTTGCGATAGTAGCTAGCCAAACTAAAAAAACTCTTCACCTCTCTGGCATTCTTCGGAACATGCCAATCCTGAACTGCTTTCACCTTACTAGGGTCAACTGCAAACCACTTCTCGAGACGGTGTGTCCTAAAAAGTGTACCTCCTCTCTCTAAAAGTGGCACTTCAAAAATTTAGCCTTAAGCTTATGTGCATAGAGTGCCCTAATTACCTCCTCTGAATGCAAAGCTTGCTCCTCTCTAATCTTTGAATAAACTAAAATATCATCCATAAATACCACTACAAACTTGTTCAGCAACCTCCTAAACACATGGCTCATCAAATCCACAAAGTAGGCAGGTGCATTGGTTAGTCCGAAGGGAATGACTAACGACCCATACAATCCATCAGGTGTACGAATGCTATCTTCTGAATACTTTCCTTGCCTACATGCAACTAATAGAATCCGGCATCTAAATCAAATAGAGAAAAAATATGCTAACTTCGACTAACCAATTGAAGAGATCGTCTATGGGGGGCAATAGATAACGATTCTTCTTCGTCAGTTTACTAGGCTCCCTATAATCAACACAGAGTCTGAAAGAACCATCCTCCTTAGTGGCAAAGACGATTGGTGCTCCCTACTTTGAAATGCTCCTTCGAATGAAGCCCTTCTCCAATAGCCCATTAACCTGCTTATTCAACTCAAGTCTCTCCTTTAGGGCCATATGCCTCAATGGTAAGGCAACAGGTCTAGCATTCTCAACTAGATAGATCCAAAAATCGATCTCTCACAGGGGTGGGAGACCGGTAACCTTAGCAAAGATATCAGGAAAGTCAATAACTACATGCACTGTACTAAGCTCGTCATATGATAAGTCTAACGATTATAAGTAGCTCAACATAACAGATCCTCAAGGGTCGCAATAAACCTCTAAGCTACATCCACTACATATGCTCAACCTAACGACCCTCCTATCATAGTATAAAATAGCACCATACATAGTCAACCTGTCTGTGCCTAATATCAACCCAAACCCATAGAATCCCAATACAAAGGCATCACAATCAAACTCGACCCCTAAGATAAACAAATTCAAACACTTACAAAACATAGACAAATTAGCTAGTCCTCCTACGGGGTTTGGCACAACTATAGGGGTCTAGGACAATACTAGTGTCTAAGTGCAAGTCATCAACAAGTCTACCAGAGATAAAAGAATGTGAAGCTCTAGTGTCAAATAATGCACACGAATAGATAAACCAAAGAGAATTAACACACCTTTTGAATCACCACCTTCTTACCCTTTTCTACCATTGGTTGTGCACTCGAGCTAGGGGATTGCCTTTAGTGCAAAATCTAGAACCACCTGAGTAGGAACTTTCGATGGTGGTTTGTAAGCTCACTTCACATGCCCATATTGATCACAGTTATAACTGAAAGTATGTGTGGATTGACAGATATGGAATATATATTAAACTAAGTGCGGAAGCAGTTAATAGCAGTAAAGTAAATAAGAGTAAGCACACCAGGAATTTTTATACTGGTTCGAACTCCCGTTCTACGTCCAGTCCCAGACAAACTTCTGGCTTTAACTAATAATACCCTCACTTAACCCGGAGGAATAGGTCTGAGCAGCAGAACAGACACCTGAGCAACATAACAGGATTTTTGCCTCAGCAGCCGAAGAGGACTTTCCCTTGCCTGAGCAGCAGAACATGACTTAAAAGAATATAAAAGTAGTTGACTCAATGTGTTCTTGATTACACTGATTTGTCTTTAAGATTACAAACTTCCTATAATCAATTCCTCAAGTATATAAAGAGTATATGAAGATTTGAAAGGAAGAATATTGTTAAGAATCAAAGTATATGAAATATAATTCAAAGATTCAAAGCAATGAAGAGTATGAATGCACTAGAATAATCACGAGAGAGAATAGAAAGAATTAGAATCAGAATTGGTGATTGTGAAGTATGTGAGAACTCCTATATATAGTTTTCAGAGAGATGCAACTCTTAGTGAAGAGTTTTAGCCAAGAGAGGCATCTTTTCACGGAGTGCAACTCTTCATGGAAGAAGATGTCCATTCAAAATTTTGACAGTTGAAGCCCGGTCAGTCGACTGGTCGATTTCGGTCAGTCGACTGAATTTTGAAAAATTCTAAAATATTTGAACGTTTAGAAAAAGAGTACACTTTTGTGTATATGCACAGTCAGTCGACTGGCTGTGCATATATTACACAGTGAACTTTATTTTTAAAAAATAGAAAACTAGAAAACTTGAGGATTGATTTTAACATATGTCTAAGACTCAACACATATAATAATTACTTTAAGCATAGAGTTGTAGTCTTGATCCTCTGATGTCTTCTTTTTGTCGTGTATGAGTGTATATTCTTCTTTAGCTTCTGAACCGTCTTGTCATGAATCAAAACTAGTGATTCAACATTCTCCCCCTTTTTGATTGATGACAACCTGTATATATCTTAGATAGAAAAATATCTCCCCCTAAATATATGACATCTTTTTCTTGCATCAAATATCTTAGTGCACATACTTTTTCTCCCCCTTTGTCATCGACAAAAAGGAGACGGATTAAATAAATTTTAGTGTATAACACACAAATAGACACAGAACAGTACACATAGATAAAACAGAGTATCATAGTACATGAGATGAATAAAAACATAAACAACAATAATGAGACTACTTACTACAAGTCTCAGAATGTTTACTAGAGTAGTTTGCAAAGAAAATTATTTGAACAAAGAACAAATTCCATCAAATCTTACGAACAAGAGATAGAAGCTTACTCATCACGATCCCAATCATATTCCTCTATATGCTCCTTTCCAGGCCTTAATGTGTCTTGTCCACTACCACTTGGTCCGCTAGTATCGCTTCCGGTGTGTTCTTCGGAAGTAGACCACGTGAATCTCGGTGCTGGTCGCTTACCATGTGCTACGGAAGAAGCAGTCGTGGATGAAGAGCATGAAATCACATCCCATAGTATAGAGAAGATCCCTTTGATCTTGTCTAATTTTTTATCAACTTTCTTCAGACGAGTTCCTAGTATTTGTTGATTTCTAGATAGGATCTCTATGGACTCTCGTGTACTAGCCGATGTTGCAAGGCGAATTTCTTCTTCTTCTTCGGGTAGGGGTGTTTGCTCTCGAATGATTGGTCCGCCTGATTGTCGTTGTTGTTGTTGGCGACGCCATTCTTCATATGGGATAAATGCTGGAGGAGCTGACGGTAGTTTCATGAGACTCAATGTGCGAATGTTGATAACTCCAACGTAAGAAGTTTCGGATTCCAGTTGAGGTGCACCCACATTTAAAAGTAATCTCATTATATATTCTCCAAAGTAAATGGTTCTTGTATTACCATTGTTGAAGGTGAGAAATTCATCCAATATTCTCCGTAGCCAATTGACTTGAGTTCCTCCCCATACCACATATAGTGCTTTGAAATTTCCAGGTAGATAAGTTCATATGACTCGGTTCTCGGAAGGATACTTCTCATGATCGCTTTGTGAATAATTCTTGCTTTTGGTTGAAGAAGAATAGATTTTTGTTCCGTCATATTGTCACCTATGAACATATGGCTAACTCGATCTCTTTGTTGAATATTACAATCGACATTGTCTAGAGGAATACCTTGGTTAGGCGATTGAAGTATGTGCGCCATCCGGTCTAAGGAGAAGAAAACTTAATGTCCACAAACTAAACTCCAAACACAATCATCCCTATTTGATGGACGTTGATGAGGAAGATTTAAATTTGCATAGAAAAGCTTCACCATGAGATGATTAATCTTGTGAGAATTGAGATTCAAGTCGAGTAGTGATTCAAATCCGGATCTACGCAAAAGATCTTGTAATCCGTAAGCCGCAAAATCGTTGTAGACCATAAATGAACCTTCAAAGATCCGCGAATTTTTCATTTTATGCCATCTTGCTATCGCGACATCGTTATATAAACATTGTGCGATTTGGCTATCGGTAGGTCCGGCGGAGGAGGAGCTTTGCCTATGTCGCTTTGTAGGAGCCATTTGAACAAGGATTTGGTGAAAGATTTGATTAGATTTGGAATTTAGGGTTTTTTTACGAAAAGGATTTGGGTAAAAAATTAGAATGGTAAAGTGAGAGTGGAGTAAAAAGTAACTAAAAAGGGAATCAGAAATATTTACCTATAGCCAATCGACTGGACGAAAGTAGTCAGTCGACTGGTGCACTAAAAATAACTCAAATTTTATACAGCCAGTCGACTGATCGTGTTAGGTCAGTCGACTGACTGGTTTCCCGAGAGTTTGGTTTCCCTGTAATCAGTCGATTGATTCTGAATTTCAGTCGACTGACTGTAAGAAATAATTACAGAACAGTTTGTAAACTATTTTTCATAAAGACACACCAGTTTATTTTATGAACTTAAGTACATTTTAAAACAAAAAAATAAGCATACTAGTTTTTATGTATACAAAATTAGAAATGAGAGTGTGAGTCTTCTGATTCTTCTCCCGGTTCAATTTTTGTATTTTTAACAAATAGTTTTATAGGTGAACATTCTTTTTGAATAGGTGAGTTACTCGTTCCTCCATGTTCCTATGAATTCGGTCCTCCATGATTCCATGAATTTAGTCCTCTACGTTCCCATGAATTCGATGATACATGAGGGCGTTGAGGTGAGTGAATATGTGCGTTCGTGTTGATGGGGGATGAACCACATATTTTTGCAGCACATCGTTCAAGAAAACTAAGTCTCCTACCATGACTCTTTTGTTCATAATACATTTCACGCTGAAGTTCAAGTGTTTCCCTCTAATAGTGATGTAAGTCATCTATCTTTTCTTTAGTAGTTGGAGATGGAAATAAGTTTCTTCGCGTGCGTTTATTTTCTAGCGTATATCCCGTATGATGGCTTTGTGGTGGACATATCGGGATATAAGAAGGAGTCGAAGTTGGAAGTTCTGAAGACCCTGAACTTGGACTTTTAAAATTAATTGAAGAATATCCAGACGGGTAATGAGAGGAAGGCTCGTCTGAGGATGATCCGGCCATGGTGTAGATAAACAATGCAAAGTTGAAAACCATGTTTGATTGTTTTTGAAGAAGTAATATTTTCTTTAATCAAGTAGGAAAAAAAATAGAATGAATATAAGTATAGAAGTCTAAAACTAAAAAATGAATAGCTGAGATTAAATATAGAACGATTGAATTTCAACCATAAGAGAATTTGAGGACAAAAAACAAAGTAATGTGGACCATTTAAAAACAGAACAGAAATAAGCTGAAGTGAGCTATGAGCTTAGACAAGAAATATCACATAGCCCACTGGCAAAGACATATGCATACTTACCAGGAGGTCCTGAGTTCAAATCCCAGCTTATGCAGAAAATAAACTTAACTTATTTTCGAAAAAACTTATAAATTTTTAAACGAGATGATTCCAAGTTCTTGTCTCAATTTTACAAAAGTGTTTTCATTTAAAGGTTTAGTAAAAATATCAGCCAACTGGTTTTCAGAAGATACGAAATCAAGATTTATTATATCTTTTTCAATACAATCACGAAGAAAATGATGACGTATGTCAATATGTTTTGTTCGTGAATGATTAATTGGATTTTTAGATAGGTTGATAGTACTTAAGTTATCACAAAAAATTGTTGATTTAGATAAATTAAAACCAAAATCTTGAAGTGTTTGCTACATATAGATTACTTTAGCACATGCCAAAGCTGCAGATATATATTCTGCTTCACAAGTTGAGAGTGAGACGCAATTTTGTTTCTTACTAAACCAAGATACAAGAGATCGTCCAATGAAGTGACAAGTTCCGCTTGTACTTCTTCTATCCGTCCGACATCCTCCAAAATCAGCATCACTATATGAAACTAATTCGAAAGGACATTCTTTCAGATAAAATAGTCCAAAGTCCTTGGTTTTATTAAGATATTGTAATAAAAGTTTCACTGCTCTAATGTGTGACTCTTTTGGATCTGCTTGAAATCGTGCACACAAACAAACACTCATCATTATGTCAGGTCTAATTGCTGTTAAGTAAAGTAATGATCCAATCATGCTTCGATATAATTTTTGGTCTACACTTTTGCCGTTTTCATCTTTTTCAAGATGTATAGTTGTACTCATAGGAGTAGGTTTGGCAGAAGTATTTTACATACCAAAGCATTTACTTAGATTATTACAATATTTTTCTTGATTTGTAAAAATTCCATTTTAAGTTGTTTAATTTATAAACCAAGAAAATAATTTAATTCTCCCATGTGAGACATTTCAAATTCATTAGTCATTATTTTAGAAAATTCCTGACATAACTTTTCATTAGTTGAACCAAAAATAATATCATCAACATAAATTTGAATTATTAAAATATCTTCTTTCTTTTTCTTAATAAAAAGAGTTTGATCAACCTTCCCAATTTCAAAACCAGAGTCTATTAAATAACTTTTTAGACAATCATACCAAGCATGAGGTGCTTGTTTTAATCCATATAACGCCTTTTTAAGTTTATAGACATGGTCTGAAAATTTTTCATGAATGAATAAGGGAGGTTGTTCAACATAAACATTTTCTTTTATAAAGCTATTTAGAAAAGCACTTTTAACATCCATTTGATATAATTTAAAGTTATGAAAACATGCATAGGCCAATAATATACGTATTGCTTCTAATCTAGCGACTGGAGCAAACGTTTCTTCGTAGTCAATTCCTTCTTCCTGATTATATCCTTGTGCAACTAATCTAGCTTTATTCCTGGTTATATTACCATGTTCATCAGCCTTATTTTTGAAAACCCATTTAGTACCAATAACTGATTGGTCACTAGGCCTTGGAACTAAATCCCAAACGTTATTTCTTTCGAATTGGTTTAGTTCTTCTTGCATAGCGATAATCCAATAGTCATCAGTTGAGGCTTCCTTAATATTTTTAGGTTCTATATTAGAAAGAAATGCTACGTGGCCCATTTGATTTAATTGATTTCTAGTTCTAACATTTGAATTAATTTCTCCTATGACATTTTGAACTGGATGATCTTTTAATATCCTTGGTGGAGATCTTAATCCATTATTAGGAAAATTGTTTTCATTATTTTTAGACAAGGTAGTTTCTATATTTGTGATATTTTCAGGAACTTCTTCGTCATCTCTACTACTTGATATTTGTTTAAATTTTCATCAAAAGATACATGAAGTGTTTCTTCGATAATATTAGTTCTTTTATTAAAAATTCGATAAACTTTGCTTCGGTCTGAATATCCTATAAAGATTCCTTCATCGGATTTTGGATCGAATTTGCCAAGCTGATCTTTTGTGTTTAAAATAAAACATTTTGAACCGAAAACCTTAAAATAAGAAATATTTGGTTTTTGACCATTAAAAAGTTCATAAGAAGTGTATTTAGTTAGAGGTCTTATAGAAACACTATTTAGTACATAACAGGCAGTTGCAACTACTTTTGCCCAGAAATGTTTGGGTAATGTGCTTCCATTTAACAAGGTTCTTGCACATTCTTGTAAAGTTCTATTTTTCCGTTCTACTACTCCATTTTGTTGCGGAGTACGAGGAAAAGAAAAATTATGGTTTATTCCTTTCTTTTTACAAAAATGTTCAAAAATGTCGTTTTCGAATTCACCTCCATGATCACTCCTAATGTTCTTTATTTTTAAGTTTTTGAAATTTTGAATTCTTTTGTAAAAGTCTTTGAAATTTTCAAAAGTATCACTTTTGTTTTTCATAAAAATAGTCCAAGTATATCTAGAAAAATCATCAATAATTTCAAACACATATCTATTATGATTTATGGATTGCACTTGTGTTGGTCCAAATAAATCCATATGTAATAGTTCAAGTGGTTATGTTGTTGAAATAACCTTTTTAGATTTAATAGATGACTTAGTTAGTTTTCCTAATTGACATGCATCACAAATATGATCTATTTTAAAGTTCATTTTAGGTAATCCTTTTACTAACTCATTTTTAGAAAGCTTAGTTAAAGTTCTGAATTTAATGTGACAAAATCTTTTGTGCCATAATCAAGGATCATTTTCTTTGGCTAGTAGACACATATCTGAATTATGATTTATTTTCATATTCAAAATGTAAATATTTTTGTCTCTTTCCTTCAAAGAGTAAATTTTGATTTTGATCAGAAATGCTACACTTATTTTCAGAAAAGGTAATTTTGAATCCTTTGCCATACAGTTGGCTAATACTTAAAAGATTATGTTTTAAATTCTTGATTAGCAACATTTGAAATAAGAGGTAAATTAGATGTACCGTTGTTACTCACATCGCCTTTGCCGATGATATATCCCTTGGAATTGTCTCCAAAAGTGACAGAACCTCCATCTGAGTAGATAATGTTTGATAGCATATTTTTGTCTCTTGTCATATGTTTTGAGCAACCACTGTCTAATATCCATTTTCCTCTCTTTTTAAGTGGGTCCTACAAAATAAAAAATAATATTGGTACCCACCTTTTTATAGGGTCCTAAGAGTTAGATCTTAGGAAACCAACCCCAAGAGGGTTCGGTATTCCCTTTATAAACATAATTTATATTTTTGTGTACAGATTCAATAAAGGAGTTTATATATTTCTTTCTAATCAAACCATTGTTTGTTTTAGGAATCCATATTTTTATAGTTTTCAAATTTTTCCTTTTTGAATTTTCTTTAGTGATTGTGGGTTTAAAATCAATTCTCCTTTTATTTTCTATTCTAGATGGAGCTATTGACTTCTTAACATAACCTAACCCCTTTTTACTTGACACTGATTGAGAATTTTCAATAATTTTAGACAAATTTTCTCTTCCTTTATTAAAGTTAGAAACATTTTTAGTAATATTCTCTAACTTACTTTTTAGCACAGTATTGTCTAGTTCAAGTAATTTTACTTTTGTTTTTAACTCGTGATTTTCAGAGACATGAACATCATTCTTTTCTTTTTGAGTTTCAATTTCTTGACTCAATAAAGTAAGTTGAGAATTAGTTTTAGAGACTGATTCTTGAAGTTTTTCAAGTTCTTCCTCTAGTATTTGCTTCTCATCTTTAAGCATATCTCTTTCGAATTCTGCTTTGTTCTGATTTTTGCGAGCTTCTTTATATTTTCTTTTGAAAATTTTTAGTGTGTTCAAAAGTTCTGAATTAATTTCTATTAGATCATCAAAAGTAAGATCACTAACCTCATTTTCTGTGACCATGAAGCATACATTTGCTTGTTCATTTTCATTATCATTGTCACTATCTGATGATGAGGAATCTGAGTCGTCCCATGTGACAGAGAATGCTTTCTTTTTGTACCTGTCTTTTCTGCCCTTGTTGGAATAACTCTTCTTTAGTTCTGGACAGTTTTTCTAGATATGTCCATTCTTGTGACAGTTATAACATTCTAAAGCTGATGCAGATGGTTTGCTTGAGAAGTTCTTTTTATCATTGAGCTGTTGTTCTTTCGATACTTTAAGAACTTCTTGAAATTCTTGGCAATAAATGCTAAATTCACATCATCTGAATCTTGGTTCTCTTCTTCTTCAGCCCAAAAAGCTATGTTCTTTTTGTCTTGTCCCTATACTCTTTTAGCTTGTAAATTAACTTCATAAGACATTAGATTTCCTATTAACTCCTTTGGTTTTATGGTAGAGATATCATTAGCTTCTTCGATAGCTAAAACTTTTCTCTCCCATTCATCCGTGAGTGAGTTGAGGAGTTTTGACACAATATCAAAATCTGTATACTTTTCTCCTAGTGCTAACAATGAGTGATATATGTCTTGGAATCTAGAGTACATATCATTTATAGACTCATCTTGTTTCATTCTAAAGTTTTGAAACTGATTTTTAAGCATTGAAATCTTACTTTGCTTAACTTTGTTTGTACCTTCATGAGTTATTTTTAGTGTTCGCCAGATTTCATAGGCAGTAGTGCACATGCTAACTCTATTAAACTCATTTTTATCTAAAGCAAAAAATAACATATTCATAGCTTTTGAATTATTTATAGCATCTTGTTTCTGTGTGTGTGACCATTGTGCATATTCAGTATTTGGTATATGATATTCAGTTTGAGTGATATTCCAGATATCATAACTGTTTGACTGCATAAATATTCTCATTCTAGTGGACCAATAACTGTAATTAAAACCATTAAATAGTGGTGGTCATGCAGTGGATTGACCTTCATTGAAACTAGTGTTAGTGTTGTTTTCCATATTAACAAGATATCAAATAACTGTGTTATGGTTATTGGATGACCTTGCTCTGATACCAAATGAAAGTATGTGTGGATCGACAGATATGGAATATATATTGAACTAAGTGTGGAAGCAGTTAATAGCAGTAAAGTAAATAAGAGTAAGCACACCAGGATTTTTTATACTGGTTCGAACTCCCGTTCTACGTCCAGCCCAGACTAACTTCTGACTTTAACTAACAATACCCTAACTTAACCTGGAGGAATAGGTCTGAGCAGCAGAACAGACACCTGAGCAACATAACAGGATTTTTGCCTTAGCAGCCGAAGAGGACTTTCCCTTGCCTGAGCAGTAGAACAGGACTTAACAGAATATAAAAGTAGTTGACTCAATGTGTTCTTGATAACACTGATTTGTCTTTAAGATTACAAACTTCCTATAATCAATTCCTCAAGTATATAAAGAGTATGTGAAGATTTGAAAGGAAGAATATTGCTAAGAATCAAAGTATATGAAATATAATTCAAAGATTCAAAGCAATGAAGAGTATGAATGCACTAGAATAATCACGAGAGAGAATAGAAAGAATTAGAATCAGAATTGGTGATTGTGGAGTATGTGAGAACTCCTATATATAGTTTTCAGAGAGATGCAACTCTTAGTGAAGATGTGACGCCCCACCTCTATGCCCACGCTAGCCAAGAACACTACGGTGTAGTGCTGTCAACTAGCACGGAGAATAAGGCTGTTGAGGAGCGACCATCCGTGTAATTACTTTGTGCGAGCACCGATATGTCAGATAGTATAACATGCATTCTTATTTTAGGAGGAAATCCGACGTACCGATACAAACACAAAGCTACTACACAGTGGCTATAATAGTTTAGGACAATAAATATAAAAATAACACAGGTAAATTAAGTGCGGAACACAAATAGAACAAAAAGTCTCATATATATATATATATATATAACTGATGTCAGTTACAATACAATTGACACAATACATATGATACAACTACAACTGTCGACTCTGGAAGTTATATATACAAATACATTATCAACTAATGTACATGAATACACATCATCCTAATCAGTACACTGACTACTACAAAAAGACGCAAAACGCTTCAAATGATATGAAAAGTCTTCATAGCACTAGCAGCATCCCAAAGCTAAAAATCTACAACCTGTAAATACTCGGTCTGACCCGAGTATTAAATTCAAAAGAAAATAATACACGGGTCAGTCTAATTCAAACTCAGTTATTAATGCACAGAAGCAATAATAATCAAACATCAAATAGACGACAGTCACAGAAATCTCGTATATCCAACTCTTCAATAAGAGAATTGGATATCGATAAATATAACACATATCAGTGTTAAACAACAAATCAGTAGATTCGAAATATCAACAAAGATAAGTAAAAAGATCATCGATGAAGATAATTTAGAAAACAACAAAATTACCAATTCTGATTGGCTGCAGTACACGCTAACGTGTACTGCCTCGCCAATACGGCATACGAAATACGCAACAGATCAATGAATCAAGAACAAAAGAAATACCAATTAAAATCTGTCAATTTTGTGTGGCTGCAGTACACGCACGCGTGTACTGCCTCGCCACCACAGAAACTGCAAAAAAAGGAAAGCAGAAACAACTGCACAATAAAACTGCAGTTGAAACAAACGATTAACCAGGAAACTAAACAGTCAAACAACGATAATTCAAGTGTCAAACTCAACTAGATAGCAAGATCTGGTCAAAATATACAAAACGAATACAAAGCAACCACCAAGATGAAACTGCAGTGGCAAACAGGTACAAAGACAAGGGCAGACTGCAACTAATCTGCAGTCACCACAATGTCACCAGGGCAATGGTTCAAACATGAAATGAATCAAAGGAATGCAACTGATATTAAGTGAATGGCAACAAGTATTGCATCAGATACAAATGCACCAGGAGAGTAAATGTAACGACCCGTATTTTTACGGATCGAAACATCGTAAAACGGTTGTTGTTAGACTGTTAGTATTGTTAAGTCGTCCAGAGCTTAAGTCGTGTATAAGTTAGGCCGTTTAGAGTATAAGTCGTGTGGTAGCTTAGGTCGTGGGGTAGGTTAGGTCGAGTGAACGACCTAAGGAATTGGAGCGACCTATAGAATTTGGCGACCTAAGGAAATAGGCGACTTAGGAAGTTAACGACCTAGTGGTAAGCGACTTAAAGACTGGACGAGGTAAGGACTTAGGTCGTATAACAGTTAGGTCGCGTAGTGGTTTAGGTCGTATGATAGTTTGGGACGACCTATAGGATTTGACCGACCTAAGAGTTAGCGGCATAAGGAACTAGGTGAGTTAGCGACTTAAGGAGAATAGGTCGGCAACGACCTAAGGAAGGAGCAGTTAGGTCGTCCAGACGACTTAGGGGTTAGGTCGTAAGACCTTGTGTGTAGTTGAGTCGTTAGGTCGCGTAAGGACCTAGGCTGTTTGGTCGCGTGAGTTGTTAGGTCGTGACTTTTGTTAAGTCGATAGGTCGGCATCTCAGTTAGGTCGTGTGGCATTAAGTCGCTAAGCTGCGTAATAAGCCATAGGTCGTGACAGTATTAGGTCATGACATTTTAAGTCGCGACTTATGATAAGTCGTTAGGTCGTAGACGACTTGTGTTAGGTCGTAAGTCGCGCGTAGTTAAGCCGTGCAGTGTTAGGTCGTATAGTGTTAAGTCGCGCGCACGTGTTAAGTCGTTGAGTCGGAAGCTGTTAGGTCACGCGTTATGTTAGGTCGCGCATTGTGTTAGGTCGCTGAGTGTTAGGTCGGAGGGTTTGTTAGGTCGTGGACGACCTAAGAGGGAGCGGACGACCTAAGAATTCAGCCTATAAATTCACGTCCAATTCTTCATTTTTGGGATCCGGATTTTGAAGCGACGAAGTGCTGCTATTTTGAGAGCTCGAGTTCTACACTTCTTCACTTCTTTTCTCCACTTTAATCTTGTGCTTCCTTCCATCCAAATCGAAGATCGAATCGAAGATCCAAGAGCTTAGACTGAAGATCTACATCCATCGAAGAGAGATTTCATCGTTTGAAGCGGATTTTTGATAGATCGAGTTAGATCCTTCGCTGTCCAGATCTGAAGTGTGTTGCTTTTAAGGTGTTTAGGTGATTTGGTGAGTGGTGATTATCTCTCACACGGATCCAAAGGAGTATATCGGATCGTTGGCTTGATTTTGTGTTAAAGTAGTGATTTCCATGCATTTCCATAAACTTAAGTATAGATCTATTGTTCATGATGATTTGACATCCATTTTACTACATGTTAACCTATGTAAGTTCATTCATCAAGTTGTAGAGATATTGCTCATGTTTTCATACTTGTTAGATTTCGACACTTTCTTTACAAGATTGCCATTACTGTTATAATTGTTTATTAGATCATGTTTGAATGTTTGATTACTTGGATTAATGATTGACTTGATTGATTGTTATGAATCAGTTGATTGATGATTTAATTTAGACAAGATGGTCGAAGATGATTCAAAAGCTAAGTGAAAGGCTCTTGAATTGGAAAAGCTGCTCGTGGCATATGTGGCGGATGATGAAGCCCATATGGATAGATTTGATGATGTTGATGTTGAGATGAGGCTTTGCTATGATGAGATGAAGCGAGGCATGATATGAGATAGCCTTGGTATAATCCAGACGGGATCATTCCAAGCATGTTGATAACTCGGTGAAATGGTTTGGGTTTGAGGATAATGGTTTGCTCGAGAGGCGCTTGAGCTAGTATGGAAATAGTCGTCGAGGAGGATGACTAGAAGGCTGAGATTTCATTGTTGTTGAAGGTTCTAGCATGCTCAAAGCAAGAGTACATTGGGCAGATTCGATAGTCCCTAAAGACTACTGATTGGTAGTCAAGTACTCTGGGCAGATTCGATAGTCCTAGGCACGGGCTGCGACGACGTGCGGAGTTATGTCTAGAACCGGGGTTTCCATTAGCCCTTGACGGACGGCTGAAAGAATGTGCCGGTCATTCAATAAACGGTGGTGTCAAAGCAATGATAACAGTGATAGCCAGAGTCATGGATGTTTGGTTGTATCGTCATTCGGTCTCAAGAGCAGTGTTTTCTGGGTGCTTATCTGATCTTGTTTTAGGCCTTGGGGGTTTGTACTTGGAAAACATCGCCCTTGACTCGAGTGATAATTGCTTACTTTAAATGTTTGCTTTGCTATGTTTGTTTCTGCTTAGTGTGTGTTTGGGGGCTATCACTGTAGAAAGAGGTGGAGTGGGAGGATTGGATTCCTATTCCTTTTTCCTTTATGCTCTTTTGGTATGTTGTTAGTTAATTTACCGCTCACTAAGACTGTTGTCTGACTCAAGGCTTTATGTTTTAACTCTTATTGCCTTGGGATGTTCGTCCATTTTGGGACGGGCAGACTAGGTAGCAGGTGACAGGTGCTGTTCCTAGTTTCTGACGATGCTGATGACGAAGACGAGCTGGAGGCTTGCATATTATTTTCTTACTATATGTACTGGATGTTCCGCTGTTTTGTATAATTCTCTGAGTGATATGTAGTGAGGCTTGATGTATTGACTATTCAGATGTTTGTATTCAACTATTATGAAGTTTTATTGATGAGATTCTATTCTGTGAAGCTTCACTATATATATGTTCTATTGTATTTTATCCATGCGCTGTGAGTTATACGATAGATTCTGCTGTTTTAATTTACCTTGGCAATCGTCCATGGCTGCCTGGCACGCTTTACAGCGCACTATGTCTAGGTTCAGTGCGGGGGTCATGGGCGGTCGTCACAGTAAATGAATATGCAATAGAAGTGTACACTAGTAAAGACTCCAGGCAACTGGTCACAAGTGCACCAGTTCGAAATTTCACAAGTACAAGACCATACTCAAGTGCAGACTACAATGAAATGGCAATAACAGGTTACAAGAGAGCTGAATAAAGTGACTAAGAAGAACAAGTATCCATTGCCGAGAATAGATGACTTGTTTGATCAGCTTCACGAAGCTAAGGTGTTTTCTCAGATGGATTTGGCAACGGGATTTCACCAGTTAAGAGTGGCTAAGGATAGTGTGCCGAAGACGGCTTTTAGGACACCATCCGGTTTCTTTGAGTGGCTGGTATTGCCTTTTGGATTGACTAATGCGCCAGCATATTTTGTGGATCTTATGAATAGAGTGTTCAGAGATCAGTTGAGCAAGTTCGTGCTAGTGTTCGTGGATGATATTCTGATTTATTCCAGAACTGAAGATGTGCACAAGACGCACTTGCGTATTGTTTTGGAAATCTTACGGAAACATCAGCTAAAGGCTAAGTTTTCGAAGTGTCACTTCTGGAAGAGTGAAGTGAGGTTCTTAGGCCAAATTATTTCTGGAAATGGAGTAGCGGTTGATCCCGCTAAGGTGGCAGCAATCCAGGATTGGGTTAGACCTAAGAATGCATCGGATGTGAGAAGTTTTCTTGGATTAGTAGGATATTATCGTCGATTCATCAAAGACTTTTCCAAGATAGCTGCACCGTTAACAGGAGTGACGAAAAAGAACCAAGTATTCAGATGGGATGCTAAGTGTGAGCAAGCTTTCAAAATCCTGAAAGAGCGATTGACGAGTGCTCCTGTTTTGACTATTCCAAGTGGGAATGATGAGATGGTGGTTTACACCGACGCATGTGGTACTGGACTTGGAGCAGTGCTGATGCAGAAGGGTAAAGTTGTTGCGTATGCAAGTCGACAACTGAAGCCGCATGAAAGGAATTATCTGACTCATGATTTGGAGTTAGCGGCGATTGTATTTGCTCTGAAGATGTGGAGATATTATCTATTGGGAGTTCGATTCGAGTTGTTTACAGATCATAAGTCGTTGAAGTATCTTTTCTCCCAAAAGGATTTGAATCTTCGACAGCAACGATGGCTAGAGTTTTTGGCATCATATGATTTTGGTATAGCCTATACTCCAGGAAAGGGTAACGCAGTGGCAGATGCGTTAAGTCGAAGACATGCAGGATTAGGAGCCATGTTTTCAGAATGGAAGAGTCTCAAGTATTTAGCTGGATTTGACTTCAGGCCCAGATGTGAATTGGAACTTGAGATGTTGGCAAACTTATCGATAAGACCAACTCTTGTGGAAAGGATTGGCGAGAGCCAAAAGCAAGACGATAAGCTTGTCAAGATTATCCGTGATTTAGAATCTGGATTAGACCCAGAAAAGGATAAAGGATTCGAGGTCGATCGAGAGGGTTGGATTCGGAAGCAAGGACGACTAGTTGTTCCCGATATAGATGAATTGAGAAGTGAAGTTCTGAAGGAAAGTCATCACTCGAAGCTGACAATTCATCCAGGTGGAAATAAGATGTATCGAGATATGAAGAGAACCTATTATTGGGAAGGTATGAAGAAGGATGTTGGAAATTTTATTTCCAAGTGTATGAACTGCCAGTTGGTGAAAGCTGAGCAGAAGAAGCCCAGTGGATTGCTTTAGCCATTAGAAGTTCCTACATGGAAGTGGGAGCAAATATCGATGGATTTTATCGATGGACTACCTAGGACAAGAACGGGAAATGAAGGGATTTGGGTCATCGTAGATCGTCTGACTAAGAGTGCAAGATTCATTCCTGTTCGATCGACTAGGACTGCATCAAAGTTGGCTGAGTTGTATGTTAAGTGGATAGTTCATTTCCATGGTATTCCGAAGAATATAGTGAGCGATTGAGACCCATTGTTCACTAGTGGATTTTGGAAGAGCTTCCAGGAAGTTTTGGGAACCGAGTTGTGTTTGAGTACAGCTTACCCCCAAACAGATGGTCAGACTGAGAGAGTCAACCGAGTTTTGGAAGATCTCCTTAGAGCTTGTGTTTTAGATTTCGGAGGATCATGGGAAGATCACCTTCATTTGGTGGAATTTTCGTATAATAACAGTTACCAGTCCAACATTGGTATGGCACCGTATGAAGCATTGTATGGAAGACCATGTAACTCTCTGACATGTTGGTTAGAAACAGGAGAAAAGCTGATACTTGGGCCAGAAATGATTCGACAGACCTCGGATTGCATAGAGATCATTCGGCAACGAATGAAGGCAGCCCAAGACCGACAGAAAAGTTATGCCGATAAGCGTCGTAAGGATTTGGAATTCGACGTAGGTGATATGGTTTTTGTGAAGATTTCTCCACTGAAGAATGTTATTCGATTCGTGAAGAAAGGAAAGTTGACTCCGAGATTTGTTGGACCATTCCCGATCATCGAGCGAATTGGAAAGCTCGCCTATAGATTGGAGTTACCAGAAAAGATGTCGGGTGTGCACAATGTTTTTCATGTATCATATCTACGGAAGTATGTGCACGACTCGAATACAGTGGTTTCTACTGATAGCTGTGAAGATATCGAAGTTGATACAGTCGATAAGAGACCTCGTAAGCCGCTTCGTGTTGTGGAAACTGACACGAAACAGCTTAGGAGGAAGGTAGTTAGGTTGCTCAAGATACAATGGAGTGATGATGATAACGACTGTACATGGGAGGTGGAAGAGAGGATGAAGGCAGCTCATCCTGAACTCTTCAAGGTATGGCCCTAAGGTGTCGTGTCATCTAACGACATTGTAACTTGTTCTAGTTTTAGAATTCTGCATGCTAAGCTAGAATTGGATGCATGGTTTGTTGATTGCTATGGATGGTAGGCATGCAGAATAGTCTTTGATTTCTCTGTTTGTTTGGAATTTCGGGGGCGAAATTCCTAAGGGGGAGAGAATGTAACGACCCGTATTTTTACGGATCGAAACATCGTAAAACGGTTGTTGTTAGACTGTTCGTATTGTTAAGTTGTCCAGAGCTTAAGTCGTGTAGAAGTTAGGCCGTTTAGAGTATAAGTCGTGTGGTAGCTTAGGTCGTGGGGTAGGTTAGGTCGAGTGAACGACCTATAGAATTTGGCGACCTAAGGAAATAGGCGACTTAGGAAGTTAACGACCTAGTGGTAAGCGACTTAAGGACTGGACGAGGTAAGGACTTAGGTCGTATAACAGTTAGGTTGCGTAGTGGTTTAGGTCGTATGATAGTTTGGGACGACCTATAGGATTTGACCGACCTAAGAGTTAGCGGCATAAGGAACTAGGTGAGTTAGCGACTTAAGGAGAATAGGTCGGCAACGACCTAAGGAAGGAGCAGTTAGGTCGTCCAGACGACTTAGGGGTTAGGTCGTAAGACCTTGTGTGTAGTTGAGTCGTTAGGTCGCGTAAGGACCTAGGCTGTTAGGTCGCGTGAGTTGTTAGGTCGTGACTTTTGTTAAGTCGATAGGTCGGCATCTCAGTTAGGTCGTGTGGCGTTAAGTCGCTAAGCTGCGTAATAAGCCATAGGTCGTGACAGTATTAGGTCGTGACATTTTAAGTCGTGACTTATGATAAGTCGTTAGGTCGTAGATGACTTGTGTTAGGTCGTAAGCCGCGCGTAGTTAAGCCGCGCAGTGTTAGGTCGTATAGTGTTAAGTCGCGCGCACGTGCTAAGTCGTTGAGTCAGAAGCTGTTAGGTCGTGCATTATGTTAGGTCGCGCATTATGTTAGGTCGCGCATTATGTTAGGTCGCTGAGTGTTAGGTCGGAGGGTTTGTTAGGTCGTGGACGACCTAAGAGGGAGCGGACGACCTAAGAATTCAGCCTATAAATTCACGTCCAATTCTTCATTTTTGGGATCCGGATTTTGAAGCGACGAAGTGCTGCTATTTTGAGAGCTCGAGTTCTACACTTCTTCACTTCTTTTCTCCACTTTAATCTTATGCTTCCTTCCATCCAAATCGAAGATCGAATCGAAGATCCAAGAGCTTAGATTGAAGATCTACATCCATCGAAGAGAGATTTCATCGTTTGAAGCAGATTTTTGATAGATCGAGTTAGATCCTTCGCTGTCCAGATCTGAAGTGTGTTGCTTTTAAGGTGTTTAGGTGATTTGGTGAGTGGTGATTATCTCTCACACGGATCCAAAGGAGTATATCGGATCGTTGGCTTGATTTTGTGTTAAAGTAATGATTTCCATGCATTTCCATAAACTTAAGTATAGATCTATTATTCATGATGATTTGACATCCATTTTACTACATGTTAACCTATGTAAGTTCATTCATCAAGTTGTAGAGATATTGCTCATGTTTTCATACTTGTTAGATTTTGACACTTTATTTACAAGATTGCCATTACTGTTATATTGTTTATTAGATCATGTTTGAATGTTTGATTACTTGGATTAATGATTGACTTGATTGATTGTTATGAATCAGTTGATTGATGATTTAATTTAGATAAGATGGTCGAAGATGATTCAAAAGCTAAGTGAAAGGCTCTTGAATTGGAAAAGCTGCTCGTGGCATATGTGGCGGATGATGAAGCCCATATGGATAGATTTGATGATGTTGATGTTGAGATGAGGCTTTGCTATGACGAGATGAAGCGAGGCATGATATGAGATAGCCTTGGTATAATCCAGACAGGATCATTCCAAGCATGTTGATAACTCGGTGAAATGGTTCGGGTTTGAGGATAATGGTTTGCTCGAGAGGCGCTTGAGCTAGTATGGAAATAGTCATCGAGGAGGATGACTAGAAGGCTGAGATTTCATTGTTGTTGAAGGTTCTAGCATGCTCAAAGCAAGAGTACGTTGGGCAGATTCGATAGTCCCTAAAGACTACTGATTGGTAGTCAAGTACTCTGGGCAGATTCGATAGTCCTAGGCACGGGCTACGACGACGTGCGGAGTTATGTCTAGAACCGGAGTTTCCATTAGCCCTTGACGGACGGCTGAAAGAATGTGCCGGTCATTCAATAAACGGTGGTGTCAAAGCAATGATAACAGTGATAGCCAGAGTCATGGATGTTTGGTTGTATCGTCATTCGGTCTCAAAAGTAGTGTTTTCTGGGTGCTTATCTGATCTTGGTTTAGGCCTTGGGGGTTTGTACTTGGAAAACATCGCCCTTGACTCGAGTGATAATTGCTTACTTTAAATGTTTGCTTGGCTATGTTTGTTTCTGCTTAGTGTGTGTTTGGGGGTTATCACTGTAGAAAGAGGTGGAGTGGGAGGATTGGATTCCTATTCCTTTTTCCTTTATGCTCTTTTGGTATGTTGTTAGTTAATTTACCGCTCTCTAAGACTGTTGTCTGACTCAAGGCTTTATGTTTTAACTCTTATTGCCTTGGGCTGTTCGTCCATTTTGGGACGGGCAGACTAGGTAGCAGGTGACATGTGCTGTTCCTAGTTTCCAACGATGCTGATGACGAAGACGAGCTGGAGGCTTGCATATTATTTTCTTACTATATGTACTGGATGTTCCGCTGTTTTGTATAATTCTCTGAGTGATATGTAGTGAGGCTTGATGTATTGACTATTCAGATGTTTGTATTCAACTATTATGAAGTTTTATTGATGAGATTCTATTCTATGAAGCTTCACTATATATATGTTCTATTGTATTTTATTCATGCGCTGTGAGTTATACGATAGATTCTGCTGTTTTAATTTACCTTTGCAATCGTCAATGGCTGCCTGGCACGCTTTACAGCGCACTATGTCTAGGTTCAGTGCGGGTTTCATGGGCGGTCGTCATAGTAAATGAATATGCAACAGAAGTGTACACTAGTAAAGACTCCAGGCAACTGGTCACAAGTGCACCAGTTCGAAATTTCACAAGTACAAGACCATACTCAAGTGCAGACTACAATGAAATGGCAATACCAGGTTACAAGAGACTGGTATGAGTGACTCAAATGACCAAGCTACAATGTCAACAAAGTACACAGGTGAAGGCAACAGACTCAAGACCAAATCAACAAACAAATTCTAAGATCAAAGTCAGGTTCAAGTGTAAAACAATATCAAGTAAAAGACCCAAGAGAAGCTACACTTCAAAGCATAGTTAAACATGCAAATGAAACTGTCCAAGGAACTGGCAATACAGTGAAGGCGCATCACTGACTCAAGTACAACAAATCGGAGAACATATGAAAAGTCCGGATGCAAAATGACCAGAACAATGAATGCATAGCTACAGTTCTTCAAAACTACAACATGAAGCGCTACAACTCAAAGAACAGTGCAATTTCAATGCTACAAAGGGCCGCAAGTATGAAGACTTCAAGCAATACAACTAAAATCAAGCTCAAGTGACTACAAGATGAACCAGACAGTGATAAGAAAATATCATAGTCAAGTATGCTACAATAAGAGTGACTACAGTAAAATTCACACATCAGTGTAATATCAGCCCTGACTAAAGCTGTCCAGTAACTATATACATATGCGTGAACTCACACATGATGGTTGTGAAAATATAATACCCTGGCATGCACAGTTAACTTGAATGAAGACATGAGTGCTATACTGGAATGCACACAATGTCAAGATAAAGGCCAAAGTCCAGGAATTCTTTCAAATAAACAGGACAGAGGCTCAATATCAAAATACAGGAAAAACTGTAAGTGTTGACTCGACGATGCATGCATACACACATACAATTGTATATATGCACACATATGAAGTCACATTTAAATAGTCAAGCAGTTTAAAATTAACAGTTTTCTCAAGCCAAAGTCTAAAAGGAATCATCGTTCCAGTCAAAGAACGAAATCAAATCGGAATCGAACGAACAGTGATGACCAACAAAGTCGACTCAAGTCAAAATCAAGTTAAAGCCGAGTCCAACATCATCACAAATCAAAGTTAATCTCGAAGTCAATCAGAAATTCACGAAATCGAAGAAACAGGCGAAGTCAAGGGAAATCAACATCAATAAAATCAAGTTGAAACCGAAGACATCAAAAACAAAATAAGCAAACCAGGTCGAACGATTTTCGAGTTAGATGTGAGTAATATAAATTACTCACCTTGTTGCCAATTCGAAGCAGCTGAAGAAAGGAGGAACACGAACGAAGTTAAGTCCTAGCTTTAGCAGAGGAATGAAGGAGAGGGGACGAACGAAGACGAGATGCTGCCATTTTCAATTTTCTTCATTCGATTTTTATTTAGGGTTGAGAATGAAAAAGGGGGAAGAGGATTGAACGGTTTATTTGCCTTAGTTAATTTTCACGGCCACGATAAAAACATGGGCCACAAATTTTAATTTTTTTAAAACCCATCATTCTTACTAAAAATTTGTAAAAGAATTTTAATTCAAATTAAAAAATTCAATTGGTAATTAGCAAACGATATTAATCGTTTAAATGTCGATTATTAATTGATGCGAAATACCGGGTTGTTACAGACTCCCCTCCTTAAAGAAATTGCGTCCTCGCAATCATAAAGAATAAATGGACAAAAGGTAACAACCATAAGAGCATGGCAATGTCGAATGCATAAGCAAAGCAAATGTCAACAGGGAAGTATTGAAATCATGGAAGTATCATATATAAAATCAAAAGGTTCGACGGCTTCAAATCAAAAGAATCAACATCGTGGGGATCAAGGAATCAAAATCAGACGACTATATAAACAACCCCAAACATCAACATCGACTAACAAAAGCAAGAACAATCGAGTTCCAGCAATTAAAAGAAAGGAATCAGAGCAGAAATCACATACTGAGCACGAATTGAATGTGAGTAAATCAAATTACTCACTTGAATCGCTAGAGAAAAAGACGAAGCTCAAATCTCAAAATCGCAAATATTCAATCATCAAAAACGATAATCGAATTTTCAAATCGCAAATATTTAATTATCTCAAACGATAATCAAATCAACAATATTTAATTATCACAAAAGATAATTAAATCTCAACTCACAAATATTTAATTATCACAAAAGATAATTAAATTTCAAATCACAAATATTTAACTACCACAACGGTAGTCAAATCTCAAATCACAAATATTCGATTATCAAAAACGATAATCAAATCTCAAATATCTAATTATCTCAAGCGATAATCAGAAACAACAAATATTCGATTATCAAAAACGATCAAATATCTAATTATCACAAGCGATAATCAGAAACAACAAATATTCGATTATCAAAAACGATAATCAAATTTCAAATATCTAATTATCACAAGCGATAATCAAAAACACAAATATTTAATTATCACAATTGATAATCAAATTTCACAAATATCTGATTATCAAAAACGATAATCAGAAACACAAATATTTAATTATCACAATTGATAATCAAATCTCACAAATATCTTATTATCAAAAACGATAATCAGAAACACAAACATCTGATTATCAAAAATGATAATCAGAAATCACAAATATTTGATTATCACAAAAGATAATCAAATCTCACAAATATCTGATTATCAAAAACGATAATCAGAAACACAAATATTTAATTATCACAAAAGATAATCAAATCTCACAAATATCTGATTATCAAAAACGATAATCAGAAACACAAATATTTAATTATCACAATTGATAATCAAATCTCACAAATATCTGATTATCAAAAACGATAATCAGAAATCATAAATATTTAATTATCTCAAACGATAATTAAACCACAAATATCCGATTATAAAAAACGATAATCAGAAATCACAAATATTTAATTATCACAAATGATAATCAAATCTCACAAATATCTGATTATCAAAAACGATAATCAGAAACACAAACATCTTATTATCAAAAACGATAATCAGAAATCACAAATATTTGATTATCACAAAAGATAATCAAATCTCACAAATATCTGATTATCAAAAACGATAATCAGAAACACAAATATTTAATTATCACAAAAGATAATCAAATCTCACAAATATCTGATTATCAAAAACGATAATCAGAAACACAAATATTTAATTATCACAATTGATAATCAAATCTCACAAATATCTGATTATCAAAAACGATAATCAGAAATCATAAATATTTAATTATCTCAAACGATAATTAAACCACAAATATCCGATTATCAAAAACGATCATCAGAAATCACAAATATTTAATTATCACAAATGATAATCAAATCTCACAAATATCTGATTATCAAAAACGATAATCAGAAACACAAACATCTGATTATCAAAAACGATAATCAGAAGTCATAAATATTCAATTAACGAGTCCGGAATTAACCGAAGTAGTAAAAGTATGGTTCCATACTCCGTACTTTTGCTAAATCGTTTAAATCTCTTTATCGTTTCCTTGAAAGTGCAAAATTGTGTGTTTTTAAAAATAACATTTCACATTCTCAAACGGACAAGTCCGGAATTAAGCGAATCAGTAGAAGAAAGGGGTCATAGTCCTCGATTTTGCTGAAACATTTAAATCTCTTCGTCGTTCTTTTGAAAATGTAAACTGTAAAAATTTTGAAAACAATTTTAATTTATATTTTTGAAACAACTTTTAAAAATAAAGAATTTTGAAAACACGTTATTAAATTAGCAATATCAGTAGTAACTTTGATAAGGAAGTTGCACTTCTCAAAATACCGTAAAAACGGACAACAAAATCAGCATTGCGGGGGAACCGCATGTAAATCCATTTCAAAATTGACGGTTAATGAAGTTAACACGTCAAAATCTCATCAAAATAACTGGCATCAAAATATAATACCAATGAATTTTCATTCATCCAAAATGTTACAAGAATCTTCTCAAAGATAGAAAGGGATACCATACTCTAAACTTGTATTCATAACAAGTCAATGACACACGAATTCACCAATGCACAAAAATTGATAAAACTTATCAATAGAAATCATGAAAATTGGTGAAGCACAAATTCTAGAAATCATCACAAGAAATCCAGAAAACACAAAAATTCTAGAATCGACACACGAAATCCAGAAACCACAAAAAGGGGGGGAGGCCTATCATAAAACGGGAGTATGAAAACTCCAAAACACCGGTATCACAAGAACGAGAAGCTATCTCATGGTGGCTAACCATTAAATTTTCACACAGGAATGGTCCGAAGGCCGTGGGGCGCTACCCCACATATGTGATGGCGAAACATCACACAAACGGGGTTTAGTCTCCCTTGCAGACAAAGAGACATTGCACAATCGCTAGTCTAAATCATAAAAAGAAAAGGGGAAGGCCTATCACAAAATGGGAGCATGAAAACTCACCGACCGGTATCACACAGGAACGAGAAGCTATCTCATGGTAGCCAACCATTAAATTTTCACACAGGAATGGTCCGAAGACCGTGGGGCGCTACCCCACATATGTGATGGCGAAACATCACACAAAATGTGTGAGACGAAATCACACAAATGGTGTCTAGACAATCCTCAAAGCCAAAGAGATATGTGTGAGACGAAATCACACCGATGAGGTCTAGTCTAACCGTGCAACAAAGAAATATGTGTGAGACGAAATCACACAAATGGTGTCTAGACAATCCTCAAAGCCCAAGAGATATATGTGAGACGAAATCACACCGATGAGGTCTAGTCTAACCGTACAGAGAAAGAGACATCGCACATTTGCTAGTCTAAATCACAAAAATGATCGTTATGATCATTAAGAAGTGTCAATTACAATGAGTTAGTGAATATAAGAGTTTAGCTTCATGTCCCATAACCACTAGCTTAACTCAAATATTTATGAACAAACTGTAAATCTTCACTAGAAAATTGTCACAAAAGGTTCAATCGAACAAGTCCAGGAGTTAACCGACGAAGTAAACGCAAGCGTTTCATACCACTTGTTTTACTAGGTCGTTTAATTCAATTTCTCATACGAGTGAAATAAAGGCTTGTATATACTAATAGATTGGAAAACTGTTTAAGAAAAAGAGCTTTGTAGTAAAATAGTTTTGAAATTGTTTGGAGAAAAGGATTTTAATATTTACTACTAGTATAGAAAACCTTTATATTTTTAAAGTGACAAATCACAAAAATGATTGTAGAAACAATCAATCACAAGAATTCACATACAAAGATGTGAATAGATCCAAAGAAATCGATACCGAATCCATCAAAAAGTATGTTCACAAAAATCCCGAAGAAAATGTCATCAAAGTTGTTAATAAATGATAACAACAAATCGGGGAAATAATCAAGAACCGATTAAATTTGGAAACCAAGTCAATTCACTAAAATTTCACATTCGAAGACGTGAATAAAATCCAAAGAATTCGGTTCCAAATTCATCAAAGTAGAAATACCCAAAAATTCTGGAAGTAGAAGTTATCAAAGTCGGCAAAAGTGATAACAACCAATTGGAAAAGAAGAATCGATTAACACTTGGAAAAACGAAGCAAAACAAGCATAAATGCAGAAATGACTTCAACAAAAATAAAAATCAAGTCAATGTCGAAGTCAACAATTAATGGCCGCAGTCGAGTACAAAATGAATCAATCATTATCATCAAAGAATCCAACGGCAAACAAAATCAGAGTCTTGGAAATCAAGAAATCAGCAATTTCTCAAAAACAAAGTGACCGAAGTCGAATGGAAACCAAGCCGAGGAAAACACAAAATATCAAGTTCAAAATTGCTGAGATTCGAACAAAATCAACACCGGCTAAATCAATTCAAGCCGAAAACACAAGAACAAATTCCTCATCATCAAAAACCCAACTTGAGTTCGTAAAGCAAACGGAGGCAGAAGCCAAAAATACTTTCACGAAATCAAAATCAAACATAGGCAAAGATGAGAGATAAAACATCGACAAATAGTTGTAACACATGCTCCATCTAAGTTATGTTTTATAATTGTCCTAAACCCCAAGCTCTGATACCAAGCTGTGACGCCCCACCTCTATGCCCACGCTAGCCAAGAACACTACGGTGTAGTGCTGTCAACTAGCACGGAGAATAAGGCTGTTGAGGAGCGACCATCCGTGTAATTACTTTGTGCGAGCACCGATATGTCAGATAGTATAACATGCATTCTTATTTTAGGAGGAAATCCAACGTACCGATACAAACACAAAGCTACTACACAGTGGCTATAATAGTTTAGGACAATAAATATAAAAATAACACAGGTAAATTAAGTGCGGAACACAGATAGAACAAAAAGTCTCATATATATATAACTGATGTCAGTTACAATACAATTGACACAATACATATGATACAACTACAACTGTCAGCTTTGGAAGTTATATATACAAATACATTATCAACTTATGTACATGAATACACATCATCCTAATCAGTACACTGACTACTACAAAAAGACGCAAAACGCTTCAAATGATATGAAAAGTCTTCATAGCACTAGCAGCATCCCAAAGCTAAAAATCTACAACCTGTAAATACTCGGTCTGACCCGAGTATTAAATTCAAAAGAAAATAATACACGGGTCAGTCTAATTAAAACTCAGTTGTTAATGCACAGAAGCAATAATAATCAAACATCAAATAGACGACAGTCACAAAAATCTCGTATATCCAACTCTTCAATAAGAGAATTGGATATCGATAAATATAACACATATCAGTGTTAAACAACAAATCAGTAGATTCGAAATATCAACAAAGATAAGTAAAAAGATCATCGATGAAGATAATTTAGAAAACAACAAAATTACCAATTTTGATTGGCTGCAGTACACGCTAACGTGTACTGCCTCGCCAATACGGCATACGAAATACGCAACAGATCAATGAATCAAGAACAAAAGAAATACCAATTAAAATCTGTCAATTTTGTGTGGCTACAGTACACGCATGCGTGTACTGCCTCGCCACCACAGAAACTGCAAAAAAAGGAAAGCAGAAACAACTGCACAATAAAACTGCAGTTGAAACAAACGATTAACCAGGAAACTAAACAGTCAAACAACGACAATTCAAGTGTCAAACTCAACTGGATAGCAAGATCTGGTCAAAATATACAAAACGAATATAAAGCAACCACCACGATGAAACTGCAGTGGCAAACAGGTACAAAGACAAGGGCAGACTGCAACTAAACTGCAGTCACCACAATGTCACCAGGGCAATGGTTCAAACATGAAATGAATCAAAGGAATGCAACTGATATTAAGTGAATGGCAACAAGTATTGCATCAGATACAAATGCACCAGGAGAGTAAATGAATATGCAACAGAAGTGTACACTAGTAAAGACTCTAGGCAACTGGTCACAAGTGCACCAGTTCGAAATTTCACAAGTACAAGACCATATTCAAGTGCAGACTACAATGAAATGGCAATAACAGGTTACAAGAGACTGGTATGAGTGACTCAAATGACCAAGCTACAATGTCAACAAAGTACACAGGTGAAGGCAACAGACTCAAGACCAAATCAACAAACAAATTCTAAGATCAAAGTCAGGTTCAAGTGTAAAACAATATCAAGTAAAAGACCCAAGAGAAGCTACACTTCAAAGCATAGTTAAACATGCAAATGAAACTGTCCAAGGAACTGGCAATACAGTGAAGGTGCATCACTGACTCAAGTACAACAAATCAGAGAACATATGAAAAGTCCGGATGCAAAATGACCAGAACAATGAATGCATAGCTACAGTTCTTCAAAACTACAACATGAAGCACTGCAACTCAAAGAACAGTGCAATTTCAATGCTACAAAGGGCCGCAAGTATGAAGACTTCAAGCAATACAACTAAAATCAAGCTCAAGTGACTACAAGATGAACCAGACAGTGATAAGAAAATATCATAGTCAAGTATGCTACAATAAGAGTGACTACAGTAAAATTCACACATCAGTGTAATATCAGCCCTGACTAAAGTTGTCCAGTAACTATATACATATGCGTGAATTCACACATGATGGTTGTGAAAATATAATACCCTGGCATGCACAGTTAACTTGAATGAAGACATGAGTGCTACACTTGAATGCACACAATGTCAAGATAAAGGCCAAAGTCCAGGAATTCTTTCAAATAAACAGGACAGAGGCTCAATATCAAAATACAGGAAAAACTGTAAGTGTTGACTCGATGATGCATGCATACACACATACAATTGTATATATGCACACATATGAAGTCACATTTAAATAGTCAAGCAGTTTAAAATTAACAGTTTTCTCAAGCCAAAGTCTAAAAGGAATCATCGTTCCAGTCAAAGAACGAAATCAAATCGGAATCGAACGAACAGTGATGACCAACAAAGTCGACTCAAGTCAAAATCAAGTTAAAGCCGAGTCCAACATCATCACAAATCAAAGTTAATCTCGAAGTCAATCAGAAATTCACGAAATCGAAGAAACAGGCGAAGTCAAGGGAAATCAACATCAATAAAATCAAGTTGAAACCGAAGACATCAAAAACAAAATAAGCAAACCAGGTCGAACGATTTTCGAGTTAGATGTGAGTAATATAAATTACTCACCTTGTTGCCAATTCGAAGCAGCCGAAGAAAGGAGGAACACGAACGAAGTTAAGTCCTAGCTTTAGCAGAGGAATGAAGGAGAGGGGACGAACGAAGACGAGATGCCGCCATTTTCAATTTTCTTCGTTCGATTTTTATTTAGGGTTGAGAATGAAAAAGGGGGAAGAGGATTGAACGGTTTATTTGCCTTAGTTAATTTTCACGGCCACGATAAAAACATGGGCCACAAATTTTAATTTTTTTAAAACCCATCAATCTTACTAAAAATTTGTAAAAGAATTTTAATTCAAATTAAAAACTTCAATTGGTAATTAGCAAACGATATTAATCGTTTAAATGTCGATTATTAATTGATGCGAAATACCGGGTTGTTATAGAAGAGTTTTAGCCAAGAGAGGCATCTTTTCACGAAGTGCAACTCTTTATGGAAAAAGATGTCCATTCAGAATTTTGACAGTTGAAGTCCGGTCAGTCGACTGGTCGATTTCGGTCAGTCGACTGAATTTTGAAAAATTCTAAAATATTTGAACGTTTAGAAAAAGAGTACACTTTTGTGTATATGCACAGTCAGTCGATTGGGCATGCACAGCCAGTCGACTGGCTGTGCATATATTACACGGTGAATTTTATTTTTAAAAAATAAAAAACTAGAAAACTTAAGGATTGATTTTAACATATGTCTAAGACTCAACACATATAATAATTACTTTAAGCATAGAGTTGTAGTCTTGATCCTCTGATGTCTTATTTTTGTCGTGTATGAGTGTATATTCTTCTTTAGCTTCTGAACCGTCTTGTCATGAATCAAAACTAGTGATTCAACAATAACACTTTATATTAGAAATATCCACCCCATAATCCTTAACATCATGTCCTTGCCTGACATACCTATTGCATCTCAAGTCCTTCTTCTGAATCTTCCCTTTTGGTCCAAATCCTCCCTTCGCCTTGCCCTTTTGTTGCCCCTTCTCCACCACCTTCGGAGCCTCTTCCTTAACTTCTTTCTTGGAGATGGTGTTTAATAAGGCCATCTCCACTAGCCTCTCATAGGTAGCACCCATCGGATTTTGACTCACAGCTAAATCTTGAAGTAGCTGATTCAATCCCTTAGCAAACTTAAGAGCATTCTTGTGTGGTGTACAAATCAACTCCATACCAAACCTAGCCAGTTCATTAAATCGGTTCACATACTCCTTGACTGTCATATCTCCTTGCTTGAGATAGATAAACTTCTATAGTTTCTCACCTTCCTCTGCCCTAGAAAGGAACTTCATCTCAAACCTCCTACGAAACTCATCCCAAGAAATATCAGCCTCATCAGTCTCAATCTCGATAACCTCTCACTAGCTCAGCGCCTCACCTTGCAGCCACCGGGTAGCTAGCTGCCTCCTCATAACATCTGTTAGACCCATCAAACCAAATATCCTCTCACAAGCATGGATCCATGCTCTCAAATCCATATAAGACTCTGTCCTTAAATACGGCTTGCCTTCAAGACTATAATTTTTTTTGCATAGCTTAGCAAATTCTAGAGCGGTGGGTGGGTGGGCAAGAACCGCACCTATCGCTTCCCCCGTGGGTCTTCTAGTGGGATAGAGCTTGGCCTGTTCCCTAGCCTGAAGGTATCGGCGGAACCATGTGGGAATGTTTACGCTTGGGAGCTCGGTTGTATTGCCAAAGCCAGAACTCATGGGATTAGTCATCTCTTATCTATGAGTTTTAGAACTCTATTAGCAACTTTTCACAGATGTTATAGGCACGAATAAGAGGGATAACTTAAACACGATTCAAAGATAGCATAGGCATGAAAATAAGGGATTTTCAGATACGAGAAATTTAGAATTTTTTTGAAATACTTTATATATACACACACACACTTCTAAAAAGTCCATTTTTGAAGACATTTTAGAAAGCCTTTTTGAAATCCACTTTGGAAACCATTTTCTTTTCTAATTTTTTTTCTTCAAAATAGTCTCTTAATACGATCCTAATTCTAAGGAACATTGAACCTATACTCTGATACCAACTATGATAATCCGCACCTCCCGACACACTCCAAAAGTTATCGCGTTGAGAAATGTGGATCGTCGGGGTTTCTGAAACTTTAACATCTCAAAGACTAGGATAACATATATAATCTCATAACGTATCACAACGAGAAGATAAGTATCCAAAATGTATCACAGTGGAAGACATAAGATATAATAATATAAAAGAAAATACCAGTCTTAGAAAATATCAAATCATAGCCTTGGAAAAATATCGGTACGAAATCCAAATCAAAGTATAGAGAAAAATATAACCCTCATAGTCTGATACAAGAAAACAGCTGTACCGATACGATAAAATGATACATGAAGAGAAGATGTGATAAAAGCATACTCCAAACGAAGCATGACTCTCCCCAAGTATCCGAAACAGGCAAATCACTTACTGCCTTGTCCACTTGTAGTGGAGGGAAAAAGATGGAAAAGGAATGGGCCAGATAAAAGTCTGTGAATGAGAACAAGATTGATAAGGTGATTAAGTGCAATTAACTTTAATTCTACTCTAAGTGATATGGGATGTGTATTAAGTGTCTGTGAACTCCTAAGGTCAACACCTAAGGATTCTTATCCAATATAATGGGTCAAACCTACTTATCGTACCTTGCACTAATGATCGGCCAAAACAGAAATAACTATACTAATATGCGAATTATTGTACTGCACCGGGGCTCTAAAGGAATTCCTATAATACCGGGCTCCGATTTAAACAATATCTATAGCCACTTATTGTACTACACCGGCGTATACCATACCATGTTACGCCAGAAATGTGCGTACCTGGATCTCCTGTTAGTACCGGGCTCTCTCAGAAAGTTTCACCAACAGTGTCGCGCACACCCATACTGAACACCATTGAGCTCGAAATAATTCGCCCTGATCAACTTCGTTTTTGTGATATACATCACCCATAACAATATCTAACAATGCAAGTTTAGCCCAAATTTCTCAATAACTAGTTAATTAATTACAAAATTCCATATTTAATTACATATTTTTTATCCATTTAGTTTGGGCCTTAGGCCAAAAAAAAATTGTCCAATTTTAACTTGGACGGTCGACCCAAGGAATCCCCAGGTCAACCGCTACCGGTCAACCTAGAGAATCTCAGGTCGACCATTCGCGTTTAAATTTTAGCATTTTGAACCATTTTTAATTATTGATTAATTAGGTTTAAGTGTTGCTAATTCCAGTTAATTAATGCCCCTAATTTCCAGTTTAATTAATTTTCAAATTTCAATCAATTTGGTGTTTTAAATCTAGGGTTCTCAATCTAGCATTAGCAAATATCAAATTGGCAGATTTCATAGTTCAAGTTAAAATTAAATTCTATAGTTTTGGGTTTGGCAAATTCAATTTAAATTCAACAAGTTAATTATATGGTTTCTACAATCCTAATTATTTAAAATAGTTTAAAATCAGCTATATTAATCAATTTATTAATCTGTGCTTACTCACTGATAGCCTAAGCTCTAGACCAGAGAAAACTGGCCTCCAATCGGTAGCTCTCCTCCTGGATTACTTTCCTTCCTACTTAGCTTTGCTTTGGGTTTGATTTTAATTTGGGTTTTAGTTTGGATTTAATTTTGATTTTGGGATTTGGGGGAAAACTAGGGGTTTAGTAGAAATTTGGACAGAGTTTTGTTACTGGTCGACTAATAAAAGCTTCAGGGTTTAGATTAGAGATTTACCTATAGTGTTAGTTAGAAACTAGGTCCATCAGATCAACTCAAGTGCAGATCTAATACACACATTCATCTCTTCGCATGCAAGCAACAATCACAACCGTTCAATCATTTGACACAAGCACCAAAAATCAGCAATTTTACAAAGGTCGGGTCGACCGCCCCTAAGGTTGGGTCGACCGTCATCGGTCGACTTAGCCTATATACGGGTCGACCTAGCCTTTTCAGTTCTTATGTATATTTTATTTTCTATTTTTAATTTCCGCCTCTCGTTCTATCGCTCGTAATTCTCTCATACTAATGCGGATTACGACAAGTAATATATGAAAATTGTCCATAAAATTGCTATGGACACAATGGTACAAATTCCGTAGTCAAATTCGGATGTCTTTGAAAATTTACATTTAATTCCTTATTTTCGTTTAATTTATTTTTTATTAAAATTTTCGATTAAGTTCCTATTAAATTTCCAAGCTGTTACAAATTTACCATAAATATCGAATTTGTTCATAAGGTACACATATCCTAGTCTTGAGAAATCATCAGTAAAAGTTAGAAAATAAGAAGAATTATCTCTTGTAATTATAGAAGTTAAGCCACATACATTAGTATGTACAAGACCCAAGAGTTCATTAACTTTTTCATTGCTCTCACTAAAAGGGAGCTTGGTCATTTCTTCTTTGAGACACAACTCACATTTATCAGAAGATTCAGAATCAAATGCTAGTGGAAAAACTTCGGTTTTCAATTTGTGTAGTCAATTCTCACTTATATGACCTAGCCTATAATGCCATAGATAGTAATTATTAATGTCAACGTTAGAGAGTGATTCATGGTACAAACATAATTAGTATTAATGACATAAATGTTATTATCGAAAACACTATTGTGGACTTTATTTCGATTCAACCTGATGTTCATAATATTATCAACATAGTGAAAAGCATATCAAGTCTCAAACAAACTAGATACTGAAATTATTTCACAAATGAAGTTTTCCACAAAATAGAAATTATTTAAAATTAATACGTATCCATTTGTCAAAGCTAAACGATAATTCCCAACTTTAGTTACATCTACCAGAAATCCATCAATAACTTGAAGTCTCATTTCTCTCTTTGCCACATGACGTATGTTCCTAAGTCCCTACAACAAATTACAAATGTGAGCTCCAGGCCCCATATCTAAAACCCAATATAATTAATTGATTGCTAAACAATTTTGAATCATAAATATACCTGTAGGAGCAGCAGAACTATTCTGTTTCTTCTCTTTGAAAATCTTTAAGTACTTCGAAAAGTTTCGTTCCCAATAACCCTCGTTGTGACAATAACGACATATACCCTTGTCAGTGGGAGGCGTCTTCTTTTTGACCCATTTCTATTTTTCGAAACATTTGAAGATGATCCTTTAGCAATTAATTGCGAGCACTGTGCCTTGGTCAATGGATGAAGACTCAACTGACCTCAACATATTGACCAGCTCCATGAGGCTTACATTCAACTAGTTTTTATTATAATTTAATATGAGTGGCTCAAACTATGGAGTAAGAGACACTGGGGTCAAATCCACTTGCAGCTTGTTACCTATCGTTATATCTAATCGAGAAAGTCCACCGATGTATCCCTTCATCGTTGAGACGTAGTCATCCACTTGCATGCCCTTTAACATCTTCTTGTTAAATAGCTTCTCCGTAAGTTTGTACCTCATAGAACGAGACTATTCCCCAAACAAAGCTTTGAGGCTATCGATGATCCGATGGACATTCATGTTTTCATGCTATCTCTACAATGGTCTGTCTAACGTGGACAGCACATAAACTAGGGTAATTTCTAAGTCCAAAACCCATTTTTTATAGGTTAAATTTAGTTCGGGGTCCCATTATCAATGTATTTTTCCCTTGTAGGTTTAATTATAGATGACCACGGATGTTCGTATATAAGTGCTATCTAAAATGCTCTTAGCCAGTCTATATAGTTAGGTCCGATGAATTTGTTATTTTTATAAAATAAGTTTAGTGTAGACCTTTTTTTGCAAATTTAACTAGATAGATTAGGACATTAATTCATAGTATATGTCCTTATGATATTAGTAAGGTTAAACATTATATTTCATTTTATAGATAAGGTCCCACTAGACTTTTTTGTTTCTCAAAACCCTAAGACGAAACATAGAAATCTTTATACTTCTCTAGTGGCTGTTAAGACTCGTTTGTCTTGGGATTCTGACCTTGAGTTTTCTCAACAATCATAGGCCCACGAACAATGGATAACAATTTATCGGTTGTATCATATACAACTCTTAACCCATGGTCTTTGTCCTAATCTCATTTTGTAACGACTCAGAATTTCGAACACTTCGTAATTAAATATATGAATTACTTAAATATTTGAATCTTGGATTAAATATTATTAAAATGATTTAATAACCTTGTTAACCCCCTTTTAAATCATAACTAATGATGGTAAACTTGTTTCGGAAAAAAGTTTGTAAAAATAAATACTTTGAAGACATATTGATAATGTGGCTAAAAATTGTTTTATCGATAAACAACTTTTTAACCGTCTGAAGTTGTTCATATTTTTTTACATACACTTATTTTCTTAAGAGAACATTAATTTGAAATAAAAATATTTTTCACTAAACTCTTAAGAAGCTTCTTAAAGTTAATTAGTTAGGCGTGAAGAAAAGATAAGATATTTTGAGAATGAGCTTTTAAGGAAAGTCTTAAGTGTTAAGTAATAGATGTAAAGGTGTAAAGGTAGCATGTGAGAAAGAGGCTCCTTTGTGACTTTTCATTGAAGGTAGAAGGTGGTAATGATCTCTTGTACAAACCTATAAACACACCCTAAAGGGTTTCATAATTTACAAAAGCTTGAAATGCAGTAAAAACTTGAAAATAATGGATGTAGATTAGCACTAGTCCACTTTGTTCTTCACTAACTTTCTCTAATTAACTCAAATCTTATTCAAACTCCACAAAACTTTCACTAACACCTTAGGAATCTTAGATCTAAAGTCAAAGTGGAAGAAAAGTGAAGATGAGCAGGGATCTAGCTTGGGCCGTGAGCATGGAAGGAGGAGGAGAGCTTGGTTTTATGATTTTGGTGCTAAAGGTTGGATCTTTATGCGTTTGAAGATGGTAGCAAGTGTTCTTGAGTTTGGTTGTGTTTGAGCATATGTTTGGCTTGGATCTAAGTGATTTATCTCACTATCTTATTTGTATATATATTCTATATACATGTGTTGTGCTTGAAATATAAAGTTAAAGTGACATTAATTAAGTAAAGTTATAAACTTTTTACCCCTCTTGCTTTTGAAAACAAATGACGACTTTATTGTATATCATCACTTATATTTCCCTCTTAAACATGTGGCATGGCCTTGAATCAATGTTTAAATGGTTGTTTGGATGTGTTGAATCGAAGTATGTTTGAAACTGTTTGAAGCGAGAATAGTCGCTATAAGTGCACTTCTATATCCCTTAAGTTTAACTTGTGTAAATGGAAGTTTCATGAACTTAAGTTGGGATAATTTGATCTAGTTGTTCTCTACACATTTTTTGTATATTGGACAGTAAAGAATTGGTTTGGAAAGTTATATAAATTGTGAAACAAAATGGCTAAAGTTGAAGCAAAAATGTGGTTATAAATATGCTTTGTAAATATAGCTTTTTTTTGGGGAAATTTTATAAATAAATTGGGAGATATTCTCAGGGGTTTATTTCTATGGATTTTTAGTACCCTAAGGGTAGTACTTACTTTAAAATGTTTAAGTCTTAGATCATTTGTTTAAGTGGTTAAAACTAGCCGCAAAAATCGTGATTTTCAATGTTGTTCTTTAACAAGGACTTTAACAGTATTTATAAATGCTATAATAAGTCGCTTATGGTTTTAAGTGTTCAACAATGATATTTAAATTTGGTATTTTTCTATAATATTTTTAGAGATATTTCGAACACATTTTTCAGTATTTTAAAGTTGGTTTGAAGTTTAAATATTTTTTTAATAAATATATATGTATTTTCAAAGTAAAGAGTTTTATATTATAAAATATGTTTTTCATTAATTATAAATTAGTTGTTTTCAAGTAATATTTTACATAGGTATATAAAACCTATTTACAATTATTTTTAGAGTATATATATATAAGTTTTGAAAAAGGTAATTAACTATGCTTAACTCTAAAAGCCGACAAAGTAGGCTTATCTATTTGTGAGAGTTGAGATCGATGTTCAAGTAGAGGTATGAGCAATAGAGCTCTAACCTACCAGCTTCCCTTTTGACCGAGGAATAGTTAAGTCAGGACTATTGAAAACGTGTTAATCATGTTTATTTCTTACTTACTTATGAAAGTCATTAATACTATACTTAACACTAAAAGCCGACGAGGTAGACTTTATCTACCTGTGAGATTCAAGAATGAAGTGTCTAGGCAAGGTTTTGATATGCAACCAGTGCTCTTATTTACCTGATTTTACTCTTGAACGAGGGAATGTATAAGTTGGAATGTCGAAAATGAGCTGAGTATACGAATCATGATTTCTATAAATAATCTTTTTTAATTAGATAGTCGATTAGTTGACTATTGAACTTAACCAATTATTAATTTAAATCTTTAAAAGAATGTTTTAAAGGTCTGTAAGTATGGAATGGTTTTGAGTTTGTAGTGACAATGTCTATGTAACATTTGTCTTAAGCCTTTTTGAAAGGATTTGTGGAAGTACTCAGATCTTAAAATGGATATTTTGAAGGAAATTATAAGTATGTAATCTTTTGGAAAAATATAGAAAAGTAAAGGTTTAAAGTAAGAAACCATGTTAACGATTTGTGGCTATACTTATACCATTTAAGAAAAGTATATTACAAATGAATAGTAAAGATTGATAAATGAAGTTTTAGTAGGTAAAAGTAGTTTTACTAATAAAAGAGGCAATAATTAACAAAAGATTAATTAAAAAAAAAGGGATTAAAAGTCTCTTATGTGACTTAATCGTACTTTGTATGACTTGATCATGCTTTGTATGTTTACTCATATATGGAAAACATTTAGTCGTATACTTAGCATTAAATGTCGATGAAGTAGGCTTGTCTGTCTTTCGGAGTTAAGACTGATGTTTGAGTAGGGATATGAGCAATAAAGCTTTATGCTACCAGCTTCACTCTTGACCAAGGGATAATGTGAGATGAAAATATTAAAAATGTGATAAGTATACGAGACTTGGTTTCCATATGCGATCCCTCTCATTGTTGTTGAATATGACCAAATTTGTCAATTCAGTCTTGAAGAGACCGGGATCGGTAAGTGTTTTACTTATCGAAAACCACTTCAAGACTGAAATACATATTCTATCTGTCGAAAGTGGATCCGTTCGAGATGTTGGAACCCATGTGTGGTTTCGAGATCTATTCGAGATATGGGAACCTAATTGGGGATTCGTATTCTGTTCGAGTGATGAAGACTCGTGTGAAAGATACCAAACGTGACCTCGACATAGCAAATGTCTAAAGACGGAGTATGATGCACAACCTAGGTTTAGTTGACCCATGTTAGGGTACTATCAACTCCATATCTAGAGATACTTATAGATTGTTGGCCGGCGGGAGTTCGTGATATTTGGTTCAAGTTGTTCATGTTTATGTTCAGACGATGGGCCGCTTGTGTTTATCTTAATGGTATATTTTATCTAGAGATATATGATGCTCAAAAGGTACTTCTGACCTTTATGCATAGAGTTTGAATTCGGTTTCACCGAAGAGATCTTCGTAGAAAATCCATTATGCGAACATATCTTATTGGTTTTGATTGTACCCTAAATATGCTATTGAATGTAATTAATGTTGCCATTCCGACTATGTTATATATTTATTTTCTACACCCTAGACATTATCTATTATATCATCTTATGTACTTATTAAATGGTGGTTCTTTTGAGGGGATAACCGTTTTCGAACGGTCTTAAAAGTACTGTTATATATTGGCCACATAATTCTTGAGTTTCTCATATAAGATTTATGTTTGACGCGTGGTTTTTGTTTTCCCTAAATTCCTCGTGTGCTCTTTCGAGTAGTCTGAGAAAAGCAGGTTTTCATTGATGTTCATTGGAGATTGGAGCTCAAGGAGACGAGTTGGATGTTTCACTTACCGTAGTATTCTTATTTTCGCTACATTACTATATTGTACATATCAACATTTGTGGAGACAAACTGTTATAATTGTCCAGGTTGATAACAGTATATAGAATTATAACTCTGAAATGTTATATATCTTAGAGTGACAATTTGTACCGTCTTTCGATATTATATGTTATCGTTCCACTGTGGTATTATGATATTGTGTTCGTTCTTTCTTGCTCTATTTCTATTTATTTTTATTTTACCCTAACAATCTGTTTTTCGGGCACTTGGATCCTTGGCACATGAATACCATGGATGTATTAGTGTCGACATTTGAGGGTCGAAAAGGCAGGTTGTTACACATTCCTACCTTAAGTTTGTCTAATAAATCGAAGGAGATTATTCGCTCATACCTACCATTTTGTGACGACCTAAGTATACCATACGTACCTTGAGTTTGCTCAACAAATGCATACGGTTATCTTACCTCATCTAGTTTATATATTAATAATACTACATACAACATCCTTAGCTTGAGTTTATTCAACAACCAGAGGTGCATGTAATTTTTCTATTATATAAATGGTAGAGGAAAACATTATACAAAAGATTCATAATTTTAATATATTTAATCAAGTGATATTGACTTATGGAATAATGTATTTCTTATGAAATACCATCGTCATTCAAGTGTCGGACACATATGAAATCATGGTATATGTACTATACGTATGTATTTATTCCTTAAATCTAATTAAAATCAAATGTTATTCCATCTTTTATTATACATTCATATTATATTGGCTTAATTCTTGTATAACATTTTATAATTTAGTTAACTTATATAATAATCTTACGTATAATTTTATATTACTTTTATTAATTAAATCATTTTAATTAATTTAATTGATTAACATCTTGATTAATTTTATTTTATTTATTTTAAAGATTTTAGATTGAATATGTACATTATGACATTTATAATTACATGCACATATCTTATATATATGTATGTATGTATTATATTATTTATTTAGTTATATTTAAAATTTTATTTAATTAAACAATTTAATTAATTATATTCATTCAAAATTTATATGCATTACATATTTTTAAGATAATGTTACATATATAAATATGCATGTTACTTAATTTAATTAATTAACTCTTTAATTAGTTATTTAATTTATTAATCTAATTAATTATAGATAATTTTTGAAAATAATCATTTTATTTTCAAAACAATTTGAAAATTATTTTATAACACTTATAAAATTATTACTTCTTTTAAATTTAACATTTCAAATTAAAAATATTATTTTAATTTCAAAACATATTTTTAAAAATTAGCCCAATGCTTAAATCAATTTGGGTCTTTATACTAAGGATAACCTTTGGGCATACATCATTTTTCGGGTCAGGCCGATAGCCAAGTAGGGCATGGTACTTGATTTTCCAAACCCAGCATAGACACTACTTTTCTAGATACCAACTAAATGGGTAAGCTTTAATATGTTAGCCCCAAAGCTACTAATTTAGACCATATAGGCTATTGGGCTCTAACATCGTTATTGGAACTGGGCTAGCACGCAACATATTAGATGGGTGAATTTTAAAAATGTTCACCATTTTAGATATTATTGGGTCCATGAAGTCCAAAATGATTTAGATCCAATCCAAATAAATTTTAAATAAAATCTTTATTTTATTTAATTAATTAATATGAAGATTTGATTTGATTATTTTGTGATGTATACTATGTACATGCGTACCAAATACACACATATATGTAAGTACACATGCAACATATGTACATAGTTTAATATGCCCGTATATAAGTGCTGTGATTTACACTACAATAGATACATTAGTCCCTCTGTACAGGTATTTGTTGTCTACTGTTATTTTAAAATTAAAATAATATAAAATATATTTATATATTTATATGCATATGTATAACTAATAATAAATAAATAAATAAACATATTCACAAACACAAAATATTTATGTCTAAATTTAAATTTAAATGTATTGAGCAATTCAAAATTCAATATTTAAAATATTTTTAGATAAATTCAAATTTGAAGATATATCAAGATCAAAAAAATATCATGCTAAAAATTAAAATTTCAAGTTTAAATATTTAATATATATATATATGTGTGTGTGTGTGTGTATGAATGTGTGTGTGTGTACACACACATGTATATATATCTACATGTATTAATTTTTTTTTATTTGAAATTAAGTAGAACTACACACACATATTTCATAAAATTCTAATATATATAATCTATTTAAGCATAAAGTAATATATATATACACACATACACACACATTTATTATTTTTGGCTAAAGTGATTTTGACTAAATATTTTTTTTTAAATTTAATCTGGTCGGACTAAAAATGTTTTTTAAATTTCTATACGGACTTTTCTGAAAATGGAATTTTATTATATTCGAAATGAATTTATATTATATTTGTAAAATTTAACTCATAATGATTAAAACTAAGAAAGCATATGTGTAAATATAAAATATTTATAACAATATTGAATATTTCAGTTATATATGTACACACATATACACGAAAAGCAAAATAATTTTTTTAAATACGTATACTTGCAAAAATTTATATGTATAAAATTTAAAAACTTAAATTATGTATTTAACAATGGTTAAAGATTGTTTTAAATATGTTTTTACCTTCGAATTTTTCTTCTTCGGTTTTATGGCCGAAAGTAATTATATATATATATGTATATGTATACAATTTTTTTAATACCTACAAATGTATAATTGATAACAAACAGATATATAGATTCATGATATTTTTCTAACTTATACACATGTAATAACATAATAAATAAATAAATAAATATATATATATATATATATATATGTATGTAGACACACACACACATTAATTGGATGTTACTTAAACCGAGGCCTTAATGTAATGCCTTGAATGTTGAATCAGAAAGACTACTTGAATCAGATCCAATCCCTTCTAGAAAAGCTACTAACTGAAGAAACCCCCAAACGTCATGAATTTAATTCGATATGATTTGATTTTTATTCGAAAATGAATAGAAGAAGGGCAAAAACCTATGGGCAAAACAAGAAGGGATGGAGGCTGAATCTAAACTATGAAATGAAGGGGGTTTTGAGTTTATATAGGAAAAGAAAGAGAGAGAAAAGTGGAGATCTAGATCTCACTTTTAACTCTTCTTCTTTAAACCAATTCAAACCCATACTTTCATCACACTCCCCTCCCCTTCTACCATGGTCGGTCATACATGTAAGCCAATAGGCCTTTACACATTTCCAAACCCATCCAATATTTGCAAATTTTAAATCAAATTTTAGTGCACATCGAATCAGTACGTACATATATAACTTTTACATATACACCATATTCAATACTAATTCAAATAAATCAAATAAAATTTTATAATCAATATTTCATAATTATTAATTAATTTAATTAATATATAATAATTATTATTTAATTAAATCATGTGGTATTCGAAGTATTCAACATTATGGTTGTACGACAAATAGGTGTAAATTCAGTCAGCAATTAATATCAGCAAACAATTTGAATATTAACGTTCACACTTCACCTCAGCTAGTAGCGTGATAATTTGGCCAAATTTATTGTTTATACAATTTTGGTAAAGTCCAATTTTACAATTTTAAGAGGTTGATGATTATTTACATCAATTCTCTTCGTCAAATATATATCACACTAGGACTTATGAAATTTGGTATTGGTCAAAATTCCAATTTCGTCCACATTCAAATTGTTAATACAAACACAAAATCTTTGGTTCAATAATGAAAATTATTATTAATCGAACTGCTTTGGTCAAAGACTTTGACTTTGACTTTAAGTTGACTACAGTTGACCGTGATACAAATCGTGTATAACCGAGGAGACGAATTCTCTATTGAATAGCGTTTCACTTCCAATGCTTCAATCCAGACCCAACTATAGTCGCTCGATGGAAGCCGTGCCATAATCAAATTATAATCAAAGTGGAGTGTCCACATTGAAGTTCAATAGTATTCTCAAGTCGAAAAATTGTGTAATATTGTCACTTTGATATTCTCCGTTTGACCTTAGTTATATTAACCAATACAAAACTGTCAAATGAGTGATTCCATAGTCATCCAATAACTATCAATACGTGACCCCTTTATGCCCTCAACAACCATGAGTAATACATTAACCAATATTTGAAGGGCATTACGTACTCTAGTTCCAACGGATATACCGATATTCAATCTCAATACATCTTGATTAGGAATATTTAAAATGATATATTTATTTTCGTTGTGGTAAATTGCTCATGATTACAACACATTATATCTACTATCACAAAACATACAGTTTATGGATTTTCTATTAAATATACTTAAATTAAATAGATAATTAATTGAACACATTACAACAAGTATATCATAGAAAGAAAATCACCTTTTATTTCTACGAGATTTTATTACAGAGTTAATAATGTATAATAAATTACAGAATTACCCATAGGTCATACCCCTAACTCTATCATTATTGATATGAATATGCTCGTCCCGTTGAAGGGTGACTATTGGTGATGGCTGCATGACTTCCAACGATCTCAAGCAACATGAAAGGCTTTGCCAAATGGATCGAGGCAGCTAAGGTTTAGAGACAAGTAAGTTTGTCCATATATGTAGCATACCCCGTAACTCTGTTATGCAACATCTCCATGATTCTTGTCATTCTTTATTTAAAAAAGATCATATAAGCTTTGACATATCGCGTCTATCAATTTTTATTATTCAGGTGTGCCATTTTAAGCTTCTTATTTGATTTCATTGTTATCTAATCATTTATTGATCTGATCAATTACAACGAAATAACTTTAGATCTGTACTTTGTATGGTTGAAATTATCCTTACAAGTATGATTTTGTCATTTTATACAGGTGTTTAAAATTTTAAATTGCAGGATTCAAATCCCAACAAGTTTGAAATAAAATTAATAATATTTAAGTTTTGAATGAAGCTTAGGAGAAGTGAGCTAGACCCAGGTTTGGTCAATTAATAAAGGTAAATAATGAACTTAAATTAACTAATACTGTATAAAATGTAATTTTAGTAGTAATCATAAAATCAAGCTTATTCAACCCTATAATTTAAACATACTTATATCATATCTAAATCTAACCACTAGCTCTCTGGGTCTTGTCCGCTAAACATATGAACATACATTAATAACGATAATTTTCATAATGATCTAAAACTTACAAACATTTAACTTTTAACTTAAAACATAATAGAGATTAAGCGCTAAAATATTCTAAAAATAGTACATGTTAACAATGGCAATCACCTTAAAAAATTATTGAATCAACTCCTACAAATTCATGTGAAAGATAAATTCACCAAAATATTTTTGATATATACTAACCCACGATCTTTGAATCTTTATTGATAGTTTAAACATAGTTGTAATTTTTTGGTCCGACCCGCGAAGTTTCAAAAATGCTTTTATATACAAACAAGAGGTCAGGAGGTCGAATCTCACTTAAAACAAAATTAACATCTATTTCCAAATCTTTATCTTTATTAATAACTAGTATAAATCGCACGTACGTGCATTTAATAGTTAGAGATATTTAATTTTTGTTTAATAAAAAAAATTAATGTATGAATATCTGATATAAGTACAAAATCTTTGATGGTCACAACACTTTTATTTTAAGTAGTTGTTTGTGGTGTTGGTTGCAAATCGATAGTCAAATTTGTTGGTAGGTGATTGAAAAGAGAATGGCGATAGAGATTGTAAGCCAATAGTGAGATTCCGTTGATAGGAGAGGGTATTTTTGGAATTTCATAAAGACACCGTGTAAAATTTATTAATTGAATTCTCTTTATTAATAGCAGAGATTAGAATATAGTTGTAATTTTTTGATCATACCGCGAAGTTCCAAAAATGCCTTTACATACAAATAAGATATTAGGAGTTTGAATCTCATTTAAACAAAAAATCACATCTATTTCAAAATGAATATTTTGATACACTATCTATTAAATAATAGTAAAACAGAAGAATTTGAAGCTCTCTCATTAATTCTAGAAGCTATCTCTGTTCTCCTTAATCCTCTCCACCAAATCCGGATATTTTAGTTTTAAAATTTTATAATTTACCAATTTATAATTATTCTGCTAAACTTCTCACACTATATTACATTCAAATATCTAATTTTAAAAAAAATTCTACAATAATTTACAAATCATTCACGGTTCTCTTTTTTTATATTAAAGTCCACACATTTAAATTAGTTACATAATTCAAAATTTAAAAATAATTGATAAACTTAGTCAACTTAATATTTATTAATAAACCTAAAAGATGAAAGTTTCAATATGTGTACCACGGGCATATCAATAAATTGGTTAAAAAAAATCATTTATATGCAAATATATATAAATCACATAACTTAAATTATATACATTAATGACAATAATAAATTTATTTTATAATTTATTTAATAAATGAATTTATCATACACTGCACTGTAAAATTTTATTAACTTCAAATACTTAAATTTTAATTTTTTCACAATTATGTAGAAACCCTTCTTAATTATCTTATAATATTTTACATTCAAGTCCACATGTTAATGACAATAATAAAATTATTTTATAATTTATTTAATAAATGATGATAAATTGCATTGTGAAATTCTGTTAACTTCAAATATCTAAATTTTAATTTTTTTACAATTATGCGGAAACCCTTCTTAATTATCTTTTAATATTTTACATTCAAGTCCATATATTTAACCGATTGATTAATCTTAAATTTAAACTATTTAAATACAAATAATTAACTAATGTTCATTAATCCATCTAATAAATCATAAAAATATAAGAATTTCAACATATTCAATATTCATATATGTGTGAAAAAATAATAAAATTATTTCTTCTATAAATAGAAGATATATAAAGATATTAAAATCACATAACATAAAATGTAATCATAAACAATAATAATTCTTTTAATTCTAATTCATTTATCTCAAATAAATTATCGTACATTACATAACATAATTTCATTTTGAACAACCTTTAAAAGATAAATTTATATTTTACAACATACGGATGTAAATGTGCAGATTACATCGATATTAAATTATATAAACATTCTCACTTTCAACATGTTATCAAACCGTACCCAACTCATAACTCGACTAAATGCTACATAACATTATTTTGCAGTTATTAAAGTTGTAAGCATGATCCTCCTACAACAATATGAAATATATGGTTAATTATAAGGATAAAATTGTTTAAAAATAAAAACTAGATAGTGCATAAAAGTTCACATGCAGATAAACTAATCATAAAACTGATGCTCTTCTCAATTGCAAATATGTACAAAGCTCTTCTCAATTTTCATCAACTTTTTTACATTCAACTGCTTATATTTAATTAGTTATGTTGATCGTTAATTCAAATTATTTAAATAAATTCAATTTTTTAATGTTCATCAATCCATTTATAAATCCTTAAAAAGGATGATAATTTATTGTATATACAACAATCGTATTAATAAAATAGTTAAGTTACTTATTCACTCATATATATAAAATATAGGGAGTGAGACACAAAATAAAGCACAAAACTAGACACAATAAGTATTTGACCATTTGCACATTTTGTCTTTACATGAGAGATGAAATTCAAAGGGAGATCTAATGGTCAATATCTTTTATGTTTCATTTTTGTGTCTATATTTTATGTTAAAATAGTGTTTCCCAAAAATATATATCACATAACATAAATTATTTATACATCAAGAAAAAACATAAATTATTTATCTATACAATATTAACAATTTTAATTTATAATTTTTTTAGTTAGAACATTAATTTTTACAGAGATATGTTGTTAGCAAGGATTGAACCCTCAACCTTATGTCCGACGTCGTATGTTATTTTAATTTATGATTAATATATCACGATATAGTTATCATATATTGCATAATAAAATATATTTTAGCCATAATTAAAATATAAATACAATTTTTGACAACATTACCGTATGCATCGCACGGGTTACACACTAGTTAAGATCACAAGTTCAAACTTTAATCTCAACATAATATTAATAATATTTTTTTTATAACTTTCAAGTTTCGCTTATCAAAGGTATAAATTTATTTTAACAATTTTATACAATTAATTTTTTTTTTTTGTATGTACTTGTATTGCACCGGTCAAAAAACCTCGTCCCTAGTAAATTAGATGGTCGTTATATGGTATGTTTAATTTCAGTTCCAAAATCCATTTCGAAACCCATTAGAAGCCCATTTCTTCATCTTATGTCCATAACATCTGCCCCATTTCGAAACCCAATTAGAAATCCATTAGAAGCCCATTTTTTTTCATCTCATGTCCATAGCATCTGCCTTCGAAACCAAACTAGAAACCCATTGGATGCCCATTTCAGTTCCGAAACTCATTTTGCAGCCCATTGGCCCATTTCTTTAGCATCTGCACTATTAGCAATTTTTCCATTTCATCGCATCCTAAACCCTAGCAGCTAAGTCTGCCTCCAACTCTCCCCATTCCAAAAGACAGGAAAAAAGGACTTACTTCTGTTCAAATCCTTCTTTAATTCTCAGCAATGGGGAAAGCGGCAAAGACTTCACGAAAAGGGAAAAAGGCATGGAGAGCAAATATCAAAACCGATGATTTTGATGCATTTGTTGAAAAAACGACCAAAGATACGCTTGCTGGAGCCAACAATCTGAATGAGATCCCTAAGGATTCACTCTTCTTTATTGACAAATCAACAGGTACCTTTTTCAGATATTTGATTGATTAATGTGTTTAAAAGTACCATTTCGATATGTTATAGTTGATTTTGGATTTTTTTTCTTCCAAAGAACAAAATATTATTTGCTTAACCTATCATCAGTTTGGTTGGTTAAAAAATTTAGGGTATGATAATTTGATTATTGATCATGTTCACAAAAAAACATAATAGCTAATGCTAAATAATTAATCTTAAATTTCCTGATACTGAAGAACGGTTTATATAAACATACATAAGATAACTTGAACATTGATGTGCATGTTGCATTTGAAAGTCAGTTTATCCTAAAATACTCCAAAGCACCTATTCAGTAAGATCCGATGCACATATATAATGGAAATTCATGTGGATATGATACACATTGAGCACGCTTATCATGTTTTTGATGGTTACTTATGAATACATGTTATGATTATATGTGTCTCTCACTTTATATGTGTGTGTGGATATAAAGGGAAAAACTATTTGAACACAAATAGATAACACAATTGGTGCAACAGTAAATATCTACCATTGGATCTCTTCCAAATTTCAACCTCATGTGCATATATAACGAGATCAACGGTCAAATTATATCGTGTTCCACTGTGTTTTATTTCCTTTCCAAATTGCAGCCCTTATGTTATATATGTACGTACATAATATATGTATGTGTATACACACATACATACATGTGAACAGATCCATAACCCCTTTATTATTAGGCTCATTGCAACATTTTTATATTGGTTATTGGATTCCACATATCAGTGGATGAATTTAACGTGAAATGTCAATACTGTCTGATACTTCATCATTTTTCTCTCTCTTACAACATCATCCAATCAATCCACTAATTTATCAGATACAGTGTGTAATATGAAAGGGCTACAAAGGGATAAAAATAGAGCGGTTATGGATCCTTCCTCTCCACACATAATGTGACGCATACTCAAAAATGCAATATCCACAGCATAATAAGTGTGCTCATATAGTCCATCAGACCCATATGAGTTCTCAGTATATATTGGTCTACTTCTATTATATTTAGGGTAATATACAGTGTACTGCTTCTGGTTCCAGTTTTGCTGTTTCTTCATGTGTATGATGGGAGATAGTGTCATACTGTCATTCAAGCTTTTTTCATGCATTCACAGCTAACCATAAGCACATGAAGTAGACCATTTTCCTAAAAAGTGGAGAAATTCAAAACACGTGTGTGTGTGTGTGTGTCAGAGAGAGCGCAGGTGCAGGTGCATGTGCATGTGCACATGTATATATGTATGATATATGGCTGTTGCTGCTGTGAATAAATCTAAAATGTGGAATTCCCTATTGCCTAATACAGGTTACATAAAATGTGGAAATAATATCTTCTTATTTACATTATTAGTAGATCAGTAGAGGTGTGTTTTTCACACATCCTTTATCAAATACCAATTTTTGGCGTGAATAAAGTATTAACCTAAAACGTAGAATTCCCTATTGCCTAATACAAGTTACATAACACGTTTAACACCAGCAATCGAACTTGATACTTCCCCACAAAAATTATCTAGTGCACGATGTGTGCATCAAAACAAACTTGTCCTTGTGTATCAACATTGTATGGCTAGAGATAGAAAACTTGTTTACAATGACAACATCCTAAGATTAACATGATAGAACACAATACGTAAACTTAGCAGCATACATCCTTTCATTTTATAAGTTATTGTGAAGGACACTTAACACCTATCATGCATGCAAACATAAGCTTAGCATGCAATAGTTTTACTCACACACCTAAACCTGCTGCTTGTTAAAATTCTGCAATATATGCTGCCTAGAGAGTGGTTTGGTAACTATATATAATGTATAATTTTTTGTACTGCAATTTAGTCTTCTATATGCATGTTTGAGATATATTTTCAATGTATAATGCGAAATGTAAATCTCGTTGTTTCGTAGATATACCTATTAAGCGCAAGATTGAAAAGCATAGAGAGAAAGTTCTGTATCATGAGAGTGTGCTGCAAAATAGCACTTTTGTTACTGCTATATCATCTTCGTTGCAGAAAAGTTCAAAAAAGAAAAAGAAAGCTCAGAAATCCAAATCAGACATGGATGTAGAATCACAGAAAACCATCAAAGTATGGAATCGTTTCCTTTTTAGACTTCGTTAATAAAATTTCCATGTGAAAAAAAGTCATCTAATTGACATCTTTTAGGATGAGAAGAAATCTGATGTGTTTGACTTATGGAATAATGAAGGTATGTCTCAGAAAGACACTGTTTAGGGATAGTATTTCTAATAAATGTTGAAATTTAATCATTCAATCTTTTCTTTTTGATCTTTGTAGGTGAAGCAAATGTGAAAGCCAGGAAGGTGAGAGACCAGACAATTCCCCGTATTAATATGATTATAATCTTGTTTCTAAAATAAGCAGTTGTTTATTTTCATAGAATATCATGATGCAGTAATTTATCAATCCATACTTATTTCGACTCTGCAGATGCCTAAATCATCCATTCCTGCTGTTGAAGTAGACCCACCTGGTTGTTCTTACAATCCTCCATTTGAAGCGCATCAAGTATGCAATTTTTCTTTTTGATGCTTTCTGTGTGTATATATGTCTGTTGTTGTTTATTGATTATTAATGCTTAATTAGGATGCTTTAGCCCAAGCAGTTGCAGATGAAATACAGAAGGTCTACAGGCAAGAGTTGGCCCCTCAACCATTGCCAAATGTAGCCCATGCTGCAGAAATTGATCGTCAAACTGTGAGTTTCAAGTCTTCTGTTGTGTGCATTTTTGATTTGATGTTCATCATCCATCTCAATACATTACTCACCAAATTTTTTCTTCTGGGCTAATATGGTTATGTAAAGTCATGTAGTAGCTGAGGTTCATAGTCACATGATTCTGCAAGAAAGTGCACTTGTATTGATTAATCTGTATTGTACTGGTCTTGTAGGAATTGTTGGATATATCTTTTGCACAAGAGATGCAAAAAGTTGTTCAGGATGACTTGGATATTCCACCTGTAGCTCATGACAGTGGAACTACTGAAGATGTAAGTAATAATTTTTTTTCTTTCAACATACACACACGTGTTTGATTCATTTGCTTATATTTTGGTATATTTATCTTTTTTTTAAAATTATTTTGATGTAAATATTCTTTTTGTGGCAATAGACAGTTGATAGCCTTCTACATTATGATTTGTTCCTGAATTTTTGTACGTACAGCGTTCTGCATTATAATATCTTCCTGAATTTGAAAGCTAACTATTTACAGTTTCTTCCATTTTCATTTCTGAAAAACCTCGTTGAATTTGAATACTAACAGAAGAAAATAAATCTTTGAATTACGTTGTTAATTTGTTCTGGTTCCTTTTAAACATGCGCCTTTGGTTCATAAATGAATAAGTGGGAACCCTTAAAACCATGGCGGTGCAAGTAAAATGAGGCACTCCATGCTAATTTCACTCTATTGCTTTGGAATAGAACACAGCTTCTTAGGTCCACCAACTTCCATCCAAAAAGTGATCTATTAATAAATTATAGAAGTCAATTTAACTACCCGTTCTTAAAAAATCTTGTTACGATTGTCTTCTTAGTTTTATAAACAATCACACATTTTATCACACCTAGCCATACTAACATACCTAACTACTTGACCTCCTTAACAATTTGTAATGTGACACTCTAAATATATTTTTAATTTTACTTTCCTTTGTTTTCCTCGTTTCTCTACAACGTTTACATGAAGCTTATCAACAATTTTCATCTTCTGTATGATTTTTTTTCTTCTAAATTCAGAACTGTATATTTTCAATTTTTTATATGTTTTATTTCAAATATTCTTTTAAATTTTTTTAATATTAATATTGAAGATGAAAATTGTTCTTCCTAACAATCCTTTGCTCATCTAATTTGATGAAATTCAACTCTTTTCCCATAATTCGTTTTCAAATCAAAACTGAAAATGGTTAACCTTCTTTTGTGTCTTATTGTCCATAAAAAAGTTGATATGATGCGATCATTTTTTTTGTTCTACTTAATTTTCTTTTTTTAAAATCTCTTTTAGACTATTTTTGAATAAATGGACTTGAGTACATATTTACATGATTTCATTGTATTGTCAACATTCATATTACTAATAAACGAATATTCAAATATCAAAATCAAAATATATTTTAAATTACAAATCATGTTGCTACATGTGATATAAGCCTTGTGCGAAGCATGGGGCAAACACTAGTTTATATACATATTTTCTATCTTTCCTACATTTCAATTCTATAAACTAACTGAACTCTTAAAGACGAGTCAAGTATACATTACAAGTGTGGATATTATGATGTGGAGAGATCATAAAATTTCCACGTTCTACATTAACAGTCAAATTAGGAAAATTTTCCTCTGATATGTAATGCAGGGAATGTGTAATAAAACTGATTTAAAGAATATATTTTCTTTACGTCTTTAATATCCTGAGCAACCACTAAGTTAGATGTTAAATTAAAGAGCTTTGCCATATTTATTTTTTCAGAAATTACTACTTGAAGCAGCTGAGAACAATTCAGAAATGGATTCAGACAGTGATGCGAATCAGCTCTCTACTGGAAGGTTCTTTGCATTTGCCTTTCATTTTGTATTTGTTTGAAAAAAAAATGAAGTAAGCACTCAATTATGCTTTAGTGCTTACCAGTTTACAAGTAGTTTTTTTGTAAATGCTTTTGTTGTTTATCTTAAGAATGTGTTATGACACCTAAAGTTGTCATAAAATTTCTTATTATTCCTATAAAACAGTTGACTTGGTGCTTTTGAATCCTACTCTTTTAATCTTGAAGTTTATTTGTAACCCCGTCATAAGTCTTTCATTTTATTCTAATTTTTTCGTTGTATGTTATGCAGAAAAAAAGAAAAGCGAGTTACACGAGTGACGTTGAACCGAAGACTCAGACACAAGGAACGACTAAAAGCTGAATCAGAGGCCAAAAGGAAGAAAAGATTATCTAAAGAAATCGACAGGTAATTTCTACATTTTCTCTTTGTACAACTTTACCATGAAGCTGATTAAATGAACCGTGCTTTGCAGTTTGAAAGACATAATGAAAGAAATCAAAGAAGATGATGAAGAAAAGCAAAATAGGCATTTAAGGCGCGTTGTGGCTAAGAAAGAAAGACTAAAAAATTGCCCACCTCGATTGGGAAAACACAAGTAACTTTTCTACCATGTTTACTTACTACTATTTCCTTTTGTTTAATTTGTCATTTATTGGTTGATACAGCACTGGATAAATAGACTACACAATTTGTCCAGCACCACTGTAACAGTGGACAGAAGTTCTGAATTTGATACATAAGGTCACATGTTCGAATTCTATGTAGCATGCGATTTGAACCACTAGACATTGTTGACTTATGTTATATAATACCTAAGACTTGTAGTACAGCCATGTGTCATATCTGAGGATCCAACTTCAATAATAATAATAATAAATAAATAAATAAACTACACAATTTGCAGTGAAAATGTTAAGACTGATTAGGGACATATAAGCATATATAATTACATAATTATTCTTATGATTTTTCAAGGCTTGTATGGTTATTACTTCATTAAAAGATAATATTATATATGACTCATACAATCATTTTTCAGTGTGAGCTTTGATCTTGTTGGAAACTTTTAGATGTAGACTGATATGGCATGCCCTTTATAAAAGCTTATACGTTGAAAATACTGAAAAAAAGATCATTTCCATGTATTTATAAGGTTTATTTATTTATTGCAGATTTAAACCGGCACCAATGCAAGTTCTATTAACTGAACAAATTTCTGGTTCTCTTCGGAAATTAGAGGGTTGTCCAACTCTCATAAGGCATCAATACAAGAGTTTAGAGAAGCGCGGGCTAATAGTGCCAAAGGCTAAGTAAATCACTTGAAAAAAAAGTGATGAAATTTGATGCATTTACTGTTTATGTTCTATTTGATACAGTGATAGCTGCGTGAGCTTATATTTGTTTAATGGAGTTATTTTTATCAGTGGTCTCAAAGATATTTAATATGTACGTGGGAATGCACGCTACATTGTCTGCTTATCTGACTTGATTGGTTCCTTTTTTGTCAAATATCGTCCCTTGACGCATCTATGTAGATTGTGCGCATGCTATAATTCTTATTATGCCCAAATCTTTTTGATTAGGGTTTAGTCTACGTAGTTTAGGTATCAGTATTCAGTAACATGGGTAGTGAAAAAGGTCATTTGCCTTTTGAGGTCAGATCATGGTAGCTCAATGGTTTGAACTTTGAACCCCATCGAGTCAATTAAACATTACGAAATTAGGAAATTGAGCTTTTAATTCGATGATCAATCAATTTGGATGGACCTTATTATGATTCTGTTGATGGCCAAATTATATGCTACACGTTATTTTGCCCTTATATTTATCTGTGTTTACTCGCTTTTATTATGGTCAGAAGAAAAGGTATTCCACTAACATTTTAATTTTTGAACAAAATAAATTTCATTTTAAAGTTGGTAAAAGAATTTGGTTGTTTAAGTGGAAATTAGGGACACTTTCTATTTTTAAACTTAATGTATGTTTTCCCCCTTTGAATTCAATATTAAAAATTTAGTCTCTATGGTTTACAATGTTCGTTTAGGTAAATATTTGCTATAATAAGATGTTAACTTGTAATATTAAACACGTGATATCTTTTAGTAGATTTATCAGATTTTAATTTCGTTTTCACCATTAAATCACAAAATTTATTATATTTCTATTAAGATCTATATACGATCTGTTTTGATAATTTTTTTTTAATATTTACAAGGGCAAATATTTGTCCGGCGGTTGCTTGAATTTGCACAAGCAAATATTTGCAAGGCAAATTTAGTTGTTGAAATAGACAGAGGACCAAGCAAGCGAAATAAGCATGGGGTGATTCAGGTGATGCTGCGTGAAGGCACTAAGACAGATTACAGGGATACCAGGGAAATGTCGAGGTTTACCGGATATATGAAGAGTTGTCAATGCTTTTTTGGATTGCAGTTGAAGTAAAGAGCTATGTAGTATGGAGTTGTGTAATTGTTCTGTGCATAATATGAAGGCGTCATGAAGGGGCATGACACATGAAAAATTAAAAGGGACTACTTGCAAGAAGGCATGTTGCATCTTACAACATGGAGGTATAAATGACACGGGAAGAAGCTATGTTGCACGATCCTTCTGGGTGGATAACTGCAACATGTTGAAACTAACTGCACATGCATAATAATCAACACTACATGTACAAAGTGAGGTAGAAATAGGGAAAAAGTAAGGCAGCGATTGACTAAGTTGAAAGTGATCGAACTCTGAAGCATGAGGCCTGAAATATGTGAGTTGGAAGTAAAGTATGGAAAACTGAAACTATGACGACCCGCAAATCCGTACCCTTTGAATTGACAATAAACCATATATGTCCGACTCAAAAAGCACAGAATGACGGAAAGTCATGAGAAAGAAAAGAAGAGAGAAGAAGAGAAGAGAAGAAAGAGAGAAGAGAACCAAACAGAATAATACAGAATCTCACATCGCAGCGGAAAACATATAATATCATATCAATGATCTTTACAAAACAGAAACTGTATATACATACATCAATCAGAGTTCAACAATCAATCACTACTCATCAGCCTGGACAGTTATAATAACATGTCCTTACAATTGCTGATAATAAAAACAATAACAATGCAGCGGAAAATAAACACGAAATGAAGATTTCCAGCTCGCCTACTAAAGCTCCAAAAGCACCAATCTGAACCTGTAAATATACTTGGTCCGACCCGAGCATTGAAAGGGAAGACCGCCCAGATCAGTCTGGTAAACCAGCGTGAGAAACACACTCAAACTGAATTGATTAGATTACCAAACTTTCCTTTTCAAAACAAAAGTATCTCGTAAGACATGCCCACACATAAATACAGACATGTTTTTACCTTACGATAACTAAAACCTTTCATATCAAATCATCTTATATTATAATAGTGCTATTGCACAAATAATATTAATCATAGCCGAAATTGTTACATTGATTAAATTCCAGCATATAGCCCAAAGTGGGTAATACAATCAAAATGGCAGGCACGTAGCGGAGTTTGGGTTTCCATACAAATGACCAGGTGAAGGGACTACCTTCCGGCAGTACATCTCTAGAGGAATGTACCGAGGAACATCACAAAGGAACCTCTACCAACACAAAACCGGCCTACCTCTATAACTAGGTAGTACCGAATATATCATCCTTCGGTCGTTATCGACCTTTTCCAAGGGCCCTCATAGCATATACCACATTAATTTACATCCCGAACGTCATAGCGGGAAGAAATATATCTTGAAAAGCATGATCATATCCTACTTGGGAATGACCCACTTAGCCTTGCCGCATCTAACCCAATTTCGGTCATATCCGGTTGATGAGGCCTAAGGTAACGATTACCTTTCACATATCACATATCACATCACTTTGAATGCCACATTGCCATTTCTGTTGAGTACCAATTGCCTTCCACAAAAATACAACCCTTGATCTTGTAACGCCCCACTCTGAGACCCACTGTAACAAAGAGTATTACGGGAGTAATACTGTCTGTTAAAGCGGAGAATAGAGTATAGTGGAGGCGACCATTTATAATCAAGCTATAACTATCTACCGAATACGTCGAAAGGTGGAATCTATTTAAATTTTTCTCAATCAGGTGGTTCGACATATTCGGTAAATACTTATAACGAAATTACAAATGGCTAAAGATCTATCAGGACAAAGCATAATAACATAATAAAATAGCATCACAGAACAGTATCACATAACAGATATAAAATCCCAGAACAATACATCGTCAATACAGATCCAAATACTATAAGTGGGTACAAAGCCACTGCCCACACATGTGAGTAAAAAATATGTACATATCAAAGTCTGAATAATAACAGAGTAGTGGAATAGTGGACAAATAAAAGCGCTATCTATCAGCATAGCAGATAATATCCAAGCATAAGCACAAAATCTAAGTCCAGAGACCTAACCTGAAACAACTCGGTCTGACCCGAGCGAAAACACTCGGGTCAGGCTAGCTAAACAATCAGTAATAACTGAGATATATATAATAATGCGGTACATAAATAAAACAGTACTTTTCCTAAGAGAAGAGTATTTTGGACCACATGAATATAATGACGGTCCCTAGTCATCAATCAACAGTAAAAATCTCCAAAGAGAATATCAGCACCAAAGTGTTGAATAAATAAAATCGCCTCATATCATCGGCGTAGCCAAAGCTATATAAAGTTGCCCATAGGCAATAATCCCATGTGTGACCAGAGTCTGTAATCAATGCCCAAGCAAAGATCGATGCTCCAAAGAGCAATGGGGATATACTGAAAAGTCAATGAAATCAAACACTGAAAAGCAGTGTCCAGAGACATTGTGGATCCACAAGGTAATCGCACTTACATCGTATGGTTCCATAGAACCAGCACCGAATGGCTGTACTCGAATGGATATAAAAATCATCAGATAATACAAGTATAGCACGTGCACCGACCGGAGTCGTTATTGCCAAGTACTGTAGAGTTGTGATCGATCACTCGCATAGATGCGGAACGCGCGAGACGGCGAGATCCTTCCCAGAAGGATAAAGGCCCAGAGGCACATGCCGAAAAAAGAAACTGCTCCATAGAACAGGTGTCCAGAGACGGTTGCCCAGAGGCGTGGTGACCCAGAGGTCCAGTACTGGCTGCCCAGAGGCTAATGTGTCACAAACTTCTTGGAGAGAAACCCGTAAAGTGTTAACAATGAGTCCCATACCCCACGTTCGCACTAAACGGTTTACTAACCAATAGCAAGCTCACACTCCAAACAATAAAAAGTCCACCTGGTATCATCGGTAAACTAGACCCAAAGGTCAAAACGATCAATCGAATAGGTCGGGGATTAACCGGAAAGAAAATACACACGGTTCCATAGGCCAGAGATTTCCTAACCGTTTAAGCACCTTTCCACTTCGCTCGACGTGCTAAAAAAAAGTGAGTGTGAGATTTTTATTATAGAAAATAATGGTTCGAAACGGATTTATAATTGATTTTGAGAACACTTTAAAACGGCTTTTGAAAACTCTCCTATTATGGAGTAAATAGTTTACTAATTAAAAATAATATTATATAATAATTTCGAAAGCCATTTCGGAGTGAAAAATCCTTTTAAAACCTTTTTATAATGCCCGTGTACGAAATCCAGAGACAAATCTCAAAGAAATCGATAAAACCAGAAAATCACTGAAAATATTATAAGTGTTGGAAAATAGTCCAAAACTGATGCGAACTCAAGTTCGGAAAATTATTCGGACTAGTAAACTGAATCCTAATGGCATGAAAATTGGTAGGAACGTAGTCCGACATTCCTAATTCAGAACGCAAAAAGAATTACTCGATTCTGACTTGAAACGAAGTCGCAGCGACGCTCCAAAGTCGGACCCGGAAACAGTGAATACACTGTTTCAGGCTGAGATCCGGGTCCCTCTTCGACAGCAATTTCGAAGAGTCAAATGAACTCGGATACTAATCAAACTTTCTAGAGATGGAGTTCGGAACTCCAGCTTTCCAACGAGACCAAAATCGATGAAATCCGACAAAGGACGAGCCCGGGATGGCGTCACAAAGTCGGGGTTCTGTACTGAAAACAACGGGAGAAAAGAGACTAAGGCCTATAGTTATGCACTAACAGACCAGAGATGAAAAACCATAATTTTGGCATAGTAAACTTCCAATTCTGACAAAATAAATAAAATAAAAGTTGTATCTTAGTTTCTAAGCTTTTCGGAATGACCAAGATCGTCAAATTCCGATCGGGGATGAAATTTTATGACTAAAACAATTCTCAGATTTAAATTCTATATCACTGTCAATGTGCTCTCGAGACAGTAGTAAGAATGCACAGTTTTGACCCAATTAACTTCGAAATTTCATGAAACTCAAAACATGAAAGTTTTAGCCCTAAATCTATGCTTTCCAGAACATCCAAAATTATTAGATTTGGATAAGAAACGAGTAACTTATGGCCAAATCAATTTCAGGGTTTTATTTTATCAACCCTGTAGTTTGTTGTCAGGTCTGCGACAAACAAACGTGATTTCGACCATTCAAACCACAAAATTAGGCAAAGCTCAAAACATAAAAGTTATAGGCTGCATAATAAGCTTTCCAAAACTTCAAGAAAATCTTAATTCCGATTTAAGATGAATGAGATATGCCTAATTTACTAACAGCAATAAACTAATTATAATTTCAACTAGCATATATTACCTCTTTCCCAAGCAATGAAAAGAAGATCAAAAAGTTTTACAATCTAAATGCACAAAAAAGAGGATTACAAAATAATTTCAGAAATTAAGAGATGCTTATACATAGATTAGGAGAGGGTTTACCTAGTATTCCTCTCAAGCAGAAGAACAAACACCTATATGGCACTAACCAAAGCTAAGCGATGATGATCAAGGAGCTAGAAAAATACCAAAACACATAAAATCAAGAGTTACAACATGATTTCCAGAAATTAAAGAGAGTTAGAAAGGGATTACAAGAGGGTTTTTGCATTACCTTCTCTTACTTTAACTAGCTTAAGCCAATATAAGAGAGGAAGGAGCTTTCCTAAGCATGGAGGCCATTTTTAGGTTTTGGGTTTTAGGAATTTGATTAGGGTTGGAATGAATGAGGGTTAGGAGTTTGAGATGTTGGCTGAAACAAATGTGTAAAAGATGGTTTATAGGCTAAAGGAAGTGGGTTAGTGGGCCTAATACCCATTAGGACTTGGAATATGTTTCATATCTCAAGTTAGCTAATTTCTCTAAGTACAAACTACACATTATTTACCCATAAAATTTTAAAATATGTTACCAAAATAATTTAGCTATAGTTATAAATTTTACATCACAATATTTTCCAACTTACAATTTAACCCCTATTTATTCTAAAACACATTTTAGTCAAAATTGCCCAAAATCACCGTTTTGCAATTTAATTGTAAATTAAATTCCCAATTCAAATATTGCACTATTTTACACATATAAAATTTTGCAATATTATAAATTTCCATTTACCCTAATTAATTTCCATTAAATTCTCCATTTTACACTTAGGCCCAAAATATTAATTTATTCAAAATAACTAACTTTCGAACAAATTAGTCACATAAAAAAATCATTAATAGCTCCAATTAAATTAAAATCCCAATTTTTATTTATTATTTGGTAACCGCAATCACGGATTGTTACAGATCTCGTACGTCTCAAGGAGGGTGTTAAGCTAAGAGAAGTTGCATTTTCCGCCACCACTGATATACGTTTGTAAAAACCAATGTACGTAATCTTAGAAATGCAATGTCAGACACTCGTCCATACAAGTTGTCCAGAAACATGACAAAGTGAAGGTACTTTCCTACCACATTCTATCGAGAAATCCCTAGGATTAGTAGTGAATAGTCCTTGCATTGGATATTTCATAACGAAGAGGCTACTACTACTGGATGTATATTGGGATTTTAACCCCAAACGATCAACAAGCAGTCCTTCACTATGAAAATCCTAAATATCAATATCATCAATAACCTGCACAATCGAACGTATATACGTTGGTCCGAAGTGGTTTTCAAATAAATCTGGTCTCGGTCTCTTTTCACCAACAACGTAAAAGCGTTTCTCAACCTCCCACAGAAACTAAGTCTCATAGACTTATCACGTCTCCAACTTTCAACTTGCTATCCTTCGGCCAAGAAGGGAGCTCGATAGATTGGAGTAATACTCCGCACTACACAAATCAATATCCTCAACACAAACGATAATCAAGCCTACACAGATGGCTACGTACTAAGTGTACGACTAAATAGTTCCCACATAAAGTCGAGGAACTAAAATGGCCAAATTTGATAGTCGGTTATTTAACTATCAAAGCAAACAAACAAATATCTAGCACCATAACAATCACTAGGCCCTTTTAATTAATCTTTTATTAATTAAATCACTTTCCAAATATTCACTTCAAATTATCTTTAAAAAGATATATTCTCCAAACCATTTCAATATTTCACTATTTGGAAAACATCTCCATATACTTATTTTAATAATAAGTGAATTCACAATTTACTTTATTTTCAAACCATTCAACTTCATTTTAAAATATCACTTTCGAAAAATATTCATTTTATTTAAGGGATTATTCACTGTCCGAAATCGTGAATATAATTCTCTTACCAAATTCATTATTCCTACACATTTATTAAAGGGTCATCCATTGTCCAAAATCGTGAATATATTTCCTTACCAAATTCATTACTATTGCACATTTAAATTAAAGGATTATTCACTGTCCAAAATCGTGGATGAAATCCCTTTAATAAAAATCCATATTTAGCTTATCAAATTAAATTGATTTCAAATTTATAAAACAATGTTTATAATCCACATTTTTATTCTATAAAAACTTCCATTTATATTTTATAAACTTCCATATACAAAATTCCTTTATTAACCAATTCCATTTATCTCATTTATGTGCCAAAATCCAATTATAAGTTTATTTACTTATAATTCTCTTATTTACAAATTCATTCCTTTTATAACTTCATCAATTCATAAATCTTATTCACTTATAAGGTTCATTTATAACTTCAGTTTAAACACTTATAAAGCTCCTTTATATTTCCATTACTTTTATTTATAAAAATATCAATTTTATAAGTCTTATATATATATATATATAATCCATTTATAATAAGTTCAAAATTCTCAATTTTAACTTATTTCACAAAATAGTTAACTTCTTATTTCAAAAATCATATTTCGATTCCATTTAAATAAACTTCTTCTTTTAATAATTTACAACATATTATTAAAACTTATATAACTTCAAAAATCACATTTAAATATATTTCACAAAATTCGCAACTTTTATAACATAAAAATTATAAATTTTTATTTATTTAAAATAAATCCATTTCCTTAACAATTCAAAAATTATTAAAACATCAATTTTCAAAATCACTTTGAAATCCTTTTTTAATCTGAAATCATCATTTTAATATCTTTAAAATTCCAAAATATAGCCCAATGCTACAAAAGCGCTAAACAAGGTGATTCACATCAATCACGGCATCCAAACATCACATATCACAGGATAACAACATATATCACAATATCTGTAAATAAAAATCAACACTGGTGAGGAATCCAGTTGGATCCGTCCAACCTATCACCTGCTATAAATATACATATGAGAAAATATGTACAATGTGCGCTTCGAGGCAGACGCGCGTACAAAAGGTCATCCGCTCATATACGGGAACGTATAGGGTCTCATCTGCTCCAATAGGCAGGAATATATCCAAACCAATATATATATATATATATATAATATCATATATCATCCAAACAATCATCAATCAACACAAAATAAATTTTATTCTCACTTATATAAAAATGTAAGCGAGATAGAAAGAGCGAGTTGTACTCACTTTGCTTTCTTTTGCCGTTGTAGTGTTTTATTTCGAATAAAATTAAACAGGCGTTTAATTTTATCCAAAATTTTCACTAGCTCCAATCAACTCCAATCCAGCTCCATCGCGTAGTGTTCGCGAATACGAACCCAACGCAACTTGTTTCGTCTGATTTTGACCTCGTATGAAGAAGTTACACAATTTTAAAGTTTACACGAATTATAATATATAATTTACAATTTCCATTTATTTTATTTTAACCTTACATAATCAAGGCCATAGATTTCAAATAGAACAGATCGTGGCTACTGTTTTGCTTTCTTCCTTCATCATCGTTCACAGGTCGAGATAACCCATAGCCGTCACTTCCATTTGATTTGTCACGACCACCTCGCCGCCCTAGAGGCCCATCGGCCACTACCACTCGAAGCGTCGAAGCGAGCCTCACCTCCGACCGAAGCCACGTGAAGCTCGGTGCCCCCATCCTCTCAGTTTTCGTGCTCAAACTCCGGCCATTCAAGGCCACTTTGCCGTTAATCCACCGCCTTGAATTCGATCGTGACCGTTGAAATTGAAGATCTCGCTGCCTTCTGCAATGTTGCAGTTGAAAGTTTTCGATGAAAGTGGATGGATGAGGAGATCGAAGGGGATGAAGTATGGAATGTTTTCGGCCATTCAATTGTTAGAGGCGGTGGCTACAATTAGAGTTAGAGTTTTGACTAAATGAATGATAAAGATCCTCTATTTATAAGCAATATAAATTTACTATTCCTCCGAAAATATTTTGAACTCCAATCGAAGCGTGCCGCCTGGTGTTTATTATGTTTCACCCCTATTCCGAACGCAATGGGATATATATCGAGAGCCAATTCTATCGTATTTGAAAGATAGGTTTTCGAACCGGCTTATTTTAATTAAAATTTACTTAAATAAATTTCTACACGTTTTAGCTTCCCACGATCAAACCGTAAGTCCGATTGACACAAAATTTGAAATGCTATAATAATATAACATTGCGGATCCAATGAAACTGGTTTCGTCGAAATCCAAGACCATGTCAAAAATGACTATTTTTACACGTTAATTAAATATTAAAATTTTCAATTTTAATAAGTTAACTTTTAATTCGATTTCAAAAGTTTACCAACATCATTCTAATTCAAATAGAATTTAATTCAACATTTTAAATCATTTTAATTCACATTAAATTCAAAATCCATTTATTTCTACAATTTCAAATATTAAATCGATAATTTATTTACCCAATTAAATCAGGATATTTGAAATATAAGTTATTCAACTTATAAAATTAACTTTTGAATATTTAAAATCAATTAAATATCCCAATTCTGAATGACTGAAATTCTGTGTCGTTGCAGGAACATAACGCAAAGCATGGTGCAACTGAAAGCAAAACCTGAACTACGACGTTGTATAATGATGATGTTGTTGCAACAAAACATGGGGAAAGTATTTGTCTGGGCAACTGGGGGGCAAATATTTTCCCCCAGTTGCATAGGCAAATAGTTGCATGGGCAAATATTTTGCATCCCGGTTGCCCAGACAAATAGTTGCATGGGAAATATTGCCCGAGGGAAAACATTTGCCGCTGTAAATTAAAAAAATGAAATTGTGAAAACATATCATATATGGATCTTAATAGAAATATAATAAAATTTGTGATTTAATGGTGAAAAAGAAATTGAAATCCAATAAATCTATTGAAAGATATCACATTTTTAATATTGCAATTTAACTTGTTTGTGAGCGAATATTTGCCTGGGCACAAAAACATGGATGTAATTTGTATTTTAAAGTATGGAGGGATGTGGACCTAATTTATTTAAAAGAGAGGGATGTACGCCAAAAGTTCCATCCGTCTAAATCCAATTTCAGTCTTCAAATCAATAGCTTTAAATTTAATCATAAGGACCACATCATGTTTTTGTTATCATTTCATGATTTCAGATCGATCCAATCATCACACTTCCAATTGTTCAATCATACACTTCCAAGTGTTTTTCCGCTACTCTCATACCGCTGTCTTCCACCATCGTCCCTATTATCATCACCACATACTTTTTGCACCATCCTTGCATCTCTTAGACTCTAGCCCAACATGATATCAGTTTTCACTTTCTTTTGACTTAATTCTTCACCAATCATTGACACTGAAAATAGCAGTAGGTTGAGAATGGTATCTTAGGGTATCATTATTCATGAAAAGCTATATTACAACAAATTAATCGATTAAAAATGCTATTATATAATAGCATTATACGAAAACAATTATGTAAAACAAGCAGAAAAGATTACATGAAAAAAAACACATTAAAGTCAAGGACTTCTAACTCAAGTGGTTGAAGGTATAACTTTTTAGACAAAGGTTCTAGAGGTCATGAGTTCAAGCTTTCGAAACATCAAAATAAGTGCTCTTCTTGGATAAAGTATCACTCTTATTAAAAATAAAATAAAAATAAATCACATTAATTATATATTTATAAAGAGATTAAACCAAAAATGGCGACTGCTTTTGAATTTTAAAAAGGTGATCCCAAATCTAAGGTTTTGCAAAATCGTGCCTCCTCTGTTTCTGCTCGTCTCCTTTGATATTCAACTTTAGATTCCTTGCAAGCTCTTCTTCGACGTCCAGCCTCTTTTCAAATCCTTCTAGTTCTTTGCGGTGGTGGTTTCTCAACTGTTTGGACGTTCGATGGTAGATACACTGCCTCATCTTAACGTGGTAGAGGATTCCCTCCACTTCCATCTCTCAAGGTTGGATTGGCGAGTGTTGGTTGTGAGGGATCTGGTACTAAACCACAATCTGGTCCTAGGCTCCATCTGCTCCCTCCACCTCATTTGAAACATCATGAGTTGAAAATGTAAGGCTTGGGTATTATGATGGTGCGAATACTTCTGGCGCACATGTGGCTTTATTGCGTCTATCTCTTTAGTCTACTGCTATTAATCTTGATACGAAAAATAGTTGGTCCTCTCCTTTTAAAAGGAAGCCGGGAAATGCTAACTCATTTTCAGCCAAGCAATTTTTAGTTGACTTTGTCGATAATTTCGTCCTCCACCTAAAGAAATCGTTGATGTCGATGTTTCTTTCGAGAAGGACTATCTTGTTGGATTTTTCTTAGATGTTCCTCCTTCGTTCTCCATAGTTAAGTAGCATGTACTCAGGACTTGGAATCTTCGTGGATCTGTGAATGTTAAATGCGACAAATCCATTTATTTTTTTTAAAATTCACGAGCCCTCAGGAAAGAGCCTGAATTTTGGAAGCCGATCTTGTTATTATTGATGGAAAAGTGTTTATTATTACCTATGATATCCTTTCGTCATCTAGCCCATGAGCAAGTTCTGTCAATTCCTATCTGGGTGCACCTTTCAAATATCCCTTCGGTCTTTCAATATTTAGAAGTATAAATTGGATTGCGAACTATATTAGTCGTTTAATCTGTTTTGATATCTTTACAGAGAAGCGACATCGGCTCGAGTATGCCAATGTTAATTGAAACTACTCTTGCTTGATAACTTGCTTCTAATATTCCCATCCTTCCAATTGAGAACCGGGTCATGAATGTGAGCGTTGCTTATCAATGGAAGCCTTCCATTTGTCATGGTTGCCACTCCTTTGGTCTCTAGCTTGCCCTCACTTAGGCACCCTTCCCTCTAGCCTAGCCCACAAAATTCCTCTTCTCAAGCATCATATCCATCACTGGCGTGTTACGACCCCTCCTACTCTCGCTCCTTTGACCAACCCTTCCATGCAGCCGCCAAACAAGACCTTATCCCAGGGCCTCCTCCACCCATACTGACCCAGATGCTACCCTCGAATCCTCGACTATTACACCATCAGCCCCTGCTTTGGAGGCTTCGCCCCACCTTTCTACACTAGCCTCTCCTACTTGTGCCTCGAGGTCCCCCTCTACACCTCCTACCATTGACTCACCTATTACTTCTATCAGCAAACGCCTTGTCAATGTCATTCAGCTCGACCCTCCTAGTAATGAGCGGTTAACTATAGAGCTACTCTCCAAAGGAATCCCGTTTGTTTGGTCCCAGAAAGCCGGGACCTGGACACATTTAAAAACTGGTTTTTGCTATCATACTTTGTGGAAAATCTTTTCAAAATGGATTCAAATGATGAAAAAAATGAGTGAAAATTATACTATAAACTTATGGATAATGAGCTGGTCCTGTGCAATGACGAAGAGTTCAGAGCCAATAGTGAGGAAATATTGGCAGCTAAAGATTGGGATAGAAAGTATATCTTCATGCCTCATTCCCGGTCTTCTGCCAAGAGACTATTGCATGGTTCAGACATTGTGTTGAGATTTAGTTTTCCTTGTTTTGGAGGTCTATTTGTTTGTTGGTATTATTATGCATATTTGTCGCGTTGCTGCACCTTGTTTGTGTCATTCGGTATGGTATTTTACCTACTAGCATTTATATTTTGCTATACTGCCAGGCATGTTGGCGGTTATTCTCTAATACAGGCCGATGGGCCTGGAACCTATGTACCTTTACTTATATGTATGTATGTATGTGTAGTATGAACTATATGATCTTCGGATCATACATCCTTTCTATCAAAGAAAATAAAAATAAATAAATACACATTGAAAAATAATATTATATTCCATGATGGCACTGAATATGAATGACTTATTCGAATATTAAATACACATGCTATAATTTATAACATAAAATTATTAAATGTTACAAATTGAAAGGAATAGTGTTACACATGCTATGACCGTTGTTACACATGCTATGACTGTATATTTGAGTTTCCTTCTATAAAAGCTCTCTTCTTCTTTGTCTCCACTTTTCTTCTTTCTTACTTTACTTTTCACTCATGTGTTCGAAGGGAAACTATTAAAACCCCATAATTACACATCGATTTGTTGCTACACTAGCGAAATTACTTCTTGAAATCAACAAGTTTCTTCTTACCGTTACTTTTTTTATCTCGACAATCGTCATTTGGTTACATCGTTTAATTTCTCTAAAATTTTCTTTCTCACATTTTCTTGTATATTTGACCTCACAAATTTTTTCTATAATAATCGGTGGACAAATTTTCTTAAATTAAATGGTAATTTTTTCCATTTGGAAGGTTTAATTTGATAAAGTATATGATGAAAGGAAAAGTGGGTATTGATAAACTTTATGCGTTTTTAGGGATTCTTTAACATGTTAGTACTTTGAACTTCTTTTTTATTTTCTCGAGTAGGCCATGTCCACTCAAAAATCTAGAATCTAGCATCTCAAGTGTTTCTTTTAAGCATAGACATGTGGATACTTCTCAATAATCCACTTGTAGGAGTAGATCAACTCAATGCTATCTAAAATTAGGCATGCCACCTTGATCCCTTAACCATCTGATTGCATGAACAATCCTTTATTTGGTTTCATGCATAGAACCAATTAACACATGAGGTGTGGTCTCTACCTTCCTATATGTCCCATGTTAAGAGAATGGATTTCCTCTGATGACGTCGCCCTATTCAATTTCTACCCCTTGCCTATTCTTACCTCATTAGGGTGCACACTCTATATGTTGAGAATCTTGACTCTCCTCAATCTATGCTTTTAAATGCCTAAAGATTTAGTAATCAAATTAAGTCAAACATCTAAAAATCTAAATTTTTAGATGATCGAATTAGGACATGACATCTTTCATTGAGTTCGAAATATTCTTCCAAGATTGTATAAGTATAAATATAATTTGGTTTGATGTTATGTTATCTTCATAATTTATTTTTAGTTGTAAGTATTAAATGGATATAGGTGCATAGTCGGGTTTGGTGGAATTATGCATGGTAGTTCATGTATTTGGATGCAGTCAAAGAATTTATGGAATCGGATGATCCGATGGTCAGTACGACTTCGGTACGCATGAAAATAACACCATGGGACTTTGTCAAAAATTGTACCAAATTACATACCATCGCGGAGGAAAAATGAAGCGAGAAGTTGAAGAATCGTCGCGATACGACGCTCCTACAAGTCGTACAAGATTGAAATGTGAATGCAGCTATTAATTTAATTAAATAAATCAAAGGAGAAAAATATCAAAACATAAACCTAAATAATTTATCTCCTCAAAGACCACAACACAGTACCAAAAGAAAATGAGAAATGTTGATTCCCTCCATAGCTCTCTTTGGTCCGCTTCCTCAGTCTCTCGACATGATTTAGGGTTCGTCAAAGTTAACCATGGATGCAAGAGACAGTGGCAAGGGAAGTTACGATAAAAGTGGAAAATTTGACATTTTAATGTAGTCCAAAATCGACTTACAACTCAAGTGGAGATAGGCAGTGGAGATGGCGACATTCAGTTACTACAGTAGAGGGGTTGTTAAGGGTGCCATCCATTGGAGGACCGAGATTGTTCGCCTTGGGCATGTTTTGAGGATATTACCGAGTTTCACGGAAATGCGAGAAGCTTAGGCCTGGTCAGGTGATGGAGTCTGTGCTATTGAATGGAGGTGACCATAGCGATCTTAGGGTGTTGACCTGGGCATGCTCAGTGGTTGGGTTAGGAGGGGACGACCTCGACTTGAATAGGTTCAAGCAGGTTAATTTTAAATGAAGAAGATGATTAGCTAGTTAATTAGTTGAGTATTAATTAATTAAGTTTATATATATATATATATATTTCATATCTTTTGTATCAAAGGTCCAACCGAGACATGGTTTTCGTCGTTAAGACCGTATAGAGATTTTCTACAATGTGGCATAGATTTTGTTGCGATTTAGATTATTGGGAAATGTCGATATGGTGAATGAGAATAATTCTTTGGAAATGCCAATATGGTGAATGAGAATAAATCTTTGTATTTTACATGTGTATAAATCATTGTATTCACATATATTGTATTATAAGACCATGATGATAAAAAATGATATATACAGTTCACATATGTAAATATTTGGGTAGGTATTATTCAATTGGACATAGACTAGTTGTTTGAGATTCTAAGTAGATGTCGAATACATGATTTTGAAAAATATGCTTATTTCCTTAGCGATGATTATGTGAGTTTATCAATGATTGGAGGTGTGACTATTGTTGATATTGAGATGATGGATTCGTTGATTTGATTGTTGGTTACATGTGTGTATGTATATGAGCACAACATTGTATTGATTCCATATAGTTGGACTGGTTATTACACATATGTGCACCTATACATACATTTACACTGTTTATGCATATATATAATTATTGGTCCATAGTTTAAGCATTTATATATAGTTTCGGTATGTTGACTTAGGTCTATCGGAAGGTGCATAGGAAACATCCTATATTTAATGATGTGAGGTTTAAGCGATTTATAAATAGTTTCAGTATGCGTAACTTGGGGCTATCGATTAATGCACAAAATGTATTATATAGATTTATAGATATATGGTTTAAGCATTTTATATATATAGTTATAGATACACTGTGTAGGATATATATATATATATAGTTTTGATATGCCCGACTTGGGGCTACGATAATGCAAGGAAATTCAAGAAATGAACCATGATCCACATGGGTATGACTTTACTTCGGTGTTGTGTGTACTTATGGAAAGGTGCGTACCAAGATATAAGCAGTTACATGCAGTTTTAGTTTGTCCAATATAAGCAATTACATACACGATCACGTACAATATTTGAAAATACTAGATATTTCATTTTGTAGATCTAAATCTGGATCTAAATTTTGAATTTTGAATCTAATCATCGAATTTGAAATTTATAAATTATTGATATTAAATTTATAATTACTTTAAAAACAACACACACACATATTTACATCACACATTTATACAAAGAGGCTAGCATGCCGTTACGGTGTGAATCCCATCATCTATATACGGGAATATTAAACCATGTACACCTTATTATGTTGCACATATATGTACACACATATGTGTATATGATACATGTATCATATAATATAATACAAACTTAATAAAATAAAACTTTACTTATAAAATTAAATAAAATATTGATTTTATTTAAAATAAATTTTGATAAGATCTAAATAAACTTAGACTACACAGGCCCAATAATGATCCAAAAAATTAAATTTTTTGAGATTTACCCGATTACTCCATTGTGGACTGGCCTAGTTCCAACATAGTCAATAATTCCTTCAGCCTAATGAATGCATACTTGCATTCTGTGTGCCACGAGAAAATATGATTTTTCTTAGTAAACTTGGTCAATAATGCCGAGACTTTAGCAAAGTCCTTAATGAACTTCTTATAGTAATCGACCAAACCAATAAAACTCTGGATCTCTATAGCATTCTTGGAACATACCAATACTGAACCGCCGCTACGTTACTCAGATCAACATATAATCCATGTAGAAATGACATGGCCTAGAAAATGAACATTTCTTCTTCGAAAGTGATGCTTGGAGATTTTCTCCCTTAATTAATGCCTTCTCAAAACATCAAGTACTATCCTCAAATGATGTTTATGTTTTTCTTCACTTCTTGAATAAAAATGATTGTCATCCAAAATAACAACCAGGAACTTATTCAACTGCTCCCTAAAGGCTTTACTCATCAAATCAACGAAATTGGTTGGAGCATTGGTTAATCCAAAGAGCATGACTAACCACTCAAAGAGCAAGTCTAGTGTATGAAAAGCAGTCTTAGTAGTAATATTACTTGTCACTCTCAACTGATGAAAACCAGTCACTAAGTCAAGCAAAAAAATATTTTCTCTCCTACTAGCCGATCAGATAAATCAACCATGTGAGGTAATGGATTGCGATTCTTCTTTGCCAGCTTGTTCAACTCTAAACAATCAATGCATAGCCCTAAAGAACCATTCATGTTAGTGGGGAAGACTATTGGTGCTCTCCATTCTAAAATACTTCTATGGATAAAGCCTTTCTTTAATAAATCAAAAATAAGCTTATCTAACTCTCCTTTTTCTTTCGGACCATATGCCTAAGCGACATAGTCGTAGGCCTATCGTCCTTCTCGAGATTAATTCAAAACTTAATTTCTCTTTAGCGTGGCAAGCTTGGGACTTCTGTAAAAGCATCTGGGAATTTCTGAATTTATGAACTATTGGGACAGACACTACAAGAAAAGTAACTTTTAAAGCATTACTAAATAGGATTTTAATACAAATTGCTATTATTTGTTATTTTATTAAAAGGGAAAGGTTAAAACGGTATTTCAAAGGTGAGGCGGTGGAAATTTTGTTCCTTCCCGCCACCTTTATCAAGATCTAGGAAAAAAATTGTTCCCCCACTATTTTTATCAACACTTCAGAAAAGAGTATTATTACTGACATTTCAATTTTGAATATGAGGGGGCCAAGTTATATAAGCACTCCATATTTAATAAAATTGATATGAGGGACACAAAGCCTTTAATTAAAGTTAGCATATTTTCCTCATTTTCCTTTGGTTAAAACTTCAAAACTCTACAGTAAAAAGTAAACATCCAAAATAACTCTTTCTCCCAACCTGCTTTTATACAAACAAAAAACAACAATGAGTACCAAAAATTGTTAAAAAAACGGAATATAAACTAAATTTTAATTTTAAAAAATGTATGAAATTCAATGGGAATATGCTGGACTAAAACCACAAAATCGACAATTAGCTGCCAAAATAAAATAGTTAAATGGCTGAGGGCTATCGAATTAAATTATTCATTTCGGTCATCATCTTTCGAATTTTATTTTAAATATCGGCTCTACATTGATTTTTCTGGTCGATAAGCATGTTAAAACCTAGAAATTTTAGAAAGTAATTTAGTTGATTATTTTGTTGAACAAAATTTGCCTTACGATTGCTTTCTTGAATAAGAATAAACCTTGCTTCTTTCTCATTTGGAATTTCATCTGCATATAAGTTTGATTTCTCTATTGATTATTAATTTGGTTTAACGATTAAAAATGAGATTAAAAGAGAGTAAAGGAATTAAGGTAAAAACATAAATGGGAAAATCGATCAATTTAAATTGTAATTTTATGAGGGAGCTATTTTTATTAGTACCCCTAAATTTTAGAATTTAAAAAAAAATTGACCCCCTCATATCCAAAAGTAGAGTGTCAGTCACAATGCCTTGGAAATATAAATTATTCCTTCTCCAGTTTTAATCAAAACCTTGGAAAAAAACCCTTTCCCATTCCACTGTTAAAAAATCTTTTTTAACCTTAAAATTATCCCAATTCTTTCTCATTCCAAACATTTAATGTGCTACTATTGGCACCTAGAAAAATACTTTTGGCTCCCAGAACTAAAGGCCACCTTACAAAGTTTTCTTCCGTGCTTTCTAACACAAACTATTATTTTTTTAAGTAAAAATGCACCCAAATATTTCCAAAACACAACATTATCCCTCCTCTTCTTCCATATTTTCACTATCAAACACTTTTCCATTCGAAACGACAAGTGTTTTCTCAATTTTATTATCATCAATATCTTTCAGGTAACAATAAAAAAATAAAATAAAAATCAGAAAAACATTTGAGAGAAAAATTGCATAAATGTTGTATGATAAAACATTATAGTTTAGTAACTTATAATGAGATTTCAATTACATCATCAAACTTTGTGTCTTTCCAATTTGTGTTAGCTAAGAGATCATTAATGTAACGACCCAGAATTTCACTGCTTTGATTTGCGAATATTTAATAATTTTTAAATATTCAAATAAATGGTTTTATAATGAGAATAAAACTCTTTTTAATAATAAATAATAATGGTGGAATAGTTTTTAAAATTTGTTTACAAAATATACAGTTCGATGAAAAACAGAAATTGTGACCGGAAACTGTTTTCCGAATTTTCGACGTTTCATCGTATAAAGTTGTTTGTAATGTTGTGTACACTTTTGTATATATATGCACACATATAATAAGTATATAATGTGGGATTAATAATATATATTAATGTTAACAAACTTAATTAAGTTAAAATAATCATCAATGTGACACATTGGCAACTAAAATATTAAAAGTCATGTCATTAAAGACATGAAATGACATAATAGCAACCTCAAGTACTTATATTCATAAATGCATGTAGTTGTAGGAGGAGACATTGATGAATTCATGGGTGAGGTGGCATGTAATGAGAGGAGGGTAAAGTACAATGGTATTTTGGTAGTCTCACTTGTTTACATATTGTAAAAACTATTTTTTCCAAATTCTTTTTCCATTTTCTCATTTTCTCTCTTCCATTTTCTAATTTCATAAGCTCTAAGGTAATTTTATTGGCTTCTCTTACATGTTCTAAGTTATAAAAATCTTTCTTTTCCATTTAAAATCTTAGTAGAAACTTGTTTGAACTACTCTTTTCAATTTCAAAATTCCTCCATTTTTACTCCATTTCATTCGACCATGACTTGCTCCATGGTTTGCCAAATTAAGATTTTCTTTTTTTAAAGAATATTAAATTCTAGTAGCTAAAATTCTCTTTTATCACTTCTTCAAATTTTGAGCATAGATAGGCCGAAATTCCATTTTTTTGCAGTGTTTTTGGACTCAGAAATTCAAGTCCGAAAATACCTCCTTTTGTTTCAGCCATAACTTTCTCAAAAATTATTCAAATTGAGTGATTCTTTTTTTGAAATGATAGTGGAAAGAATTATCTAAAATTTCTTTTTGACCACTTTACCAAAATATGAGAGAAGAAGGTCCAAAAGTAGACTAGAAGTTGACCTAGTTTTGAGTAGAGTTTGTGGTTTTCCAAGCTTTCCGAATTTCAATGCGTGTCAAGTTTTCAAAGGATTTCCGGTAAGTAAACTATGAATTTTTGGGAAGGTTTTTACTCTTATGTTAGTTAATATATTGTGTGATGTGATGGTTAGTATTGGTTAATTTATCATGTGATGGTTATATATACACACACACTTGTTGCTTGGATATGTAAGGACATTAGACTTGAATGTGAAGTCTAAATGGTTAAAGATTAGATCTTGCTTATATTTGTGGCATGATGTTATCCTGGATGTTATGGTTGGACTTGGGTATGTAATGTATAAGCTAAGAAGAAGTTGGTACCTTTGTAGGGTATTGGAGAATTTGGAACCTTGTGTAAGGAAGTTATGGTTTTAGTTTTTAAAAATCGAATATTTGGTAAGATTTAAACTTGTTTTAGTTTTTAATACTTATTTTTATTAGAAAGTTAGTGAGCTTTAAGTTAAAGTGTTCAATAGAAGGATAGAAACAAGTTAAAGCTTACGGGTATCCATAGCCATAGTCACTATGGATGAAGTTCGCTTAAAAAATCCGATTTTTTTTGCAAAGTTTGGTTTTATACTTCAAAGTGTTTGTAAATATTTTATAAACTAAATAATAATGTTTTAAAAAGTTAATTAAGGATTTAATAATGAATTTTTAATTAATTAGGTTTTATTAATTGATAATTAATTAATTGTTAACAAAGTTTATTAACTTTAGTTAAATAAATATTAGTTCTTAATTAATTATATTTTAAAGTTAAGATTTATTTTAATTAATTATTAATTAAGTTAATTAATTACGGGTTAAGTAAATTATTTATATTTAATTTATCATTAATTAAATATAGGATTAATTATTAATCAAGGGTCTAATTATTTTATTTATTTGTTTTTTTGGCCTAGCCGATCGGGTTGAATGGTCCCCTATCATTTTATTGAAGCACCAAAGAGAACAAGCACAAATAATCTACTTAAAAATTTAATTATTTATTTGGTTGTGTGGACATGGGTTTAATTATTTGATTAAAGATTTAATTTGTAATAAATTATTTATTAAAGGTTTAATTTATTGTTTAAGTTTAATTAAATATTAATTAATTAATAATTAAGATTAATTAACATTTAATTATTAATGAAGGTTTAATTAATTATTTAATAATTAATAAAGGATTAATTTGGGTTTAATTAATAGTTAATTATTGTTTAACTATTTAATTAAATTAAGTTAAGATTCAATTACAATTAATTATGATTTAAATAAGTATTTAAATTTTAATTATATATTTTTAAAAAGGTTTAAAAGTTTTAAATCCTTTGGTTTTCAAAAGTAAAATTGTTCAAAGGTACTTCTTTTTCAAAGTTGGTTTTGAGTACAAGTGATTCAAATTTTGATACCATTAAAAAACCATATAACTGTGAGTGAGTTATAATGTAGATTGTTGGGTTGTGTGGACATGTGTTAGCAGAATAAATACCCGTTCTGCTATAGATTGATTATTTATTTGTTTGGTTGTATGGACCTGTGTTAGCAGAATAAATCCTCGTTCTTCTATAGATTGATTGTTTATTTGTTTGGTTGTATGGACATGTGTTAGCAGAATAAATCCCCATTCTGCTATAAATTGATTGTTTATTTGTTTGGTTGTGTGGACATTTGTTAGCAGAATAAATCCCCATTCTGCTGTAAATTGATTGTTTGTTGGTTTGTTTGTGTGGACCTGTGTTAGTAGGATAAATTCCCGTTCTGCTATGAATTGATTGGACATTTGTTTAGCAGGACAAATCACCACCCTGCTATTATGCTATTTGGATATGTATATGCTAGTTAGTTCATATTGACAAGTTATTCCTTGATTTGGATATGAGTGTATTTACATATATGTTGATCTATGTAAATAACCGTTAAGTGAATTGAAATGGAAACTGAATGGTAACTTAAATTAGGACCATTGGGATTACTAAGCCTCTTTCGAATTTACTAAAGTATGTTTTTGAGTTAGCTTTAATTCTTTAATCAATTTAGGTTTAAAGGTTATAAATGAATTTTAAAATTTATTATTATTTTATAAAGTTATTTTTAAATAATATCTTGTTTTTAAAAAGGGGTTTATTAAATAAAAGGCTTTACTTAAAGTGATTTACAAATGATATCTTGAAAATGATATTTTATAAAGGAGATTCTATAAAGGAATTATGAAGGAAGATTTTTAAATAGTTGTAAAAATAGAAAGAGATTTTATAAATCATTTTAGATATTTTTAAAAGACGTTTTAAATCAACTTTGAAAAATTGTAAAGAGGTTTGAAATGTGAAGTGAACTTATAAAAGAATTTTGTAAGCGATAAGTGAATGGGTTTTTATAAAATGAACGAGTTTTATAGTAAGTAATGTTTTGAAAGGGAATGATTTGGCCATTTAATATCGAATGTGAGAAGAGAGAATTTTCCAAATGTTTTTGTTAAATGTTTATATTATTTTCCAAGTAAAAGGAATGTAAGGGGTTTGGGAGAATTGTTTTAGAAAAGATCCTTTGATAAAGTTTTATAAAGTGATTTTATTAATTAAAGATTAATTAATAAAGGCTTAGAGGATCCCATATGGAATTGAATCAATGTTTGATTGTTTTTTTATTTGATAGTTAAATAATCAACTATCAAATCTGGATCAAAGCGCAACTTTGGAAATATCTAGGAGAAACACAGAAATTATATGGTACAATTACCGTCGGTGATGCTATACTGTACGTATAAATTCATTTCGTTCTTCTAGGATAAATGATAAGGAAATCCATCCACTAACAGTTAGGAGGTGAACTCCACTCTTATCTTTTATCTGCTTATTTTTTAAAGAACCGGAGTTGAGTTTACCGGAAATTATTGAAAGTTGTTTCGAAGGGACCGGGATCGGATTTGTTATCCGAAAATCACTTTGATCCAACTCAAGCATTTCAAACTGAAGACATCTTGAAGAATATGGAATCGAAGATGGAGCATTGAAGTGCAAGGGCTGCTTGTATGGATGAATGCTAGCATTGCATTGATGCATGTAGGGCAGTGTTAGCATTCCAAGTGATATTGCTATTCAAAAAGGTAAAACATAGCCTCAAGCCTCATCAACCAGGAATGATTGGAAATCAGGGAAGATGTAGCAAGGCTAAATAGGTCGCACCCATTAGGGTATGTTGTCACCCTTCTAGATACATCTACATATTTATGGATTAGTTGTGCATGAGATCTTGATAAAATGGGTTGCAAAGCAATCGGGGTGATGACATATTCGGTACTATCTAGTAAGGGGTAGGCCGGTCTTGTGTTGGCAGGGAATCCGGGCAAGGTCCTCAGTACATTTTTTAGACGTGTACTGTGATAGGTGGCACCTCAGTGCCTAGTCATTGTATCGAATCCATTCTCCAATAAGCGCTATACGGTTTTAGTTGTATACCAAATATGTTGGAACATGAGATGCAAGCATTCCAGCTATTTTAATATTTTACTTTGAACCCTTAGACATTGTTATAATATCACTGGATTTTTATGTAAAAGTGTTTTTGTTATCGTAAGGTAAAAACTCGTCCGTGTTTATGTGTGGCGTGGTCTTACGAGATACCTTTGATTTTAAAAGAGTTCTAAAAGTAATAATTCAGTTTCTTTGAGTTTACTCACACCAGACCTATGACTGACCCGGAGTTTTATTTTCTTTCTCTAAAACTCTTGGGTGCTCAAATTTTTATAGGCAGCCAAGTAGTTTAGGTTTTCCACTGATGCATCTTGGAGGAGCTTTGAGTAGGAGGCTTCATCGATAGCGAGTTACTATCTTGTTTCCGCTGTTTATATGTATATTGTGTCAGTTAGGTAAGGACAGGCTGTTATAACTGTCATAAAGTAGAATTTGTATTAGTATGACTCTGATGTAGCATTTTTGAAATGACTTTGTAAAGTATTATGTTGATTAATATATGTTATTCCGTTGCGTTGTGAGATTCTATGATTGTTTAGTTTCTTCTATCACCTATCTCCTTTCTTTCCCTTAACAATCTGTCTTTCCGGCACTTAGTGTTCGGCACATGAATACCGTGGATATATTAGTGTCGACTTCTGGGGTTCGAAAAGGCGGGTCGTTACAATTAAACTCCTAAAATAACAATAAAAAAGCACTAAACAATAAATCTAAAATTGATACAGAAGAAAAATAGACTTAGAGAATAAAAATTAAACTAAACTCTTCGTGTTTATCAAAATAAGAATCATCCACTAAATTTTCACTTGGCTTCATCTATTAGGTAAGAAGAGATATTTTTTAGGGAAGAATGTGAAAATAGATTTTGATGGCCATAAGCATATGAAAAAAATTGATAGATATTAAAATTTTCATGATGACCAGAAGCATTTTCTTAGGTACCAATAGTAGCGCACAACATTTATCATAGAATCCATCACAATCCTAATCGAATCCTATAAGAAACCTAATCACCAACACCGTAATCTAGGTCAGTCGCACCAAGAGAAATTTGCCACTTCAAAAATTCGATACCAAGTAAGCTTTAGAAATTGGATATCACGAAAGCTAAATCCAATTGTTTTATCCCATCCCTTATTATTTTTTCTTTTAATAATTATAGACGACCCTATTGGTTTAATTTCTGATGTTCAATTACATACTTTGAGTATGATCGCTTGCAACGATCTTCATAAAGAGCTAGGTTAATGGCAAGTCAATCCTCCTTCGGGAATTAAACACAGGAGTCCCTCTATTTACACTCCTCTAATTGCTCTTCACCCCCTGGTTATAACAATAAAATTTTAGTTCCATTTTTACCCTCAAGCGATTAATTAGATTTTCTTTTCAATGCGTCTTTTCATGTGTCACCTTTTAATACTTCATAAGTGAATTGTTGAAAGAGATAACTGAAATTCCATGGAACAGAGAAGCAGTTAATTGACCACAAACTCAATAGACGATGCTGAAGGCAAGCATGGAAAAAATGACAATGCCCATTACAAGTGTAGAAACTGCGAAAACGTAAGAAGTTGGAAGCATATAAACAACGCTGGAGACTAGCATAGAAATTGTATATATAGCATTATATGCAAGCACAGAAAAATTTAGGAAAATATGGAAGTAGTGAAATAAACAAAGAAGAAGAAGAAAAGAAAGTAAGTAAAAAGGAAAGGGCAATTTTGAAATAAACGGGGTGGATAAAGAAAAAACTGGGGTGAGAATTTTATTTTGAACGAGCTGTGATGGATAAAGCAATTAGAGGGGTAAGAATAGATGGAGCTATGTTGTTATTGCTAACCATTGATTATCCTTGTTATCGTATTTTCTTGGACTCAAAGTATGGATATGAGGTAATCATGATCGGAAAACAAATGGAGACAATTCAATTAGACTAAACTTATGAAAATTTTAATGATAGGGGACAACATAAGTCAGTAGGACTAATTTGACAAAAATTGGGTCTTAATCATGGAAATACATATAGTGACGGTTGCATCCAACTTTGAGATTTAGCTGTAGTTTGAATATGATAAATTTTGATACTATATTGACAAGCACCATTGCCCCAGTGGTTAAGTATTTCAATTTTGATACGAGAGGTCAAAAGTTCGAAACTTGCGTAGCGTAGTTCGAACATATATTGACATGTAATATGTTTCATACTACCTAGGACTTGTAGTATTAATACGTGCTACCATCTAAGTACCAAAAGCAGACAACCCCAAAAGTCATCAAGAGTAAAACAACCATAAGTTCAAGACAAATTGTTTAAAATTTAAAATTTTAGGTACCTGCAATAAAATAAAATGTGATGCAGTTGAGTGTAATAACTAAAAGGTTTATTGGTAAAATATTCATAATCTACATTTCTCTATAAAATCAAGTACATGCTTAGCATCTCCGTTTATGAAATAATATTCAGTCTCGAGTATTAAAAGCTGAATTAAAGTATAATTTCTCAACAGTTAAGCGTTTATTTAATAGGCGGCTGAGCTAACCTTTTGTTTAGTAAAAGAATTTTGAGCGCTATTTTAATAGGTGCCTGATATCAAGCGCTATTAAATATGCATGTAAACGCTGGACATCTAATTAAGCACATATTAAAAAGAAGTTTGGAATTTTGAAATGGTCCCTAAATATTACCCTGAATATTTAAGGTAATTCAGTCCATTGGAGTGTGCTTGTGCAGAGCTGCCGAATATGAAGCCTTAAGTTTGCATTGTTGGAGATGCTCTAAGTACACAGACATAGATGTATGTTATTGGAGGTGAACATAATATGCAAATACCAAAAGGTATAGAACAATGTTGTCTGAGAGATAGATATAACAAATTAAAATTTTAATGTTAAACTTTGTAAAATTTTTTATCTGTTTATAGATAAAGAAATTTCTTTCATTGACAGTCGTTTTTTAGTTTAGGAACCCGGTATTGATCATTTGAGATAAGTGATTATGGATTGCATATACCCAGGCCCGGCTCACTTATAAGTCAACCAGGACAAAGGCCAAGGGCAACACCCCTTCGCACAGCAAGCCCCTACAAAAAAACAGCGTCAGAAAAAAAGCGACAAAGAATTAAAAAAGGAAGTGCACAAAAAATAAAGACGCACGATCAGTGAAATCAAAAAATGAGCATCGACCAGGCTAGGTAGCCTAGCACAGCTGCGCTACAAGGGAAATTCATTGATTTGAGTTCAATTTGGGGAAATTATTAAATTAGGGTTTGGTCGTTGTTTTTTTGAACGCTCCTTTGATTATTTTTTTATTGATCGTTATTTTTTATAGGGGTGGGCATAAACCGCACCGCTATATGGAAACCGCCCATACCGAACCGTAAAAACGGTGCGGAAACCCGCACCGAATCTTCTAACCAAAGCAAATACCCCAAACCGGACCGACCCGCATCGATACGGTTCGGTTGCGGTTTGGACGATTGAACCAACCGTATTAAACCGGACCGAACCGAATATTTTCACTAGTAATCTTATGATAAAAATATAATCAACTCCTATCTTATTTTAGATTCTAACGATGTATATTCAATTTTTAGCATATGTTATTATATTAATAATATTCGCTGTCATAAAGGAAGAAGTTATAGTTTTGGTATAATATTTTTCGTCTCATTTTTTTGGATAAATGCTAATTATAATCTTATTCTAGTTATTTTCTTTGATGATTATGCATTAATTAATGTTGATGTTTGGTTAGTCTACCAAAAAAATCTCCCTTGTAGCTAAATGTCAAATTGAAATATTCATACAGTTAAGAACTGATCTTTCATTTCAGTATAACATTGTGTGTTTTAACATTTAAGTGTAAAAGCTTCACACAGTTGCCTTCGTAAATTGATTGTCGATGGAAGTAATTCTCTTATTTCATATTTAATATGGGTTCAAACCAGACCGGACCGAAACCGAACCGTATTATAATCAAACCGAACCGAAACCGAACCGTTTAATAGATTAGTATAATGGTTTGTATTTTTGATTAACCGTTTGATGCGGTGCGGAAGCGGTTTTGACTTCAAACCGCACCAAACCGACCCGCGCCCACCCCTAATTTTTTGTATGATAGGTTATAAATTTGTTTCAGATAGAATTTCATGAAGATAATTCACTTTCATGAAGCTGATTCAAATTTGTTTTATAAATTTTGTTTTAGATAGAATTTTTTTATGATAGGTTATTAAATATGTTTTAGATAGAATTTCAGCCAGTTATTGTCCATAATCCATTAAGCTAATTAAAAAAAGAGAATACAATTTCATGAATTAAAGTAGAACTGGAGCAAATTTTGCAGTCAAAAATTGATATTTTTTCTCTTAACAATAAAATTAATAACTTATGCTATGTTTCTTTATCATTTTGAATTTGAACAATTATTAGATGATCAAGATGAATATTTACAATTTTGGATATATTTTTTAGGCAACTTTTAAATATGTTTATTATGCAATTTTTTTTATCGTTGCACTCTTATTGTAAAATAGAGGATAATGACGAAGAATGAAGATGACAAAAATCGTATAACGTTTCAAAAATAAATTCTGGAGCTTACAACAAGAAGGTTAAACAATGAAAAGACCAACTAGCTAAATCATTAGCCGGTTTAGTTTCCAATTTATTTCAAGCAAAAACTCAGAACTCTCAACCTTCAACTTCAAGTAAAATTGGTGAAAGTAATAACGAGGATGATTAAATTAATGAAAAAGTTGAGGTAGATGAAGGTCTTGAATACATTGATGTAGCAAATGAAGATGAAACTATTAATGACATTGCTATGAATGAAGAGGAGCATAATAAAGATATTTTCATGGATGATCATAACAATGATATTACTCAAGAATACGCTAATGATGAAGTTGTTCTTAATCTTGAAAAAGATGTTGATGTCAATTATGATCTGGAATTGTGAGCAAAGATTACTGACACGAAGAGAGTAATGCTTGTTCAACGAGGACCTATTAAAATCGTAAAAGAAAATGACATGTTTCCAAAAAACAAAGATAATGGTAGTCACTTTACTTCCAAACACTATGTTGGTGGTTATCCACGTGGAGAAGAGCATGAAAGAAAATGGTTAGTGTATTCAAATGAATGCGACAAAGTTTATTGTTTTTGTTGTAAGTTATTCAAACACACTCAAAAAACATCAAAGCTAGCCGAAGAATGGATATATGACATAATCTTTCTTCAAAAATTAGAGATCATGAAAGTAATCCAAGACACATCACAAATCTTATAAAATGGGTTGATTTGCATAGAGGGCTCAAACAAAAAGAAACTATTGACAAACGAATGGAATCTCAAATTGGTAAAGAGAGACAACATTGGAAGCAAGTGCTTGTGTGCATCATTAGTGTTGTAAAGACTTTATCTCAAAATAATTTACCATTTCGTGGGTCAAATGAGAGAATTTATAAAAAAACAATGGAATTTTTTGTCAACTTATCCAATTTGTTGCCGAATTTGATCCACTAATGGAAGATCACTTAAGGCGTGTGGTAAATAATGAAACGAATAATCATTATCTTAGCCACAAAATCCAAAATGAATATATAGGTTTATTGCCCGAGAAGATTAAAGAAACAACACTTGCGAAAATTATAAAAGCGATGTCCTTTTCAATTATCCTTGATTGCACTCCGAATTTGAGCCATGAAGAACAAATGTTGATTATCATAAGATGTTTGGATGTTGGTGATGCAAGAAATACAAAAGTGGAGGAACTCTTTCTTGGTTATATTAAAGTGGATGGCACATTGGGACTTGGTCTTTTTAAAGAGCTTAAAAATGTGTCGGTAGGTCTTAGACTCAACATTAATGATGTAAGAGGTCAATGTTATGATGATGGTTTAACTATGAAGGGTATGATTAGCTTCGTTATGACTAACAACATTGTTCAATTTTGATGTGTTGATTGATCATATTATTATTAAATTTTGTAGGGAAACATAAAGGTGTTCAAAAATGACTACTTAGTGTTAATCCTAGGGCTTTTCATATTTCATGTAGATGTTATAGCTTGAATCTTGCACTATGTGATATGGTCAAATCATGCATTAAAGCTAGAATTTTTTTTGCTTAATTGCAAAAAATTTATACCTTATTTTTTGGTTCAACTCATCGATTGGATATACTTAGAGATTATGTGAAAGTTTTGACTTCGAAAGCGTTATCCGCTACACATTGGGAAAGCCACATCGAATGTGTACAAGTAATAAGAAATCAAGCTCTGGAGCCTAGAGATGCACTAACTGAAATTGCAAATAATTCCAATGATGATAATGGAGGCTAAATGTTTATATCACAATGCTTTGAAGAATTTTGAATTATTGATTAGCTTATGCATTTGGTGTACAATACTTGATAATATTAATCGAATTAGCAAAATACTTCAACGTGAGGATATAAATATATAAGATATCATTGCAAGGGTAAATGAGACTATTGTATTTTCCAAAAACTTAGAGAAGATGGTTTCAAAAGTTTTATAAATGAAGCTAAGGAACTTGCAGAAAAGGTTTTTTTTGTTTTTTTAGCAAAGCCAGCGGGGTTGAATGGTCCCTACCATTTATTTATATTAATAAGAGAGTCTTACAATATAAATGGGATACATGGATAAACAAGATAGATAGGCAGAAAAAATAAAAACAGAACAACATATAAAAGAAAAGTAAGACACAACAGTCAAAGCTAGGACAACCTAACTAAACTAACTGCATCGAAGAGATACGAGGACATTGATATAGAACAATGTATTTCTCTACAAATGCCGAAGTAAATCTACATTCGATTCCTTTTCTTTTTATTGAAAATTCTTTGATTCCTTTCCTTCCATATTTCTCTAACCATTATCTTGAGAACTATTAAAAGTTCATAAGATGTTGCTTCCACCTAGTAGCTTTATAAATATTCATCCATTCTATTTTACTATCCCTGACCAAAGAGCATATCCAGCTCTTGTCTTTACTTTATCCCATATGAAGTCTGCAAAGGAGCATCTAAAATACAAGTAATGAATGTCCTCAACTGCAGAGGAACATAATATACATGAGGTTGAGACAGATAATCCTTTTGTAGCCAAATTTGCCAAAGTGTGCAATGCATTTTTGAGTACCTTCCAGAGCAAAAAAATTAGCTTTTCATCAGCGTACATGCACCATATTCTTTTATACCAAGGAAAATTGATCAGATTTGAATCTCCCGCAATCGCATAATATACAATTTGAGTTGTGTGGTCTTTAAAATCAGCTGCCCATTTATATGCTTCATGTTGATTAAAGATATAGGGTTTGTCATTGTATGAGTGCCACAAATCAGTAATAGTGCTATTACTGGAGTGAGGGAGAGAGATCTTTCCATTTCTTATATAGCTAGTAGCTCTTGCATTTAATGAAATACCACTTTGTGTTCTGTCTTCATATGATAGCATACTTTTTAGTATTATCCCTTTCTTTATCCAAGGAGTTGACCAGAATTTAGCTTTACTGTCAGAGCTGAGGAGAAGTTTTGTGTGAGGCAGCAAAGTATCTCGTATTTTCATCACTGTTTTCCATACCCAGCTATGTGCCTGTTTTGAAGCAGTTGGGCATATCTCATCGTCTTTTAAGTTGTATTTGATACACCATTCAACCCACAACATACTAAACCTAGTTACAAGATTCTGAAAGTGCTTGGACAAGGCATCTATATTCCAATTCTTCATATTTTTAATGCCTACCCCTCCTTTACATTTAGGGATTTCCACTTTTTTGAAAGCTATAGGAGACAGTTTTTTTTGTATGTATAGATCCATACCATAAGAATTTTATCATTGCCGATCTTATCATTGCAATTAGTTTAGAAGGCAGAAGAAATGTCCTGCTCCAATAGACTTTCATTGAGAGTATAACTGCATTTATTATTACAAGCCTGCCAGGTTGGGACATGAAGCGGTTTTCCCATCTAGAGAACACAACAGTTGTTTTTTCATATAGAGGGACACATTGAGTGATAGAAATTCTCTTAATTGCAAGAGGAATCCCTAAGTAAGACATCCAATTCAAGAGGAACATATTTGTGATATTCAAGCAATCAAAGATCAAGTGAAAAGGCAAACCAACTATTAAAATGTGTGATTTCTAAGAGTTTGTTTAGAGGCCAGAGAATCTGTAGAAGGAGGAGAGAGTGTTCATTATGGATATGAGGGACTGAGCAGTAGGTTTGGTGAATATTAATAAGTCATCTGCAAAGGCTAATGAAGTTACCATAGGCATTCTACATTTAGGATGCAGCTCAAAAATTTTCATTTCAACTTGCTGCTTAAGAGCCAATGTTAATGTTTCCATGATTATAATAAACAAGTAAGACGAAATGGGGTTGCCTTGCCTCAAACCATTATTGCCTTTGAAATAGCCAACAGTATGAGCATTGAATACAAGAGTATATCTGAAAGATGAGATACATTGATACATCCAATGTTTGAATTTAGCCGGGAAATTCATCCAATTTAGAATGCTCATCAGGGCTGATCAGTTAACAATATCAAAAGCCTTTTTAATGTCTATTTTTAGCATTGCTATAGGAGAAATATTAGGAGAGGAGTACCCATTCAATAATTCATGTGTTAGGAGGACATTGTCAAGGATACTTCTATTGGGGAGGTAGGAAGCATGATTGGTTGATATCATGGTTTGAAGAAATTTGAGTCTTGAGGCTATGATCCGAGATATGGACTTATATAAGACATTTTAGCACGCAATTGGTCTGAACTGGGATACATTAGATGGATTTGCTGTCTTAGGAACTAAAGCAAGGTTGGTTGAATTTATGGAGCTTAGCATTTTGCTTTTGTTGAAAAAATTATGGACAGCTTTAAGCACATCAGAAGATATTATGGACCAACAATGTGTGTAGAAAGTTATAGTGAAGCCATCAGGACCAGGAGAAACTGATTTCCTCATTGTAAAGATGGAGTTCTTTATTTCATCATCACTGATAGGAAAGGTTAGTGCAGTTTGCATTTCTATGGTAAGTTTAGCTATTGGAAGGTTGTGTAGGAATGAGCAGTCTGAGGAAGAGGGGTGTCCACCCAGCAAAGAGGTGAAATAGTTGGTCTTGTTGATCCTAAATTTGAAACAAAAAAGAGAGTTGTTCGTAGAAAGAAACAATTTGATAAAGATATGGAAGTGGATGCTCTCGATGACCAATCTCCCAAAGATAACTTTAGAATTACTTACTTTCTTCACATTATTAGTCAAGCTCTTTCTTCATTTAAAGAGGGATTTAAGAAATTTGGGTTCCTATTGAATGCAAAGTTAAAAAATATTGAATGTGAAGAATTAAAAAAGAAATATTTCAATTTAGAAACTTTTTTGAAACATGATAAAGAGCGTGATATTTACGGAGAAGAATTATGTCATGAACTTCAACAATTAAAAAGAATCCTACCATTGGAAATTAAAAAATCAATTGACATTCTTGATTTTTTTAAAGTCTTATCGTGATGTAAGTGCGTTTCCGAATGTATGGATGGTTATAGAATTTCGTTGACTATAGCGGCCGCGGTTGCTTCGCCGAAAAGGAGTTTTTTGAAATTGAAGTTAATTAAAACTTATCTTTGGACTAACATGTCACAAGAGAGATTAAATGGATTAACTATGATTTCTATCTAAAATAAATATTTGGATGTGCTAAATTATGAAGATAAAAATTAAGAATTTTCTGCAAAGAATGCAAAAAGATGTTTTTTTGGTTCAAATGATATTGTAGGAGGTTATAATGTAATATTTTGTCTTAACTGTATATTTTGTATATGACTAAGTGATATGGTGAATATAAATCTAATTTTTCATTTATGTTTTTTTACTTTATACTTGGCAAAATAGTGAGCAACAAAATAAAGCTCGTCTTTTGAAACCAACCCATATATTCAACCTAAAATTAAAGAAAAAGTTTTTGCAGTCTAAGACTGAATTAATCCATTAATTTATAAGCCTATCTCATATGTACAAAAGCATTATCCTATCAGATTGGTAGTAGTAGTTAGTGGAAAGCTCTCTGAACAATATGATTTAAGAAAGTAGTCATTGAATATTTACCACAATGAGAAAAAAGGTAAAGTTAATATGGCCCACAAACTTGTATTTTTTTCATTGCCAAGTATAATGAATAACGTTTCCCACTTTATGTCTTTGCCAAAAGTAGATTGTATGTACAATAAAGCACCCATCAACTAGAAATTTTCATGGAAACACTCATCAACTTTACAAAGCACCTCTAACTAAGATGGGAAAAAACATTACAATGACACAATATTTACCAAATATATAAGAATTATACCATGTAAACTGAAACCAACTCTATATAGTACCTCTATAGAAACGAAAACATTACAATGACAAACAAACTAAAGTTCTACTCTGTAATATATCAAGGAGCAATATAGCCAGTTCCATCTTATATCTTATATGTAGGATAACTTTATAAAAAATCTCAATTTTTATTTCAAGGGAAAGCATAAGAATAAGACATTAGTATATCATGTGCTTATTTTGTCTAGTGAACCAAAAATAAATAAAAAAATCATGATTATCATAAACTATGTGGTTGATGTTAACCCAAAAATGGATTAACACCCAAATATCGGATGAAAGCACCAGTTCAGATATAAGTAAAAGAAAAAGCTGAAAGTAGACAAGAATACATAGAAGTTTTTACAGTGGTTGTTGTAGTGTGTTGTAGTGTGCTGAAGTAAAGGGAGATGTTGCTGCAGTTTGGTATGCTAAAGGTTGTAGGCAGGTTGCAAATGAAGTGTGCATAATGAACGAAAATGCACAGTTTGGAAGTTGGCAAAGCGATTGCTCTTTCTAATTCTAATGCAGGAATGATAACTAGGACTGATATATTTCAGGCATTGGAAACATCAGAAGTTGTTTGAAATTGATCCAAAGTAATATAGTTATTACAATTTTTTCTTTGTTATAGATTTGCATATGTTAGATGTTCTCTTTTGGTTATATTTGAAGCATCAGTTTTCAAGATGGAAATAAATTAATGCTATGAGATGGAATGTACTATGTTAAAGTGGTCCATGTTATCATGTGTCCATTCTGCAACTGCATTTATAAGGTTGTATAGTTAGATGTTGTCTTAGTGATGTTTGGATTAGTGAGTGAGTTGGTATGGTAAATGTATGTATGATTGCTCAATGCATGAGATCAGTTAAAAAAATCAATATGTATGAGCGATTGAAAAAATTAATGTATTGTTTTGGTTTGCTTTGATTTGTTTATTTGGTTTTTTTGATATATTAGTTTTGTTGATAATAATAATGTAATGTTTGAATTTCTTATAGTGTACTGTTATATTTATTCTATTATTTATGCTTATCTGTTTCTTGCTTTACTTGCAAAATGTGTTTATAAATTAATTTTTTATTATTTTGCATTCTTTTTACCATAACCGCAAATCACAGTTGTAAAAAAGCCTTTTACAACTGTCAATAGTAGTGGTAAAAAATCTTTTACAGCTGCCAAAAGTAATTGTAAAAAAAGTCTTTTACAACAATTTTAGGCCCGAAGACCGTTGTAAAAAATAGCGTTCTATTACAACTCTGGATATAATGACAAGCGGCCGCACATTGTAGTAGACATATTACAACTGTTTTTTGCAATTGCGAAAGGGTGTTTTTGTTGTAGTGGAGAAAGGGGTTGCGATGACATTTTCTGTTTTTTCATCAAACTACCTACTTTTTTGTAAACAAAATTCAAAAATGAATTTTCTATCATTTGTTGTAAACTAAAGAGCTATTAAATTATTAATACCCTTAATTGAATATTAAAATAAATATTCCCAAATCAAAGCGATAAATTTTCGGGTCGTTACATTCCCTTCCTTAAAAGAATTTCGTCCCCAAAATTTCAATATTTTCAAACGCAGAAAGAAATAAGTCCACCAAAATACTTAAAGTTTTCCATAAGCCCGTACAATGTATATAAATCATCCGTATTCAATATCTAATTCGATTACTAACTCAAATACCTAACTTCTCTTCCGAACTAGTATTGCCCACTCTGTTTTTTTTAACGCGGACTCGGATCAGATCCCATGATTAGGAACCTCTGTTCTCCTTGCATAGCCATATACTTTGATAGAAAACTTTGGTTTCATACCAAGAACACTCACCAAGTGTTCGGTGTCAAGAATTGAGTGATAAATTCTTATTTGGATCAGTGTGAGACATCTCAAAGTTGTGTACTCGAATCTCGGGCCGAGAACAGTTATGTGAACAAAATGATCTACATACAACTTACGTATTTATTCTTATTGGTTCTTACTTATACCAATTTCTATTTACTTCTAAATTCATTTATGAAAATATTTCATAAAGCTCAACTTGAGTTATTAACATTTCCTAACTCGAGTTCATATTCATATAATACTTCTTTAAATCCTAAGAGTGTATATATATATATATATATAGACACACAAAATTATATTTGTTTTACCAAACCAGATATTCAACAAATTTTAAAATTTGTTTAGTTTACTTCCTTCTTAAATTTATCAGTTACAAATATTTTTCCCTTATAATCTTATCAAATATTTAACTTCAACTTCTCACTAGGAAATTTTCGACTGTCCAAATCATCGAAAATTCCCTTTCATTTTAAAAAATGAAATCTGCTAAACAATTTATTATAACAAGATGCACAACAAGCCTACCCTAATGCATAGGATAAATGAGTCAATATAATGACTTAACCAAAAACATAATGTGAAGACCCAAAAGTTGGCCTTCGAAAATCGGCACCCGTACTCCACTTGTACTCAAAATGCCGTAGATTCAAATGCCAAATCTGGTTCTCCGGAGCTTATAACAACATTAAGTAAATAACACAGCGGAAAAAAAGAATATAGGTATACAACATCTGATACAATATCCAGATACAATGATGATACAATGAATATCTATATACATCGGAGATATGATACAACAAATAGCAGCGGAAAAGAAAATAGATAACTAACATCAGCAGCGGAACAAATAACTCTAAGATAGTCTTCAAAAGAGAACTCCAGCAATAGCTCGAACTCCCAATAACGATACACCAAGAATAAGCAAGTGCAGTCCGATCCAAAGACTGAACTAGCTCTAGATAATCTACTAAATCTGAATATCTGAAAAACCAAACTCTAGACTGCTCGTGTAGAAAATTTTTGAGCATCCAGAGTTTAGGAAAGAAACAATAAACTCCGGATCAGTCATGGGACTGGTGTGAGCAACAAAAACAGTTTATCTTTAAAACAAATAGCAGAGAATTTTAAAGTCAATTCGCAATGCTTTTTGAAAATGAAACTACCATAAGACCTCCCACCACACACACAATGCAAACGCAGAATTGGAGGAGATTTCTTCTTATGATAGTCAAAGATGCTTACTACGCAAAAATCAAATCATTTTTGATATTATTATTAGTGCATAGTGTAGAAATCATTTCGAAAGTATAATATTAATCTTAGCCAACATACGACCAGTATCGTATGCCTACTATAGCTACCATCTAAACAGTGGTGACCACCGTACGTAAATGGCAGGTTCTACAACTAATACCGTACAAAGTTCGTATTGGAAGATGGATTTCCAACAAATGGTCAGGCAAAGGAACTTCCTATCCACGATGGGTACATCCCTGGAATAGACGACCCGAGAACCTAACCGGATCTCTGCCAACACAAGGCCGGGTTACCTCTGCAAAAATAGGTAACTACTGACACGCGTATGCCATCCCCCGATCGTCACCGATCTTCCCGAGGATCCCCGATTTCCAACAACCACAAAGTAATAAACTTGCAGCAACCACAGAGGTTAAGTATCTGGGCTCCATACCATGATACCACCTTTATCCAGAAGGAATGACATACACTAAGGGGCGCTACTCCCTAGAACCTTGCTGCATCCTTCCTGTTTTGACCATTTCCGAGGTGTGAGGTTCGACGAAGTCTCGTCCACAAAGCTACGCTTTGTTCACAAAGCCATGCTTCGGGTCAAACAAATGATCAACCTATGATCACAAAGATATAAAATCAAATAAATGATCATATCGCAAATGATCAAACACTGGTCATCACACAGCAACACTCAGCATGTCACATTACCAAATTGGGATATATCGCTGATAAATTTCAACTACATAACCTCTGAGCTCGTACGTCTCAGAGAAGGGTGTTAAGCTAAGAGAATAAATTCTCCGCCACCAACAGAAATGTATTTGAAAGAAATCGGCTTTATATCTCAAAGTGTAATGTCAGACATGTATCCATACAAGTCTGTTCCGGGTTCGAACAGAACCGAAGGCACTTCTTACGAAGCCCTTGCATTTCCGGGTATTCACAATCCCGTCCGGACTTCCCATCACAAAGGGTGATAAAATCTCTATACCGGGGACCAGTCGGTGCAGAGACATTCGACGAGTTGTCCTTTCGTTTTCGTAAATATCCGGTCTTCAACACCGGTCTTCAAATGCTATCCATATACGATGTATCATTATTCGGAATGGGTTATATGACACAAATGTCTTTTCCCGGCTAACCCGAATAACGAGCGCAATATTAAAAACATATGGATATGTGATTTCAATTAAGTCACAACTTAATAATTCAACTTCTTTTCTTCAAATGGTTTAACAAATTACCATTTCAAATCTTTTAAACAAAAAGATTTATTTACAGAGTTCACTTAATTTTCACAAAGATTCATTCACAGTTTTTCCAAAACAATTTCTGTTTCAATTGGATTAACTCGTTAAATCTTTAAAATAAAAATTCAACTTATAGCTTTCAAAACAATTTTATTTCGAATGTTTTAAACAAATCATCATTTTAAATCTGTTAAAGATAACAGATTCAATTCATAGTTTTCAAAAAGAATTCATTTATAACTTGGGAAAACCATCTTTCAATTTATACTTGAAATTCCTTTAAATTGGGATTTCATTTCTTATATATACGAAAGCTTTTATCATTTGAAAACAACAGTTTTCATTTAAGAAAAATCCAATTTTATTTGCACGGGTTAAAGTCCTTGAATTATATTCACATTTCAAAATCAATACTTTTAAAATGGTTTAACCCTTATATAACGATATAACTTCTTTAATCCCTAGTTTCAAATTATAGAATTCGATTTCAAATCTTGAATTTAAGTTTTAAATCAAATTATCTAAACTTCCGAAACTTCATCAAGTTATTCAAAATTAAATTTCATCTTTGAAATTCCATTTCAAAAGCTTTTCACTTTAAACCGAAATTTCTAATTTCAAAATCAATTGAAATTAAAATTTCAATTTCAAAACATCAAATTTAAATTATCTGTGACTTAACCGATTTCCACGTGAAATCCATATTTGTGTGTGTATAAGTGTGGTCCAGGGGTTTTACACACAATAGTGCAACATCAATCATCACAGATATATCGATAAGCGGTAAAATCAATAACGCTTATCTTCATTCACAGATTCATAGATAAAATAAATTTATCAGTCACAAAGATTCATTATTATAATTCGATGTGGGTTTCGGATAACCAACTGAAATCCGACTCCCTGTCGCATCGAAATTCAAGTGCCGTTTCACGGGCAAAGGGTTTACATATTCACATAACAATATATACACCACAGATAAGTAAATTACAGTTCACAACATAATCAGGATATATCACAAAGTATCATAATCAGGGATATCAAACAGTCAAATCAATAGAATCCAAACATTCATAGGTAAGGTAAGTAAATTTTCTGATTAATTCAAATCAGATTTATTACTTACAAATAAATTACTAATCCTGGTTAATTAATTATTAATAAATTATAAACCATTTTGATTTAATTATTCTTTAATCTTTTATTGATTATCCTCAAATTAGTTACCTTAATTTATAAATCATATTAATTAATTAACCTTAAACAAATTACATAATTAATTAGCCCCTTAATTGCTTTCATTAAGTAATTAACAATTTACAATGCTTAAGACCTGTTGAATCACAAATTTGCTTAACTTCTTTTTATTTTAATACTGCAGCTTTGAAACTAAAACCACCCGAGCAATCACTTCCTTTCCCCGAGCTCCAACCACGTTTCTCCCGAGTCTCCCCTGTTTACTTCGAGAACAACACCTATCCGCTTCGAGTCCCATGCAAAATTCTTCGAGCCTAACATAAAGTTTCTCGAGGATTACTCGAACTCTTCCTACTCAACTAAACAAACTGCCCAGATTCAAAAAGTGTGGCGTGCATGTGCACGGCAGCTTCTTGTTGCCACCGACCATCTCTGATGGTCCTCCCACATCGGAAACTGCCTTCGCACCCACTTCCGATCATCAGATCGTTAGCCCACCATTCGAAATTGAATTCGAGCTCACAACTGAAACCTGGAAACACTGAATGAAGAACTTCCCCAGACCTGAAATGCCGCCGTTCTCCGATCTTCGACCATTAGAAGGTATGGAAACCTGGGTACACCATCATCAACTCAACCCCTATCATCTTCCCAGATATCGTAGCACTCGATCCATCATAGAAGACGATCGAATCAAAAATCTCGACCTCACAAAAACTAGGGCTACGAACTAGAATACATCACCGACGCCGCCACATTCGCCTGCAACCCCAACCCGTATTTTTCCTAGGACCCCTGATCACTCCTCTACCCTCTCAAAGAACTCCGACCTACCTCAACCTCGAGATCACCGGAAACGACCAAAACAAAGAATTTCAGACAATCTCAAATTGCTCTCCAATCTTTATTCTAAAAATCTTAATTTTTGTTTTAAAAAAAACTTGATTAAGTGTAAGAATTCAGTCTGCACATCTGAATTCATGATTTAAAGTGTTCGAAATTTGACAAAATTAAAGCTTTGCTCAGTTCTTTGATTCCCAGAGACAAATCCAATGTTGTTTAACTTAAATAAAATCTTAAAACCTAGTTCACGATCAAACATACATCTTTTGTTTTGATCCTAAGTCCAAACATTGAGTAGATCAAGTGGAAATGGTTTTTAAATCCATGTTTTGTGTTGAAAACTTCAAACAGAGAACATAGGGGAGTAACAGCCTGTACACACCTGCTCTTCAATATTCACAGGGCATTCATATATATAATTGTAAACATACTCACCCACATACATAAGTGCAACAAAATTATACTTTTTAAATTGTTTTTAGAGTGATGTTACTCACATTTACTTCAAGTATATCTATATATATATATATACCATCAGAGATTAAACAGATTTAATCTAAAAAAGGGTAGTTTGCTCACTTGGTTTTAGAAGAAAGAACAGAGCAGGTTTTTAAAGGAAGAGTTGCTCACCTGGAATTAAACAGAGAGGAATGGAGCTTCCTTGTTTTGTTGAAGTTGAAATTGTTGTTGAGTCCTGTGTAGCTTGCTTAGTTTTCTTTGAAGAAATGTTTTAAGTTGCCTTTGCCTTTTTTTTCTTTTCTTCCTGCTTAGCTTTAATTTTCAAACTTGAAAATGTTTTCTGGTTTCTAGTTTTTGAAGGGACGAGCTGATGATGAATATGATAAATATATAGAAGAAGCTTACAGTATATATTATAAATTTGTACAATACAAAGACATTTCTTAGTATGGTGGCTTGAGATGTTCCCCTGTTTTCGGCTAAGATGTTTTAGAGGTATGGCTTGCATTTATTACTTTGTACAATATATTTTATTTTCTTTGCTTTGTTTTGGTGGCTGCATTTATTACTCAGTCTGGTTTTGTAAATATAAAATGTTGCCTTCGTTTCCATTATCATACTCATCTTTTATACATTTGTTCTACTTATCCACTTTAGTTTGTACATTGCTTAATTACTTAGGGATATATACTTGGTTTTGTTTCTATACTTACTTTGTTGTTAAGTTTGTAACAATGGTATTTACTCTAAAATGTTGTTTTAGTTATTTGTATTAGTTTATACTTATCTTATCTTTTGTCTTGGCTTTGAAATTAAAGTGAAGTTGTGACGACCCGACTTTCCACTCCCGGAAAATCGCATCGACAGTAAGAAAGAAAGGGGTGAGAAATAGAAAAGAGAAGAAGAGAAAAGAAAACAACAACAGATACTCACAGCGGAAACGAAACGAAATATAATATATCACATAAATATTACATAGTATTATATACATCATCTATCAGAGTTACACAGATTACACATCACATACTAGACAGTTATAAACATCTGTCTAGTTATTACATCTCAACACAATACAGATCAATACAAAGATCAACACAGCGGAAAACTACTATCTATATCTACAACGCCGAAGCCTCCTGCTCCATTGCTCCTCCAGATTACTCGTCAAAGCTAAACCTGAATCCCTTGGCTACTCGTAAAAATTTGAGTACCCAAGAGTTTATAAAACAGAAATAAACAACTTGGGTCAGACATGGGTCTGGTGTGAGTAACAGGTTAAACTTGTTTAACTTCAAAACCTTTTGAAAGAAAAGGTATCACGTAAGACTCCCCACCAATAAATATGGGTAAGTTTTTACCTTACGCTAACCAAAACATTTGATAGGAAATTCGATTGTATTATAATAGGTCTAGGGTTTTCAAATAAATATGAAATAGCTGGAATGCTTACATCTCACGTTCCAACATAGTTGGGCACAACTAAAACGTACGGCACTTATTGGAGTTTGGATTCCATCAATGGCAGGGCTACCGGGGTACCGCCCGTCACAGTACGTGGCCTAGATCACCGTACCGAGGATCACTCCGAATCCCCTGCAACACAAGGTCGGAACATCCCTTACTGGATAATTCCCGCACAAGATATCCCAGCAGTTGGAGCTCACAACTGCCCACACAGCCGAATAATAATAAGAAGGGACGTCTAGACAGAGATAATCTTGTCCTACTTGGGTGCTACCCACTAACCTTGCTGCACCTCCCCTGTTTTAGCCATTCCCGGTTTGTGAGGCTTGAGGTCACGATTACCTTAGAAAAGAACACATCACTTAGAATGCTCATCGTCCACCTGACGATGTGCTGAAAGCATTCAATCCATACAAGTTCGTTCCGGGTTCGAACGAAACCGAAGGCATTATCTCGTTACACTCGTATTGGAATCACCCTCAGAGTTAACGACAATAACCCTTGCACTCTGAATCTTCATCTTCACTTGATTCACGACCTATCGTTAATTTGGATCGATGTGGTATTCGGGTCTCCAGACCTGGAAATCCGGTATACGGAAACCCGATCCCGGTCTCATCGAAATCCAAAACGTATCTTTTAAGGCCAAGTTGTTTTAAAGGTTAAAACAATTCAATTCATTATCTTTATACACTTAGAAAGATAATTCACAATAGATAATCAACATTATCAATACCATCAGATAATCCATATTATCACACTTCAACTAAACATCCATATCACATAGCATATATCTCATCAGAGATATCAATCAAATGCAAAGCATTCAGTATTATCATCCATCCATAAGTAATGATCTATATCATCTCTAATTAATTTAAAGTTAATTAAATTAATTACTTCATTTTATAAATCCTGCTTACCTAACCATTAATTAATTATAAATTCAATTAATTATCCTCTAATTACCTTTTTCAATTAATCACCTTTGATTAATTATCTTTTAATTACATCCAAGTAATTTATCCTTTAATTAATTACTCAAATTAATTAACCTTAACCACTTATAATAATTAACCTTTAATTACTTCATTAATTAATTAACTATAATTAATTAAATTAATCAACTATAATTAATTATATTAAACCTTAATTAATTACATTAATTAATCACTTCATTTATTAATTACTTCTTAATTAATCAATCTTAATTACATAATTAATTATTAATTAATGATCCTTAATTACAAATTACTTATTAATTACTTTAATTAAATTAATTACATTAAGTAATTAATCTTTAATTAAACAACATTTATTAATCACCTTGATTAATCTTCAATCAGTAATTAACTACCCTTAATTACTTTCATTAACTAAATTAATTCTCCTTAATTAATCTCTTAATTAATCCCTTGATTAATTTTTCAAAGTAATTAAACTCAATTTACTTTCCTTAATATATAATCAATCAATTAATTACCTTAAGTAATTATCTATTATTTACTTCCTAAATAATCATACCTTAATAATTACATTAAGTAATTATTATCAAATCATCTCTTGATTATTCTAAATTAATTAAACTTAATTAATTAACTTAAACTAAATCAAATTAACTTCAATTAATTACAATAAGTAATTAATTCTTAATTACTTCCATTAAGTAATTCCATTTAAAACAAATTCTATAATTGATTATCTTTAAATTAATTAATCTAATTAATTATTAAAATTAATCCCATTAATTAATTATTTAATAATCCATAGTTAATGACCTTCATTAACAATTATTTAATTACTTTTCTTAAGTAATTAACTTAGATTAATTATTAATTCCAAATTAATAAATCTTAATAACCAATTAATTAATCCCTAATTATTTAATTAATTAAGTGTTACCCATAACTTAATTAATCTTTAATTACTCTATTAATTTATTCTTAATCATTAATTAATATTCTAATTTATAATCCATAATTATAAATTAATTATTCCTAATTAATTAATCTTAAACCTTAATTAAATTAATTTAAATCCTTAAATTAATTACTCTATTTAGTTTATCTTAATCATTAATTAAAAATCAAATCCTATTTAATTAATGAATCTTAATTTCAAATTAATTATTCTAAAAATAATTAATCTTAAACCTTTAATTACTTTTAAGTAATTATTTATTTTATTTATTTATTAGATAAATTAATTATCCATTTAATTTCCCTAGTAATTAAATGCATACGAATCATTAACTTATAATTTAACTTCAACAAGTTTTAAAATCAATTTAAAACCTTTAAGTGATAAATAATATTTTCCTTGTAAAATAAATTTTACAAGATTTAAACAAATCTCTTTTTAAATTCAAAATATTTAAATTTAACAAACATTTAAACTTATTAAAATATTTGAATTTATAAAACTTATTTATCTTAAATCTAAGATTCAAAACTAAACTTGAGTTTATATATTTAAACTTTGATTTGAAGCTTATAAAAACTGAGCTTGGAAAATACTTCGGGTCCTACCCGAGTTTACATGGAAACCACTTCGAGTCAACCTGCTTTCACTCATCTCTGCCTCTCGTCTTCCCTTCTTCTTCATTCCTTAACCAAGTATTTAGAGTTAAACAAAACTGCTATTTAAAACTCTCGCGAACTCGAGTTCTACTCGAGCCAATCGATCTCCTACCCGAGAATAGCTTCGAGTTGCCTGACCTCCTTCCCAAATCTCACGCCACTGACACCCCACAACCACGTGCACGTGCACATGCGATTGGACCATCTCCGGCCATCATCGTGATCGCCTCCACGTCGAAGACAACCCCCTCGACTCACTCGAGTTCCTCAATCCCCTGGTCCCACTGTAAATCAAAATCGAGCTCTACGTCCCAGACTTTTAACGAAACCAGGCCACCAATTCGTCTCGTCCCCACTCCTCTGACCACCGGAGGTGGAACAACTCCGGCTACGTCCTCGTCAGTCCCCAGACCCTCATCTATCCTAGCCTCGTGCCACTCGATCGAGCGAAGGCAACGAACGAAGCGAGAATCTCTGTCGTACTCAAATTAGGTTTAAAATTTTTAATTGATTGCCGTCGACGCCACCGTGGACGTTGCCACCATCAACTATTTTTCCCACCACCGTAGCAGGCTCCTCCATCCTCACCAGCAACCCCGAACCTTCCCGTGCCACGTGTCTCCAGAAATTGGCCAAAATGTCAATTCCGATCATCCCCGATCTGCTCTTAAACCACACGATTAAAAATTATATTTTTTGCATTAAAAATCATGATTAAGTAAGATAATCCCATTTATATACCTGAATCTATAAATGGTGAAGTTCGAATTTTTTTTTTTGCTTATTCAAGTTTCCACTGTTTTCTTTAAATTTCCAGCATCAATACAAGTTGTTTTCTTTTTAAACAAATTTCTAAACTGATGTCTATGTTATAACAACCATTTTATTTCCATAACTTAAGACTAATCGAGGCTTGGATTAAGAGTAGATGAATTTTAAAAAGTATTTCCAGACTGAAAACTATAAAACAGAGGGATACTCAGAGTTGCTTCCATAATTTATGCCTAACACAGAGGTATATTCTAAACTTACAACTATGATTCAACAAACACATTTTATTTCAATACTTAAGTCCTAACAAGCTTAAATCATAAGCTAGAGATTTTGATTTGAAATTTAAGCCTGGGCCAAAATCAGAGAAGAACACAGATATATGCACCACAATATCTCATATACAAGCTAAGCAGATAAATTCCTTCACAACATTTCTGTTTCATAGATGATCAAGCAACCCCATAATATATTAACTTTTAAAAATGTGATGTTACTCACAGATTTGAAAAGGCAGAACAGAGCATCTAATTGTAATAGCAAACACACTATAAACATTCACATCAGAAACTCATTTATACTTGCAATACTTATTCATTTCAACTATATTAACAAGCAACCATATTTTACTTTAAATTTTAAAAGTTACTCACCTGAAACAAATGAGAACAGAGCCTTGATTTTGAAAACTGTTTTGAAGACTTGAAAATATAATGCCAAATCTTCTTTGCTTTTGATAAAACTTGTGATATTGTTGTTTTAGATTTGCATGCAGACTTGAACAAATCCAGACTCCTTTTTACTTTTGAATATAAACTTGCATGTAGGCCATTTGGAACTTGAACTAGCTTCAGATTTAAATCTTTATATGCCCAGATTCAAAGATATGTAGAGGCTGCTTATTTGATGATTAAATTTGCATGCAGGCAAATCTTTTGTATTCGAAAATGGTTTACAGAGGATTTGCTTGCTATGATTAAGGAGGGGTTTCAGATTTGATTCGGTTGAAGAAGATTTACAGGGGTTTGATTTGGAAGTTGAATTATATGTTGCTGATTTTGATTTTTGATAATTCTGTTTTGAGGCTTTTAGATTTCTAATTTCAGTTTTTAGAAGAGAAGAAAAGTTTGAATTAAAATGAAATTGCCAAGTTTCCTCTTATCTATTTTGAATGAACGTTTTCAAAAATAAACAAGACAATGCCACTTGTAAATTTAAGTTGTTAAAATGATTCCAAGTGTTTTGCATGTTCTTAATAGCCTTACACATGTTATTCTATTATTAAAATTATTTCTTATTTATTAACTTGTTTTTATGTTAACTTCAATTTAGCTTTAATGTTTCCATTTTAGCTTATTGTTTTTATATATACAATTTACATACCTTTATGTTTTATATATTTTAAAAGTAAATAAAAATCCTTTTTCTTAATTATTAATACTTACCTATATATATTACTTTTTAAAGAAACAAAAGCAAATTATATTTTAAAATAAAAGTGTATACAAATATTCTAAAATCCAAAACAATTTAAATATTCATCCCTTTGAATTTTAAACTTTAAATTCAAATCCAAATTAAATTAAATCCTAAGATTCAATTTAAAAGTTAAGTTATATATATTTATATATATAACTATTTATTCATTTTAAGCTTAAGTTAAAATATATCTTAAACAATTTAAACATTTATCTAAAGTATATTTAAAACTATAAAGTTATTTATTTAAATAACTTTGAAAAGTCCATATTAAACTAAATCTACATTTCCAATTTACCAAAGCTTCTATTTATAATATATACAAATAAATATAAATTACAAATAGAAAATATCTTATTAGCCTTTAAAAGATAAAATTTACCAATTAAATACTTATTTAATTAGATTATTAAATTAAATTCAAATTTTATTATCAAAGATCATCAGTATCAATTTAATTATTTAACAGATTATTAAATTGATATTGTTAAAATTTCCGGGATATTACATTCCTTCCTCCTTAAAATAATTTCGTCCCCGAAATTTAAACAAAGGTAATTTAATAATCTTATTAAAGATTTTAATTTAAAACACAAGCATATACTATCATCCATATGCTAACAACCATAGCAGCCAATCATCCAATCAAACAATTTTAACTATCCAGACAAAATTCTAGATAGAATTCCTCGAGTTTCCCCAAGTATATATATACCGGGACACTCGCTCTACAAACAATCTAAACTACGAAGCTACAGGGTTCCTACTCATCTAGATCTACAGAACTAGATAGGATATCAGACTACAGACGAGTCTGACTCAACTACCAAATCCTCCTGAACTGCTGATTCCAAAACTAGAGATAGATCAAACCCTTATCCAAAATCAAGAATACAATCTCTACTCTTCAAACATCAGAAGACTAAACTTACTTCTCCTATCTGGAAAAGATAAAACAAAAGCACTTCCAAACTGCTTCCGCTGCACAACTCTGATCTGAGGTAGAACACAAGCACAGACTGGACAACTCATTCCAGAAATAAGGTTCACTGATCCATAAATAAAACTCAGATACTTTATCAAAACTTGAGTTGCTGCACCAACTCCATCTCTAGGAAACATCCTTCAACTAGACTGAACTACCGGTACTACTCCTGGAATCTAGTCGATAAGAAAACTCAATCTCCAAATGCTGACAAACTTCTGACTTCCCGAAGACATTTAGAAAATCTCCAATAACCCAAGAGAACACTCAACTATCGCAAGTCACTTTTGCGATCAACCCAGCCTATTTCCAAAGAAAACTGTTCCTCTTAACAAATCAGAACAGCCCATACTTAACTATCCAATCCATCAAAGAAATGGATGCACCCTGCTGCTTCTGAATTTCACCTCCAGAAAAACTACTGCTCAACCAGAAAACTTCCTGCCAACACAGAATACTCCGAGCTGCACTGCTGATACTGATGCCAAGGACTTTCTATCCAAAGATCTTTGAGAAACTCGAACTCCAAACCAAACAGAAATACCATGCTGAACTCAGCCATAACACTGAAACAGACACACTTCCTTAAACTCGTTCCAAAGAAAACATCTTCGGGAACATCCATATTCACTGCGTCTTATCACACAGCTACTATTACCTGAGGTATCAAGATACCATCACTTGCTTCTGTTCAACCGATAGATCCAAACTCTACTCATCCAACTTTACAGATAAACTCCGAACCTTAACAGGTTTCCTTCAGAGATTCGATGAAATCCTTCATTACAGCAAAACTTACTCGAGATAGTATTGGGTCTACAGTCTCGATAAATACACTTCCAACCTTAATTCCAACCACTGGTAGTCGTGTTTCATACACTACTACCCTATCTACCTTTATATCTTATATTGGAGAACCTGTACGGGTAACCCAACAATATAGGTAGAATATATATATAGTTATATAAAAATTACAAATACGCTCTCTCTCGATAGATACCACTCTAGAGCTAGGTATTCACTCAACCAATAGCTCTGATATTCACTTAACCAAAAACTTAGGCATTCGCTCAACCTCGCTCTGATACCACGTGTGACGACCCGACTTTCCACTCCCGGAAAATCGCATCGACAGTAAGAAAGAAAGGGGTGAGAAATAGAAAAGAGAAGAAGAGAAAAGAAAACAACAACAGATACTCACAGCGGAAACGAAACGAAATATAATATATCACATAAATATTACATAGTATTATATACATCATCTATCAGAGTTACACAGATTACACATCACATACTAGACAGTTATAAACATCTGTCTAGTTATTACATCTCAACACAATACAGATCAATACAAAGATCAACACAGCGGAAAACTACTATCTATATCTACAACGCCGAAGCCTCCTGCTCCATTGCTCCTCCAGATTACTCGTCAAAGCTAAACCTGAATCCCTTGGCTACTCGTAAAAATTTGAGTACCCAAGAGTTTATAAAACAGAAATAAACAACTTGGGTCAGACATGGGTCTGGTGTGAGTAACAGGTTAAACTTGTTTAACTTCAAAACCTTTTGAAAGAAAAGGTATCACGTAAGACTCCCCACCAATAAATATGGGTAAGTTTTTACCTTACGCTAACCAAAACATTTGATAGGAAATTCGATTGTATTATAATAGGTCTAGGGTTTTCAAATAAATATGAAATAGCTGGAATGCTTACATCTCACGTTCCAACATAGTTGGGCACAACTAAAACGTACGGCACTTATTGGAGTTTGGATTCCATCAATGGCAGGGCTACCGGGGTACCGCCCGTCACAGTACGTGGCCTAGATCACCGTACCGAGGATCACTCCCAATCCCCTGCAACACAAGGTCGGAACATCCCTTACTGGATAATTCCCGCACAAGATATCCCAGCAGTTGGAGCTCACAACTGCCCACACAGCCGAATAATAATAAGAAGGGACGTCTAGACAGAGATAATCTTGTCCTACTTGGGTGCTACCCACTAACCTTGCTGCACCTCCCCTGTTTTAGCCATTCCCGGTTTGTGAGGCTTGAGGTCACGATTACCTTAGAAAAGAACACATCACTTAGAATGCTCATCGTCCACCTGACGATGTGCTGAAAGCATTCAATCCATACAAGTTCGTTCCGGGTTCGAACGAAACCGAAGGCATTATCTCGTTACACTCGTATTGGAATCACCCTCAGAGTTAACGACAATAACCCTTGCACTCTGAATCTTCATCTTCACTTGATTCACGACCTATCGTTAATTTGGATCGATGTGGTATTCGGGTCTCCAGACCTGGAAATCCGGTATACGGAAACCCGATCCCGGTCTCATCGAAATCCAAAACGTATCTTTTAAGGCCAAGTTGTTTTAAAGGTTAAAACAATTCAATTCATTATCTTTATACACTTAGAAAGATAATTCACAATAGATAATCAACATTATCAATACCATCAGATAATCCATATTATCACACTTCAACTAAACATCCATATCACATAGCATATATCTCATCAGAGATATCAATCAAATGCAAAGCATTCAGTATTATCATCCATCCATAAGTAATGATCTATATCATCTCTAATTAATTTAAAGTTAATTAAATTAATTACTTCATTTTATAAATCCTGCTTACCTAACCATTAATTAATTATAAATTCAATTAATTATCCTCTAATTACCTTTTTCAATTAATCACCTTTGATTAATTATCTTTTAATTACATCCAAGTAATTTATCCTTTAATTAATTACTCAAATTAATTAACCTTAACCACTTATAATAATTAACCTTTAATTACTTCATTAATTAATTAACTATAATTAATTAAATTAATCAACTATAATTAATTATATTAAACCTTAATTAATTACATTAATTAATCACTTCATTTATTAATTACTTCTTAATTAATCAATCTTAATTACATAATTAATTATTAATTAATGATCCTTAATTACAAATTACTTATTAATTACTTTAATTAAATTAATTACATTAAGTAATTAATCTTTAATTAAACAACATTTATTAATCACCTTGATTAATCTTCAATCAGTAATTAACTACCCTTAATTACTTTCATTAACTAAATTAATTCTCCTTAATTAATCTCTTAATTAATCCCTTGATTAATTTTTCAAAGTAATTAAACTCAATTTACTTTCCTTAATATATAATCAATCAATTAATTACCTTAAGTAATTATCTATTATTTACTTCCTAAATAATCATACCTTAATAATTACATTAAGTAATTATTATCAAATCATCTCTTGATTATTCTAAATTAATTAAACTTAATTAATTAACTTAAACTAAATCAAATTAACTTCAATTAATTACAATAAGTAATTAATTCTTAATTACTTCCATTAAGTAATTCCATTTAAAACAAATTCTATAATTGATTATCTTTAAATTAATTAATCTAATTAATTATTAAAATTAATCCCATTAATTAATTATTTAATAATCCATAGTTAATGACCTTCATTAACAATTATTTAATTACTTTTCTTAAGTAATTAACTTAGATTAATTATTAATTCCAAATTAATAAATCTTAATAACCAATTAATTAATCCCTAATTATTTAATTAATTAAGTGTTACCCATAACTTAATTAATCTTTAATTACTCTATTAATTTATTCTTAATCATTAATTAATATTCTAATTTATAATCCATAATTATAAATTAATTATTCCTAATTAATTAATCTTAAACCTTAATTAAATTAATTTAAATCCTTAAATTAATTACTCTATTTAGTTTATCTTAATCATTAATTAAAAATCAAATCCTATTTAATTAATGAATCTTAATTTCAAATTAATTATTCTAAAAATAATTAATCTTAAACCTTTAATTACTTTTAAGTAATTATTTATTTTATTTATTTATTAGATAAATTAATTATCCATTTAATTTCCCTAGTAATTAAATGCATACGAATCATTAACTTATAATTTAACTTCAACAAGTTTTAAAATCAATTTAAAACCTTTAAGTGATAAATAATATTTTCCTTGTAAAATAAATTTTACAAGATTTAAACAAATCTCTTTTTAAATTCAAAATATTTAAATTTAACAAACATTTAAACTTATTAAAATATTTGAATTTATAAAACTTATTTATCTTAAATCTAAGATTCAAAACTAAACTTGAGTTTATATATTTAAACTTTGATTTGAAGCTTATAAAAACTGAGCTTGGAAAATACTTCGGGTCCTACCCGAGTTTACATGGAAACCACTTCGAGTCAACCTGCTTTCACTCATCTCTGCCTCTCGTCTTCCCTTCTTCTTCATTCCTTAACCAAGTATTTAGAGTTAAACAAAACTGCTATTTAAAACTCTCGCGAACTCGAGTTCTACTCGAGCCAATCGATCTCCTACCCGAGAATAGCTTCGAGTTGCCTGACCTCCTTCCCAAATCTCACGCCACTGACACCCCACAACCACGTGCACGTGCACATGCGATTGGACCATCTCCGGCCATCATCGTGATCGCCTCCACGTCGAAGACAACCCCCTCGACTCACTCGAGTTCCTCAATCCCCTGGTCCCACTGTAAATCAAAATCGAGCTCTACGTCCCAGACTTTTAACGAAACCAGGCCACCAATTCGTCTCGTCCCCACTCCTCTGACCACCGGAGGTGGAACAACTCCGGCTACGTCCTCGTCAGTCCCCAGACCCTCATCTATCCTAGCCTCGTGCCACTCGATCGAGCGAAGGCAACGAACGAAGCGAGAATCTCTGTCGTACTCAAATTAGGTTTAAAATTTTTAATTGATTGCCGTCGACGCCACCGTGGACGTTGCCACCATCAACTATTTTTCCCACCACCGTAGCAGGCTCCTCCATCCTCACCAGCAACCCCGAACCTTCCCGTGCCACGTGTCTCCAGAAATTGGCCAAAATGTCAATTCCGATCATCCCCGATCTGCTCTTAAACCACACGATTAAAAATTATAATTTTTGCATTAAAAATCATGATTAAGTAAGATAATCCCATTTATATACCTGAATCTATAAATGGTGAAGTTCGAATTTTTTTTTTGCTTATTCAAGTTTCCACTGTTTTCTTTAAATTTCCAGCATCAATACAAGTTGTTTTCTTTTTAAACAAATTTCTAAACTGATGTCTATGTTATAACAACCATTTTATTTCCATAACTTAAGACTAATCGAGGCTTGGATTAAGAGTAGATGAATTTTAAAAAGTATTTCCAGACTGAAAACTATAAAACAGAGGGATACTCAGAGTTGCTTCCATAATTTATGCCTAACACAGAGGTATATTCTAAACTTACAACTATGATTCAACAAACACATTTTATTTCAATACTTAAGTCCTAACAAGCTTAAATCATAAGCTAGAGATTTTGATTTGAAATTTAAGCCTGGGCCAAAATCAGAGAAGAACACAGATATATGCACCACAATATCTCATATACAAGCTAAGCAGATAAATTCCTTCACAACATTTCTGTTTCATAGATGATCAAGCAACCCCATAATATATTAACTTTTAAAAATGTGATGTTACTCACAGATTTGAAAAGGCAGAACAGAGCATCTAATTGTAATAGCAAACACACTATAAACATTCACATCAGAAACTCATTTATACTTGCAATACTTATTCATTTCAACTATATTAACAAGCAACCATATTTTACTTTAAATTTTAAAAGTTACTCACCTGAAACAAATGAGAACAGAGCCTTGATTTTGAAAACTGTTTTGAAGACTTGAAAATATAATGCCAAATCTTCTTTGCTTTTGATAAAACTTGTGATATTGTTGTTTTAGATTTGCATGCAGACTTGAACAAATCCAGACTCCTTTTTACTTTTGAATATAAACTTGCATGTAGGCCATTTGGAACTTGAACTAGCTTCAGATTTAAATCTTTATATGCCCAGATTCAAAGATATGTAGAGGCTGCTTATTTGATGATTAAATTTGCATGCAGGCAAATCTTTTGTATTCGAAAATGGTTTACAGAGGATTTTCTTGCTATGATTAAGGAGGGGTTTCAGATTTGATTCGGTTGAAGAAGATTTACAGGGGTTTGATTTGGAAGTTGAATTATATGTTGCTGATTTTGATTTTTGATAATTCTGTTTTGAGGCTTTTAGATTTCTAATTTCAGTTTTTAGAAGAGAAGAAAAGTTTGAATTAAAATGAAATTGCCAAGTTTCCTCTTATCTATTTTGAATGAACGTTTTCAAAAATAAACAAGACAATGCCACTTGTAAATTTAAGTTGTTAAAATGATTCCAAGTGTTTTGCATGTTCTTAATAGCCTTACACATGTTATTCTATTATTAAAATTATTTCTTATTTATTAACTTGTTTTTATGTTAACTTCAATTTAGCTTTAATGTTTCCATTTTAGCTTATTGTTTTTATATATACAATTTACATACCTTTATGTTTTATATATTTTAAAAGTAAATAAAAATCCTTTTTCTTAATTATTAATACTTACCTATATATATTACTTTTTAAAGAAACAAAAGCAAATTATATTTTAAAATAAAAGTGTATACAAATATTCTAAAATCCAAAACAATTTAAATATTCATCCCTTTGAATTTTAAACTTTAAATTCAAATCCAAATTAAATTAAATCCTAAGATTCAATTTAAAAGTTAAGTTATATATATTTATATATATAACTATTTATTCATTTTAAGCTTAAGTTAAAATATATCTTAAACAATTTAAACATTTATCTAAAGTATATTTAAAACTATAAAGTTATTTATTTAAATAACTTTGAAAAGTCCATATTAAACTAAATCTACATTTCCAATTTACCAAAGCTTCTATTTATAATATATACAAATAAATATAAATTACAAATAGAAAATATCTTATTAGCCTTTAAAAGATAAAATTTACCAATTAAATACTTATTTAATTAGATTATTAAATTAAATTCAAATTTTATTATCAAAGATCATCAGTATCAATTTAATTATTTAACAGATTATTAAATTGATATTGTTAAAATTTCCGGGATATTACAGAAGTCCTAGTTAAATCAATTTATTTATTTATTTCTATTTATAACTCAATTATTAAATTTACTTTAATATTTATTATCTTATATTTAATTTATAATTTCAAATTATTATTAACCATCAATTTTAATATTTATTATTATCAATTATTTATTTACAATTTAAACTCAAGTAAAAATATATAACTATATATTTATTATTTTCAAATTCACTCATTTTTGAATCGGGGAAACTCGCTCCAATTTTCTAGTTAAATCTACAAATTTTTATCAAAAATTTATTTAATTACCCAATTTAATTCAAAAATTAAATAAATTATTAATTTAAATAAATTCAAAATTTCAGGGTCGTGACAAACTTCCCCCCTTAAAAGAATTTCGTCCTCGAAATTCGCAGGCACGAAAACAACAGAGATAGACAGATTCGATCTCCTATAATTCCTCAAACATAAGATACGGATTCCGAATTCAAGTCGGAATATCTCAGAATACATACCAATTTTGTCCTTCTTTGGACTTTGGTATTCACAGAAATCTCAATAGAATTTCAAAATTCGGTTTCAAACGAAATCGTTTTGTTGATACAATTCAATTTTAGCTTCATATTCGATTAATCAATTTAACTCCATTTAAAATTTCTAATTTATTTAAAATTTTCAACTTCAAACTCATATTCATTAGAGTTTAAATCGAAAAGCTGATAAGAAACCGATGAAAATACGAAGTAAGGATTCCTACAACGGTTCGTAGGGCCATCATCATACCAAAACTTCTTCTTGTAGCTGCCACGAAGAAATCAAAAGAATTTGGAAACGAATCAAAGAAAATTGATAGAGACAGCTGTTTCCACTGTTGCAGGGTATTGACCATTTATAGTCGTATTCCCTTGTCCCCTATCTCGTCTTCTTCTTGCACTCATACTCACTATCAGTGGATAGCAAGAGAATTTACTGAGACATTCCGACGGATATCTGAGAATTACTCATTCTAGAGTTTACTTCACTCTATCTCTAATGAGCTACTTAACGTTTTATACTCCTGAGCTAAAGTTCAACCTTAGCTCTGATACCAAATGTGAAGACCCAAAAGTTGGCCTTCGAAAATCGGCACCCGTACTCCACTTGTACTCCAAATGCCAAATCTGGTTCTCCGGAGCTTATAACAACATTAAGTAAATAACACAGCGGAAAAAAAGAATATAGGTATACAACATCTGATACAATATCCAGATACAATGATGATACAATGAATATCTATATACATCAGAGATATGATACAACAAATAGCAGCGGAAAAGAAAATAGATAACTAACATCAGCAGCGGAACAAATAACTCTAAGATAGTCTTCAAAAGAGAACTCCAGCAATAGCTCGAACTCCCAATAACGATACACCAAGAATAAGCAAGTGCAGTCCGATCCAAAGACTGAACTAGCTCTAGATAATCTACTAAATCTGAATATCTGAAAAACCAAACTCTAGACTGCTCGTGTAGAAAAATTTTGAGCATCCAGAGTTTAGGAAAGAAACAATAAACTCCGGATCAGTCATGGGACTGGTGTGAGCAACAAAAACAGTTTATCTTTAAAACAAATAGCAGAGAATTTTAAAGTCAATTCGCAATGCTTTTTGAAAATGAAACTACCATAAGACCTCCCACCACACACACAATGCAAACGCAGAATTGGAGGAGATTTCTTCTTATGATAGTCAAAGATGCTTACTACGCAAAAATCAAATCATTTTTGATATTATTATTAGTGCATAGTGTAGAAATCATTTCGAAAGTATAATATTAATCTTAGCCAACATACGACCAGTATCGTATGCCTACTATAGCTACCATCTAAACAGTGGTGACCACCGTACGTAAATGGCAGGTTCTACAACTAATACCGTACAAAGTTCGTATTGGAAGATGGATTTCCAACAAATGGTCAGGCAAAGGAACTTCCTATCCACGATGGGTACGTCCCTGGAATAGACGACCCGAGAACCTAACCGGATCTCTGCCAACACAAGGCCGGGTTACCTCTGCAAAAATAGGTAACTACTGACACGCGTATGCCATCCCCCGATCGTCACCGATCTTCCCGAGGATCCCCGATTTCCAACAACCACAAAGTAATAAACTTGCAGCAACCACAGAGGTTAAGTATCTGGGCTCCATACCATGATACCACCTTTATCCAGAAGGAATGACATACACTAAGGGGCGCTACTCCCTAGAACCTTGCTGCATCCTTCCTGTTTTGACCATTTCCGGGGTGTGAGGTTCGACGAAGTCTCGTCCACAAAGCTACGCTTTGTTCACAAAGCCATGCTTCGGGTCAAACAAATGATCAACCTATGATCACAAAGATATAAAATCAAATAAATGATCATATCGCAAATGATCAAACACTGGTCATCACACAGCAACACTCAGCATGTCACATTACCAAATTGGGATATATCGCTGATAAATTTCAACTACATAACCTCTGAGCTCGTACGTCTCAGAGAAGGGTGTTAAGCTAAGAGAATAAATTCTCCGCCACCAACAGAAATGTATTTGAAAGAAATCGGCTTTATATCTCAAAGTGTAATGTCAGACATGTATCCATACAAGTCTGTTCCGGGTTCGAACAGAACCGAAGGCACTTCTTACGAAGCCCTTGCATTTCCGGGTATTCACAATCCCGTCCGGACTTCCCATCACAAAGGGTGATAAAATCTCTATACCGGGGACCAGTCGGTGCAGAGACATTCGACGAGTTGTCCTTTCGTTTTCGTAAATATCCGGTCTTCAACACCGGTCTTCAAATGCTATCCATATACGACGTATCATTATTCGGAATGGGTTATATGACACAAATGTCTTTTCCCGGCTAACCCGAATAACGAGCGCAATATTAAAAACATATGGATATGTGATTTCAATTAAGTCACAACTTAATAATTCAACTTCTTTTCTTCAAATGGTTTAACAAATTACCATTTCAAATCTTTTAAACAAAAAGATTTATTTACAGAGTTCACTTAATTTTCACAAAGATTCATTCACAGTTTTTCCAAAACAATTTCTGTTTCAATTGGATTAACTCGTTAAATCTTTAAAATAAAGATTCAACTTATAGCTTTCAAAACAATTTTATTTCGAATGTTTTAAACAAATCATCATTTTAAATCTGTTAAAGATAACAGATTCAATTCATAGTTTTCAAAAAGAATTCATTTATAACTTGGGAAAACCATCTTTTAATTTATACTTGAAATTCCTTTAAATTGGGATTTCATTTCTTATATATACGAAAGCTTTTATCATTTGAAAACAACAGTTTTCATTTAAGAAAAATCCAATTTTATTTGCACGGGTTAAAGTCCTTGAATTATATTCACATTTCAAAATCAATACTTTTAAAATGGTTTAACCCTTATATAACGATATAACTTCTTTAATCCCTAGTTTCAAATTATAGAATTCGATTTCAAATCTTGAATTTAAGTTTTAAATCAAATTATCTAAACTTCCAAAACTTCATCAAGTTATTCAAAATTAAATTTCATCTTTGAAATTCCATTTCAAAAGCTTTTCACTTTAAACCGAAATTTCTAATTTCAAAATCAATTGAAATTAAAATTTCAATTTCAAAACATCAAATTTAAATTATCTGTGACTTAACCGATTTCCACGTGAAATCCATATTTGTGTGTGTATAAGTGTGGTCCAGGGGTTTTACACACAATAGTGCAACATCAATCATCACAGATATATCGATAAGCGGTAAAATCAATAACGCTTATCTTCATTCACAGATTCATAGATAAAATAAATTTATCAGTCACAAAGATTCATTATTATAATTCGATGTGGGTTTCGGATAACCAACTGAAATTCGACTCCCTGTCGCATCGAAATTCAAGTGCCGTTTCACGGGCAAAGGGTTTACATATTCACATAACAATATATACACCATAACAATATATACACCACAGATAAGTAAATTACAGTTCACAACATAATCAGGATATATCACAAAGTATCATAATCATGGATATCAAACAGTCAAATCAATAGAATCCAAACATTCATAGGTAAGGTCAGTAAATTTTCTGATTAATTCAAATCAGATTTATTACTTACAAATAAATTACTAATCCTGGTTAATTAATTATTAATAAATTATAAACCATTTTGATTTAATTATTCTTTAATCTTTTATTGATTATCCTCAAATTAATTACCTTAATTTATAAATCATATTAATTAATTAACCTTAAACAAATTACATAATTAATTAGCCCCTTAATTGCTTTCATTAAGTAATTAACAATTTACAATGCTTAAGACCTGTTGAATCACAAATTTGCTTAACTTCTTTTTATTTTAATACTGCAGCTTTGAAACTAAAACCACCCGAGCAATCACTTCCTTTCCCCGAGCTCCAACCACGTTTCTCCCGAGTCTCCCCTGTTTACTTCGAGAACAACACCTATCCGCTTCGAGTCCCATGCGAAATTCTTCGATCCTAACATAAAGTTTCTCGAGGATTACTCGAACTCTTCCTACTCAACTAAACAAACTGCCCAGATTCAAAAAGTGTGGCGTGCATGTGCACGGCAGCTTCTTGTTGCCACCGACCATCTCTGATGGTCCTCCCACATCGGAAACTGCCTTCGCACCCACTTCCGATCATCAGATCGTTAGCCCACCATTCGAAATTGAATTCGAGCTCACAACTGAAACCTGGAAACACTGAATGAAGAACTTCCCCAGACCTGAAATGCCGCCGTTCTCCGATCTTCGACCATTAGAAGGTCTGGAAACCTGGGTACACCATCATCAACTCAACCCCTATCATCTTCCCAGATATCGTAGCACTCGATCCATCATAGAAGACGATCGAATCAAAAATCTCGACCTCACAAAAACTAGGGCTACGAACTAGAATACATCACCGACGCCGCCACATTCGCCAGCAACCCCAACCCGTATTTTTCCTAGGACCCCTGATCACTCCTCTACCCTCTCAAAGAACTCCGACCTACCTCAACCTCGAGATCACCGGAAACGACCAAAACAAAGAATTTCAGACAATCTCAAATTGCTCTCCAATCTTTATTCTAAAAATCTTAATTTTTGTTTTAAAAAAAACTTGATTAAGTGTAAGAATTCAGTCTGCACATCTGAATTCATGATTTAAAGTGTTCGAAATTTGACAAAATTAAAGCTTTGCTCAGTTCTTTGATTCCCAGAGACAAATCCAATGTTGTTTAACTTAAATAAAATCTTAAAACCTAGTTCACGATCAAACATACATCTTTTGTTTTGATCCTAAGTCCAAACATTGAGTAGATCAAGTGGAAATGGTTTTTAAATCCATGTTTTGTGTTGAAAACTTCAAACAGAGAACATAGGGGAGTAACAGCCTGTACACACCTGCTCTTCAATATTCACAGGGCATTCATATATATAATTGTAAACATACTCACCCACATACATAAGTGCAACAAAATTATACTTTTTAAATTGTTTTTAGAGTGATGTTACTCACATTTACTTCAAGTATATCTATATATATATATACCATCAGAGATTAAACAGATTTAATCTAAAAAAGGGTAGTTTGCTCACTTGGTTTTAGAAGAAAGAACAGAGCAGGTTTTTAAAGGAAGAGTTGCTCACCTGGAATTAAACAGAGAGGAATGGAGCTTCCTTGTTTTGTTGAAGTTGAAATTGTTGTTGAGTCCTGTGTAGCTTGCTTAGTTTTCTTTGAAGAAATGTTTTAAGTTGCCTTTGCCTTTTTTTTTCTTTTCTTCCTGCTTAGCTTTAATTTTCAAACTTGAAAATGTTTTCTGGTTTCTAGTTTTTGAAGGGACGAGCTGATGATGAATATGATAAATATATAGAAGAAGCTTACAGTATATATTATAAATTTGTACAATACAAAGACATTTCTTAGTATGGTGGCTTGAGATGTTCCCCTGTTTTCGGCTAAGATGTTTTAGAGGTATGGCTTGCATTTATTACTTTGTACAATATATTTTATTTTCTTTGCTTTGTTTTGGTGGCTGCATTTATTACTCAGTCTGGTTTTGTAAATATAAAATGTTGCCTTCGTTTCCATTATCATACTCATCTTTTATACATTTGTTCTACTTATCCACTTTAGTTTGTACATTGCTTAATTACTTAGGGATATATACTTGGTTTTGTTTCTATACTTACTTTGTTGTTAAGTTTGTAACAATGGTATTTACTCTAAAATGTTGTTTTAGTTATTTGTATTAGTTTATACTTATCTTATCTTTTGTCTTGGCTTTGAAATTAAAGTGAAGTCCTAGTTAAATCAATTTATTTATTTATTTCTATTTATAACTCAATTATTAAATTTACTTTAATATTTATTATCTTATATTTAATTTATAATTTCAAATTATTATTAACCATCAATTTTAATATTTATTATTATCAATTATTTATTTACAATTTAAACTCAAGTCAAAATATATAACTATATATTTATTATTTTCAAATTCACTCATTTTTGAATCGGGGAAACTCGCTCCAATTTTCTAGTTAAATCTACAAATTTTTATCAAAAATTTATTTAATTACCCAATTTAATTCAAAAATTAAATAAATTATTAATTTAAATAAATTCAAAATTTCAGGGTCGTGACACATAAGAACTAAACACTCAGGTTTATTCCAAGTCACTTTAAAACATTAATATTTATATTTATAACTTAATATATCAAATCATATCTCGATATTTCTCTCAAAATTTGTTTTACCAAAACACTTAAAATAAACTACTATGGTAGCAACCCTCACATAGAAACTCGAAAATTAAAGCCGACGATGCTACAGTCATCACTAGAATTATTTTTTAGTGACTGAAGTGAGTTCAATGCTATTTATGTCCTTTAAAATCACATTTAAAATATTTATATTCATAAACACTGTCAAATAGTGCTATCATTATCATCTCAAAACTTTGAAAAACAATTTTTCATAAGCACCGGGAGTTAAATTCTCAAACTCTCGGTTTAAGTCCATTTTTATTTATAAACCTTGTTTATAACCATACTTATATAATTCCACTTTCTTATATGAATTCTTTTTACAAGTGTATAACTTTATTTATTATAATAACAATTTTTATTAAAATTAAATTTTTACCTAACATTAACACCAAACGCCTTATAGTCAAACTATGAAACTGAATTCACAAGGTGTTCATTTTAATGTTTCCCAAAAGTTACTATCTACCCAACCCATGCAGTAAAAAGGCAAAATTGCTCATAAATAAGCCAAACACACATAGATCAATAAATGATAATAATTGAATATTATCAATTCCTAACACTTCATCACTCTGTAAATTTATTTTTAGAAATAATTATTTTATATATACAAAATATAATCTCGGTAAAATTATATTTATTTACCCATGCTAAAAACAATACTATCGATTTTCCATGTTCAACTGTTTAGAAACCCCTATTGATACAGTTGCACCTTCTGTGTCGACCAGAATTCATAAACCACTCAACATATAAATCAACAAAATATAAAACATTTTTATAGCACTAACAAATACACGCTCTCATATATAATACGCTCAGACTCATCCTAGGGTCTCGGTCCCTTATATCAAATGAGTTTACCCCACCAAAACCAAGGTGTTCGCTCGACCTAAGATCTGATACTACATGCAACAACCCATCTTTTTTATCCTCAAAAGTCGACACTAATACAGCCACGATATTCACGTGCCGAGCATCTGAGTAATGAAAAGAAAGATAGTTAGAGTGAAAGAAAATAAAGACAGAATAGAATCTCACAACGTGACGAGTAATAAATAATATAACACAGATCTTTACCAAAAGAAAGATTTTTATGCATACAACAATCAGAGCAAAACTAACCTATCGCCAGCTTGGACAGTTATAACAATCTGTCCTTACAGTTTGTTGATAAATACAGAATATCAACATTACAGCAGAAATAAAGAAATACAAGAATACTTCTTGGAGGATCCAGCTCGTCTTATGAATCTCCAAGCATTAAGCTAAATCTAGAAAATATGCTAAGACTGACTCGAGCATTATAAGAAAAACAACGCCCAGATCAGTCTGGTATAACTAGTGTGAGGAACATAATCAAATGGAATTTTAGATTTTTTTAAAACCTTTCAAAATAAAGGTATCTCGTAAGAACTCGTCGAACATAAACATGGATGGATTTTTACCTTACGACCAAATCATTATTGTAGAAAATCTTGTGACATTATAATTGTGTCTAGAGGAAAAAATAAATATATGAAATAGCCAAAATGCTTGCATCTCACATTCCAACATAGTTAGGCACAACTAAGTTTGTAAAAACACGTATTGGAGATTGGATTTCCATCAATGACTAGGCTACTGGGGTCTCACCTATCACAGTACACCTCTAGACAAAATGTACCAAGGTTAATAAGAACTTCTTGCACCCTACTACATAGAGCCGGCTACCCCTTTAACATGGCATACCTAATTACATCATTCCTCGGGACAAAGGCTCCAAAACAATGTGCACTAGCCAAAGCCTCACCCTTGCGCACATACCAAATACAGTAAACATTGAATCTAGATCGAGGAATGATGCTTCTACTTGTAGCGAACCATATAGCTCTACTGCACAACCCCTGTTTTAGTCATTACCAAGTGTGAGGCTTGCGAGTCATGATTAGCCTTTTCCTCTCTTAGCAATTCCAACTTAAAATGCTAACACTACCTTCCAGGCATGATGCAATGTCAACTTTCATTCATACAAGTTATTCTGAGTAAGAACAAACCGAAGGCACTACTTCTAATACATCCATTTTGGAATCATCCTCAGGGTTAGTAGCAAGTAGCCCTTGCACTCAAAGAGCCTTGTCTTTGATTCCATCATCATCAAGATGTGTTCAATTCCAACACTTGATTTGGTTCGAAGTGGACTTCGGATAATTCATATTTATCTGATCCCGGTCGTTTTGAACCAACATTCGTCAGTTTCTGGTAAACTCAACCCCGGTTCTTTGGAAATAAACAGACAATGCATAAGAGTAGGGATCACCCCTATCCGTTTAAGTGGACAGATTTCCTTATCATTTATCTTAGGGGAACCAAACGAGATTTATACACACGGTATAGCATTATCGAAGATGACTGTGCCATATAACTCACGTGTTTCTCTTAGATATTTCCAGAGTTATACTTTGGTCCAGTTTTGATAGTCGGTTATTTAACTATCAATAAACAAACAAGCAGAACATAGATTTAATTATATGGGGATCCATTAGGCCTCCTAAATTAATCTTCATTAATTAAAAATCTCTTTCAATTAATTGATTTGAAATATCTCCATAAAAGATATGTTCGTAGACCCTTTATACTCCTTTTAATTCTTGGAAAAACATCCATATACTTACCTCATCAGTATAACTATATTACAAACCATTATATTTCAATTCTTAGAAAATATTCACATATTTATCTCACCGGTATTAGTATATTAACAAAAATTAAAGGATATTTCCTCCTTTCTAAACTCATATTCAAATAGGCCAAACAAATATTATTTAAAATATTTTTTACTGTAAACCACACCATTATCCTTCAGGGTTAAGTATGGAAAGAATATGCAACAACCTAAAAAATTATTCATTTGAATTTAGAATATTCAGTTGATTTTAAATATTGAAAAGTTAATTTTATAAGTTAAATAACTTAAATTTGAAATATAGCGAATTAGTTGATAATTAAATTGTTAATTAGTATTTGGAATTGTTTAAATAGTTGAATCTTGAATTTAATATGAATGAAAATTATTTCAAAAGTTGATTTGAATTCTTTTTGAATAGGGTGAAGATAGTAAACTTTTAAATTAGATTTAAAAGTAAATAAATTGATTTTGGGAATTACTCATTTTAATTAACGTGTAAAAATAGCCCTTCGAGGCACTATCTCGGATTTTGACGAAACCAGTTCCATTAGTTTCGTAATAGTATATTATAATATGCCATCTAATTTCTTGGTGATCAGACGTATCATTTGGTCGTGTGAGTTCGAAATGCGTAGAAATTAATTTCGAAAATTGTATAATAAAATTGGATTTGAGAAGCTATCTTCTGCATATGATCGAATTAGGTCTCAAAACTAGTTCCAATGTGTTCGGAATAGGGTTATAACATATAAAATGCTTGGCAGCATGCCTCGTTTAGAGTTTGGGTTTTTCGGACGTTTAAAAAGCTTGATATTTTTAAGTTTAAAATAATATATACATTATTTATTGACCAAACCTTATCCAATGGCAGCCCATACCTCTGCACAATCATGACCACGCCATCGTTTCTTTTTTATTGCTTTCTTCCCCTCTCATTCTACTCTTTTCAAACCAGAAAACCAAAAGGAAAAAAATGAAAATAAGTCGCAAGAAAACAAAGGAGTTCATGGCAGCGGTGAGGCGGAGCTGGTCGCATGTGACGGTAAGGATGGTGGCGCGGTGGGGAATTGAAGTTGCGATTAGGGTTGCTCGTGCCTGGGTTAGTTTCACGAACTGGAAGGCGGCGGCGGCTCGGCGAAGGAGTTGCACAGCGGTGGGGGAGCAGTGCAAGATGTTGTGGTGGCGGCATATGTGGGCGAGTGATCGACGTTTGGAAAAAAAATTAACTGCGTGCATTAGGCCTGGAGGGAGTAAACGAGATGATAGGAGAAAAATATTAACAGTTTTAATTAAGTCAATTATGTTAATTAATATTTAATTATCTCGAGTGTTTATAATTTCATAACTTTCTTGTACGAGGTCCAAATCAAGCAAGATGAGTCGCGTTACCATCGTATCGACGAAAGCTACGCTAAGGAGTTGGATTGGACGGATTCGGAGCTAGTTGGAATTTTGGGTTAAAATTGAACGTCCGTTCATTTTTAATTCAAAACGAAACATTTTGACGATCTGAAAATCAAAATGAGTTAATCTCACCTTTTTGGTTAATCCAAAAATTTATGTTGTCAATAAAATTATTTTTTGGATGGGTAGGTATTTTATTATTGATTATTATTGACTATTTGGATGGATTACTAGTTTGGATATATTCCCGCTTATTGGAGCAGATGAGACCCGATCACGTTCCCGTATAAGAGTAGATGACCATTTGTATACAAATCCTGCCTCGAAGCGGTTGATTTTTATATTTATGATTATATATACTATATGTGACGCAGGGGGATAGGTTGGAGGGATCCAATAGATTCCTCATATTGTTGATTTTATTTTCATATATATTGTGATATATGATATATTAGATGCCATATTGATGACATATATGTAATTTTGCTAATTTAGTGCTTTAGTTGCACTGGGCCTTATTTTTTTATATTTTGAATTATTATAAACCAATGATTTGATTTAAAAAGGAATTTCAAGTCACTTGGAAATTATATATGTTTAAATATATTTTTTTCTAAAATAAAAGCCTGATTTTTAGATATTATAAATCGATAGTTTTATGAAATATTTTAAATAGAGATTTGAACTATGAATGAAGGTTATAAAATCTTGGAAAATAAGTCAGTCTTTTATTAATGGGATATGGTTTTAAAAGAAAATAGAAATATTTTAATATAAATATTTATTAACCACTTTATATAAAGTGGTGTATATATATACATAGGCACATATATTATAATCTATTTATGTAAGTGAAATTTATAAATGTGATAGTTTACAAAAGTGATATTTTACAAATATAGTTAAGATTTTGTAAAATCGTATTTTATTTATAAAGGGATAGATTTAATAACGGTGTTTTATAAATTAAAAGGAAACCATTACCACTTAATAGATTGGAGAAATAAATCAAATGGCGGATTTATTCTAAGATGCGCGAAGTTATTTCAGAAAATAGTTGATTCTATTTTTGAAAATTGAAGGTGAGGGTAAATTTGGAATTGTAAAATGATATTTTATAAACTGAAGGAAATTTATAGAAGAAATTTATACCTATGGGAAACAAGCTTAAAAACGATTGGAATTATGTTTTGAATGAGAGTAACCGAGATTCATAAAGGAAATAGAGTTGTGAATGGAGTTCATAAATAAAGGGATTTTTTGAAAGGAAGTTTCATAAAATAGAAGAGATTTACAAATATAGCTTTATAAATATGGAAACGGTTAAGTATGGATTTTTAGCAAAGAAATATAATTATGTTTTAAAAATTGTTTATTTATATTAATATTGTTTTAAAGTGGTTATTCAATACTTCAATATTTTGAAAAGTTTATTATTTAAATTATTAATTATTAATATGGTTTGAAATAAATTATAATTATTTATCAGTAAAGTTTTGAAAATTAATCATTAGTATTTATAAAAATGTTAAGATAAATTATTATTGTTTTAATTAGGATGTTTGGAATTTATTAATTATTATTTTAAAATATTTTAAAGTTAGTATTTATTTATTTATAATGTTATTAGTATAAAGTAGTTTTTAAAGGAAAAGATTAGAATTTGATTTTAAATGTTTTCGAGATTTATAAATATGGTTTTATAAACAGATGTGGATTATAAGGGAATCTTATAATACGTTTTGGAAAACGGAAAGGAAGATTGGTTAAAAGATTATGGGAGTTTTATAAATGGATTTAGATATTTATAAGAGGAATTTTAGAAGTGAGTATAGATTTATAAAAGTTGTTTATAAATGGTTTTGTGGATTATAATACGGTTTATAAATGGTTCTTGAATTGAATGATAAAAAGGAACCTTCCAAATTGTTGATGAATATACTTATACCATTGAGATAAGCATTTAGATATTTTTTCCAAGTATTGAGGAATAGGGATTTTGGGTTTATATCAATCTTGTAAAAAAAAAAATTTGATTCAAGTATTACAAAGTGAGCTTAATTAATAAAAGATTTATTAATAAAAGGCTTAGTTTTGCTTGGTGCTTAAGTGTTGGTTTGCCTATGGAATTAAATTCCTGATTGAATGTTTGTTACTCGATAGTTAAATAATGGACTATCGAATTCAGTCCCAAACGTAACTTTGGAAATATCTAGAAGAAATACGTGAGCTATATGGCACAGTCATCTCCGATGATGCTGTACTGTGTGTGTAAATCTAATTTCATTCTCCTAGGACAGTGATAAGGAAATCCGTCCACTAGTGGTTAGGAGGTGATCTCCGCTCTTATATTAGACTGTTTATTTCCTAAAGAACCAGGGTTGAGTTTACCAGGAATTATCGAAAATTTGTTTCGAAGTGACCGGGATTGGGTATGTTGAAAACCACTTCGATCCAACGAATGCATTTCGAAGTAAAGGCATCTTGAAAATGATGGAATTTGAAGACAGAGCTCTTAAGTGTTTCGTTCAATCCCAGAACGGACTTGTATGGATGAATGCTGGTATTGTGTTGTTGCTTGGAGGGCACTATTAGCATTCCAAATGGGAAGTGCTATATAAAAGGTAAAACGTAGCCTCAAGCCTCATCAACTGGGAATAACTAAAACAAGGGAGATGCAACAGGGCTAAATGGATCGCTCTCAAGTAGAGTATGATCATGCCTATCTAGAGTCGCTATTATATCTCATTTGTATGCTTTGGGGCCCAAAAACGGAGGGGTGATTATATTCGATACTATCAAGTAAAGGGTAGGCCGGTTCTATTTTGGCAGGGGATCCAGGTGAGGTCCTCGGTGTTATTTTATCTAGAGATGCACTATGACGGACGATACCTTAGTAGCCCAGTCATTGTATGGAATCCAAATTCCAATACGAGCCTTTACGGTTTTAGTCGTATACCTATTATGCTGGAATTCAATTTATGTAACAATTTCAGCTAAGATTAATAAGTATTTGTATTTAGACACTATTATAATACTAGAGAATTTCATATGAAATGGTTTTGGTTATCTGAAGGTAAAACCCGTCCATATTTATGTGCGGCATGGTCTTACGAGATACTACTGATTTTAAAGGTTTTTATAATTTAAAAATCTATTTGATGTGTTTTCTTACACTAGTTTTCCAGACTAAATCAGCTGTTATTTTATTATAATGCTCGGGTCAGACCGAACATATTTACATTTTACTTTGGATGCATTGGAGCTCAGGAGACGAGTTGAAGGTCTTCAAGTCATATTCACGTATATGTTTATTTTCTGCTGTTTTGTTGTTGAAATTATCAGAAATTGTAAGGATAGGTTGTTATAACTGTCTAGGCTGATGATGGTGATTTGTTGTTGTACTCTGATGGATGTATGTATATAACAGTTTATATTTGTAAAGACCATTGATATTATATTATATATATTGTTCCACTGCGATTGTGAGATTCTGTGTTGTTTTTAATTTCTTTCCTCTTCTTCTTCTTTCTTCTTCTTCTTCTTTCTTCTTCTTTCCCATAACTATCAGTCTTTCCATTCGATTTGGGTTGGACATGTGTGGTTTATTGTCAATTGAATAATACAATTGGTAGGTTGTAACAGAATGTCCCACGCCACCATGATTAAGAAGGATTATTTATCAAAAACAAATCTCATTCTTTTATAAAATTCCCTTTTTATAAGTCCATTTCATATATACGAATCCTTTAATAAATTCCCAAAATTATTTATGAAACTTCTTTATAAATATCTAAAATGATTTATAAAATTCCTCTGTTTATAAAACTCTTTTCTACCAATATAACTCTTTTAAAAATCTTCTTTTATAAATTCCTTTATACAATCCTTTGTTAAAGTCTTTTTTATAAATTCAAAAACCTATTATAATCTTATATATTTTATCACAATCTATGTTACCTTTAAAAATATCACTATAAACCCATTCCTTTATTTATAAATTATCTTTTGTAATTTCTCTTACAAGTATCACTTATCAACTCCTTTTACAAATATTATTTATAAATCCCTTTTACAAAATATTATTTTTAAATCTCTTTTACGAAATATCATTTGTAAATCTCTTTTACGAAATATCATCTATAAATCCTTTTTAATTAAATCCATTTATTTAATAGAATCCCCTTTTATAAACTAATTTATCATTTATAAACACCCTTTATTAAATATATTAATTACCTTAAAACATTATAAATGAAATAATTTATTTATTAAAAATAGTACTAATAAAACAAATTAATTTACGTATACATCCTTAATAAAGTAATTAATCAACTTAACCCATTATTAATTAAATAAATTAACTAACTTAAACAACATTAATAATATAACTAAATCTCTTTAAACAACATAATTAAATATTTAAACAACATTAATAATATAACTAAATAACTTTAAACTACATTAGTAAAGTAATTAATTAACTTGCTTTTAAACATTAGTAATAAAATAATTAAAACAACTAAAATTAAATAAACACTTAACCTCAAATTTATATATGTAACGACCCGTAAATTTTAACTGTTAAATAACGTAATTAGTTAAATTTTGTGAAATTTTAAACAGTAAAATTTTGAAATATAAATTTGATAGTTGGAATGCGTCTAATTAAACATAGCAACTGGTAAATTTTCATCCGAAAATATGGAAATTTATTTCGAGCGTAAATTTACTTCAATTTAATCAGTTAAAAATTGGTGATAATAAAATGTTTTCCAAACCTAAATACTTTTACATAGAAAATTTGTAAATCATCTTCTGAGTGAGATGTCATCTTTCGTTTCGTCAAATTTGGAATTCTGTTGCTCCGTTTATCTTATTTCTGGCAGAATAGCAGTATTTCTGGTACCGGTTATCGACTTTTGATCGGATGACCGTACCACTGATATCTGTGTACCGTTTTGATCGTCTCGTTGCGCTGATCTCTACGGTATATTTATTTCTATATTTTGAGGTCCGGTAGGTGACGAAAACGATGGTAACGTTCCATTGTAGCGGTACAAAATTTGTGACTTTCCTCTTTTCTTACCTTTTCAAATTCAAACGTGCTAAATCAATGGATAGCTGTACGTCCCTTGCTTTGAATTTATATCTAAAATTTCGGTGGAACGTTTCTTCTGCCATTTTCTCTCCTTCATTTTTTGAACGGTTCATTTCTTCACGTTCACGTTCAAAACTGTTGGTCTACTTATCCACGTTTTTGTATACGTTCATTCCTTTCTTTTGCCTGACACCTCATTTCTCATTTCTCCTCTTATCCTCTTCTCATTCTCACTTCTCCCTCCTGCAAACAAGATTTACGTTTTTCAGTTCTATATTTTTTCCCATTCTTCTCCAAACCGTGCTCTTTCTCAAACCCAAACCCTTGGCTCTCTCCCTTCATGCTCGCGTCCCCTCTTCACCACCAATGGCCGCACTACACTCCACCACCAATGTTCGCCACCTCCTCACCAAAGGCTCCACCCGCCGACCCCTGACATGCTGGAGCGCAACCATACACCAGAACGAGCGCCACCTGGCTCCGACTATCCTACTCTTATCTCATAGCTTGGCCATCACTTGTTTTTCCTAACCCACGGCCTTCTTCCCATCGAGCAACCGAGATTTGCATCTTCTTCTAGTTAAAGGTATTTGCAGTCTTATATAAATTGTACAGTATATATATAATATATTATATATGTATGTTTACTTTGGTATATTTTTTTTGTCTACTGATATATACGAAGTTCGAACAAGTTATAAAATGAGGTTTTTTTTTAAAGATCTACTATACAATATGATATATAACTTATATTGAAGTAAGTTTTCATATACGTTATAGTACTTTATAATGAATTTGATGTTATATAGTATTTTTATAATATATTCTATGCTACATAATAGGATGGTTTCAAAGTCTTGTTAGCTGTACTGTTCAGAGAATAAAAATAATATATTAGGATAGATATTAGTTGTAAGTGTATATATATTATATGTGTTGCGTGTAAGCTATGTTTATACAGATTTTATTGTACTATATGATATCTTTGACATTGACTTTAATTTGTAAGCTCTGTATATTTTTACAGATGTTATATATATATGGGTTTGCTGTTACATGCATATAAAAGTTTTACATAGCTATATTACATACAAATTGTGGTTTACTTATACATTAAGCGTAGGACGACACTGTTTTATAACAATATTATTAAGTATTTGATCCATTGTATAGTTGTATGTAATTTATAATAAGGCTTTGTTTTAGTATTCAATCTGCTGGATATATATTGATCTCCTAGCCGTGTTATATGATAAGGATAATGTGTTTCTGGTTTCATAGATGTTTGTATAGGTATATAAATCGTATGAATATATTATCTGTTTTGTATAAAAGTTATAAATAGTATATGTGTTATATAATATATGTTTTAAATATATATGCATACTTTATACTTGAGTTTTATCAGGACTTGTTTTAATAAAGATATTGTTTAAATATGATATAAAAGTTGTTTGTTATGTATATAGAATCACGTTATAATGTTAATATATATACATGCCAGTTTAATATATGTCGGTTATATAACCTGTTTTTCTTTTTTCTTTACATGGGGTTGCAGTTTATATAATAATATATATATAGGTTGTGTTAGTTATATATATGTGAGTCTGCATATATAAGTTTGTACTGAATGAAAAAGTTGCTGTTTATATTGGTAAGCATTTGGAGGTTCTTGATTAATATATATATATTATAAGTTGTTTGTTATATATATTAAGTCTAAGTTGGTCTGTTATTATATAGTTCATATATATTTGTTCTGAGTTGTATATTTCATAAGTTATATATTTAATTTAATATGTGTTGAAATTTGGATATGATTTTGTATATAAATATAATTTCATATGTTTCATCTATAACAATTTACTTGTATAACTTATCTTCATTGATCACATTCTGATTCGTTCCATCAAATTCGTGTTATCAGCTTGGTCATCAAACTCGTGCCAATTTTGCTTTGTTTCGAAGTTCGGGTTCAGATTCGTAACTCATTTCATCCTCGTTCGTCTCTAACCACGAAAGGTGAGCAATCACTCACGATTAATATTCTTATATTTATTAGATTTAATTTCAATTGAAACGTCAATTGAAATATGCTGCTGTTAGTTGTTCACATTGTTATATACATATGTCATTAACTGTATCTGTTCACCTGTGACATCTGACACCATTATATGTATTTATATTGTTGATATATGCCTGTTTCTGTTGTTATTTTATTATCATATCTGTTATCACTCTGCAAGTTCCCTGTTAGTATAGAATCACTATGGGTTGAAATGATACATACCCGAATGATCTGTAGAATAGGAGGAAATCGTTATGGGTTGAAATGATAAACCCAAGCGATTTTCAATTGAATTGAATTTGGAATTTCGGGTTGAAAAGATATATACCCGAATATGTTTTAAATTGCGGATTGAAATGATAAATATCCGTATCACTTGACCATAGGATAGAAAATTATATACAGACACCGTTGGTCTATATATAAACGTTTTGAAAATGATTTCTATGGTTTTGAAGAGAAAAATATGGTTTTGATAAATATTGATTTTAAAGATTTATTAAAGTTGATTTAATAAAGTTGATAAATAACATGTTTAAGTATTTATTTAATATCTATATTTTTAAAATATAGAATTTATAATGATTTGAAATTGATTGAAATTATATTTATTTAAGAATTATACTTAAATAAGTTTGATTTGAAATGTATTGAATTTGAAATAAAAAAAAAGTGATTTACAACTTGAAATTTGAAAAGGTGACTTAAATGAATATTTCAAACGTATAAATATTTGAATGAGATGTTTTGTTTATTTAAATTGTAAATTGAAATTGAATTTGAATTTTTTGGAAATGATTAAGTTAATATTTCAAAACTAAATAATTGTAAAGGGAATCTGATATGTATATAAATTTATCGAATTTAGTTTTGAAATGATGAATAATTAAAGCTTTGAAATATATTAAAAATTGAAATGACTTATTTTATGGTTCAAATATGTATTTGAAATCGATAAATTGAAATGGTTTATTTAGAAGCTAAATCGAGTTGAAACTGATAATGTGAGATTTGATTTAATTAAATTCTTGGAATTCGAGTTAATTTGAATCGATTTGTGAAATTTGAGGAAACTAATTTATTTTATAACGAAATTTTAATGTCTAAACTGTTTAAAAGGAAAGTGTTACGATTTTGAAAACATTATAACTTTGGAAAGTAATATGATTTTGAAAATGGATATTTGAAGTGAAATGATATCGTATTAAATTGGGTTTTGAAATGATAATGATTTTGGTTTGAAGTATAAACAATTTTGAAACGACCACGGTGTTATAATAACGATTGGTTGGCAAAGAGACCGGGATCGGATATGGACATACTCTCTGTCGATACCGAAAACCACTTTGACAACCGTGTACGCGGTGGAGATTCCAGAATGAAGTAGGATGGTGGCGGCGTTCTTAAGGTATGTTACGTGGACCCAACTCCCGTGAGTTGGCAATAAGGTGGCTAAAACAGGAGCGATCTCGGACCAGTGAGGTAGCACCTCTTCTCGGACGCATTTCTTCGATATTATACTCTTACTTGTGATTTGACTAGATGGCCATCCTCCGATTGGGAATGTTGTTCGAGGTGGAACGGTAGTGGCTGCTATGCGTATCCATCAGTCCGTGTGCGTAATTGGTATATCTACCCTGGCATTGCCTAGTTGTGCCGTGTCACCTACCATATCGAGCTTTACTACGATTATGATTTTAAGATCCGACCGCGTTAAGGTTCTCCATCCCCTTAACGCTATTTTCCGATATGATTATACTTTACTTATTTAGACACTACTGTATATAGCGTATATTACTACATAGTAAATAGTTTAACGGATCCTTAGAGGATGGTTATCCCAAACATCCTTTAAGTTACTTGTATTTTAGTTGATATTTCACTTGAGTTGGATTTATTTATATAAGAATGTTAATCCTGACTCGAGTGTTTTGTGTTTTGCTTTACGCTCGGGTCAGACTGAGTGATACAGCATTCGAGACTCACCTTTGGAGTTGGAGCTTCGCTTGGAGATCCAGCTATCTATCGATCCTGCTTTCAGTTATTCCGTCGATCCAGTGATGTATTCAGATCTGGTATTTGATTATTGTATTGAGACATCTATTGTATTCGAGACCTCTGTTGTATCTTGTTTAACTCTGTTATATATATAGTAGCTTCATGAACTACTATCCTTTTGTTTCCGCTGCATTATTGTTATATTACTCTGTGTCTGTGATCAGTAATGATTTTATTTACTGTATATGTTGAGTTTTGCCAAATTTTATTTACAACGCAGTATTTTGAGCAATTCAACTCCGGCATTAGTGTCTACCTATACACTTATAATGGATGCGAATGGTTGAAAATATTGAGTCGTTACAATATAAAATTGAAGTTATTTTAAATCCGTAACTTTACAAGTTTTGCAATAGGCTTAGTGACCACCATGGTACTAAATTAAGTACCATTTAATTCAAACTGAATTTTCAAATCACATAACTGGTATTTACATAAGCATGTATATATGTAAATAAAATCAATTAGCAATCACTAGCTAATCCATCACTTGTTCAATATTAATTAATCCATACATTAATTAACCGAGATAATGAATAACTGTCCAAACTAATATAATAGTAGAACAAGAATTTATTCTCCTAAACAGATGTCATAAAAAATATCTCAATTTAATTATAACAGAATGGTGTTTTATTCTACTAAATAGATGTCCAAAATAATCTATTCAATTAAAATTAATAGATTCATGTTTAATTTGGCCAAATAGATGTCACTAATAAAGTATAATTAATTTAACTACGTTATTGTTTAAAATAACCTAACAAAATTTAGCCTTTATTATTTTATCAATATTTTAAACATCACCAAATCTAACAACAAGTTACACTACAATGTTGTGCTCGACTATACAGGTCCAATACAAGAATCCTGGGTAAATCGGGTTCCATATGAGAGAGTTATCACAAATTGAAGTTAACTATTTGATTTTGTACTAATTCAAAGAATTTAAACCTAATTATATATATGCTCCTCACCAACAAACAAGGCCCGACCTCCCAAGCTTCCCACACCTGACCCTAAAGCAACAGTGCCTTCTTCTTCCTCCCTCTTCAAATCCGAAATACCGGGAACCTTATTAACGTGCACGGTGTGCACGTCTACGCCACCTATCTCTCCTTCCCTTCTCTCCACGTTCCAGCCATTAGACCCGCGCTCTAGCTCCCTGATCAAGCTGTGACCTAGACCACGTGCTTCGACTACCATGATGTCATGATTTTTCCCAAAGCACCGCATACTGCCTACTTCTACCATGAGTTGCTCCTCACCTTGGTGATCACAACAGTATTGACCCCAAGTCCTATTGATGCCCAGAATTCCCAAATTCTTAAGACCTAGATCAGCCATGACTAAGCCGAGCTTCTCCATCTTGATCGCATTGAACAACATGTGTACCAAACGAAAGATCTTGCCCTAACATGGTCATCCAGATTTATCTCATAATTTTTAGTTCACTATAATGTTTGATTTTGATTTTTTTAACTAACGGCCACTTTAGCGAGTTTGAAATGTGAGAGGGAAGAGAAAGAAGGAGATGGTGGAAGGCAGGTGAAAGATCAAAAAAGCTAAGTGTTAATGTGCATATAAACTAAGTTCACTTAGTGGCCAAGCATACCAAGTCAACTTTCCTCTCAAATCAAAATGCAAATTAAAGCATATAAGAGAACCTAAAGACTAAGCCAGTCGAAAGTATGATGGATCATAGGATATGCTTATGTACCTTTGTCCAATTTAACACTTAAACCATCTTTTCAATATCAAACCTCAACTATCACCACATATCTCAAATTTAAATATAAAATAAATTTATTCCATCATCATCATCATCATCATTATCATCATCGTCATTGTTATTATTTACTTATCTTATCTTTTCAAAATAAAAATGTCTGAACAAGAAATTGAAAAACTATAATCATACACATGTAGGTGTGCATGCATTTGTTTTAACCAACCGCCCGAGTGCGTAGCATTTAAAAAGTAGAATGAAATCACCATTAGCATCTATATTTCTGAGGTAGTATAGCATACAACAAATATACATAAACATGGTATACCCATTCTTTTGAACCTCATGAGTCCCATAATCTCACATGTCGAAAACTGTACCAAATTTAAAAAAATAGAGTTACAAACATCAATCAATAACTTTAAATCCTAAACTATCTTTATAACTCGACTGCCCATATGCGAGTGAATCCAAAAATCTAGAAAGGACATGAAAATCTAGCAAATGATTTACCGCGTCGTAATATATACTATGTCTAATATGTACAAAAATTTAAAAACTTTAAGAAGCATGCGGTAAATAAATGTCATTTATTTTCTCACTCCTATTCCTTATCATAAAAAGATTACAATAGTTAATATATAGCCATTAATACATCTACAAACATAAAATATAATTACAATATATAAATATTTCCCAAACAATTTGCAATACTGTCTTACGTGTACATATTATTAGGAAATATCTAAAGTAAAGGTTGAGGAGAGTTTGAATATCTCTACAAGTTGCTAGGATAATAAAAGTGATGCAGTGTTATGCAATTAAAATAAAAGAATGAATTGTTTAATGAAATTATTAACAATATGAAATTAGAGAGTAAAACCAAGGAAACCATGTAAAAAAATTTAGCAAACAATGCATAATAATGAAATACATCTATAATTGATGATTAATACCTACTACAATGTATATTTAAGTTTGTAAAATAATACTTAAATAAAAAATGAACCAACTAAAATAAATTAGTGATCGGAGGATAAATGTAGCACAAAATTTAATTTGGACAAAATCCTGTGTTAACATCTCAATATAAAAGGTAAACATGCATGCTATGTCAATATTATAAGGAAGTCACAATGAAAATGTGTACAAAAAATATCTCAAAATACATTTATGATTATCATATGCAATAGTGAAATCATCCCATCAACTATTTTCATATACATACATACATACATACATATATATATAATGTCAACCAAATCATAGATCAGACAACCAAATTAATCAGAAGATACATTATGAAACCAATGGATACAAAAATTATAGAAGAACATCAAACTCAAACCACCAGAAACTAAAAGTAAATATGATAGTTTGGTTCAAAAAGTTTGGGTTAGTTCCATCTTTACAAGGCTGGAAACATACAATGGAATAATAATTGCTATAACCGATAATGATGTAGAAAATTGATTGCTCATGTTGGACTATGATTCATGCAGAATGACTTAGTTTACAATTCATTATCAATTTGAATTTGAAATTGGAATGACAGTGCTTCTATGCAATTTTATAATACATAGTAATATTAAGTACTCATCGAAAGTGGACCTTTCCACCGTCTAATTTCTAGATATCAATAGTCAATCTGGTCTGCTACTGGATACTACTAACCGGACTCATGGAAATTTAATATGGCAATATTTTGAGAAATAGTGAAAAATAATTACACGTACAATATTTTAGTGACCAAACTATATTCCATTTTTTTGTTTAGGAAATATATATGTACTGGATAAAAGAAAAAAAAAGCATAATGAAACTTTGATGCTGCACAGAATTTTTCATTAAAAGAAAATGTGGGCGTTAAAACGAGTTGATGTATATTATAATTTTTCTATCAAATTCATGTTAGGATTGCAATCTATGTGTTATCAAGCTATACTGCTTTAAATTAACAGTGTAAATTAAAGAATACTTTTATTAGTGGAAAATTGGATAGAGGTCATTAAGTACCTCCTGTCGAAAGTTGCACGTGTAATTAATGCAAATTATCATTAAATATTTGTACTAAAAATGAGAATAATAGTTTCAATGTGTCTAACCATCATAAAAATTCAAGAACGACTCCTGGTCGTCCATAGAAATCATTGAATTTAGGGGCGACTGGGTAAAATATACATAATAGGTGATTGGAGCTATATAATTAAATGTAAGAATCAACTTTGGACATAAAGTTAATCTAAAACAAAAAATAGTGTTGAACATAAAACATCAATTAGATAATTACAAAATTTAGAGATCATAAAGTATCCATACCTGAAATAATTTAGTAACCATGACTGGAGAAGCTACAACATGGAAGGAATGAGAGCAGTGAGGCCGCGGTGATGGAATATAAGCAATGTTGGTGACCGAACATAGGTGTTTGTGAACTGAAAATTGCAAACATGTATTATTAGAGCATCTCCAACCCATGAACTATTTTGATGTAATGTCAATTACACATCATCAACATTTAATTTAGTTCAAATTTTCATCTCCAATGCCAATGTTAATGACAATGTTACGATGACTTGGCAAAAATTCTTTTAGACATTGTTTAGTGCATTGTCTAGTTTTAGACATTGCACTTCATAACGTGAGGTGATAAATATTCACAATGGACTAATTTTTTTGGGGCATTTCACTAGAAGGAAAAACTTTGCACTCCAATTAGTTTCTAGGACACACATCCACAGAAATTAATTTCAAGGCCAAAGTCAGCAGAATAATTACTTTTAAGGACAAAGTCAGCAGTCCAATTACTTTCAAGGACGTAATTTCATAGGTTTTTAGGCCTTAAAAACTAATTATTTTGCATTTTGTCCTTAAAAGTAAATATTTCAGTTGTGTGTCCTGGAAACTAATTGCATTTGCTAAAGAAACCCTTGTGGCTAATTTCCATAATTTTTTATCTATTATTTTTATTTATTTAAATTTTGATTGGAACATGTAGTCAATTTTTTCTCAATAAATACATTTGCATTGAGTTAACATTGTGATTTATCTCTTGACACATAGGATTTAATTAACATCACATCTTATTTGCATTGAAGATGCTCATAGTGTGAATTTTGTAGTGGAGAAGGTGAAGAAATGGCGAATGGGAAGATAACGGATTTTCAATTTTAGATAGTAAAAAATAAATAACTATGATATAAGTGAACAATGGTTGAGAAGTAGACATGCTAGTGATTTGACTTTTACTTTCTTATTTAAATAATGGATGGATGGATTAAGTTCCACCCTTCATTTTGAATGCTAGTAGGCGAGATCTGTTTTCCAATACTTTACAAATTATCATACTTTGCAAATACCACTAAGAAATAATTCACTATTTCTGAATGAAAATCACTTTTGTTTTATAATTTTGTTTTGCAGTTTTTACTACATGTAATTGCAAAAAAGCACCGATTCTGTTTGTATAAAACTATGTAAAGAGAAAAATGAATTAAAGAAATGATTTGCATTGAATGCTGAATTTCGATGGTGTTTCAGGATTTAGATGTTTATAAAATGTGGAAATTAGGATGTACTCCTTATTTTCAAACTTAATATACGAAAAATCATTCTCAGAAATAAGTTTTAAAATACACTTTAAATTATTTTCGATAAGTTTTCCATTTTTTGTTTCGAATGCCAAACTACACTTAATTGCATGTTAATTCGAAAAAAATTAATCTAATTTTTTTCAATTTTCTGCAAAATTACAAATATTTGCAGTTTCCACTGCAAATATTTGCAGTTTTCATTTTTCGAAAGTCAAAACCAGTTGGGAAGGGGCGATTGTGTAATTAAGACTAGAGTGGATGTTTTACAAAAGTTACCTTTTAAATAATAAGGGTGTAACCTAAAAAAATTTATTGAAGAGATTTTATCTATTTTGAAATTTTTTAGAGGTATTTGACAAAGGTTTTTGTTATCCATAAAATTATTCTCAGTAATGGAAGTATGAAAGAAGGAGCAAAAGTGTTGATAAAGACCAAAGGGCATTGTGGTGATCTATCTAAACATGAGATAAAGTCTTCGACGAGAAGATGAAAGCGCCTGTAGCACCTTTCAAAGAGGTCAAGAGGATGTTTCAGAGTAAGCAGAGAGCTTTCGAAGAGGTCGAAAGCCACCTTTCGAAGGTAGTGAGTAGTATATTTTTTACACATGCACTAAACCATTCAAAATGATTGGTTTCATCTTCATCTACATACAACAGAAGAATATTCAGTAAAAGCAACCCTTTCGAAAGCATATATCAGCCTTTCGAATTGATTAGGGCCGTCCTCTCTTATAAAGGAAAGATTATACATGCGCTAACACCAAAGAGCATGGTTCCATACTAGCCAAGGAAGATACCTTCGAAGGGAACCTTTTACAGCAAAGCCTTTAAGACTTTTTGACTCATTCGAAACCTTAAGAAAGTACGTTTCGACATCATTGAAGGTCAACACCATTCCAACTTGCACGGCACACTAGCATCTAAGTGAAGAGTGCATCTATACACCTTTCGATGGAGTCGAGAGTGATCAACCTATCTACCTTCCGATGAAGTCGAAAGGCGTCAAGCGATACATTTCGACAAAGTTAAGAGTAATCAAGCAACATACCTTTTGACAAAGCTAGAAGGAAACAGGCAAGTAATCTACCGACGAAGTCGATAGGAGTAAAGCAAAAGGATAGAGGCCTAGTCTTCAATGAAATCGGATGGTTGACCATATGAGCCTTTCGACCAGGTCAAAAGCCAATGATTCAGGAGACACTCACAAAAGCAAGAAAGTTAAGCTTTCGACCGTGTCGAAAGCACCTGGTCGAGAGATGCTGACCCGCATCTATAAATAAGACCATAGGGGTCTGTTTTAGGGGATCCAGTTCTTTTCACTTTTCACTTGAATTCTAAAAGAGTTTGTAAACCCTAATTTCTAGATCAAATTGGAGAATTTGTCAGTTTATACATTCTACTTCAATAAATTGAAGATATAATAATTTTGAACAATGCAACTGTTAGAGATTATCATTGTTTACGGTTTTGATCCTAAGATATCGATTTAGGTCTATAGGAAACCCTTCGTCGGAGTCGAAACCCCAAGCCAACACATTTCCTTGGAGTTTTAGCTCAAATTTCAAGAACCTAGCTGCCTACCCTATCGAGCAACTCAAAACCCTTCCTGATCAGATATTTCCAGAAACCGATAAGTCTCCAATTTAAGCCACCTTTTCTGCGTCGAAAGATGGTTCCGACGGAGTTCAAACCGATCAATTCGAAAGGATATTCTGAAAGATGAGTTAGCCTTTCGTCTGCATCGAAAGGTACAGAGGACGTGTTTTTGACCATCTTTACCAGTCTGAACAGTGTTAGCAACCTTCATTCGTTCGAAAGGAGGTTTTGAAAGTATCACACGTACTCTGAATTTCAATTTGAGGTGTTGACAAGTTTTCTTGTCAACATTTTTGGCACTAGAAGGAGGGCTTGAACCTCCAATCCCCGATAACTTTCATCACAGATTAATTGCATAGAGTCCTTCATTCAAAAGAAGAAAATGGTAAGAGCAAGGAATAGTAACAGCAATCCAAACGAATAAGCTGCTTCACAATCAAATTTGAAAGATAACATGGTCCCAAACTCTAACCTAAGGAATACAGAAGTTGGGCAACCTTCGACCCTAACAAGATTGGAAAACAATGAGATCAAAGCCCAGAATCAATGATCACAAATGATAACAATGCGAGAATTTCTTGAAAGAGCTCCTTCTCGAGAATCATTAAGGATTATGGAAGTAGAGGATGAAGTGCAACCTCAAAACGAGGAAGAGGATCAAGAGTTAAATCGAGAAAGTCATGCAAAAAGGCCTCTCGAGCAATCAAATAGTCCAATCCAAATAAACAGCAAAAGTTGCCATAGAAATGAAGTCGACCAAGAGGATATCCTACACCAAATAATGATGGACACGCTTAAGGAAAAGGGAATTTTTAACTCAAAGGAAAAGACTCCCTATTCAGAAGAAATAACAGCAGCTAGTCTCCCTCCTCACATCCAAATTCCATCACTGAAATATGATGGGACAACTGATCTAGATGATCATCTTGTAGTTTTTGAAAACTGGATGAACTTATATAATTCTCCAGAGGCGGTTTGTTGTAAACTTTTTCCCATTACTTTTTAGGGAGCAACTATCAAATGGTATAGGAGTTACCGAATGGAAACCATCTATTCTTAGGAAAAATTTACTTGTGATTTCATGACCCAATTTTCTATATTCAGAGATACTATGGACTTTAGCCTATTGGCAACCATCAGACACAACTAAGAGAATTGCTCAGTGAATACTTGAACAGATTCAGCGCAGAAGCATTAAAAGTAGAGAGTACAACTGATAGAGAAAAGATTAAAGCAGTTCGATCAAGGCTAATTGAACAAACCCCTTTCCGGAAAGACCATTATATTGATGGATGCAAAGATCTACAACATTTCTTTCTCCGAGCTGAAAAGTTTATTCCAATGGACGAAATGCATCACGCTAAGAAAGAATTTCATCGAGAATCTAAAGAAGAGAAATCTGACTTTAGGCATCTTGACAAGAGACCAAAGGAGAGTGAAAACCAGAAGGGAAGTCAAAGAAAGATTTCCAAATGAAATTATGCAGTCCTAAACAAACCCCTCTCCCACATATTTGCCATGTCGAAGGGAAACAAGAATCTTACTGCTTCTTATAAGGTCTAGATCGCTCCAGAGCCAAATAAAGGAGGAAGTTACTACGAATACCATAAAGCAAATGGAAATGAAACCGACGAATGCCACATCTTAGCAGAAAAAATTCAGGGCATGATTAAGTCAGGGTTCTTGCAGAAGTACATTAAAGAAAATTAAAAGACATCTTATTCAAGCTAAGAGGAAAGCAGCCTGGTGACTTCTAAATGCAGACCCCTACCAAATCATAAGTCTCGCAGCAATATTTTAATAATGAACTCTCTCTTTTTATATCTTTTTAACTCAATTTGTATTTTGTTCTGTACTTAGGTTTGTATTGTGCATTGGCCATGTACTGATTAAAATTCGAATGTTATTGCAGGTAAAACGAAACCAATCTGTAGCATACAACATACTCTTAGAGCATAACAAACTTCTAGCTACCTGAAAAATATAGCTTAGATACCTGATATGAGATGAACAATATTTCAATCAACGCAATACAATGGCTTGCTTCCACAAGATATCAAATCGCTACCAATCCTACATCAATTTAAGAGAAAGTCTATATACAACAACTTTATTTTTAGCAAATGGTTTTAAAGGAGATTTCTCAAATGTATCTTCATAAGAAAACTATTTTCGATTACTCTGTAACTTGAGGAAAACAAATGTCTATCTATTTCAAAGGTTGATTTGTGCAATCTATTTAAGACTATATAAGCATCAATGAATGCACATAAAGGATTTCAAACTAAGCAATCTCAATATTTCAAAGTTTCCTAAAACCATGGGCAAAGAGAAGCCTATTTATACTCTTTCAAGAAAAGTTTTAAAGCTATTCAAAGTTTATTAACAAAAAATCAGATTAGAGAATCTTATTCTCAACTAAAAGACTATTGGTTCATGAATCATGACCTCCTAGTCTCCTATTTGAGATTCGTGTCTCTATTATGAGAACATCAAGAGAATTCCCGCAAAAGGCATCACTGAAAAAAATTCTTTTATCAGAAGGATTGATGAATCCAAACTATTTTTCAAAAGATAACACCTCGATATACTAGAAGGGTTCAATTATAAAATTCTTTTTCTCAAATGAGACTCTATTTTAATTGGTCAAAAATGATTTTCATATACAAGTATTTAAGCCTACGACATCATTTCGTAGCACCTCCTAGAGTGAGGGACATAAGTCTACGACGCTATTCCATAGCACTTCCTAGAGGAGGGACATAAGCCTACGATGCTATTCCATAGAACCTCTTAGAGGAAGGGACAAAAGCCTGTGACGGTCTTCTGTAGCATCTTCCAGAGGGAGAATCAAAATTCCTAACGTCCAGATTGCCTCTTAGGGGAAGGGTCTGGATAAGCACCCATCAACAATCTTCTAGAGGAAGGTCAACTCAACATATACTATGTCCCTTAGAACCATGGGAAGCCCAGAAGAGGCGCCAAACAATGAAGAAAGAAAGATGTCTATAACTCGACACAAAAGTCAAAACCGAGGAGAATAAAGGGTTAAAGAAAGAAATCTGTAACGAATCGGGATTTTCGACCCTCAAAAATCGACATCAATACGTTCATTGTGTAATATGCTGAATATTCAAGTGCAGGAAATACCGATTCATTAGGGGTGAAGAAGAAAAAGGTAGAAGAAAAATATAACAACAACATAGATTCACACAGTCGCAACGGAACAAAATATAATATATAATAACAGATTTTTATACAAAAGAATCTGTAACTGTTTTATACGTACAATCATCAGAGTACAATAATCAATACATCAATCTGGACAGTTATAATAACTTGTCCCCATACAGTGGAAATATAAGTCAAGTATGGAAATACATCTCTGTCATCCATCTCGTCTCCAAAGCTCCATAGCATCCTATCCTAAATCTGTAATACTCGGTCAGACCCGAGCATTATAATAAAATAACACCCGAGTCAGTCTGGAAAATCAGCGTGAGAAAACACACTCAATTTGAATTATTAGAGTTATCAAAATCTTTTGAAAAACAAAGGTATCTCGTAAGACCGTGTCACACATAAACACGACTGGTTTTTCCCTTACGATAATCAAAACATTTTATAGAAAAATCCAGTGATATTAAAATATTGTCTAAGTACAAATATTTATTCAAATAGCCGAAATTGTTACATTAATTAAATTCAGCATACTAGGCTCTACAAACAAAACAGTAAAGGCTCGTATTGGAGAATGGATCCCATGTAATGACTGTGCTACTGGAGTACCGCCCATCATATTACACCTCTAGAAAAATGTACCGAGGACCTCGTCGGGATCCACTGCTAAACAAGACCGGCCTACCCCTAACCTGAATAAACTGAATATGTTATCACCCCGGCTGTTCCCACCCTAAAAAAAATCGAGCGCTCCCTTTTTCATGCCTAATCATACCCATAATTTATATATATTTCCGAGGATATCTAGAAAAGTGATAGCATACCCTAATTGGGTGCGACCAACTTAGCCTTGCTGCATCTCCTCTGTTTTAGTCATTCCCGGTTGATGAGGTTTAAGGCTAACAATTACCTTTCAAGAATAATTCTAATTAGAATGCTCATCGTCCTCCAATGACGATGTTCTGATAGCATTTATCCATACAAGTTATCCTGGGTCTGGAAAAACCGAATCACTGTCTTTACCATCTTCACGATATCCATTCGTAACGTTCAAACCAGATTGAAGTGGTTTTCGGATAGTTAAATCCGCTTCCGGTCTCTGCGAAACGATCAAGGAAATTAGCCAAAATTGATAGTCGGTTATTTAACTATCAATAAAACATCCATAAGCAGACATTAGGCCTTATTATAATTTTTTTTCCAAAATTTTTTTTCAAAACAACTTTATAAGATTTATATATTCAAATTACTTCCAGTATTCCACCATTTGAAACAATTTCAAATCCTTATATTTTTAACGGAATATTTCCAAACCTTCCTAATACTTAGAATATTTTCCAACTCCATTTTATGTTCAACGCTTAGGAAGTATTCCATTTATTTTCTTTTTCCAATTTTCTCAAAATCATTTACAATTTATTTGTAAATTCCTTAACTCGTTTATAACGCATTCTATAAATTCTCGGGATTCTATTAATTATCTTCCTCTAAAATTTCCAAAATCTATTTCACTTGTCCATAATTCCAAATACCACTTCTAACTTCTTTTATGAATTCTAATTCATTTTTTTGAATTTCATTCTTATTTAACTACTTTGGAAATTTTCTTTCTTTTCCTCAAATTCCATTTTGAGAATTCTCTTATAATCCCACCTACTGAATAACCAGTTTCCAACTCTCGAGAAGATTTATAAATAAATTTAAATCATTACAAAACTCTATATATATATGTAAATAAAATAAGTATTTAAAAGAATAATAATTTATTTTTAAACATGTTCAAGTAATTATTTAAAATATTGAAACAATTTTTATAAACATCAATAACTCATTTTTAGATAAACAAATCAATTTTCAAAGCTGATTTTAAATATTTGAATTTATTAAAATAATTATTAAGTATTTGAAAAATTCACTTTTCGATGTTTTTCAATTTTACTAGTTCAAAATTACGTAGTTTGATAAATGAAACTTCCCTTTTAAAAAAACAACGTAACTTCTTAATAATAAAAATATATTTTCAAAATCTCAATAAAAAATTAATTTATAAACTCCTCTCGATTTACTACCCATCGATTTCATTCTGATTCTCCTAACCATTTCCACATTTCGAAAATATAATCTACTATTTTTCTTCAACCTTTTTTCCATATTCTAATATAAATTCACCATATGAATTTTATATTCCCAATTTAGCAAATGCTATCGTTTTTCCCTTATTTATAAACATCATTTATAAATTTACAAACTCCCCTAGTTTTACCTGTTTATAAAAATTAATCATATTTATAAAATTCCATTTCATAAATCCATTTCCTTATAAATTCTATTTATTTTACAAATCTATTTTTAATATCGATTTCCACTTTTTCCCATAAATCCAGAATACCCCATAAAAATTCCACTGTTAAAAATCCTTTATATAGCTTTTTTTTAAATCTCTAATTAAAATATTTTACGAATAGTTAAGTACAATTCCAAATCAAATTATTATTTCATCCAAATCAATCTCTTTTAAAATAAATCCAAATTTCGATGTAAATATTTTTTTATATTCAAAATTTCCTTTTAAATCCTTTCAAATTCCAAAAATGACATTTATGGTATTTAAAATACCAAAAGTTAGGCTAGTGCTACTATAGCATCAAGTAATTCATTTCACAACAATAATTTATAACATATTATTCTAACACATCATATATTATTATATATGAAAAACAATCAATATAAATTTGAGAAATCCAGTTGGATCACTCCAAATTGTTTTCCCTGCATCCATAGATGGTAATACAACATAAAAATACCAATCCCACTTCGAGGGGGATATCGCGGTATATAGGGTCATCCGCTATTATGCGGGGCGCATAGGGTCTCATCCGCTAACATATGCGGGAATATCAATCCAACAACTAATATATATATAACATCCAACAGATAATAATTTATAAATTCAACCAGCATTCAATACTTTATTTAACTATTTAAAACAAATTCTAGTAATCTAAATGAGTGAGAATTTCTCACCTTGATTTTATTTGCAATCCATTCAAATTTTAAATTAAATCGAACAACGTTCGATTTAAATTTAAAATTCCTGCCGACCTTGAAAAATCCCAAACCAGTTTTATCTCATGATATTTTCCGATACGATTCCGGTGCTGCTTGTTTCGATTTTTTTTCTCGACCTCATAAGTAAACGATATGAAATTTATAAATTTTTGATTTTTATTAATATCACAAATTTTCTTATAAACTAAAGTAAATAAAATTTTTATTTACCTTACTGCTCTTCTCTCATCACCAAATCAAGCTCACCATCGGTTAGGCCTACCTCCACCTGGCCCCAATTTCGACTGCCTCCACCCGAGCACACGTCCCTGATCAAAATCCAAATCCACGTTTACCTCCCCCAGCATTATTGTTCGTACGTTCCGGACCACCGCTATCGACCAACCATCCTCATCACCTATGGCTCGAGCATGAGCTCGAACCCCTCCACGCCAACTCTGCAATGCTAGACCAGAGAAAGGACGAAATCATGCCACTTATCATCCTAGGTCGCACGCGCCTTCGCCCCTCTAAACGAAAAACCCACACGCCCAACCCTTAAACGAACGCAACACTACTACGCCCATCATCGACCTTGCTTGCAACCTCCCCTCCCAGGCGCTCGCGTCGCCACTCTAGGGCTTGCCCTGCAAGCCGAGCTTTCCCATGATTTTGCGACTGGATTAAAGATTTTTTTTATTCGTAATGGTCGAATTGAAAAGCAGGAGAAAAAGGGAAAGGCTGGCGATTTTCTTTTCTTGGATTTGAATTTTTTTGAGAAAAAGAATAAGGGACGAGGTCATTTAAACGATGAAGGCAGCATGTGGATTTAACTGAAAAGAAAGGGGGAAGATGTGATTTACACGTGAAAGGGAAAGGGTAGGTCGGCTGGGAGAACTGACCTTGATTTGATTTGATTTTATTTATAAATAAACAAACTATACCGCTTTGCATAACTCAAAATTTCAAACTCCTATTGAGGCATGCCGCCAGGTATTTCTAATGTTATACCCCTATTTCAAATGCAATGGAAAAGGTTTCAAGTCCTAATTCAATCGTATGGAGAAGATAACTTTTTGAACTCAATTATTATATTGAATTTTCGATATTAAATTCAATGCGTTTATATCCCGTACGACCAAACGGTAACTTCAAACGTTACAAAATTTGAAATCCGATAATAATACACTATTATGGATCCAATGGAACTAGTATCGTCGAATTCTGAGGTCGTGCCTCGGATCACTATTTTAATGCGTCGATTAAATCGACGATTTCAAAAATTAACGAAATCACTTGAATTCCAGTTTTAAAAACTTATAAATTAAATTCTAGTTCATATAGAATTTTATATAGACATTAGAAATCATTTTTGATTCATATTCAATTCCAATTTTCAATTATTCACTATTTTCGTATTTCGATAAATCGATATATTTAAATTTTAAATTCATTCTATAATCCCGACCAAAAATCTTCATATCCAAAATCGATTTATATTCCAAATCAATATTTTAAAACTATTTAAATATTCAAAATCAAACGTCGAAAAATCCGAGTCGTTACAAAATCTATCAACCATTTAAGACAAAGATGGAACCCAAGAGAGGGGAACAGACAAAGGCAATAGGACGAATATGTCCAATGCTATAATCTGGAACAGACAAAGAATCTATAATCATATCCATAAAATACAACTATGAGCTAACAAATTTCAGAACATCCAATCCTTGAAAAATGATTTCCACATCAGAGGATTAAGAAACTTACATCCTTAAAGGAAACACGAGACGGGAAAATGGGAAAGGAAATTCATAACATGATATCGAAAGCAAGGACCCATACAAAAGCTAAGAGAATGGAACAGATAGCATATTGTACTACAAAGATAAAAATGGCTTCACTTGTAGATTAGATTTAGTAAACCACATCTAAATCCCCAGAAATAGGGTGACCCTTTAGGATAGAAAAGTCTAGATATTATGTATGGAACCACTATTCCGAATGATTGCATGACTTTACAGAATTACTCACTACTAACTTATAGGTCTAGGAATCTTTTGCTTAAACTTACTAAGTTTACCTTTACTGGACAGATTTCTGTTTTTGTGCTTATATTGAATGAATTTCTAATAATCTATTTGTCAAATGGGATCCTGATAAGATTTTGGTTAAATTCCTGATTTTGTGAACTTTTAATTTCTTTTCATGAAGATTTCATTTTGGGCTTTGTCAATCCTAAACTTCTGTATTGACTTTTATGATGGTTTATGGGTTTCATATTCTTAATTCCATTGATGAATTTCCATGGTGATTTCTTACTAAATTCCTAGTTTCGTGAACTCTCAATTTCCACATTGGCTTTATAATGATTTACGGGATTCATATTCTTAATTTCCTTGTTGAATTTTCTTGGAGATTTCCTACTGAATTTCTATTTTCGTGAATTGCAATCTTCCTCGTTGACTTTTGTGATGGTTTGTGGATTTCATATATTTCATTCCCCCATTGAATTTTTGTAATGATTTCTTATGGATTTCCAGTTTCTTTGAATTCTTGATTTCATGACTTCTTTATTGAATTTCCATGATAGTCTGTATATTTCTTATTGGATTTTTGATTTTATACATGAGAAAATTTGAGGCAGTATGTTTGGTGGATAAGAATCTAACAAATTTCTGACTACATTCCTGAATTTATGAATTTTCAGTTTCTTTTCATGATGATTTTCTGGTTTAGTAGATTCTAAAATTCTTTGTTGATCTTTATATTGATTTGAGAATTGCATATTATTGATTTCCTTATTGGATTTTTGATGAAATCTCATTGAGTTACTGATTTAGTGAATTCTGGATTTCCTTATCGACTCTTATGATAATTTATGAATTTCATATTCTTGGATTTTTATAATGTCTCCTATCAGATTTCTGCCTTTGTGGATTCTAACTTTCCTTGTCAATTTTTGGTAATGATTTCTACCTTTGTGGATTTTAGCTTTCCTTGTCAATTTTTGCATATGATTCTGCCTTTGCGGATTTTTATAATGATCTCTTATCAGATCTCTTATCAGATTTCATGAAGATATGCAGATTTCATGAAGATATGCAGATTTCATGAAGATCTGTGGATTTCACATTCTTGGACTTTTATTTTCGTGAATTCAAAATATTTTCATTAGCTTTTATGGTAATTTTATGTCATTATTTGGTTTTCATAATGGTACCTTATTGAACTTCAGGTTTATGAATTTTTGATCAGTTTCTTGAACTCCCATGATGATTTTGTGAACTTCCCATTGAATTACCGAATTTGAATTCTATGCGAGGTTATCTCAACATCAGATGCGATGCCATTAGGAAATGGAATAAAAGGGAAAGGGAGCCTTCGAATCTTTATGTTATCGAACATCATGGATACCAAACTGTTTACTAATTTACCATTGAATGGGAATTACTAACATAAAGTGCAGGAATAAAAGTGAATTATAGTTAGAGACTCATATCTAATGATTGGAGAAAGCCTAACTTAAGAAGGGGAAATCCGGAGTGTGTGATGGATTTCTTCAAAGGTTCATTTATTTGATCCAATACCCGCTAATCAGGTGATATTATTCCACATTCTTAGTAAAAGAGGTTTAATCACGTATTATTCAGACTACTTTATCTTAAAATCTTACCAAATAATATCTTGAACATTAACTTCATAAATTTAAAACTTGCTCATTAAGTTCTCATAATAATATTATGATCCTAATGAAAGTTATTAACTGTTTTGAAGGAAATGAAGAGAGAGGTCATTTGGAGTTTTTGTCCTAAAGAACAAAAGCTTCTTTCATATGGGGGGGGAGGGGGGCTAAATGTCATCCATAAAATTATTCTCAGGAATGGAAGTATGAAAGAAGGAGCAAAAGAATTGATAAAGACCAGAGAGCATTGTGGTGATCTATCTAAACATGAGATAAAGCCTTCGACAAGAAGATGAAAGCGCCAGCAGCACCTTTCAAGGAGGTCAAGAGGACGTTTCAACAGAGTAAGTAAAGAGCTTTCGACGATGTCGAAAAGCCACCTTTCAAAGGCAACGGGTAGCATATTTTTTACACATGCACTAAACCATTCGAAATGATTGGTTTCATCTTCATCTACATGCATCAGAAGAATATTCGGTAAAAGCAACCCTTTCGAAAGCTTATATCAGCCTTTCGAATTGATTAGAGCCGTCCTCACCTATAAAGGAAAGATTATACACCCGCTAACACCAAAGTGCATGGTTCTACACTAGCCAATGAGGAACCTTTGAAGGGAACCTTTTACAGCAAAGCCTTAAGACATTTCGACTCATTCGAAACCTTAAGAGAGTACATTTCGACAACATTGAAGGCAAACACCATTCCAGCTTGCACGGCACACTAGCATCTAAGTGAAGAGTGCATCTATACACCTTTCGATGGAGTCGAGAGTGATCAACCTATCTACCTTCCGATGAAGTTGAATGGAGTCAAGCGATACCTTTCGACAATGTTAAGAGAAATCAAGTAACATACCTTCCGAAAAAGCTAGAAGCAAATAGACAAGGAATCCACCGACAAAGTCAATAGGAGTAAAGCAAAAGGATGGAGACCTAGTCTTCAACGAAATTGGAAGATTGACCATATGAGCCTTTCGACTAGGTCGAAAGCTAAAGATTCAAGAGACACTCATGAAAGCAAGAAAGTGATCTTTCAACCGTGTCGAAAGCACCTGGTCGAGAGATCCTGACCTGCATCTATAAATAAAACCATAGGGGTCTGTTTTAGGGGATTTGATTCTTTTCACTTCTCACTTGTATTCTAAAAGAGTTTGTAAACCCTAATTTCTAGATCAAATTAGGGAATTTGTCAGTTTATATATTCTATTTCAATAAAGTGAATATATAATAATTTTGAACGATGCAATTGTTAGAGATTATCATTGTTTCCGTTTTTGATCCTCTGATGTCGATCTACGTCGAAAGGAAACCCTTCGACAGAGTCAAACTCCAAGCTAACACATTTCCTTGGTGTTTTAGCTCAAATTTCTAGAACATAGGTGCCTACCCTATCGAGCAAGTCGAAACCCTACCCGATCAGATATTTCTAGAAACCAATAAGTCTCCTATTTAAGCCACCTTTTCTGCATCGAAAAGTGGTTACGACGGAGTTCAAACCAATCAATTCGAAAGGATTTTCTGAAAGAAGAGTTAGCCTTTCGACCGCGTCGAAAGGTATAGCGGATGTAGTTTTGACCATCTTTACTAGCCTGAAAAGTATTAGCAACCTTCACTCGCTCGAAAGGAGGTTTCGAAAGTATCACACATACTCCGAATTTTAATTTGAGGTGTTAACAAGTTTTCTTGTCAATAGATTCCTTTTAATGAAATGTTACGGCAAGCACTTCGAGCGTGATGATAGCACATGCTTCGCGAGTAAATTTGTTAAGGGGGATTTTTTATCATCATTTGTTAATTTCTGGACATGTACACTATCTTTCGTTTAAGGTGATTTTGGAGATATATCATCTTTTTTAGTCGACCTTTGCTTTTTAGAATGTTTAGTATCCATTGGTTGACTGATAAATTGTGTTGTGTGTTGAAATTAATTTTTTAATATATAGAGTAAAGTAATAATAACGTGATGACTGGCTTGTACACATTTTTTATAAGAAGCATAATCTTTATGCATATTTAAAAATAAAAATAAACATGAAAAAAGAATTGATTTTCATCGATCTGTTGATTTTATGTCCGTAAATAACATGTAATCATGGTATTATTTTGAGAATACATAGAGCAATGCACTTAAATAAATAGAATAAACAAATTCCAAAGAGTGCAAATTACCTTTTCAATATAAAACAAAAGTGTAGAAGTTGCAGTTCCAGAAATGATTTTTATTTTCTGTAGAATAAGATTGAAATATAAAAGTGCAAGATATGGCTATAGTGTAAAGCACAATTTCAGTGGTATAATTACACTAACCTCAAGCTGTGATGTCAAAGATTAACAATGGCATGCAACTCAATGAAGCGTGTCCAAAAGGAAACAATGATGGCGATGGATCTAAATGGAGATGATAGGAGAGAGAACTGGAAAAGGAATATGGATGGAAAGAGATGTGAATATGGATGGATAGAGTAAGTGGCATTCATAGGATTTGGTAGATATTTCTAGAATGCTATATTTGTGCTATTGTTAACAAGAAATCTTGTCAACACCCCAAAGTTGAGTTAAGGAAGAAGGTTTATCTTCTTTGATTTTCTTTGGTTAGGTTGAGGCGAATAAGATGTGTGCTTTCTGCTTGGATGCCCCTTCAAATAGATTGCTCCAGTGAAAACTTATTCAGATCGACCTTTCGACCCAGTCGAAACGATTGATTCCTTTTCTTATCAGCCTTTCGACCTTGCTGAGATAGTGTGGGTTTCCCTTCGAAAGCTCTCCTTTCGATACAGTTGAGATACTCAAATGTATATCTTTAGAAATATCTGGGTAAGGGTAGTCTTAGTAGGTTTCGACTAAGTCGAGGGCTTTAGTTGTTGAGTGGTTATGGCTTTGATTAATAATCTAAGATTGAAGTTTTGACCCAGTCGAAAGCTGTATCTTGGGTTTGGATCGGGAATTTAAGGCCAAAGTGGATATGTATAAGATTTCGACCTTGTCGAAAGTAGAAGTCTTAGGAAAGGTGGTATGGAGTCTGTAGCTGTAATTACTTGTGAATGTATGGGTTTCGACCTAGTCGGAAGAGAACTTTCGATACAGTCGATACCTGTAACACAAGGTTAGACCTGATAAAAGCTGGAGAAACTCTTAAGTAATTAGAAATATTGAAGACTTCCCTTTCTCAGCTCAGAGAAGATTTTATTAATCAATTTCTCTAATTCGATTTACAAATTAGGGTTTTACAGCTTTCAGAATTAAGAAAGTACAAGTTTAGAATGGCTGAGTTCGGATCCCTAAAACCAGACCCCTTGGGTCTTATTTATAGATGCGGGTCAACACCTTTCGACCCCAATGTTTTTGACCTGGTCGAAAGGAGGCTTCCCTGTTGACACTAGTATGCTTCTGCCTTTGTCGAAAGGAACGATTGCACTTGTCTTCTCTATTTTACTTTCTAAGAGCTTTTGACTCTGTCAATAGGCTTTATTCAGTGGTTTCGAAGATGTTGAGATGTTGATGGTTTCGATGTTGTTGGTCGCTCTTGCCTGTAAGTTGATTCGGAATGCCCTTAGATAATAATGGCTTCGACCGGTTCGAAAGGCTTGATTTAGCTTTCGAAACGGTTGCTCAGGCTAATATATTCTTCCTAATGGTTTGAGTGAGGGCGAAACCTTTGGTTTCGAAAGGTTTGGTGCATATATGAAGGATTGTCCTTCTTTGTCTTCGAAAGTTGTTGCTTTGACTCATTCGAAAGGTCTTCATGCATATGGAAACACGAGCTTTGAAAGGTGGTTACTGCAGGCCGAAGGGTGCTTTCGACCCTTTCAACCCCTTCGAAAAGTAGAGAATCTTCTGAACCTTGACTGTAGCGTCCTTTCGGCCCCTTCGAAAGGTCCTGAAGCTTTTAAACTTTGGTTGTAGCATTCTTTTGACTCCTTCGAAAGGTCTAGCTAGAGCCTTTTCCTCTTGTTCTTTTTTGTCTTCTGCTCGACTAGGTCGAAAAGAATTTTAGTAGTAACATTTCCCCCCGATAAGGGATGCTCTTGATTTCCAAGTCAATCATGTTGAAACCCAGAAACTTCCCGCCTTTTGACATTCCCGCGTGAATTTGGATCGTTCATTTAAATCTGATCGAACGGCTTGCCGCTATTGCTGACTTCTCTTATAAATTACGTCTTCTTCCTTCTTCCTTTTCACTTATCTGCGATTAAATTAAATTTCGAGTGAAAGTAAAGGAATTCTAAAATCCTCAAATTATCTCTTTCCACAATCAAAGAAGAAACCAGATCTAATCATAAGTCAAAATCATTTCTGTTCTTCTAATCGCTCTCTCTCTCTCTATTTCACGATGAATTTCAATTTAATTTTTTTTCCGAATCTCTTAATCCGGTTTTTGAATTATTAAAAAACTGCTCGAGTTTTAACCTTATGGAAAGCATGTTTGATTCGATTTACTCCTTTTGGTCTTTTTATTCTACGGTAGATTCCGCTTTCAAATCTTACAATTAGGATTTTAATTTTCGTTTTGATCTTCTTGGAAATGTTTGAGTTTTAAAATTTGATTCATCTGAGAGAATTCTACGATTCAATCTCATGAATCGATAAGATTTATCTCTTGTTAATTTTCGCTTTGAATCCAATTTCAGTTTTCATGGTTTTTGCTACTTTTAGTAAATTTGAATTTTAGTTTTATAGATTTCAAAATTTAAAAGGTTAATTCATATTTAAATTCTCATGCTTAATAATTTTAAAGAGTTTTCAGGTTGAAATCGGGTTTGGGGAAGAAAGAACTTTACGTTTTCTTCGCCTGAAAGCTTTGAGTTATACAGGCACCACAAATTTACTTTTCTACCCCTTCGAAAAGGTTTAAGGTGGCAATTTTTTTGCTTTCTTAGCCTCTTTCAATGGGATCGAAAGGTGATGTAGTGCTAATTTGATCGACCTCACCAAAAGGTTATATAGTAAAGCAACATGTAGTCACCCCTATCGAAAGCAAAACGTTTCGACTTAGTCAAAACCTTTTGTGCTGACTGAGATTTTTTTAGTATGCTTTCGGAACCATGATGCCCGTTCGACCCTATCGAAACCTTCTATAACTAATGATCATAACCTTCTATAATCACCTTTCTCCAGCATTGTTAAAACGTTCCAAGTTCATATGATTTTAACTTAGGACCTTACGACCCAATGGGTATATAAGGTTTCGACGACATTCATATTCCCTTGTAACAACTTAGGACTGTAGGTTTCGATAGTGTCGAACGGTCTTTTGTTACCTTGATTATTAAATATTAGTAGTGTATATTTTTGTTCAAACTCTTAAATTAGTTTTAACCATTTCCTTCTAACAACATGGTTTCAATTGAGCTTTCAGCATTGTTGAAAAGTGCCAATTGGACATATACTTCAACCTTTCCTTTCGACCTTGTCAGAAGCTTAGTGAATGTTCATATTTAGGCTTTCAAACTATCAAGAGGTGTTTGTTAAATGTTAATTTTTCCTTCCCTTTCGATTTTGCCGAAAGCTTTATCTCTCTGATTTTTGTCTTTAACAGTCTTCCAAGAATTTGAAGTTTCATGTTTGGTTTTATGTTTAAGTTGCTACAGTAGGTTTTACTAATTCTTGAAAGAGTGTTAGATTCATAATAAACTAAAAATTTTAACTGAAACGTTTTCACTAGGCAGAACCTTGAGCTCTCCGAAGAATGTCAAAGCCACTTTAAAACATTCTCTGATATCTACACAAGATGAAGTAGACGCCACTCTCAAAGACTATGTAATTACCGGTGTGGAAGCCATTCCACCTAGGAAAACCAACACCATCAACAACCCTCCTGAAGGGTCTTTGCTTATGCTGCCATTTATATATGGCATGAAGGGATTCTCTTTTTTCCAAAGTTCTTGTTTAAGCTCCGTTCTTATCTCAAAACACTCCAATCCAGCTGTCCTCGAACATATACACTTACCTTCTATCTCTGGAGTTGATGGCATTAGAGTCTGGCCTCTCTTCTTTAAATGTTAAAGTATTGAACCACTTGGTCCAACTGGTCAAGCTCAGCAATCTCAATAGCCATATCTTCAGGGAAAACCCTCCGAAGAAGTTGATATCAGAAGGGTTTAACAAGTTTAAAGACTGGGAGAACTAGTTCTTCTTTATCAAATGCTTCCCAAATATCAGTGGGGATTTCTCTACTCCCCGTAAGTTCAGATTTTCATTATTTTCCTTCTATCTAGTTACTTTTCTTGTCTAATCTTTGTGTTATGTCAAGTGCTCCTACCAAAGAACTTAATGAGGCTTATAAGAGAATGGTGGTCTCTGGTTGCAGCTTCTAATAAGATCGAAAACCAATTTAAGCTGTTGAATCCTACAAACTTGAAGAAGCATTCTCTCCTCCCTTCTGGTCAAAGGATTTTGGGGCAACCTCCTTTGATCTAACACACATCATGAAGCGAACGCTTTCTTTCTTTGGGAGATCCTACAAATTCCCCCTCTCTGTCCCCCATTTGCTTTGACCACTCTGGTAAGCTATAAACACCGTTTTAGATATCTACTGCTATGTTGTTTTTCAAATTATTCTACGGACTCTTAATCTGTTTAAATTCTCTATAACTGCATCTTAGGTTAAAAAGCCCGCTAGTGGTACTGCTCCCCTTCCTATAACTTCTTGTGCGCCATCCATCGCTCAATCTCTTGCCAAGACTAAGATGGCCTTTAAGAGAAAGCTGGAGCAATCAACTGCGGTGGAACCACCTCTTAAGATAGATAAAGTGGTTGATGTTCCTGATTCAGAAGAGGAGGAGTCTTTATCTCTTGACAAAGCTTCGGAGAGGCCGATTGCTAAAGCTCTCCAGAATAAATCCAAGAAGTCTCCTACTATAATTGATCTTCTCTCTCGCATCACTGTTTCAAGTTCTCGCAGTGCACTTGAACAAATGCAAAAATATTTGGAGATGACCCTTGCTCAAAAGCGCATTCCTCTAAGGCCTACATCTCCTTCTTCCTCCATTAATTTTAAAGAGATAGGCTAGTCTATCTTAAATTATGAGTCCTTTGCCTCCATCCTCCCGCCTTCTGTTGTTCCAGACTTGGGGGGTCACTATCGTTCTCTGATAGAACAACAATTCTTGGTTAGTTTCTCTTCACTTGACTTTATCATTATTTTTCTCTAAATTTCTGACCTGCACTGCATTTCTTCTTTCAGATTTCTAAGTGTTGGTTAATTTTGCACAAGCAGGCATCTAAATCTTCTGTCGAGTCCTCCAAGTTTCAGGAGGAAATTTCTGCCTTAAAGAATCAAGTTTCTTCCTTATCTGTGGCAAAAGATGAAGCAGCTTATGAACTGGAGCGATTGAGAACTTCCCTTGCCTAGTCAGAATCCGCTATCTTGGAAGAAAGTATGGCCCGCCAACCCCTCGTCGATGAAAACTTTGCAATGCAACTAACCATAAAAGAATCCGACGAGGAGAAGGCCTGAATGGCAACAAAGAACGCCTCTTTGAAGGAGAAGTTAAAGAAGAACATGGATTTCCTAAAACTTGCCGTCGACACTATCTCGGATGCTATACAGCGAGTGTCACAGTTTCTCGACACTACACTTGGGGAGATCATGGTGAGATCTTTTGAGGATGCCTTGATGCTCACTTATGCAAATAATATCGGCAAATATCCTAAGCTCAGTTTTCCCTCGCTCGACTGCACCCTTGTTGATAGAGTTATGGGCAAGATTAAGCAGATGAAGCATATTCATTTGTTTAAATTAAGTAATCATAATCAACTAACTAAATTGTTTTTAGCATTGTAAAACCATTTTCATTTTGATATCTGTATCATTTATTTACAGTTTAATGCATATCTTGAAATTCATAAATCTCCAGACATGGTATACAATAAATTAAGATATTTTCATTTGCTTAAATTAATTATACATTGACATATATTCGAAAGTTCATAGTTGGACCAAAAGTTATACATGGCATATGCAACCAAGTGATATCTAATGGAAATAAATACTTTAATAAGTTTTTTATTAGAAAATTAATAGAGCAATATCACTACTATACATAAACATGTTATATTTTTCAGTTTGTAAACATAATTGTATAAGGTTATATGATTGTTGTCCCTAATTTTACTATGCTTATTCTCATAATTGTATAATGTTATATCAACCACTTGCTTGATGGTGCAGTAAATTGATATAATAACGACATTATTGAAATAATGCAACTTAATGCTTATTAATTCCACTTTCGAACATTTTATTCCTCTTCCCTAAATCTATTTTTGCACTCGTTAAGTTTCTCATACATTTACTTCTTGATATTTGTATCATTATTCACAGTTTAATGCATAACCTTGAAACCCATAAATCTCCAGATATGGTATAAAATAACTCAAGATATATTCATTTGTTTAAATTAATTATACATTAATAGATATTTTTTCCATGTCCCATATAAAGGGAAATTTTGGAAGTTCATGGTCGGGCCAAAAGTTTGTGCTTTCAAGCCAACTATTAATAAAGATTTATAGCCGGTATCTAATGGTCGTAGCAGGTTTACTGTTGCTAGGCACTAAACGCTTAGAAGACTCTTTATTTGGCGATATACCATGGCTAATTTAGTACTGTTATGAACCTTCAATCAGTAACATTGGTAGAGAATAAAAATGTCAGTGGTTGGAGAGTGAGATGCACCTCAAAGTACTGAAAACCTTCAGCCTATCGCTATTTACATTATAGGAAAATGGTATACAAAAATGATAGCTCTAACCAATCTTTGGCACTAGAGGTTCAAGCCTATCAGAACATTAATTTGCGGTTGTATATTGAGTCAAATTGTTGCTTGTTTCAATTGGTCTTGCTTTATGGTCATGGTTGTGTACTCGAAAACCATATTGATGCCTACACAAGATCAATTATACATGAATCATTCAATACCTTCAACATGGATGGTTTCTAATTTTCTAAACGGTAATGGGGATCACTACATAAGATAGCCTTATACTTCTTGTCATATACATGCATTGTACAATTTTCTTCAGGGAACGTGTAAATTGAAAAATACAAAATCCTATATAATTATGTTGCTCATGAGACAAAGCATCAATATAATTACATTTACATGTGCATGAACGTAGGTTTCAGGAAAGGGTGCTTGGCAAGTAAGATTTTCAGTATAAAAAAGCATCAATAAGTATATCGATTAATAAACTATCAAACAAACTTGCAATTCAATGCAGAAAGTAGAAAAATATCATCAATTATATAGTTTAACATGGATTTTGTCATTCAATTTCAAGTGAGTATTTTCAGGTATGTTGCAATAACATGCATAAATTTTCATCCAACCAATCAAGTTTATGTTTCATCAAATATAATTACTTGATATAAAAATGGATATCCACTTTATAAACTGTAGTAAAAATTCATATATCATTCCTTTACAATTTCAATTAATTTATGGTTATCATATTCAAAATATCAATTCATCAACTAATTTTCCTAAATATTCATCCAATTTGTTTCACAGATATACATTCTTTATTATACCTATTTTATTTTTTGTTTTCAAGTTCAAAATTTTCTGTCAAAGATCTTTGTAACATCCCGAAATTTTATCATT